>OY288109.1:29027077-30227077 GCA_958431115.1 Syrphus vitripennis | reverse complement strand
GTTAGGTTTGCTTTTTTGAATCCGTTTTTAGGATCACAGCATGAATCTCATTTATTGGCTGCTTAAAATATTATTACAGGCGATAAAAACTACCAAAACTGAAATTGAAACTGGAACGCGACTACGTGGTCTCTCGGGGCCTTGTATATTTCGAAGTGCGCTAAATTTTGGTTTTGTTTTATTGATAAACTCTCCTGAGAAGTGTCAATTAATTTATCCGAAGGACATGAAAAGTGAATTCCATTGTACCTACCATATTTTTTTTTATTAATGTACTTATTTTGTTGAAGAAAAGTATATTAACGACGAATAATATAAATGTTAAGTGGTCGAGTTTATTTACCTAATTCATTTTTAAATTACAGATGCATTTTTAATGATTCAAAAAATTTAAATGCAACTATTTATATTTGATGTTTGCTTTTATCAATATCAGGCGTGGAAAGTAATGAGATCTTAAATCTCGTCAAGTTATTATGTATGTATTTGTAATTAAAAATCTCACGTTTTCAATTTTTTATTAAGGTCCTAAGACCTTATAAGACCTAATAAGAATTTTGAAGCTTTATATCTCAGAAAGTACTTTTAAAAAAAAAACAAGAAAATTGTACAAAAACAAAAATGCCAACAGTAAAAAATATCAAAAAGCACAAAATTAATATTATCTGAATGGTTCAAATGAGCAAGAATGGAAATGTTGAGAATGAAATAAATTAATGAGCAAAATTTCAAAAAATTTGAGGTAGAGCTCTTTTTGAAAAAAAAAATAAATTATAAAACTTCGTTAAGTAACATAGATACACTCAACATAAAATCATTACTTCAACACCTATTCCCATGAGACATTTTACATCATCATCATCGGCTCGACAACCGGGGTCCGGTCCTGGCCTCCTTCAAGAAGTCTCTCTACCTATCCCGGTCTTGAGCCAACGCCATCCAGTTGCGCAACCTAAGGCTTCGGGCGTCCTCGTCTACGCCATCTCTCCAGCACAAGCATGGTCTACCACGCTGCCGTTACCATAGAATGTACCACAAAGGACTTTCCGAGCCGGTTCCTCTTCACTCATGCGAGCAAGGTGCCCTGCCCACCGGAGTCTACCGAGCCTAATTTTTGTCACTATGTCTGCTTCAAGATAGATTGCATACAATTCATGAATGTACCGAAAACGTCCTTCCTCACATATGGGGCCAACAATTCTCCTAAAGACTTTTCTCTCGAACGCGGCTAAGATGTCGGAGTGTCTTTTGCTAAGCACCCAAGTATCGGATCCATACGTGAGTACTGGCAGGACCATGGCTTGTTCAGTTTTGAAGTTATGGTAAGATTTCTGGATATGAAGAGCTTTGACAGACTATTGTAAGCTCTGTAGGAATTCAGCAGCCGCCCGCGTGTTTTTTCTTCTATATTACTATCGGCTATTTAACCAACTGTTCTTCAACGCCACCATATACTTTGTTTTACCTTCACTAATGTGCAGCGCCAGATTTTGTGCCCCCTGCTCTATCTGAATGAACAATGAAGGAATCGACATTTTACGCCTCTTTTCAAAAAAAAGGAAAAAATATGAAGGATGATTAGCATTTCCATATTTTCATTTGCAAGACGTATAAAAAATCAACATTGCATAAGCGTTTTTAAGACCAGTTTATTGAATACATTTATTTATTGCCTAGAAAGGCCTTGGAATGTCTGCGGTATGTCAATATCTTTTTAATGGAAATGTTTTACAAGACAAAGAATAACGCATTAGTTAACCAAAGTTAGAAGCTTAGCCAATATAGATTTAAAACCTTCGATCTTTTTAAATGCATTTTAAAGTTTCAACATTATTTGAAAACAAACATATTCTAAATCAACTCATCTGCAAAACTTCTTTAAAATCGGTTTAAACATTAATAGTCGCGTTATCGAAAATAACCTTTAAGGGTTTACCTATCGGGTTCTAGGTTATTTTTAAAATTTATTGCAACAACAACTTGGGGTCCTGCTTTCCATCATAGATGGCTAATAATGTTGGAAGAATGTATTGTAAAGAAAAGAGACATAAAATATATCAAAATAATTTGACATAAGGCAAAGAGATACACAGCGTCAGTCTTAACCAAGATTTTATTTATTTTTACGGGGTAACCTATTTAGGTTATTGGTGATATTAAAAAGAAGAGATGGAATGAAAATTTTGAGATTAGAATTAGAATTTCCGATTTTACTTACAACTGCAATGGAAGGGTCAATGTTATGTTAAGGTTCTTAACAATTGATCAAATTCTTGCTTCCTGCTAAGCATACCTCAATCTTTCAGTGGGTTGAGCGATAAACTATGACACAAAGTTTAAAAACTGAAATCAATTTAGTTCAGGAAGTATCCCAATAATTGATTTCAATTTCTAAACATTCAATATATTTGATATTGTATAGTAAAAGACTTTCGCGGCTAAAGCAAAACATTTATGTCCACTCTTGTTTTGACAGGTTGAAGGTATATTCTACTACAATTTTAGTACTTTTGCCTGTCAATCATTGAATTTTTTTTTGACAGATATAAAAAAAAACAACTTAGCCAATGAGTCAACCGTTTTTAAGGATTGAGCTCCAGTTCATCTCTTGGACCTGGGTCTAAAATTCTAAATTGTCTATGAATAACAAAAACTTCGCAGCTTAGCTTAGAAGATGCGAAAAGGAACATGTCAGACGACTATGAAGATGCCCCAATAACTCTATTGTATTACAGTATTTCCAATAGCAGTATTAGGAATATCACAGTGATTTATCGTCTTTATATTTAAGGTAATTTAATTCGCCATATTCATAATTGTTGTGGATTATATAGGAATACTCGTAACTTTGAAATGTTTTCTTAGCAACAACTTGAATTATGTCTAGTTAGAAAAAGAGTACCGGTACCCCAAGTGTATCAGAATTCACAAATTTGGTATTCCAATTAAATTTATGCACACAAACTGAACACAAACAAAACCAACAAAACCAACCAAAATCTTATACCAAATATCTTCTTCCTTCTTCTTTTTACAGAATGGACTTGGACCAGACCCTCTGCCAGCCAAGGAGGTGAGTACCGAGTTATAAAAGCGCAAACTAAAATTGACACTTCCAGTTGTCAATTTATTTTAACCACCAACTATAGAAAACGTAGGTTAACTATCCATTTCTCCTTTGCAACCAGCAACTGATAAGTTTCTGCGACTCCTTTTCTTTCACTTGTTGTGCGTATCATGATAAATCAAATTTAATTCACCAAGATTGGTTGCTGGCTGAAATGGAAGTTGGCACAAGCCTGCTGCCACCCATCTGCAGCAGACGCAGAGTCATGCAGTAAATTTGAATTCCCAATGGGATAATGGATACGAACGGGTTTATCGTCGTCGCTCGTCGTCGTCGTCGTCGCGTCGGCATCAACGGGTGTTCGTCGTTCACACAGTAAATTGCGTTTGTGCTTATTTGGTTGCGGTCCTAATCACATTCCTGGGTGATAAACTTGAAGCAGTTTTTTTTTCGAGTCGGGTTTGAGTATACATACAACATACACTCCAAGACAAGCTCTTTGAGAGTTTGAGTTGCGAGAGCTGAAGGGAACATGCGCCTTGCTCAAGTATTTTCGCTATTTTATTATTAATAGCACACCCGTTGGACATAAACAGATCAACAACGAATTCCAAACCTGTCAGTGGTTACATGCCAAAGCAATGTTTAAATTAGAAATGCCGCGATACTGCACTGATGTTAAATCTATATGCAGCAGTATTTGGCAGGCGGTATTGCAGCAGCACCACTCTCTCCTTCTATCTCACTCTCTTCTCCGGCTCCACCTTTATATATAATCTGTGAAGTCTCTGGGAAGCTTGATGGACTGGTCCAGCAAACACTCACATCACAGAATGAAAGTTGCCCAATTCGTTTGCGGTGCATTACTGACACAAGTCGAAGAAGTGACAGCAGCGGAGTATCTTTCCAGCAAGTCTATAGTCAGCAAAGTCTGGTATGTACATAGTGTACGACTATGCCCCAGAAGAAAGACAAGTGAGTTTCAAGTTGAATTTCCATCACACACAATGATTGACAGTTCGACAAAGCACTACCAGGTGGCACGCATTTTTGTGCACCGTATATCAAACAAAGTTGTTGCAAATACAGAAACATACAAAACAACAACAACAGCACAAATCGCAAGACTGTTGACCCGGACAGAACCTTTTGAGAGCAAGCGCTGGCGCTGGCTGACTTGCTGGCTGGCCGATTGATTGGCCAACTTTGTTTATATATGTCCCGTAAAGCCAATGACTCGCACGTTTAGATGTGAAAGGCATTTTGCCGATGGCTCGCTACTGGCGAAGAGAGAAGGCGCCTATATATCTTGCCGCCGCAAAATACAGCTTGTCAAAAGACAGATTGGAGGTCAACGCACCTGATAGAGTATATGGCCACATTCTGATTAGTTAATTAATTCAGCCGTTTTTTTTTTTTTTGTTTTGGGGGATTTCCTCGATGAGATATTATACCTTTGGCTTATAGAAATTTGTGACTGTCACATTTTAATTGAATACCAATGCCAAATTCTATATCTCTTGGTTGCCTCAATTTTGTAGCACACGCATATCTTTCATAAACAAAACGAAGATATTTTTTAAATTATTTTTGCAACGGTAATAAAATCAAAGAGTTCAAGGTCAAAAGATTGTAATTAATTCGTGCGTCACAAACGAATTAAACTTAATTTGTGGATTATATTTTTTATCTATAAAAAGGTCAGTTAAGGGTCTTTAGAAATGTATCATCTGAAAGGTCAAAAAAGTCAACTTGTAGTTTCAGTAAGGTGAAGATTTTTGTAAATAAATTTTTTAAGATGTGTTCAGGGGAACGGGTCGTTATTCTATATTCCAAAATTCTGTATAGGTATATCCAAAAATCTGATTTATAAAACTCTGTTAATCCAAACTTCTACTCATTATGAATTAATTTGGAACCCTTTTTTTTCATTACCTTAACAAATTTTCTTTTATCATTTACATAATTTTGGAACGCAGAATTTGAAATATAGAATTTTTTTTTTCAAAATTTAAGAATATAGTTGCTTAATTTTGGAATACCGAATTTTGAAAACTGAATTTTGATACTTTTTGTTCCAAAATTTGTCACATGCATGACCCAAACCTTCAAAACAATTTACTGAATTTAGGAAAACAGAATTTTGAAATGTAGAATTTTGAAATGCAGAATTTTTTGATCCAAATGTTGGCACATAGAGAATTATGACCCCAAACTTTCAAATTTATGGCGTATAGAATTTTTCAAAATTGGTATTAAAACATTTAGAATTGTATGCTTTTTAGAGCAAGGATGTGCGACCCCCACTTGAGCATTTAATTTTACTAGATTTTATTTGGTGTGTTAAATTATAATTTGTATTCACGAAGATCAAAGAGTTTTTTGTTTTCCTTTTGTTTAATTTCGTTTTGCTTTCTTAATGACACTAATTAGTTCAACAAAATCCAAAAAAGGTTAAAATTTGGCAACAATGGATTTATATTTAGGTCAAAAATATTTGATACACACAGAATTAGCTAATTGATGTTCTAAGTAATACTAATTGATTTGGACCATAACACAATAATTATATAACTGTTTATGAAATATGAATTGATAAAAATATACTTTATTTTGCTGTGGTTAAATATATTTAAAATATAGATAGTACATAGTATAATCCAATAAAAAATCATTAAAATAAATGATTAATTAAGAGTTTTTGACAGCAGATAAAATGCGAGTTATAAGAACCGGATAAAGTAGATATATTGACGCATATTGAATAATATGATCTTAAATAACCTAAAGCCTAATGCTAATGTTTTTTTTTTCAAAAACTTTAGAATCAAAAACTGTTTAATGATGCAGTGTTGTTTTTTAGCAGAAATTTTCATTAACACAGTTAATTTTTTGTTGTTGCTTTGTTTCGACCGTAAATTTCAGCGACACGTTTTAAGATAAATCACTGGCAAAAATATTATCTTAAAGCAAAGTATATTAGCAACAAAGATTTAATAAACGATTTCTGTTTGTTTACACATTCTTATATTTGTGCTCATACTTTGGGTGAATCTGTTCACTTCGAAAAAGTTCCCAATTCTGCTGTTTTTTTATTTTTTAAAAAACTACAATTTTTTATTTTTGATTTTTTTTCTTATTTTATAATCTGGGATAGTCAATGATGGGTACCTTAGATAATTAAACAGTTAGCTCCAAAAATGTAATAAAATTCCAAAAAATATTTCTAGGTGTTCAGAAGATGATAAAGAGTGTATTAATAGAAAATAACCTCTGGTGAGCTTAAAATAAATTTTGAAATTTTTCAAGTATACATTGTTGGTTCCTAATTAAAAAAAAAGATAAGATAAGAAAAAGTCACAAGAAGTAGAGCAAAATATTAAAAGAAGTGGACAATTTTTGAGAGAAAGCTAATACAGAAGAGAATTTATCAGAGGCACTGTAAAAATATTTTATTACACTTAAAGTTAAAAAAACAATGTGAAGAATTAAGTTACTGTATGAGTTTTCTGGTTTTATGTCCTTAAATAAATGTGTTGTTCTATTTAAAAAAAAAAAATGTTTTTTTTTTGCATTCAAATCAAAAATCTTGAAAATAACATAAAAAAAACTGACAAATGAAAAATTAATAAACAAATTACATATCTGACTAATGCCATTTATTTCTCTTTTCGAGTACCGCCGCGCCGCCGAGTACTTTGCTACTGTGCCCATTCACAATAGAGAATTCCAATGCTAGATGGGCACCACGTTAAAACAAAAACAAATCAAAAACATTTATTTGTATGTGTCTGATTTTCGCATTAATTTTAATAAGAAAATCTTAACCCTAGATTCATAAACTATATTCATTGTAACATAGTTCATAAATATAAGTCTATGAGACCCTTTACCTCAAAAGTTATCCTATTAACTAACTATAAAGATTTTTGCAAAAAATAAACTTAATTTACTTTGAGGAACATTTATTTTAAACAAATTAAAGAAAACACTAAAAAATTTTCACTCGACGCAATCTTTACAACAACTCCCGCGATACTCCCGGCACATGGGACCTTTACAAGAGCGAATTGAGAGGGTCTGTGAGACCCATGTTTATGAATTTCAAAATGCTTCCTGTCATTTCAAGATTCTTCTTAAATAAATCAATTATTCCATTTCTTTACCAAAATATTTGGAAAAGTTTTTTCAATTTTTTTAAAAGATTTTATTATCGTTGCTTCAAAGAAATTTATTTATTGGACCAATGAAATCGTTTATCACATTATAATTTGTTTCCTTGATTCTAGAAAACTTATTGTTGAATAGTAGAGAAAACTTATAAAATTGTTAAGGTTAGAACACAAATAAAAATTGTTCGTAACAAATGCTTTTATACAGTTAATAAATGGTGTTTATTGATATTGCCAAGAACTTTTTTTTTAAATATTTCTTATGACAGTGGTTTGAGTTTTAAGGAAATAATTTGAAAATCAAAAACTGAAGATTGAAAAATGAGTATTATTCAAAAATATTTTCTTAGATAATTTTTTTTCAGGAAATTGTAGGTACTTGTGAGTGCTGTAGTTATTTTATCAAAGTGTATTTTTAGAAAAGAAAAATTCTAGATTATTCCTGTTTAAAGAATAAAATAAATCTGGTGGTCCATAACGAACAAACTCCGTAGTTCCTTGCAAATCGCAAACATTCCTAGACCTAGAATTATACGCCGAATCGAAACTTTAGCCAATATCTTACAGAAACTATACTTTCTCATTTTCTCTCAAGAGGTAGGCCGGAAATGAAATACAAAACCTTCATATGACAATCCTACCAACTGATAATCAAGCCCCGGGCTAATACTTTCGTAACCCTGTCTGTCTCCTAAACTCTAGCTCTGGAATTTCTGAAAATCATTTCCCATTTAAAACTTTCCTATACTTTTGCCACCTTCGACATTTTTTGAATAATATTGTAGACTTTATTTTCGGTTTTCATTAGTTTTAAAAATTTTATTTGAAATTCCAATAAATTAGATCTTGCAAACTAAAATCTCTAAGAAAACCAGTCCAAATAAGAAGCTCAACGACTACTTAAACCTTAAAATTTGATATGCTGCATAATTCCGGAAATCATTTAAGAGATATTTCACTATTTTTACAAATTACTTAGATTAAGAATTAGTTTCAAAAGTATTCAGAATTCAATGTATCTATCCTATTTAATACCTATCTATAAAAAGAAGAACTTTTCAATTCTGAGAACATCAGTCGCCAGTCGAATGACAACTTTCAAATTAACATTCAGAAAGAGCTAACCCAAGAAGCCAGAACACTTGATTCTCATAAACAGATAAGCACAAAATAACACTCCATCTTCCAGAAACCTTAGATCGCGAATCCCATTCTAAAAAACATAAGCTACATAAATATTATATCTCAGAACCTAACTTGGTACTTTTACACTCTTATATTACACGGAAATGCGCAAACTTTGCCGCCACTAGTCTACGTCTGATGTCGTCTTCGATGGATAGTGAGTCGACATGTCACGTTATAAATGGTACCGTAGAGTACCAATAGTGCGCGTCTATTCTATACAAGCGAGAACCATCGCAAAGACAATAACTCCAAACTGCTTGTTTTTTCTTCCCGTTCCCGTTCGCCATATACTACCTACTTGAATTCGTACGCGTGTTTAGTGTTCGACAATTGCGGCGCCTTATGGTCGTTCACCCTTGCTCCAACCACTCTCCCATTCTACAACCGCACCTGACATCGTTGCACCAGCCAGCGAGTAGTGTTGCTCATAAATTTATTATTAATACCGATTATTAATTTCCCATTGATGTCTAATAGCTGGCCAACGCTAAATGCAAGGTTTTCCCGACTCTAACTATCTAACTCCAAGTATAGGAACAAAATGGGGCGATTAGAGGGGTAAATATGGCACACGCAGAAGCATAGTTGCATGGTCTTGAGCTGGTTGGTATAGTCCATTTTTAAAGGCCACTTTATCGATTCGGATAAATCTTTGTGGTTGTGCTGTGCCCAGACCGTGTTCTTCTCCTGCGCTACGCAATCCCACCACACCACCATCTGGGGCGCTGCTAGCTAAGCTATTATACTAGGTACCATGCGAAGATCGTTTGTTGTATGGCTGTAGCTACCGCAATTTATTCAAGAAAAATTGATCGCTTATTATTCATTTATTCAGCTTTTATAAAATCGATTTGTAACTTTTTTTGTTGTTTGTTAAATGGCGCGGAGTATTATACCCGGGGAAGTGATCAAAAGATATAAAGATACAGTTGTTGTTATTGGATTATGAAGAGATATAAAAGTTCTGCACGGTGCGGCGGCGCGGCGCGGCGTTCTGCTACTGGTGATCTTCCGATCTGATCTGCGATCGATCGATCGACAGCGACAATCTGTAAAGAGCTAATCCGGCTTTTGTTTGTCCATAATATCTACCCATGGAAGAAAGCAGACGATGCCCAACACCGGCACCAGCCAGTGCACCGGTCATCGTCATGGATGCGATGGTGGGCTACGAGTCACACAAATTGATCTCTAAGTGATTGAAAATTAGTCCATCCAAAGGGGTTGGACACGAGAAAAAAAAATGCAACAAGCCTGGAATCCATTACTATGTACGACAACAAACGAGCATTTATAAATCACTCAGTACCCGATCTGCGAGTGATTGGCGAGATATCACGACTATTTGTCCGGCATTTATTATTTTAAACTTGCTTGAGGTCTAGCCAGCCATATTCACTATAACTTGCAGCCTGCAACTGTAGAGCTTCGTGCATGTGGTGCGTATACCGTATACCCGTACCCGTTCGTCTCTAATTTGTTATCGTCGTCGTGTCGGTCGGTCGAAGCTCGTCGTCGTCGACTGCCCAGCCCGATCCTCCTCCTCGTACTAATTTCGTATGCGACGTGGTCATTGGCGACACAACTTATCGGAGATTAATTTGCACTAGGCCCGCTCTCCCCATTGGGTGATCATATGATGGTGCCCATTCGATGATGGGTGACTATACCTGACTACTGACTGGTGAGATGCTCCGCAGCACAGTGTGCCTCATAGCCTGGGTGATTGCTGGCTGATTGTGGTGGCCAAGATGATGAGATGATAATTGAGTTAGTGTCTCCAGCTATAGCAAAGGCAGAAGCAGAGTGCCAGTGGAATCTGGTTTGTTTCGTGTACATACTCCTGTCTCTCTGTTGTTGCTGTTGTCGCCATCACCGCCATCAACGCCGCCGTTGTCGACGCTCGAAACGGTGCGATGATTAAATCAACACGCCTGAGCGTAATGTGCAATAAAAGACCGATTTCTTTTAAATTAGATTAATTGATTGGCCAACGCGGAGCGACTGTAGCGCCGCCGCGCGTTGACAGGTGAATTCGTATCGCTAATCATGTAAAGTGAGTAAGTTGTTTGACGCAGTGTTTCTGCTAATCGAAGCAAACGACACTCTTCACCAAACACACAATTGTATACACGAAACAAAGCAACAAAAAAAAAAAGAGACAGGATCACGGAAACTCAATTGAGGTTAAGAAACCGTGCAACAATCTACGGGACTTACTTACCTTACCTATATAGCCGTCTGATGATCTATACGGGACTTGTGCAGTCACTTTGCGGGACAAGTAGGTATAAGGTAATTTTCGCGCGCAATTGGTATGTGTGTGACATATGGTCTTCCGAAGAATAAAACATGGTCGGCTCGGAGATCGTTACCTAGTCTACCTCTAGCTAGCAGTATTTTGGCTATTTTACACCAGGCATCACGTAGAGCCCAGATGGCGATGGCGTCGTCATCGCATAGTCGGTCGTCGTCAACGTCTTTTCGTCGTGTAAGCGGGGGGATGATGAGGACTTAGCACGTTGTTGCACTCCCCCGACAGAAAAAGAAACCCAAAAATAAAACAAAATCGGAAGATATTTTACCAAAAATCGTGATCGTTGAGTCTTTTCAAGGTGAGACGGAGAGATGATAGCCGTGTGTCTACAGCGTGTATTTACCGGTGTTATTTTGCAGTTTGCCGCCACCACACAATCTCTTGCTTGCAACAGTATAACAATAAAACCAACAACAACAACAAAAAAACATTGTAGGCACAACACCATACACTGTGCCTAGATACTACCTTCCTACAACAACAACAACAACCAAATGCAACCCAGGCGCATTCACTCTCCTGGACTTGGACAGAGATTAACGTGAATGTTTCGATGTTCGGTCGTTTTGTCATGCTGGCGTTTTTCACAATTGTAAATTTGTTTTGTGATATTTTCACCTGGGACGCCCTACTGTGGTTTGATGGCGTTTCCAGTTAGGTTAGGTTAGGTTCAGATAGGAGGTAGAAGTATATCCACAATCCACATAAATGACGACGAAGGAAGGAGAAGCGAGTCTTCGTGCAATGTTGTTATGTGACGAAGAGTTTTTTTTTTTGGGGAGGGAGGGGGTAAATATCGTATATTTGGTGTTGGATTTGTCTTTATGCAGCATGGAAATATAGGAGAGGATGTGAATGGTTGCTTGCTTGGGCGGATGCTCGTCTTTCATGGACTTATTTTTTTTTTTTTTTGGGGGATGTGCACCATGGTTTGTAGGATGGTATATTCTCACTCGCGCAATCATGCGGTTGTTCATTTATGTGATTAATTTTTCCATGAAAATATTCTTGAACACTGCGACTGCGGTGAGATACTTTGTTGATGATCGTCTCAGGCACCATGCTGTATGTGATTCTTTGGTAATATTGTGAGAAACGACTTAAGTAATTTTGCAAATTGTTTAAAGGATTAAAACAGATAAACATGAATACCTTCTCTATGGGAGATTGAGAGGGGCATTATGATATTTTAGTTTGAAATTTTGAGAAAAGTTGTTTATCAATCCGTAAATTCGATGTAGTAGATATTAGATACATTGAGTGTGTCTAAAAGCATTGTTAGTATAAGGAGTCAGACTTGCCGTATTTTTGGACTGAGACATATCGAGAGTTTTGGAGGTCAGCTTCCAGCACAGAAAATCATTCAGTTACTGTGTTTTTAAAACTGATTGATTTAATATAACATAAGGCAAACTTTAGATACAAATTGTTGTTCCTAATTTTTGTAACAAAATAAATTAGAGATCGAAAAAACTCCGAGTCGGCATCTTTAAAGGAGCTTTTGAAATAATCACAAGTTAGTCAAAATGCTGGTTTCAAATGCGATCGAGCTTGGTCTAACTTCAAGTCTAGTTCAAGTATTTTTTAACTATAATTGAACAATTACATAAATCTTGGAGGTACTCGTAGCTCACTCAAGTGTTGTTGTTCCATTCAAAATCTTCAATAATTGCAATTATACTTACCTACTTAAGGCTCATAATCCTAATGGACGTTGGATTCGTTGAAGATGCAGTCATATTATATCAAGCTGAAGCCGAATTGAATGCTTTAAAATGCCTTAACTCTTTTGTTAGGATTGGTGTTATATCATTATCCTACTCCACCCAATTTTTGTAAATAAATTGTGTTAAATGTTTACATTGTATCAACAAAACGATAATATATAATCTTTTGTTTAGTGTTTCCAAAATATTCGACTTTGCTAAACCGCTTCCAATATTTTCCTACAACCTTGCTGAGTAACCCTAAAAAACAGAAAAATTTATCAATGTTTTCTTTACTTTATTATAGTTGAAAACTCAACTCGCTCACGATCTTCCAAAGTTCTACACAAAAATACTTTTTTCGAATTGAAAAACAAATAACAAATTCACGCAGATTAGTTTATTCGACTTGTGACTACATAAATTGTCTAAGATCTAAGTAAGGTTTTGTTTGTCTGTCAAAGGCTTTCTCTTTTCGTCAAACTTTGCAAGTAAATTTTATTGGTAAATCTTAAATAAAAATTCAGCGCAGTTTTTCAGAGCAAAAAGGAAAAAACTACCTTATAAGTTGCTTCCCATCAAGCCAATTTTTCAGTGTGAGGTTAATAGACTATAAGTTTTGCACAATGAACGGTTAATTTTTCATAAAATGTCAGCTTAATTCTATAATTCGCCGTTGTGTTTTCATCATCATCGGCTCGACAACCGGGGTTCGGTCGTACGCTCGTGCGAGCTAGAGGTGCTCTGCCCACCGGAGTCTACCGAGCTTAATTTTTGTCACTACGTCTTCTTGTTCCGTCTCCGGAATCGTCCTTTCTCACATATGACTTAAAGACATAAAGACTTTTCTCTCGAGCGCTTCTTAGAGGTCGGAGTGTCTTTTGCTAAGCACCCAAGTCTCGTATCCATACCTGAGTACTCAAAAAACCGTTTTCGAGATATGCGCAAAAAAAGGTTTTTTTGGTCTGTTTTTTAAACACTGGCTCTTAAGATCTTAAGTGATCTTTTTAATTTACAAACAATAAATATTTTTGGAAAGATGACACTTTCTGCTTTCCAACGGTATACTGTTTGTTATAATCGGAAATTCATTAAGTTGCAGGTGATCAAAAATTATAAAAATCGATTTTTTCGAACTTTTTTGAAAATTTATCATTTTCAATTGAACCGTGTGATAGAAAAAAAATTTTGAAAAATATTTTTTTTTGGCAAGATCAAATTTATTAAAATTGAAAGATAAATGTAGAAGCTATGAAAACATATATTTACAGTTACTGTAGTATTATAGATACTAATTGTTGCTTTCCGTGAAAACACAAACATGTTTAAGGCTTATTGAAAATTATGGCGCATGTGAAACATTTTCCAAAATTGAATCAATAAAAAAAAAACTATAAAATGTTGAAAATGAAGCAATTGCACGAAAGTTATCGAAACTTAAAGAAACAATTTTTAATGAGCTGCATTTTCGCTCGATCGCTTTAACTGAATTAACTAAGCTTGGCTAAATTTATAAAAGTTGGGCGTTTGGAATTTTAATATCATAAATCTGACCTTTTTCGATTCTTTGTGATATTTACACTTATTATAATAGAATCATTAATTGATATCGATATACCCTTGCGAAAAGCAGACCTATATTAATTGTATTTATAGTGCCAAATTTAGGGGTCATTTTGTTCAGTATAGTTTCTAAGATTTAAACGAACAAATATTTATTTCTCAAATTGTTAATCGTATTCCTAAGGCTATTGATTTCACACTATTTTTATTCTTGGAAGTAGAGAGTGTGAGGTCTCAGGTCCTATTTTATATTACAAATTAACTCTTTCAAAAAAATTTTAATGATCAAGATTATAATGTCTTCTATGGTCTACTTTCGAATTCCCAAATTCTAACCGCACCTAATAAAAGTACATATAATTAAAACTAAGCCAAATTAGATCACATAAAAAGTCAGTAAGTTATAACAAAGCAAAAGTTCCCCAAAACTTTAACCCTATAGTTGCCCTTTTTTACATCACGAAACATTTTTATCTCTTTTTTTGTTTATAGCCCTAAATTAACACTGCCATACCCACCTCTGGACCACCCATTAAGCTCAACCTTGCCAATTCATTTTTATAGCCAAATTATAACCTTTGAGAACCTCCCTGCACCTTAATTAGGTAATTACAATGCTAAAACACTGACGAAAAAAAAATTTCTTAAAAAAAAGCAGCACAACACAAAAAAAAACCGAAACGTCTATCACTCACCTAGAACAAACAATCACAGTCGCACATAGTCAAAGCGGCGAGTTCCGAAGTTCCGATATGATCGCTGAACGTAACAAGGCTACACCCTTCGATCTTCGAACCTTTTTTGCTTCCCCACATCTTGCCCCACAAATAGTTATAGGTAAATTTATAAAACTATAATTATAATGACAGGCAGCGATGGCGATGACGACAACAACGACGGACGTGGAAGACAATGAAAATGAACACTTACCCTACTCTCTTACATCAATTCACTTCATTTACGAGTAACGACGACGACTACGACTACGACTACGACGAACACGGCATGGATCGTCAATTAAAACGAACAGCACGAGCTGCTGGTGTGCTGGATTATGGCCTGACAAACGAGTACGGGTAAAAAGGGAAAACGCCCAACTGACGGTCACTCGCTGCTGCTCTAAATGGGTTTGTTTACAAGTTGTGCTCGCAGGCAGGAGTGCGGCGCGGTGGAGGTATGGAAAGCGCACTATTCTTGGATCGGACAGATCGATTATCGCAGATTGACCCGCGCACATTGCGCAATGATGTAATGGAAGTGGGTTGTTGCGAGTTCGATCAGCATATGTCTGATGTGGATGTGGACTGCCGCTACCACAACGACAGACGTGACGACCGGTAGGCACAAAATTCACGCACTGTAAACATTATGATTAAATTACGGTATGAACGTTATCCGTCTTTCCCGGAACATAATTAAGTCATTAGCTTGCTGCGGTGGCGGTTCGTTGGACGACACCTCAATGAATCTTCCATCTTTAAGAATGCTTGTTTGATTGTGCCTTAAAAAGGTTTTGAAACTTTCCCTTCGAACGGTAATTCTACCCACAGGAAGGCTGGTTTTTAAGTGTCGATTAGCCTTTGCTGAAGTTCTGATAAACCTAACCTGTCATCGATATCTCTCCACCTCTGGGGTGATGCCCAATTTTGTATGGCAAAATGTTAACTGAAAAATGTGCAATATCTGTGAGCTCAGCGACCGCTCAGCCGAATCGCTTGACTTTGTAGTTTATTGGGCTTTTAAACTTCACATAGTATATAAAGGTAGGTAAGGTATATGGAAATCAAGAGGGAGAAGCAAAGAGAACTAAGCTATATATAAAAGCTGTGTGCCACGACGACGACGGACGGTATACGACTCACAGACACACTACTCAATTTTATCGGTTGTAATCAGACCTAATAAATCGGTTCGTCGATTGTGATAGGCGAGGATTGGTTAATTAATTCGATCGGCGTGCAAATGAAAGGCGGATCGTGTAGTTTAGTTTGAACATTAATCGACTCTTATATTCAAAGTGTGCGTGATAAAAGGTTTGCTTGACACAACAGCATTTTTATTTGCGCGGAGGATATTAAAGCGCCGAACTTTGTAATTTTCTGCGAGATAAATGTGTTAACATAAGATTTCAAATTGAAAAAAAAGGTAAATTAGATTGTAGGCGTGGAAGGGGGTTATGGGAAAATATTTAATTAATGCTTACTAATTCAAAAATGCCCCAATACTTTAGCGAACTAGCTAGGTGTAACGTTTGAGATCATTGGTGATAAATTTGAAGATTGGTGGGCTCGATGTTCAACCAGATTTATACTCAGGGAATATAATGGAATTGTTATGTGATGATATTGAAAATGAATAAATGCCAATTTTCAGAAGAACATTCAAAACTACAGAAAAACAGAATTACTTTCGCCAAAAATCCATGGAATCATTAATTTATAATGGATTTCGGTTTTTTTTCGGATTTTTCTATATAACTACTGGCTTTAAAATTGAAAATTCTGAATCCCAACAACACGAAAATTACAAAATTCTGAAAAAATCAAAAAGATCTCCGAGAGATCAAAATCCGGAAAACCAAACAATTCTCTGTATTTCGGGTTTTAGGGTTTTCCGGGATTTTGGACTTTCATAATTTCAATTGCTTGAGATTTTTGGGTTTGGGGTTAAGTACACAAAACAAAATATGTATCTTTAAAATTAGATATAAATTCGGAAACAAAAAAATTTGGTATAACCCTTAATCTCGAAAACCCATGATTGCAAGAACTGACTAAGTGACTACCCGGAAAAAAACTAAAACCACAAACAAGAATCTTTTTAGTTATAATTCCAGAAAACCAATTTGGTATCTAGATTTATAGTTTTTTTGGTTTTTCAGAATTTGTTATTTTTTTATGAGTTTTTCATTGAATTCAAAAAATAATTAGGTTTTTAATAATGATAGGTATTTAAAGGATTTAGATTTTTTCGATATAATTTATTAATTGCTCTGTATTTTGCGTTTTTGAAATTTCAATTTTCGGGACACTTATTTCAGGTATGATAATATCAATATCAGTATTTAGAGCACTATGAGCTTACCACATTTTAGGTATCAGAGGAATTTTTTTAGTTTAAATAACTTTGGTTTTTTGTGAGAATTTTGGTTTAAGGATTTTTGGATGTTTTCAAATTTGAGTTTTTCCAGTTTTATTTATTTTGTTTGGGAAATTAGAATTTGGAGGATATCCAAATTTAAAAGATTTATTTTATTATGTTTTTGGGTAATTTAGGGTTTCCCAAAGTGTAGGAATATTGTGTTTTGAGATTAATTCTCGATTTTGGGCTTACTACATTCGAATTTTTAAATATTAATGAACCTTCAACTTTCGATATTTCAATTTCCCGGACAGAAAAAGTTTTGAATAATCAAAACTGCTTTAAAAAACTTTTAATTTCAGGATTTTGGGTTTCAAGAACTTGATTCTTTGTGTCTTGGGTTTCGGAATTTCATCAATCGGGGCACTAAATTTTTTATTTTAATTCGCGAAAATTTCACAATATATTTTTTCGTTAAGTTGGATTTTCAGCATATTGAATGATTGTTACTGACTTTCGACTTATTTTTTTTAAGGTATTTAGGGTTTTGGGTCTATCAATTTTTTTGAGTAATTTTTTTTTCAAGTATTTGGGTTTTCTGGAGCTATTTTTTGAAAATAATTCCTTTTTTTATATTCAGTCATTTCTCAAGCTGCCATTCCAGGCAAATTTTGTATAGTGAGAGTTAGTTGAGATTTATTTTGTTTTGCATTTATTTTGATTTTTTAGCAATGGTTTTGACATTGAGCTAAATGCCGGAGGTTAATTAAGTGACATATTTCACGAGACTGCCAAATAAATATATAAAATCCGACACTCATTTAATTAATCCCGTCAACAGGAACCCGTGCAATTATGGCCTGAAACCTATCATTTTCACCATTCACTTTGGTCACTTTAAATGCCGCCCAAATAGCTATAGCAAAAAAGAACACTCATATGACAACTGCAATAACAACAACAAAAAACGAAACTAATTCCCCCTGAGGTGTTACATTGGCATTCTTTTGATTATTTGCAACTTGCCGCCACCAAATCTTTAATGCCAGGAATAATATTGTCGTCCATTTAATTTAGCCGCACCACTAAATATACAGATACACTAAACACTAAAGCTAACGGCTAAAGCTGGCTGGTGATTTACGGACTTAACCAGGCGGAATAACATGTCTGGTTGGACAAACTTCTCAATTAGATATTTAATTCTGTAATTTTTTGAGTAATACCGTTTACGTGTGTGTCCTTGCTTCCCACCGCGCCGCCGCCGCCCCGCTCCAGCTGGTCAAAGTTGTACTGCGTGCGCACACAGTGGCACCCTCTGGTAGAACAGTTCCCGCAACAAGCTAACTTGATGGTGGTCTACCATGTCGTCCGAGTCTCCAAATCCAAATCCAAATCGTTGTCGTCCGATTTGACTTTATAATATAATTTTTTAGTCGTTTCTTTCATTTTTTTTTGTGTAAGTCTGTTGGTTAAAGTTAGTTCGGTCTGAACGTCTGTTTCGGGCCACTTAAGCACCCAGTGAAGCAATTAAGTCAAAAACCATTCAGTCTATCATTTGCTGTTAAAAGTCAATAAATAAAACCTGCAATAAATTTTCCATTTAGCATTAAATGCGATTACAGGTTGCTATGGAGTTACAAACTTGTGACGCTGGCTGGCTGGTGTGTATATAAGGTTGGGTACGACCTGCAATATTTCTGTAGCTCTGGATTGAGAAGCTCTTTTGGTCTTGCTATGGCTGCATGATGGTGGTGCAGTGGTTGTGCTGCTGCTGCTGCTACCTGCCTGTTGCATGTCATATGGTAATTTCTTCACCTGTTAGTTGTCACGATCCACATAAATGTGTGGTAATAAGTGCGGTTGAGTCTATCATGGGACTTCTATCTACACTCTATGCCATGCGACATCACATAGGGACCCCAAGACTCTCAGATTCAGAGTCTCCAAACATTGCATACAAAAGGGTATTTTATTGAATGGGTTATAGAACAGTGAGGAAATCTGGTCAACGTCGCAATTTCAACTTCGCATACGACGATGACGACGACAACGGCGCATAGTGTAATTGACAGGCTGAATGACAGCGTTGACTGGTAAATCACTTGACAATGCCCCAGGAGCAAGGAGCAGCGAGCGAGTCACATAAAACCTTTTGCTTAAAAGCTGATTTGATGGTGTGCCACCGTTTTATTATGTGAGCCAAGGTATTGAATAGAAATTTATATTGGCTGCAAATGCTCCTGCGGAAGTGTCGCCCGAAGCGGTTACGATTATTCGACTACCGCCTCACCTACAACAACTCTAAAATTTATTGTTCAATGACACGAGAGGAATTTCATAGGAGCTGTTGAAGCTCGGCACACGAAAAACTGTTTTTGGGGAAAAATGTGGGAAAACTACGCTAACGTGCTGCCCGACCGTCATCATCAGTGACACCAGTCACATCAGTAACTTTACGCCTGCAACTCCAGGCCGCCATTGCCACCTTTAGCTCTAAACAGCCGCCACCGCCACCGCCATCGCCAACGACACATACATACGATACCCATTTTGATACGTAATGACACCATCAACATAGTCGTCAACACCGATGTTGTTGTTGTTGTTGGCAGTGTGATGCCGTCGCTGTCGCTGCTGTTGTTGCTGCAAAAAAACGATATAATATACCGCGAAGGTGTGGTAATTTTCCACTTTATTAGATTCTAAATTAAATTGATTGTGTTGCCAGATCAACTTATATCCATTGGAATGCAATTAAGGCTTTAAGGCTGTTTTGTGCGCTGCACCGCCATCCACCATCATACCTTTATATACCGCCAACCAACTTTGCAGCGCACTTTCGAGCTGGATTTATAGGTTTCTTTTGCTCGTCTAGACTTATGTTCGTATATAGCTTGAAACGTAAGGTCGGTAATGATGTTTTGTGGTTGGTTGACAGCTAGCAGTCAATTGAGTGCGATCGAATTGTTTGGAATCCTTTTGATTACAATGTCGGTGTCGGCTATTTTTGGTTGATGGTGACAGATCATAAAATTTGATCGGCTGACTGAAAGTTGTTATTTATCTTGTGAGTTAGAATGTGGGATTATTGAATTGAACACTCCTGCACTTTTTTGATGAATCTTCTGCCCATATTCGTTCTCTGAATTGTTGTCACTTGACCAATTGTAAAATTTTGATTTTTTCGCTACAAATTCATATAGGCAATTTTTTAATCTCGTCTGGTGAATAGATAGAAAAGCACTCTGTTTGGCTTTATTCAAGAAGTGGTTATTAATTTTTTTTTAAATTCAGAATTTTGTTATTCTGGAATAAATATAAGTTTAAAATAAAGCTTAAAATTTTCACTTGAATTCCTTGCCTTTTTATTTGAAAGATAAAAGAATTAGAAGAGATTGAAATTGATTTTTTTATTAAAGTTTTTAGTGAAAATTGATTAATATTTCCTGGCGAAAGCTTTGCTTTATTACGGTTTTTTTTTACATTAACATATGAGAGGTACCGTTATTTTAGAAAATAAAATTCATTTTTGTTCAAATTATTTATGAAATTAGAAAAGTACCATTTTGAACAAAATTTGGAAAAATGTTTAAAGTCGTTTTTGAAGTATTTAATTTTCAAAAAAAAAAAATTATTATAATTTCAAAATTCAAGTAGTAAGTAACAGATAGACAGACAGACTGAATTGCGAGACCCACTCAAAATGATCAAAATTTCGAGTTCAATTTCAGATGCATCCGAGAACTTCCTCGCTCTTGCTCTTGGTGAATGCCTATGCAGCATCTAGCAACGAGTTTTACTGTCTGATATCAGATACGGGTGATTTTTTTAAACTCACATAACTTGTACTATAGATGCGATATTTTTATGTTATACCTATTATCTAAATAAACCGGAAGATCGCTGGCTTAAAAGAGTTCCCCATGCATTAAATAAAGGCTCACATTTTTAATTTAATCCAAATTATTGTTTTAAACTTAGCCTTAAAAACGATGTGCTCGCACAAAGGAGCAAGTACGTGTGACCCAATCGTTCATTCATTAAAAAAAAAAATTTCAACAGCAAAACAAATCGATTATGCTGAAATCTATATTATACATATGAACATACATATAGATACGATGGCTGGGGTTCATTTAATTGTTGTTGGTAGACAGTGGTAACACCATCAATATTGTGCAAAAATGTCAATATTAACTTTTTCAATATTAACTATTTCTCAATAATGAACATTAATAATGAAAACTGGCTAAGTTGAACTAATAACTGATTTTGATATCCTATGTATTTCAAGAGAGTAGACTGTATTTTGATTGATCCGAATTGTTGTTTTTTTTTTGGCAATGTTCTTAAACTTGATTAGTCTAAAAAATGATAGCATTTCAAGGTCATTTGCCACTTGAAAGACTTTAAGGAATCAAATTTCTTTGCGAAATCCTAACTCGAGTAAAAGATGGCCGCAATGCTTTTGTCTAGAACTTTGTCTCTTCCAATTAATTACTCGATTTAATCATGCACCGTTGAATACTATATAATGCGAATAAATCAATGTCAATCTAAGAAATTAATTCCAGATTTTGCATACTGGCAGCCCCACTGTTTGTCTGCGTCAGGTTCTTCGTCGGCCAAATAAAATATAATTTTTAAAATCACTGTCAACCACATTTATTGCCCCAGCCACCGGCTCCACGTGCCCACATCTAAGAAGTGCTATGTTACTTAAGCGCACAATAGCCACCGTTAATGTATCGCATTGCCGTAACGTAGTATAACTATCAAGGTCGTGGGTGTGTCCCAGCCATAACCACCGACCGACCGCGCCGGCCGCATCACCGGCCGGCCTTTGGGCTCTACAACAACCATATAATACTGCCGCGCACAAAAGATTGTCAAATCGAACAAACCGTGGTAATAATTCGTGTTGACAATGATTCCAAGTGACTTAAGTTGCTTGTTTTCACATGAATAGATCGCGCGTTGTTTAAGTCCGAAGTAGATGTCGATTGCTGATTGTTGCAGGCACAGTCGATGTCTATGTTTTGTTCCACTCTGATTAGGGTGGCCAGAAATTAGGTTGACATTGTTCGACACCAAACCCAACAATATCTATCTTTATATAGTTAGCTCGTGCCATTATAGTAGTCGGAGTTGGAGTTGGAGTCATGGAAGCTGGGTTTTTTTTTCAGCAGCTGCTGCCACTCTCAGATGCAGTCTCGACTGCGGTTAGACCAAAAGATCTGATGGTGTACTTGAAGACTATAGCTAGTTTGGGGATCTGTTAGATAGGCGTAAATTGAACCAAGGTGGATTATGTGTTTATGCAGACATCTTAATCCTTGATGAAGGTTCTTTATGGTGAATTACATAAATTTTTTGTCTTGTGGCACGTTGCCATCGAACCTAAGGTTGATTCATCCCTTAAATGCGGAACTATCTATTCAACTTGCACCATCTTCTAATCGCCTTGTAAAAAGCGAGGGAGTGCTTCAAAAAGTGCAAACTAATTGACTAGCTGTGCATGTTATCCCACCACAAATGATATATGCTCGGGTATTCAAGTGGAAAAGGGTATTGTATAGATACGAGTATTTATTATTCTTTTCCAATAACATTGTACATACGAGTACAGTCAGAAAAAATTTGTATAACTGTTTCGAAGTTTTAGTTGATCTTAAATAAGAAAATTAAGATGAGTCATTTCATATGAAAACTGGACAGCCTTAAACAAGCAAAAAAAAAGTTTCAGCTCAAAGATGAATTCTCCATCTGATGTACCTACCGAAAAAAATATGAATTTTTTATAATAACTTTTAAGGAAATTGATTTTGTTTTTCGTACATCCAAAAGTTTTGAAAATTGAAGTGAAGAATAGAAAACCAAACAGCCGGTTCTATGGCAGGTACAGTTAATAGCTGTATTTTTGAAAAAAAAAGTTGACTAACAAAATACTATTGAAAAAAATTCCTTAACTGTTAGGGCCATTTTCTATTTAAACCAACTTTGTCGAAGGAACAAAATTTCAATTTCGTACTTAGAGAACTTCCCACAGGGTACAAATTTGAAAAAAAAGCATGGACTTCAACAGACAATAAAATGTACGACTAGGTCGAACGTACTTGCTTCTTAGTGGGATCATATAATTTTTTGTGTGAAACAACAATTTTTTCATAAAATAATATTGTGCATCTTCATTTAATGGCACGGACAAAAATGTTTAACTGTGGCTTGAGGGAAGAACTCTTTTAATCTTGTTATTTTGAGTGGATCTTTCAGTTTATTTTGCAAAAAAAAATTCCAAAACACAACAATTTTATCAAATTAAAAAAAAAATTGAAATTTTTGAAAACGGTTTTTTTAACATTTGTATGGGAGGCATCCGTCAACAGGTCCAGCCAGATACTGGCTTACGCAGACGACATTGACATCATCGGAAGGACCGAACAAGCTGTACACGATTCCTTCATCCAGATCGAGCAGGCGGCACAGAATCTGGGGCTGCACATTAGTGAAGGTAAAACAAAGTACATGGTGGCGTCGAATGCGAGAAGAACAGTTGGTCAAACAGTTGGGAGCACGAATTTGAAGTGGTGCAATCCTTCAAATACCTTGGGTCAATAGCAGCAGGCGATAATAATATAGAAGAAGAAATACGCGGGCGGCTGCTCAATTCCAACAAAGCCTACTATAGTCTGTCAAAGCTCTTCAAATCCAGAAATCTCACCATAACTTCAAAACTGCTGCTGTACAGGACCATGGTCTTGCCAGTACTCATGTATGGATCCGAGACTTGGATCCGAGTCTTAAGGAGAATTGTTGGCCCCATATGTGAGGAAGGACGATTCCGGAGACGGTATAATCATGAATTGTACGCAATCTACCTTGGAGCAGACATAGTGACAAAAATTAAGCTCGGTAGACTCCGGTGGACAGGGCACCTAGCTCGCATGAGTGAAGAGGAACCTGCTCGGAAAGTCATTTGTGGTACATTCTATGGTAGACGGCAGCGTGGTAGACCATGCTTGTCCTGAAGAGATGGTGTAGACCAGGACGCCCGAAGGCCTTGGGGTGCGCAACTGGATGGCGTTGGCTCAAGACCGGGATAGGTGGAGAGACTTGTTGAATGAGGCCAGGACCGGACCCCGGTTGTCGAGCCGATAATGATGATGATGGGAGGCATCCTAATATTTAAAAATAAAGTTATTTTTTCTTCAAAATGTTTTCTTAAAAATATATATTTATCGCACCGTTTGTTTTCAAAACTCAAAAACCTAATTTTCTTATTAAATTTAAGTAATGAATAGTTTTTATAAATTTTTGATGTTTTAGCATACAAACTTTGATCACAATAAATTGAACCGTTTTTGAGGAAATCGAATATCAAAAAAGTGAGCCAATATCAAAACACACTGATTTTTTTTAATCGTCGGAGTCGTTTTCAAGAATAATCTGATTTTCCACAAGAGCAAAAAAATTTATGGCTGGTACTCTTATTTTTAGTCCTAAAAGAAATCAAAAATAAAGATTTGACCTCAAAAATAAAATCTGCTTACCTGTTTACGTTAGCTTTACAGACAGAAAGAACCACTTTTTTTGACTTCCCTATAAGAGTAATGTCAAATTTGATCAAAATCTCGAGTTCGATTTTTTTTAGGATTCGAAAACACCAAGAAACTCGCAATATTTCCTACAAATTCACACCCACCATCAACGTACATGGGATGGGGAGGGGGATAAACAAATAATGTGTTCTTATAATTTCCATTGTGCTTAATCTTTCGGCACATGGTTGTCGAACCATGCGACATGAGACTGCTGATAAAGTTTACATTACTCCAAATTTGAAAGTGTTGTGACCGAGCAACACTTCTTGAAAGTAATTTTTTAAGAAATTAACCCATCAAGTTGAAATTTCTAGTAGCTTCCCCTTTTAAATACGTACCTAAATAGAATTTTATATTGACTGAAGTTAAAAAATGCGGTTACACCAAAATACCGTCTCAACAATAATGCTTTTAATGATTCTTGATTAATTAAAATAATCAATATTTTTCCAGAATTTTGGAGTGCAGGATTTTGAAATTCTACATTTTCAGCTGTATCGATTTACAAGATTTTAAAATGTAGAATTTTATATTTAAAAAAAAATTAAGAATACAGAATTTTAGATTTGAAAAAAAGCAGAACTTTTTAACGTACAGATTTTGAAATACAGTATTCGGCCTCAGATCAAACACAATGTAACTACCAAACACTTTGAGGGCTGCAATTTTACTAGTTTTTAATTTTATCGAAGCAAAATAAGAAAAAATTTACTTTTACTAGCCCTGAGCAAGTTCTTTTTTTCTTCAATAAAATGGTGGAATTTATATCGAAAAAATAAATAAGATCTCCTTGAATTGAGACATATAGATACGAGTATTGGAGTCTTAATAAAAGTGTAAATTTTTATTTCACTTAGGTCGAAAACACTTTTATCTACTTTAGTCCATTTCTTTAGGTGTATCAACTAATCGAAGTGTCTGTCTTTGCCAATAATGATTGTTGTAGGTCGCGTAACTTTGCAACATTGTTGCAGTCACGTGTGCCTTTCCCATGTTTCCATGGATTGTACATTGTCCATTAGTAGATATTATGTACATTGGTGGTTTGGTTTGGTTGGTGCCGGCACCCGCCACAACTGTCATTTCTTGTAGACATCACGCAAGCACCTGTAAACCAGTTAAGTGTCAGCTTACAATAGGTAAAGCTTCCGGTTCGAATAATTCGCACTGCAATTAAGTTCTTAGACTTTTTTGTTCGTCGATGGCTTTAAGGTTCATTTTAATTATCTTACATACATATAGATAGTTGCACAGTTGAGGCAAAATGTAAGTGAGGGTGTTTGTAAGCTTGTTGCAACCGAAGCAGGTGTCAGACAATATAAAATGAAAGAAACAAAAAAACAGTCATACCCTCGGCAAGGCAATAACATAAAAGTCGCGTATCTCACAAGAAGCCGTACAAATATTCAAATAGGCAGCCTTATGATATCACGTCGCGAGTTAACGTCAAGTAGTCAAGCCTGCTACTGCTGCCACAGTAACTGATTCTTGATTAATGTGACTACTGACTAAATTGGAGTACCCAAGCGATAGCAGGCAGCAGCAGCCTCCTTGGAGGACCCCGCTGTCATTTATCAAAATCTGAGGCATATCTAGCTCTTAATTTTACAGTATCGCCCACAACGGACACTCTATGGGGTGGCTTACGGTCTTTTAGCTCGAGCTAAAGCTAGATCTGGCCGGACTGGACGGAGAGCGGAGCAGCAGCGTTTGCTGTAGCAAATGTTGCATTTAATTTGCATCACTTTGCATTGGATTTCTGTTAGCGAATGTTGAACGAGGACGGAACAACGACGACGGAGACGGCGACGACGAAGTTGAAGCCAAAGACACAGTTGCAAACTTCGAGAGTAATTAATAACTATTAATATCTGCGCGAGAACTGGTTAATAACTCACTTTGCTAGCCAAACGGTCCACTATATCGAATAGATTGGCCAGCCACGCGGCCTGTGGTGCAGTTTCAGGGCCGTCACCGTCATCCGTCGTTGTCGTCGTAGTCGTCGTCGGCGGCGGCGTTGTCAGTGCAGCGCTCAAGCTTATAGGTCGACCCTTATACAATTTATTTAGACACCTCGATCACCTGTAGGGAAGTTGTTTAGCTGTTCAAGATATTTATTGAATTTATTTGCAAGTCGATTTTATTGTAACTTAACCTATCTGGTTTAATTTTCATTGAGGAAAATATCAATCGATCGATCTATTGATCTAGTAATGATATGGTTCTTATACAGATGTAGATCGTTATACTTGCAAAGAGAGAGGATAGGTTTCCGGGTTTTTCTTGATCTTTATATTTATCTTACAAACCTTTTAATTAATACTTTTTTTTTATTATTGTTTAATTATTTTTCTGTTTGCATCTTTTGCAGGCAGAGGGCCCTCCAGTACAAGTGGAACCAGTGGATCTTAGCCTTCGATCACCAAGAGGTAAGTAGTGTTTATTGATTTAATCAAATTAACTGAATTGCATATAGATGATTAAAAGTTTATATTTATGAAGGAACCATCAATTAATGTTGATTAAGATTACATAATAAATGTTTTCATTTCTGATTTTATTTTTTGCTCTTTGAGAAAATATGTAATAAGCGGATTTCAAGAAAATTTGATTACCATAATGTTGTTTACATTGATGTTATATGAATGTTGTTTTGTTGAGAAAAAAAAAATGGCTAAGCAATTTATAGGATTGTCAGATCCGCTAATGAAGTTGTAACCAGCAAAGGGCGGACTTCTTTATGATTTATTGATTCTATTAAAAGTTTTAATAGCGGAAGACAATTTTGCATTTTGAAATGACAAAGAGAAAATATTGCTCTGATTTTGATGAAGGTGCGTAACATGTAAAGATTTGTATAAAATTGACAATTACCTTTTGGTCAAAGGGTAACATACATATAATAAACTTAAAAACAGAAACGTTATTCCAACAGGAGGAGTCTTTGAGACCGAAGTTAACAGAGATTTGCTTAAACATTCCTAAAAGTCCAAGTTATTTTGTTAATGTCTAAAACTTAGAACCTGTTTTTTAATTTGATGAGAAAGTACATGTGTTTTTTTTACGATCAAACTCTGAAATTTTATAATCTTTACGCACACGGGAAGTTGTAAGTAACTTAGGTCCTCCTTCTTCATAGACTTTTAAAAATATGAAGCTTTTTATTTAAAAACCCACTGGGGGCACTTCTGGACAAAATTCAAGGGTCACATTTGGAACAATTTATTTCATTTAAGTGAACCATTTTAAATCTTAAATCCTGGTTGGAATATAATATTTCATCAATTTCTATTTCTTAAACATGATGCAGACTGAAATTGTAAATCAGGACTAAAATTAAAAAATTAACTAAAGAGGCAATATTGATTAAATATAATTTTCGAACAATTTATTTTTGTTAAAAAGTAAGAGTTCCTACTTTTATTTGTTTTTGTATCACATGTCACAAACTGCCCCAGTGTTGTCCTAAGGTAACTCCCTTAGGAGGGCAAATTAAGACACTTTTAGGACAGTTTTAAAAAGGAAAAAATAAATATATGAAACAGTTATATGCAGATACTCGTAGATTAGCAACAATTAGGAAGGCAATATACCAAGCAATAATATAATTCAAAAATTAAAACGAAACTCCAATTTTTAGGTGATCTAGAGGGATTTTGGTAAAAGTGTATAACTCTTGCTGATCAAAATATAAGTTTTGACTTTGCTTATTTTCCAGAATTTTCTTCAAGTAAAAGATTTGTGAGAAAATAAGAAAAAAATGCCTGGGAGGATTCAGCAGAAATATTGCCGATGATTGATTCATCTATAACGAATTAAACAATACAATTTTTAAGCAATGGCTGGAAGTAAAATACAAATTCCATCTTAATTTAGGACATACATGACCGCAACACATATATTTAATTTATTCAATCACCACTTCTTCCTTTATTATTAACCACCATCTTATATTTAGGTGCTAATACATGATTTAATTTTTAGCACATAACACAAATCACATTATAATAAGTTCTTTTTTTTTTGTACAACTATTAAAATCAATTAATATTGTATACCCTCTCCAAAAATGCTCCACTTGAGTAGTTCTATTAGCTTTCAAATACAAAGACTCCTTCTATTTTACCAACAAAATACCGCTAAAAGCCCATCAGCTGCGTGCAAAAAAAAAAAAAAAAAAAAAATAAGAATCAATAAAAAATAAAATAAAATGAATATCCAATTGGTTCACAGTTATTAATTAGGTTCCGCATTTCATTGAATTCTATACATATCGTGCATATTATAATATTGTATAAGCTCAGCCGCATATATTTATGTATAGCTAACTAGCCACGGGGCTAATTGGCCACAAAAAACCGATTTACTGCCATTATCATCCATTTGTCGGCCAAAGCAGTGGATCATTAGAGACTTAATCGTCAATGCCTATTCACATAGGTAGATACGAGTAGATATGTATATTTATTTATTTCTGCCTTATTCAAAACGCGTTAGAAAATAATGACCAACTTGCCGCCACCACTACCACCATTGCCGCCGCCGCCGCTGATACAGCCTGCTGGCTGGCTGGCTGGCTGGACAGATTGGATGCTTTAGGCATGGCATCCCAGAGCTTCATGGTCACATGGACTGAACTGGACGTATATAGAGAGGCTTTTTGCGATACCTAGATGCCAAGCTTGGCCTTCGATGGAAATATAACATTTTACTTTTACATAATTCGCCTCTCTGATAAAATTTTTCGCCTGCACTCTCAGCGTTTAGACTTTCAAGTCAACTTATACAAAAGAGCAGGCGGGTGCTCCATATAATCACGTACCGTGCACTAATTAAATGACGCGCAAGTGTACAAGCCTTACTTAACTCTAATGCCCTGTTTTGGGCTTCTTTGATTCATAACCTATAGCTAAACAGGGGATAGCCAACGCCATAATAATTGCGCGATATATAGTCAAGAGGTAAGCTTAAGCTTAACACAAAATCACATATCCAAACCAGGCTTGCCGCCACCACCACCACCACCACATCTGCTGCCACCTTCTACGACTTGTAACTTTATGTCCGCGTATGCATTTTCAAAACGCGCGGTAGTTACGACGCGACTTTTAAAAAACCAGCGAAAGAATATAATTCAATCCCAAAGAACATAGGTTTAGAAGGCCCGGCTTGCGTTTGGCCATGGCCGGTTCCATATAATATGTGATGTTGTGGGAGAGGGGCTTAATTTTAATTACGGTCCTCTGTATAGAACGTGGTGATTTGTGGGTTCCACTTCATGTAAAAGCGAGCCAACCCATACAAATTTTAACAAACAACAATAACAAACTGTGTTCCGACTAATCTCGGCAAAATTTTAACAAGACCACAAGTCCTTATTGGATTTGAAGTATAGTCTTTGTCATGCCTCATGCCCCAATAGAGGACAATTACTATGTTTTTGTCGTCGCCGTAGTCCGTAGTCCGTCGTCGGTCGTCGTACTCTTATAGTTGTTGTTGTTGTTGTAACTGTCGAGGTTCGGAGAAACTTCTTCTATACTTAGTATAAGTTTGCTTTAATTATGTATGTCTTCTTCTTGTACACTCTTTTACAAGCCAGAGAGCGGATGACCTGTCTAAGTATCCATAGCACCGTTGTGCCGCCATTATAAATATTGGTTTTTGCATGCGCACTCAGACGTAAAACGCTTTAATTATCTCAAATTGCGTACGCGAGGGCACATTACGCGTGCAAAATCAATTTTCAAAGAACTATGCGTGAAGCACATGCGTGCGTCCCATAAATTTACATTCGAGATGATTTCTTCTTCACATCGTTACCTATACAATATGCGCAGTTCGGAGGAGCTCTGGGTTGCAGCAGTTGGAAAGACATCGCCAATACGCCGATGTCCAGCAGTCCATGGGAGAAAATGTAGACCACGTTACTAGGAAGACGACAACGCACTGTCCAGCTGTCTGGTTGCAAGGCCAAGCAGACAACGAAGCAGTGAAGAACAAACGTAGGTATATGTGATATGTATTTGTTTTGCGACCGAATGCGTTGACAGACACATTCGATGATTCCCAGTGGACGATGGATTACAATGGTGATTACAATGGACGCAAGAAGGTTATAATTGTTGGCGAGGCGTCTCGTCCGCGTGGTCTTCTTTGTTGTGCATTAATTCCCGTTCCCAGAGTATCTCATATTGATGGTAGTGGTGGTGAAGGTTTGATTCTCTGAACTCCTGTTGCGAATCTTCACGTAATTGTTGTCGCCAAATGTCGCTGACGCTGACGATTCAGGCGTCACCCCAAATGGCGAGTCTTTTATTTGCTTCTGTGCTGTGCCAAACCTAGACTACTGTCGTCTCTCCAGAGCTCTCATTGTTGTTCATTGGCACATTAGCAATGAAGAAGCAGCAGCAGTAGCAGCAGCAGCGATGAAAAAACTGTCAGCGTAATTATCAGGAGCGACCATTTAAATTGACATTTCGGTGGTGGCGTATATTTCAGCTCGATGTTAACTGATGGAGCAAGCGGCAGTTTATTTTTTTATTTTTTTTTTTTTTAAATCTTCTTCAAAACGAAATGTGGGTTTGGTCATAGTCGTGACTAGTATTTGATTCTTGGCGACTGGCATGGCGGCAGGCGGGCGTGCTGACTGCTCTTGTGTCATACAGAGTGTCTTTCACTTGTCTTACACTGGTGTAGGCATGCGCGACCATATTAACCTAGGTATATGGAGAAATAGGTATAGGCGCGGATTTTCCAGAGCTCTAAGTGCAAAGTATGCAGTTGATCTGGTTTGCCTTTCTCTTTTGCAAAACTATACCTACATATATTTAACTTCTATATGAATCTAGAAGCAAGATTCTGATTTCATAAAGGCTCCTTGAGAATATTATTCTGAGATATATGCGTATGCGCGCGCGCGCGAGCTAAACTCACATTATGGGCGCATAAGCATTTCCATTTTCCATCAGACAAAAGGCCAATATATAGCTGGGTGATTAATATCCGCACTCATGTGCTTAATCGGTTGGATTAATCAATGTGACGCGGTGTGAAAGGCGGGAAGGGGTTAGCGTTAGCGTATGCGCAAGCACAAGGCACAACCAAATCAAGTTCGGCTTCCTGCTGCAGACCTCGAAGTGTCCGACGTTAAAGGGGTCAGAGGAGTAGAGGGAGAGCGAATCTATGCAGCAGCAGCAGCAGGATAGTGCTCGTTAATTTATTAATTGACACTTTGGAGATAGCGTGCTGCATAGTGAAGAAAGGGTGTAGCCATCATCAAGGCTGGGCTCATCTTCATTTTATTTATGTATATAAATGGCGTCAAATAATATTCTGGCGTAACAGCAGTACGCAGCCTGCTTTGGAAATACTAGTGTGCGTTGAAGATTAGTGATAGTGCGCACGGTAGGAAAGGAGTTATTCTCCCTCATAATGGACTATAGCAAATTAATAATAGTGAAATAGAATATAATGATGATTTTAGAATTAGACGAAAGTAATTTTGTATTATTCTGCACATTAAATAGGTACCTACTCGAAATTTACTCATATCATACAGTGCTGTTCTACTAAATCGAAGGTATTTTCTGTTTAAAGGTAAAGGACCAGCACACCCGATGCCCTTTATAACCAAAACTTGCCAAATCCAAGTATTTGTAACTTTTCGATAAACGAATTATTTTTTACTTTCCTAATACTCTCTCAAAGTTTGTGCATTCAAAAATATTTTTTTCCAAGCTTTGCCATTGAACTGATATTTTTCTTTATTGGCAGCAAGCTTGTCCTCTTGTCTTGGTTAACTTCTGGAGCAACAAGATATTAATATATTCAAAATGTGATTGCTAACTGAACCGTTTTGAATTTGGTTATAAAATGGGATTCAATTTGAAGTGTATCTATATTTTTTTCTGGGAATTCTATTTGGGTTGAAGATTTGGACTTCGTTCTATCTGACCGACTACCGGCATTTTTCAATGCGGCTCAATTCTATGCTTCCTTCTTCTCAAAATTGTTTGATGATTGTACGATTTAGGTTTGCACTTAAACAAGTGTTAAACATGAAATTGGACCGAGCTTTATGCTAGTCTAGCCTAATTTCGGACTTGGGAAATTCAATTTTATAATTTTAAAATACTTTTTTTTCGTTTTTTATTTTTTCAGAGACTTTTAAATTAAAATTCTGGTCTGAGATGCAAAAAGACTGAGACAAGACCGAAATCCTCCAGGGCAGCATAGCCTTTAAACTTGAAGTTCTAAGCTTTTTTACAGCCAATTTTAAAAGAAGAATCCGCTTTTTTACATATGTAATTTCGATTTTCTTTCATCATACCAAAAAGTAGTCCTTTGTGTCCTGTCTTATCTAACGAACGAATTATCCAAGGTTTTGAGTAGAGCTTAGTGTGTAAAGGTATATATGAGACTTAGTTTTACGAAGCCGATATCAAGACTAGACTAAACAATAGCCCTCCTGAGTTTCGTCTCGTGGGACGTAAGGACGCTACAGATGATCTGATGACATTCACTCAATATATGTTGCATGACAGCTGTCATCTCCGATATTCTTTTTGTTGAAATCACTTGTCAACATTTTACACCCCGAAAAGACATGTTTCTTTCAGTGATTCACGAATAAATGAACATTCTTCTACATTTTTTATTCGTTGCTGTACAGCCCGTCAATAAAGATCTCCGTTAATGCAGACGTTAAAAAAAATCGTCAATCAGTTTAATAAATTTTATTTTAAAAAAAAATTCCGTTTTGTCCGAGCAATCAATCCTTCAGAGTTTATTAAAAAAATATTTAACGAGCTTAAATAAAATTGACATTTAGTTAAAAAAGGAATGGAAAAGGAGGCACATGATTCATATCACTTGAGTGATTATTCTATACGGCAAATAACAGAAAACACTCATTTTAAATTTCATAAATTGAATGGCGACTTGCACGAAACGCTTTATTGCTCGGATAAATTTTAAAATGACATTTATCGGTTGCACCACACAATTTTGATTCTGGAAGCCTATTGGCTGGAACAAATTAACTAAATAATATTTTTTGACATTGTGTTAATACTCAGTAGGATGGTGTGGAAAGGTTTTTCAATGTAGTTTGACAGCTCTCATATTGCTATCTCACTTGCACTATTTAAACTTTTTATTTCAGTCAGATTATTAGATACAGGGATGGTTCACAAATATGGCGAAAAGTAACCCAGCAAAATTTACGAGCCGGATAATACAAAATGGCGTGGCTTTAAATAATAAGTTTTGGCAATCATTTTGAAAAACATGTTTTTTTCTTATATGAAATTTTATTATTTAAATTAAAGTTTAAAGTAAAGTTTGTAACCCATGTTTTTAAGCACAATTTTTTTGAAGTAAAGTTTGTAAGCCATATTTTTTTAAGAAATACTTTTTGAGAATTTAGTTCATTTCCACATCACATAAGAGCTAGAGACAATGGTGGGTCATTTATTTGGCTTGGATTTGTTCTTCGTCCAATGATGTTTTCGTCTGCTCTACTTTTTTTTTGTTTAATTGTTTTTTAATCACAATAAAAAATAATTTTAGGCATTCTGTCTCTGAAAGAATAATATGATTGGAAAAATATTTGGAATTTTTTTTTAACGGGACTTGTTTTTGCCGCCTCGAAGCTGATCATGTGTCGAAAAACAGATCTTGGCTAGTTTTTCATTTAAGAGTTATAAATCTACCCCATACATACAACAACAACTCACCGACTCATTTTTTCGATCCCATGATGGACTCAAAAATAATTATTCTGACAGAACAACCAAATTTAAAATTATTTTAGTGATTCAGGGTTACCAGCCGCTATTTTGAAAAATGTGGCTTTCGGTGGATCGATTTTGGTGAACTTGTATTTCCTCAAAAAATACACTTACTAGAACTTAAGATCAAAGGTCAAACTATCTTTATTTATTTTTATTCCATTTATTTATAAAAAGAAGAGATTTCTTCGTCGAATATTTACAAATAAATTTTTTCTCTATAACTGTAGCGGATGTATGTAAATTCTTTCAAAAATATTTCATTTGACAGCAGAAGTAGGTAGGCAGAGATATCTGCTAACATCTGCCAAAGTATCAATATGCCAAATACCATCACGATCAAAATCTCAAATTCAACAAATTCTTTAAGCCAACAGAATTGTCAAACAAATGAATTTCCTCTGCCATATGTGCGACATATCACAATATGCTCAACGTGGACAGTTATTTATCAAAATTTATTCATAAATATATTCATTGTATCAAATCAAAATATCTTTCCGTCCTGGACCCGCATTGCAATCGATTCAATAAACTAAAAAAAAAGAAGAAGAAAATTCCATGAACTGTGGGCCAAAAATAAAACAAAAAAAAAAGAAAATATCACAAGCAATCGATTTCATGACGACCGACGACGACGGTGAAGAAGACGACGATGTTGCTGGCTGACGAAACACACAACTGCTCCCAAATGGGAACAACATGCTCTATTGATTATGATTTGAAAGGTGGATCCCGTTAACGTGTCATCGAGAAGGTCTTTGCATCAAAAAAAAAAAAACTAAAAAAAAGCAGACCTATAAGAAGAGACGATGGTGATGGTGCCACCTCGTTACCAATAAAGGAATTCAGATTTAACCAGCCAGCAAGCAAGCAAGCCAAACAGCAGTTGCTTTGGTCGTTCTATAACTGAATGTGATGGAGACAACATGTCTCCATGTGAAGCATTCACTTTGTATCTTCTGCTTCTTCTTCATTGACTTTTCTAGTGGAAAAGAAGACCAAATGATGGCACCAGGTAGGTTTATGGATGGCAGAACTGGTGGCTCTTCTTTTTTCACTTCTAAGATTCTCCGTTTCTTCATGTTCATCTTCATCTGCCAGTTACGGATGCGCTGGCACACAACAATTTTGAATGCGATCACGAACTTGACCTTTCACATAACCCATAGCCAAAGAAATAGAAGAAGAAGAAGACAACGAAGACGATGGAACTGGGCCTCTAGAGCTAGATGGTTGCACCAAAGCGCAGCAGCAAACAGTAACAGCAGCACCCACCAAGACGCGGGACTTTCCGACTTTGAGTTTCTTTTCCGATTCGGGTTTTTTTTTTATTTTTTGTTGGTTATTCTGTCGAATGAAGACGAAGCAGGGCAGATGATGCTGGTGGCAAAGGTATAGGTAGGTATAGGAGTTGTGCCCCCTAAAGGCACGGCGTGCTCTATGATGGGATGGGTTTTTCGTACGCTACCCACTTCCATGCTTCCCTAACCTACGACACATTTAAATGATGACAATTCGTCGTCTTCGAGTCAATCTCTGGTGATCTTTTTATATATTTTGGTAGAAACGTCGCGTCGTAGTTTTCTTCTTCATTTTCGTCGCCGTTGCCTTCGCCATTGTCGTCGCGTCGCGTCGTCTTTGTTGCCCATAAACACATCCTAGCCAAAGGTTAGGCTATGGCTGTCGTCATAGTGGCTTGGATTTTATTTATGAGCAGCAACAGAATCCCTCATAAATCATTTGAGCAAATCATCCCGAAAAAACTGTGAGAACCAAAACTTCGAAGTGGATCTCGCCCCAGAAGAGTATTTTTTTTTGTAGTTGTTGTTGTTCTTGAACTCGATCGGCTGCCGCCTGAAGGTATCACAATTAGTTAGCTAACTCTAAAAGGCATAGTATCTATCTATAAGACTCTTTTAAAGAACTGGCTACAGATGCTCTCCTTCTAAGGATGGTTAGGTAATTTATTTTTCCAAAATCTAAAGCGGACGACTTCTTGCACTACATCAACTGTAAAATGAACCAGCAAAACAGAAATACAGAACGACTATACGACTATACGACAACGACGCGCCTGACAACTAGATCCGATAATCGCTGTTGACAATCTCCTCATGGGGCGGCTGGAGTGAGAGTGAGGTGGCAAGCGGAGCGGTGGCGTGGTCAGGAAACGCCACAAGCTGTATATCGGCTGTGTGCAGCAGGAGCGGCATCTCCATATCTATAACTCACTTTAAGAGCGGACATTAAACACGGACACGGGTAGAACATGATGTCCAAGCACTGCAATAAAATTTATTTTCAAATTAAATTCAGCATAAGCGTCTGATAGCTGTGCTGTGTGGTGCAGTGCAGTGCGGTGTGCGCTCTCCCACTTGACCACTCTTGAATGTGGTTCAGTTGATACAGAGTGTATACCAAAAACAACCAGGCATCACCAACTACATCCAGACAATCTGAGAGCTAGATCTTTGGAGCGTTTGGAGTTCGAGATTGGATGAGTGCCATCATCAAAAGCGGCAGCATCAGTGAGTTAAACGCGCAAGGAGTGAAGCGATATAGAAGCGCCTCATAGAACATCGCACGACGATCTTCGACGTTGTTGGACGAGTAAAAGGAGTCCGGAGGCGGCTTCCTTTGAACTGAATAGGTGCATGCGGCATGTGCGCTTGTTTTTTACTTCTGCAACTACAAAAACAACAAGCATTAACATCGTCGTATATCGCCTTTTAGTTGATCTGATTTACCATCACCTGATCGGATCGGATCGGATCGAGTATGGCGGATCGCTCTCAGATCCAAGCAGCCAGCCAGCCAGCATCAGGAGCGGTGTGTGTAGTTGCGACGTGCGGTGGTCTCACGTTATGCGAGAAATGAAATATCAATGCGCTCGTGTGGAGTGATACCTGTATTTCCATCCGACTATACGTCGAGAGATATGTGTACGACAAGCATTGCTTATCGTGAAGCGTTTGGTTGATTGATTTGCCGACGCGATCGTACAAGTGATCTTACCACGAGAGGAAGTGATAAGTACCAGTTGAACAACAGTTATGAAGGCCTAAATCTAGGGCGAGTGATGTTCGATCACAAGGTACACAACACAACACAACACAATATCTCAAAACATAATTTATGTTTTATTCTTGACCCATCCTCGATATAGCGTGACAGAGCTAGCCAAAAAGTCTGTGTAAGCTTTTGATCATGTTTAAAGATATTTTACCGCGTGATGGGCCTTTGGGCAATGAAACTAATTAATATGTCAAAAGGCGATCATAAATTAAACGAGTGTCCTCCTCCTTTGAATTTTTTTTAAAGGTCGGTGTCTTCATCGGGTTTCGTGTTTAATAATTGTGATCTGATCACGATAAGCCATCTCCCAGGGCCCAGGCACTACCAATTTCGGCCAACTATATTAACAACAGTGGCGTCTGGCTGCGTGTGAATGTTAACGCATCATGGCCTTGTTAGGAGCATCGAATGTGGAATATAAGAAAACACATTTGACACTTATCATCACCGAGAGAGAAAAAGAGAGGGGACCAAGTGAAGAAGGTATAATGTCAACATGCAACACGAAAGATTTTTATCGCGAGTTGAGGTCATAGGAAAAAAAAAGTCGCAAATTAAAGTTTAACAAAATATTTAAGAAGTTTCGAAGCCTGAGGGTAATCTCAAATTAATAATATCAAGAAGATAAGTTCAACAAATGTTTTCTATAAAAATTTAAATACCATGAAGGCTTTATAAAATAATTATTGCAACATTGTTGCTTCCACTATTACGTTGAATGTTGCACCGCTGCAATGAGGTACTTTTTGTTTTATAAGAAAGAGGAAAAAAATATACTTAATAACTTGTTGGTGTGAAAAAATTACAATTCAAAAACAATCTAAAAACGCTTGTATGACAATAAATTGAGTGAAAACACTTTCGACACAGAAAAAAATTGATTGTACCAGCGATAAAATCTGCTTCATGTGTAAAAAAAAATTAAGAATCCGTTGAAAAAAAGACTAAAAATTAAAAATCATAAGACCGTTAAATCTCAAAAACAAAGCAAAAACTACAAAAATGATAGGAATACTTGGTTCTCCATTGGACTTTCAAGATATGAGAAACTTCCTAAAGCCAAATTAAACAATTGTACATTTCTCAGTTATTTTGAAAAATGTTTTAAGAATTTTGAAGTTCATCATATAAGCCTAGTACGCGCGCGCCGTTCGAGCTAGCTAAAGTTGAGTACCTCTTACTGAAAAACTACTGCACAAATTTTTTTATCAGAACTTAGCGCGCAAAATAAATTTTCGGCACATTATTTCATGAGCTACTTTTTTACAAATTCTATAAATTTTTTTTGTGAGTTTTATTGATTAAAAGCACGAAGAAACGAAATTTACAGAGATTAGTGTTTATTTCCTTGTAAATTCATGGCGATTAGATCTCTTCATATCATCAACTTGGGAGATTTTGGTCACCAATTTTTGTTCTGCCTTTCTCACTTTAGAACTAAATATTATTAGAAGCTCAGTTTTCTCGTGTGAAATCTTAGCTAGTAATTTAGCTGATTTTTGGAGAGAAAAGTACAAGCTAAATTTTTGTTTGATTTGTGCACTAGGCTTTACCAAATAAATAAATTGTAAATTCATGGCGATTAGATCTCTTCATATCATCAACTTGGGAGATTTTGGTCACCAATTTTTGTTCTGCCTTTCTCACTTTAGAACTAAATATTATTAGAAGCTCAGTTTTCTCGTGTGAAATCTTAGCTAGTAATTTAGCTGATTTTTGGAGAGAAAAGTACAAGCTAAATTTTTGTTTGATTTGTGCACTAGGCTTTACCAAATAAATAAGCATTCGGAGACCAGAAAACTTCACTTTTTGGAGAAATCGCTATGTGAGTTTGGTGCATAAAAAGCAATAATTAAAAACGGTGCAGACATCAGACAACTCTTAAAAAATACTCCTAGGTTTGCAAGCATGAGTATGGCCTCTGTAAGCTGAGGTGTTCATTTACCTTCTGGATAAATATCTGAACATTTTCCATGAATTTCGTCCATGCTAATTTTGAAGTCTATTAAAAATCGAAAAATTTCAGTTTCGTCGTAGTTCAAGAAAAATTCTCGGCTCAGATGCCTGGAAGTTAGTGTCATGCCGATCTAGGCTTATTTCTCGGGACGAGACCAAGATTGATATCGATCTCGTGGCCAATCCTATTGGCTATGCGAATTTTCACTATGGTTCTCATTACTTGAAGTAAATTCAACAAGACTTATGTATATTTAGTGGTGTATAAATCCCTTGTTGAACTTGCTACAGCATTTCCTTGTTTGCCACTCAGTCGGTGGATGCCAACGTTTTTATCTTGGCTTAATAAAAGAAGTGGTTTATCGATGTGTTGATCATTCGGAAGTTTGCACATTCCTGTAAAACTGGATTGGACTGCTGTGAATAACCTTTCATTCAGCTAAGGATACTTTTCAATAATAGGCAGTCCTGTGTGCCGCTTAGTAGTTAGTACCGGTTGAAATCCTGTTGACGGCAGAATTGATATGAATAGAATAAAGACGAAGCACCACATATAATGCATCTGAAGATTGAACTGGCACACGTTACTCTAGCTATTCTAAAAGTTGCAGGACAATCAAGTTTTTTCATAAGCTTTTATTCATGGATCCAAGATGTTTGAATTTTAAGCTCTTCAATGTCTAGAATAGGTCTGTGACGTGTGCATCAGAAAATAAGCAATGTCGACTTCCAGAATCATTCGTTGCTCAAAAGCAAAGCCTACCAGATATATTGCGTGTCTAAAAAATGCAAATCACTTGAGGAATTGTCACGTTTTTCCATGTCAAATCTTTGGATTAATCCTTGATAAAGAATATTTAATGTCATGTTTATATTATAATATTCGTATAGTACAATTATTTTAATATCCTTATACGAACAACATTATCATGAATGTGATTATTTATTGCTGTAAAATGTTTTATCTTTTTCCACAAGACATACAATTCTCGCTAGGTATTGACACTTTAATCACTATCTCGTTAAAAAAAAATACACAAGTTTTTAGCATCAATCGGTGTCACGTGTCCAAATAGAAAAACCACCATTAATTGTCACATTAGACTTCACTTATTGCCGTTTAGCAAAATAAATAAAATGCAGAACATTACCTTGTTCCAAACGGACACATCGTAAATATAGTCAATTCTTTCAACCACTATCTGACTTCTAACAACTTTTGTATATCTCGACCATTTATGTATACAAAAGACAAAGTCAAAAAACAAATAAAATGGACAACAACACAAAAAAAAATAAACATCACCAAAAACAAGTAAGCCAATCAGATCTTGAACACCACACCACTCAGGTGTTCAATTTCATGAGCGACAGCCTGGCATAACTCATGCTTCCTTTTCAATCTTAGATCTTCGATATAGAAAAAAAATCAAACAAAAAAAAAATATAACATGCTTTCCGCAAATAATGCACTACGATGCTAGCCAAACTACATAATATATAACGAAACAAAAAAAAAATACAATGCTCGCGATCGCGTTATAATATAAAGGAACCCCATCTATTTCTGTTCCTAAATTGGCATCCCAATGAGCATGCGCGCCGACGTAATTTTCTCACGTTGCCAATACGATCGTCAAATTTCGATAACTTCTGGTGGCTAGCTTAAGCCCAAGCTATATAGCTGAGATTTCCAAAACGATCAACGGACGGACGGACGGACGGACGGGACCCTGACGATTGAAGGAAAACACACATCTGAGAGCTCTCGAGAAATCTATTTATGTTGAGTATCAGCAGAGACAATAACTCAAATGGCTAAAACGAGGTCAGCAGCTTAGTATGTACTATAGAGAGTATGTTCGGCCGTTGAAGCGCTTTAGCGCGCGTACCAAAATGGGGGCTCACAGTAGTAGTACTATAAAACCAACAATTGCTGTTTGTTACCTTCTTTACATCCGTCTGTCCGGTGGATATAAAAATGTGCTATTCCGCTATACAACACACTATACGGATCAATTACGCGATCTTTTTTTGTTTCAAATGTTCGGATCTAGCTGCAGCAAGATTTTCCGAAAATCCAAGTAAACAAAGTACAAGGTACTACTACTATAAACTGCTTCTCATACCTATAAGAATGGTAACAGGACTATAATACTGTCTTGAACTATTTTTTTTTTTGTTTATCTATAAGCTTAGCATATAGTCACTTGGCGACGACATATGTTACAAATTTTTCAAAATTACGTAATCAGCGCAAGCACAGGCAAATTTTGACTGACGGATCGTGCTGCAGCCGGCACAATTGCTTTTATCTCTTCAGAAGCACACCAAGTATCTCTACAAAAAAAAATAAAAAAAATGAAACAAGGACACAAAGTAGTACCTAACTACTTTTCTTATACAACAATTTAAAGAACCAATAATAACGGTAACAATTCTCTTCTTAAAGAGTATTGTAGATTTTTACATTTATCTATGTCGTTTCTGCAGACCTTTACGGTGCCGGAGTAGATTTCAGTATTTAAAGAGTCCCATTTCTTCAAGGGGCCTTAATATTTCAGTTTCTCTTTTAATTTCCAATGGATCTATTTTTAACTAAACAAACAAAATTTTAAATAAGTAACCGCTAGAGGTCGCCGAGTTTACTCTCTTAACTAGCAATGAACTCGCCAATCCACTGCCACTTACGTCTTCGTATGAAAGATTCAATTTGTTGCTGCTTTGCTCTCGGATGAAATTCATCATTAGGGATACGATTTGATTAGAAAATTATCAAGATGTTGCCGAGACATCTATTAGCGAAGGTTTGAAGCTTTCTAGTGATAGCGGTTGTGACTATAGAGCCAGTACTTCCAAGATATTGAAAATGTTCAACCATCTCTATTGGTTCTCCAGAAATATTTACTTGAGCAAATAAGGAAGTTACAAGGCTAATCATTTTAGTTTATGCTGAGTTGATCTTTTGCCCGACGATTTCAGTTCCTCTCTTAACGCTTGATGTCATCCTATGGGAGAGCAAGCATAAGTCTTCCACGTAGTCAAGGTATTTGAGGTACGATTGCAGAGTCCACTTAATTCTTCCATTCCACTCGACCAAACTGCTTGCAGAACATCACTAATCAACACCAGGAACAATATTGGTGAAAGTATTATACTTTGGACAACAAATTCCTTTAGGAACCTAACCTAAGGAGAACAGGAAATTTGGATCTATCATATGTAGGACTGTTATTGATCAAAATTAAATTTCTTCTTCGAACCAACTTGGAATTTTTTGTCTTCTATTTAAAAATCAGGAACGATAATTTGAATAGTAGCATTGAAGTATTTATTTTGAAAAAATTTAAAAAGCAAGTTTTTGAATGTTTTAGCTCAGGTGTTCTCTGTAGCCTCTAGCAAACCCCATTTGGCCAAAGATAATGCTCTTATTATCTAATTTCTTCTTTGAGCCGGTTTCAGCTGTTTCTTAAGGTTTGCCGTGTGGATTGTCACTTCGGCAAAGTCTCTCGGTTTCGGATTTCGCCATGTCTGATTAGAACGAAATGCAGGTGTCGTTCTTTTTGTTTGATCAAGAGGTTTTTGCGCCTGCCTTTCTTCCAAATAGAATCCTGAAATGACTAAATCCGTCTCTGTAAGTCTACCTACATAAATTGCAAACAAGATAGATCGTCCAAACGGACGATTTAAACGATGTGCGGTTGTTTTTGGATGTTTGTTCTTACATACACAATTCAGGTGCAATCGATAAAATCTCTGGCGCAGTGGCAGCTTTGGACAGACGGACAACATCAAGTGGCATTGGAAGCAATAAAGAAATTAAAAGTGTAACAGGTCGACAAGATTCTTAATAGATTGTCAATCAATCGCCATTGCCATCGCCACAGCCATTGCTAGCCGTCATCGTTTATGTCGGCCAAATATTCAGTTTTTCGGTCGTTGAATCCGCGCTTTGTCTGATAATGCTATAAGGCTTGTTGATGGGTACTTCAATTGAATGTTGAACGCGCATTTTAATAACAGCAAGCAACAACAACAACAACGAAAACCTTACACAAGCCCCATTATCTATATAGGTACTCTGATTGATCTCAAAAGGCCTGTTTCCATCTCGCCGTGTGGTGTCTGCGCTGTTTGCTGAGTTGTCTGATGATGGAAGTGGTAGGCTTTAGGTGGCCTCTTCAAAATCAAAAAAAAAGCCTGGCGGTGAATTTAAATATACGCGAAACTCGAATCGCTAACAGAAGAGAGCGTGTGTGCAACCTTGATGAACATGTAAATTCATCTTCTTCTCTTTCTTTCCCATAGGAATGCATTAGGTTCAACTGATGGCAAAGGCTTGTTGCGTCATTTTTGTGACGGTAATTCCTTTTCGTGGCGGTTGTTCGTTTTAATGAGCTTTGATTGATGGATCTGTGTTGTTGATGCAACAACAAAAAAATATCACACCTGTCATGGGTGGGTAGCGAGTTGTGTTGGGGTGCATGCCACCGGAGCGGAGCTCACTTACAATTTGAAGCAGAAGTGTGCAAACGCATTGACATGGGTTTGGTTTTCTTTTTTTTTGCTATAAGAAGATCCTACATTATAATTAATTTTCATTCAGGAAAGGCTTGACATGACTTTTATGAAGACCGCGCGCGTTCACAATCATCACCATATCATATTCCAGTCATCATCGCAGTGCTTAAAATGTTGTGTGTATTCAAAGGGTGTGAATTCAACAAAAGTGTTTTGTTTCAATTAAGGAAGCGCACAACACACCCAGATTTTGCAAAACATCACTAATCCGGATTGTAGACAAAGAAGATTAATATATCTATATATACATATATTTAACCATAAAGATACTAAGGTGGAGAGATCAGACTGATGGGATTTATAAGAGAACTCTGTTGGCATCATCATGATCATCATAATATCGTCTTGGAAGATGTATTGGGTTCGGGCGTGGTTGGGGATCCATACGCAAAAAAAGCAAAAACTTAAAACTGAGGATTGATTGATTGAAATTGAGACATGCAGATACGAGAGGTTTGGGTGTTGCCAACAACAAACTGCCAACGCACACGCAAGTAGATGAATATTTATTTAATGGATTTTCCTGGTAGGCTGTTCGAGACACAGATCGGGAAGTGAGATAACGGTTTGGAAGTGTTCATTTATAGCTTAGAAGGTGTAAGCTTGAAAATGAAGGTAATTTTTCAACCCCAAAAATCTTTTTTGTTCTATACATAAGTCAGTAAAGTTTCTTCCCATTCAAAGAAGTAGAAATTTTAATTTATGATTTATTTAATTTAGTGACGCGAATAAACATTTCCGGTGTCTCATCACCTGATCTTCGTCGTTAATTTATTATCTGTGTTTATTTTATGAGGCGATAAAATGTATTGAAACCTTAATTTATAAATTAATTAACACGTTTAGTGGAGGAACGTTAGCATTTTGGTTTGGAACCCGGGGAAACGGGTATGAAATTGATGATTTTTTTGCATTCCTTGATTTAAATAAAAAAAAGTTAAAAATTCGAAAAACAAATTTCTCAACAAGAAATTTTTTTAAATTTTATTTCTGTAATAATTTTTAATAATAATTAAAAATAAATTTTAAATAAATAAAAAAAAACATTTAAAAAATTTTTACAAAGCATTTTACATTTAAATTAAATATTAAAATTAAATATGAATAATAGACAACATTTATAGTCATGAGCATTAATTTCATTTTTATAAAGACATAAACGGTTTGGGTACGAAATTAAGCATCACAAAATCCTGAATCACATATTGGATCATCATAAAAGCCCATATCACGAAATTCCACCGTTTCAATACAAAATTGACAGCGATGTGGATTTATATTTTCATAGCACCTTTACTATGATTTGATGACTACACGATTTGATGAGAATCAACAAGAACGAAGTTTTCTACTATGTATACGGTCACCAACTGTCCTTATTTTGAAAGGACAGTCCTTTCTTTTTGTATCGTGTCCTTTCTGTTTGATTTTCTTAGAAAGGACAGTAATTTGTCCTCCTTTTTTTAAATTGTCCTTTTAAAGTCCTATTTTTTGCTTACAAACAAATTTGTGTACTTTTTCATTACTAAATTACTTAAACATAAAAAGTAGATAGCACTGCTTTATCACATCAAGCAAATGGAGCTAAAAACGGAAAAAAATCACGTCGGAATAAAATTATGTGTGCGTGAGACACTCAGTGTTTTTGGATCCCAAGTGAGTCCCAAGTGAACCGAGAAAAGAGTGATTTAGCTTAAAGGAATGTCATGAAATATACTTTCATAATGCTTTTTACTATTGTGAATGATTTTCAAATTGTTTGTAATCTCCATCTCCAGCCGCAAGTAAGATTTTGTAGGTCGTTGGTATTCATTTGGCTTTTTGTTTATTTGTTGGGTTGTGAAGGATTTATAACGGTGAGCAATTATTTGGAATAATTATTGGTAATGAAGAATTAGTTTATTGTTTTTTATACTTTTAGATGGCACCTAAAAGGAAATGCGTTTTTAACACCGAATTAAAAAAGAGTTTTCATTTATTGCAAAAAAAATGCCTAGCGAATAAATGATAAAATTGGCCAAACCATTTCATCCATCTTATCTCTCTAGAGATGGAGCAGGTATTATTTTCTGGGAGTTCTAATAAGAACTTAAATAATATTTGAACCAAGGAAATAATTTTTCATTTGGTTTAAAATTAATCAAAAATTAAATATATTATCAAAAAAATTAAGTACATTTTTTAAAGTAAATAATAATACTTCAAAAAGACTATTGAAAATCCCTTTTATTGTTTTTCAATTCATTTTTCGCCGGAAATTCTCAATCGTTAAGCACCTTCTCCAACTTTTTATTCATACCAAATGAAGCACTGAAAATCTGAGTTTAGGAAACGATTTAGAATATACGATTAAGAATATTATAATACATAAACTCCCTCAAATATTCAGTTGTATTCTTTAGTTTAAGTGTTGAGGGAAATTAAAAAAACATAATATAACAAACAATTTGTTCCAGATATTTTACTAAGTAGGACTTTTTTTGTCTCTCAATTAAAATATTTAAAACTTATAAAAAATACAAATTTTGAAAATAAAGTACATTAAGATTTAACTGTCGTTCGCTTAAAACAAAGTGAAAAACCTCAATTATTTAGAGGATGATTTTTACATTTCAACAACTGATATGTTTCAAAAATTATGTTTTCAATGGTAAACGTCACATTTAGGTACATATGTGAGCCTTAAATTGGCTGGTCTACGATCTTTAACTATTTGCCAACATGCGTTAAATTTTTGTAAAACGATAAAATGTCTTTATAACTTTGGTTTGTGACAAAAAAGCTAACAAGAAAATACGTTTCTAGACATTTAATTGGCCATTTTTGTTTTCTTGTTTAAATTTTTTTTAAATAAGTGTTGTAACAATTGCATGAAGATACAACAACCTACCTTACATACTAAACCCCAAGTTAACTCAACGAAAATGTTCATTTAACCTTCGATTAACTTCAAAAAATATGTTCATTTCCTAATCTTACATCTGCATGCAGCCGACTCTGGAAAACAGTCAATTACACAAAATGGTCAAAAATAGTAGACCACACACCTTCTCATTTTATAGCACCAAGGTGTGGTCTCCGAAAAATGTACCAACCATAAAACAAAAATTCAAAACATTTTTTCCAACGGGTCACTCTGGCGTATACTGGTCTTTTTTGATCTTTTAAATCGGTAAAAAATTTTCAAAATTGTGATATAGGTAAACTTATTTTTAAGTCGACTGCTAAATGCTTTCTTGTTACAAAAAGATATATTTAATTGATCTTCACTTATGTTTAAATTTCTACAAGAATGTATCTATACTCAGTTATTTCATCAAATGCTTTCAAAATAAACAACAAACCCTCCCAAGATTATGTATGTACATGTCTATCTTCTTCCACCTGTCAGGCATTCAATTTAATAGCTTTGGCGCGCAATGCGCGCGCACCCCTCCCTATATTGCAATAATATGTATTGTGTGTCCGATACAGCCATGCCGCCGCCATCAATTGTCGTGCATAACTTTTCGATCACGCTTAATTGCATTTAATTGAATGTGACGCATGCGTGCTAGCAAAGGTATTTTTGCAAACTATCTACCATTGTACATTGTAGATATGATAGTGATGTGATATAGTGAAGCGTATGCATCTCTTTTTAACTCATTCATTCGAAAGATCTCATTGAATGGAAAGAATTACTAATTGAGATTAGTCAAAGGCTCGCACAGTATCATCTCTTTGATGATAGCTTCCCGAATTCCGCCGGTTATCCGTGCACAGAAATTCTGATTCCATTGAATCCATTAGATAAATCGAATATAAGATTTATTTTATTTTTCAGCGGCTAGCACGTTGCAAGCTATAATGCTAGGCAGGTATATCATATCAACTATGTCGTAAATATGCACTTCGATTGGTTTTCTGCCGAACTGTCTATCGTAAATTGCTTTCGACGTGATTAACCTTTAGAACTTAATATAATTATTTAATTAAAAAACACTTCTCAACGGAAGGGCTTTATAGTAAATTATGGGAATGGATCTCAAGAAAGGGGGCTAGATTTATGAAAATGGGTTGAGGAACAGTACCAAACCGTGCAATTTATTATTTATTATTTCTGTGTTGTTTCACGTGTATGTTAGAGTTTGTGTTTAATCGCATGGTGCTAAGGCTTTATGAGAGCTCATTAATCTAGAAATCCTTCCTCATTTACTGGTAAAAAATTCCCTTGAGGTTCGAATTTGGCGTACAATTGTTGGTCTCCTCCATTCTGACTTTGTATATAAAAACTATAGTACTTTCATGGCGAGTTTTTTTTCATGTTGCCGGGACTTGTGTCGTTGCGCTTCAAAATTTTAGGTTTAAAATTTGAGTAAGGGTTGCCGGCACACTTTAGATGTCGCCCTATTCGACTTCCACCATGGTAGTACTATAGTTTTTATATACAAAGATTCTATAAACAACACGCACTCAGGAATGGGTGAGAACTTAAAGGCACTTAGTCCCTGGTGCTTCATGGGCTGCGTTGGCACCTAATGTTAAAGCTAAAATTGCCAAACACAAATTATCCATAAATTGTCACAAAAATATATGTAAAAAAAATTAAATGCAAAATACATAATTATAAAAAAAAAACTGTAATAACGAAATGGCAACATTTTTGTACCGCTTGAAGATTAAATCAGTTCGCACACAGTCAGTCAATCGGCGTTGTGAGTGAAAATATTTTAAGTATAAATCATAATTATATTAATATTTCACGTCATCATTTCGGAATAAAAATAAAAATATAAGACCATATTCAATTTCACCAATTTATTACAAAGGAATTCCAACTTTGACTACTTTGGTGCAGTAATTTTCAGTTAAGTTTGAGACAAAATTGGAGTTGAGCAGCTTCAAGTTCTTTTAGTCATTTTCATTTGTTATTTCTTGAAGTTGAGGAAAATTCGTGTTATTTTCAACAAAAATTACAAAAGATTAAAATAGCGCTACTATACTACGTAACTCTACACCAGTATATCAAGTCAGCTAAAATGCGCTTAATTTGATAAAACACGTTCAGATAGTCTGAATAAAAAAAACATTAAGAAACAATGATACAATCAACAATTTTTCCACGTACCCACATACCTAACCTACCTTCATACTACTCACCTATTAAAATCTCAAACTGTCATAATTCCACAGCTTAATGTCAAATAATAAACGTCATAGCAAAGTTTTATGAGTCTTATTTGCCAAAGACAAATTGATCGATTATCCCTTTTTTCTTGTTTGTCGATTTTTGTCGTCTTTTACACTCCCATCCGAGCAAGCAGCTACAAGGCAAAGCAAACCACAAACGAAGGAGGAGAGTCTGATATAACGTTGCGCGACAAAACAAAACCCCCTTCATCTACCAACTACAGAAAATGACCGCGAGACATCACTACGCGTGCGGTTTGTTGCGTTACCTCTATACAACACAATGCGGGCCACTACTCCAATGCCGGCCGCAGCAGTCAAGTCGCTTTTGTAAACACAACAAACTTTTAGCTTACATTTCACCGCATTGTGTTGGCGCGCCATCATCAGCTCGCTTATCTTGCTCCCATCTCTGGCTGGGCTGGGGCGAGATCTTTTTTTGTGATGTCAGTTGCGGTGCGGTGGTGTTTGGTGTGGCAGGCCGAAAGTGGCAAGCAGCAAGGTGCTGTTTTAAGATCTTTAGTGTTTATAGTTATTAACATGGCACAACACACTGGAGCGATTGTTTGTCTGTCCGTCCGTCTTTATGTCTGTCTGTCTGCCTGTCTATCTTCTCGTCCATTTACACTGATGTTTGATTGTCTGGCCTGATGGTGATGCACACAGATGATCAATGTAATTGGTGTGTAGTGAGGGGGATAGCTAGCGATAGACGATAGTCCATCACCGATTTTGAGAGTGATGAATAAAAGCTTACTATGTTTGACAGGTACGATTCGACATAGCGCGGCAGTAGCCTTTCGACCAGTCAATAGCGGAAAAACGGGGGTGGTGGCGGCTGCGGCGGCGGTAATTTCTTGGATAACATCCATCGCAGGCGTGAAATCTGTTTGATTGTTGGGCATTTATAGATATTATTTCGGGCAACAACAACATGGTTTCTATGGTTTTTGATAATCGTGAGCTTTTGTTTGGGAAATAAAAACGAAATATCTATCTAAATGAGGTGCGAATCAGATTGACAGCTGAATTAATGACAAAGTCATGTGCGTGCTGTATGAATTAGAGTGTTTCTTATTTCGTAGGTATGGGGTTTTTATTTTTTTTTGTTTCTTTTATAGATAATAATAATATTTTTGGGATATAATAGTTTTGGTAGTTGGTAACGCAATAGGTCATTCGAGGAGATCTCTCATACAAAATTGACCTGTTTAACTCCAACTGAGAGTGAAAGATATTTTATATGATTCGGCTTTGAAAATTTGTTTTGGGTAAACTGTGTCGAATTGTGGGGGGTTCTTGCATTTTTATGATGACTCATTGACAATCTAATCGAAAAATGAGAATATCTATTTGTTTACGCTCGCCGGCCGTTTAAAATTCAAACATTTGAGGATGTGACATGTGAAGGTTACATGATGAGGATGGCGTTAGACTTTTGTGGAACATGCCCTTGAAACAACATTACAGAAGAAATATTCTTGTTAAAGGAATCAAGTTTTTTTTTTGTTGGCGTTGAATAAGAAAAAAAGGTTATTCGTACTAAAAATTATTAGAGAAATGAATTAATTAAAAAAATAAATATTAATGTTAATTATTTTATTTTGGATTGGTTTTCATGCCTAATAATAAAAATGAACAGACTAACGAATCCCACTAGCAATTAAAGCCAAGCCTTTGGATGACAATTGTGCTTGCTATGCTTAAGGCGTTTTGGCTGTCTTGGAAGACTCGGTCGTCCTCGGCATCTTAAGCGTCTTAAGCGACGTGAACGTCTTTGGTCTCTTGAACGCAGCCTAAGACATCGAAGAAGCTGATTCTTCGATTCCTAGGGCGTTTTTGGCGTATTGTATTTTTGAGATGAAGGCTTCCTCCGATTTCTTGCTTCTTATTCGATGACGCTTTTGTCACTTCTTCTGATACTTTGTCCAACACGGTGAACTCTATGTATGCACGACGCGAATAAATAGAAAATTTAAATGGAGTCTACTTAATGGCGTTAATACCTAAAAATGATTTTAGCTAACATGATAAAAAAATTGTTTTTAATTAAGATGGAATAAATTGGCCTTTAATAGTAATAATATTGACTTGATTAATTTTAAGCTTTTATTTAAATCTGTCCAGTTGCACCCAAATCCACTAAAACCAGATTTTGTTAATATGCTTATACAGTTTATAAGCCTGATAATCTGTGTGTGTTGCACCAATGGTTCAGTGTTTGCAAACCATCTTTGGGTTCTATCACAGAGTAAAATTTTAACCAGTGCAAGTGGAATAGAAACTTGAGAATTGTAAAATTCTACTGATAAGCTTTTCCACAGCGGATGTTGCACTTTCTTTTAAACTGGCTTTTATAATTTATCTGGGGGAAAATGACATTTTAGTTTATTGATCCGCCATTTTATATCCATCAATATGTGATGTGAACTTAATTTTCGCAATAATTTCCCTAAAATTTGAATTTTCCACTTTGGCGAAACCAAAAATAAATAAAAAGTAAAAATATTATATATAAAAGTTTATTAAATTGGCAATTAAAGTTTGCAAGTAAAATAAATAAAGCTGATGTATGTTTTTTTTTTTTTTGGTCTGAAAACCCAACGCAATTTAAATTTTTTCACTCAGAAAAATGGCGAACTTTTTTGACACACTTAACTCGAAAGCCATGTTGCATTTACTTTTAAAAATGCTTATTCTTGCATATTAACTGACAAGTGAGTTGCATATTGCATTTCGGAAAATTGTTCACAATAATTCGATGCAGTAACTTCCTAAATGGCACAATACATGCCTGTACTTTTTTTGTCATTCAAGCAGTGTACAATTGAAAAGTGAATTCCTTGCTTGATGAGTGTTTATTAGAGTTCATGCATCGCGGGACATTCATGTTGTTTGTCGCCGCACTGAATGGCACAAGCATATAAGTAAAAGCACCAAATGCTAAATTACCGCACATGAAATTGTTCACATTGAGACACACCACATCACCATCAGCAACAAAGCAACAAAGCGCCACAACAACGACACTATTTTATAGTGTATCGCGTTTCTGTAGAAAGTGAGATGTCGTCGCGGCGGGTGAATTGCGTGTGAAGAAACACTGTCGCTGCTCTCTGTGGCGTGCCAAGCACCAAAGATGCCCTAGGGACATCTCAGTTCAGCGAACATATTGTGGTTGTTTTGTAAGCGAATCAATTCGATTCGTCGCCTCCTCCACGCGTTTCAATTATTGATTTGCCAAATTGTGTGCGAATTTGTCGATTGGCATCTCTTCCATAATGGCCGAAGGGGAGCGTTCAAGTTGCTGCTGATGTAGTAGGTATGTGAGTTTGGACGGAGTCAAATGTGAAGTTGGAGTTGTGCTGGCTTACATTTTAATAGACTCGCGAGGAAATAAGCGATGTTTTTTTCTTCTTTTTTTGTATCAGTTTGTTTCTGTATCGGGGGTGGAGTGGAGACGAGAAGTACGCGCCAGTGCTTTAGCTGGAAGCCTTTCTCTTTTCCTTGGGTTTTTGGTGGTGTTCCTATGTTATAATGTATACGGTGGCGTGGCGGTGTTTTAAGCGATTGCACCCGCGCAATAACAATACTCCATAACTTGAGGTAGGCTGGCTATGAGCGGAGCCGTTCTGGCTCCATTTATTATGTAGCTGTATGCCAATAGGTAGGTACTGATCTGGCTGGGCTGCCACTGCCTCTACTAGGGAGATCTAGTTGAGATCAATAAAAATTCATAAGAGTTTGTGCAAACTGAAGCGAGGTTTGTTATGTGTTTTTTGTTTGTTTAAATTGCTTAGGTCGTTGTTACTGCTGGCTCCCTCTATATGTGGGCATTGGACATAGTCCGAGGTTAAACTATTTATAACGCCAGTGCTTCCTCTTAAACAACACACGCCACATACTGATTTTTTTTCTCTTTCTCGAAGCTACTAGAGAGCCAGAGCTCCAGCTCCAGACAGCTGCTGCCGTACAGACTATGGCTTCTGACTTGTCCTTAATTATGGACGGACAAACAATCTATACCATATTTGTGTGTTGTATTGGCTTTGATTTTTGTGTTCGGGCAGTTCAACATGCAGCAGCATGCTTGAGAGAGGGAACTGAGAAGTGTTTCGGAGGCACCCACAACCACTATACAGGAGCAGCTTTATTGGACCTGCAGAGAGTGTAGGTTACGTAGCTTAGCCACCATCTTTGGTCAGAGATGAAGCTAAAACACAACACTCTGGGTCTCTGGTAGCATAACATTTGGGTTAATACTAATTTCTGGAAAGCTAAATACCATCCCATCCAGATACGACGATTGGTGTTATTTTTATGCTATATGCTATATGCTATATGTATGTTGCATTGTAGCCAGGGAGTCTATGTGGGAATATGGACATGGTGTGTGCCATGTTACGGCTGGGGGCTTAACAGCGAGAGACGTAGTTTAATTTTGTAATACAGAATTACATATTTGGCTGAGAGGATTGTACGATTGTTAAAGTTTTTTTTTTTTTGTTTCTTCAATTTGTTTGCAATTCTATAGCAATCACGCAAATTTGAATAAATAAAAATGAATGTTTTATATTATAATAGTAGCGAAGACGGTCCTTGTGGTCCAATTGAAAAAGGCCATGAATGAAAGACCTTTTCAAAACAGTTTTAGCAGATGGTCAAGCTGGCTTAATAAAAGCCAAAAAGGTTACTTCTTAATTGGAATGTGAAAGACCTGCGGGTTATTTAACAATGATTTTTTATTATAATTGATAGAATGTATTAAATTATTGCATGCACAGGGATGGATAGTTCCATATAAAATCTTATGGAGACAATAACAGAGACTTATTTAAAAATCTTACAACAACTAAAATTCCAAAGGCATTGTTTAAATAAGCAGTTGCAAGCAATTTTTGGTTGAAATGTTAGAATATCATTTTATTTCTGTCTTTTATTTCTCAGAAAGGCATTTCAATGTTGAAAAACTATTAATTTTTGTCCAATAGGTTAGGGCAAGAAGGGTGGTAATACATCCTGTAATCAAAATCACCTCACTTTTATTATGTACGAACTATGTTAAAGTTCCTTATTTAGACTGAACAAGAAAGTATACAACAAGAATGATATTAGGGAAAAAAAATTCAAAATCATTAAAGGCATTATTTGAAATACTGAAATAAACCCAAGTCATTTGAAAATAAGTTTTCTTTTTGAAAAAAATATTTTTCTGTTGTTATACCAACATTTCTCTAGTTTTTTTTTTACAAAAAAATGCTAGTTAATATTTACATGTTTTCAAAATATTGAATTTTCAAAAAGAAAAAATTTTTTTTTTCAAATCCAATAAATATCAGTAAATGTTTGAAACTTGTGATGCTGGATTATTAAAAATTAAGTATTAACTAACTGAAAAAAACTTTAACCGAATTTTAAATACATTTATGAGGAAATTGAGTTCTATGGTAAGTACCTACTATTAATACCGATTTTCTGAAAAATGTTTTCTGATGAAATACAAATAAATACTCGCAGCAGAAAAAATTTCATTGAAATCAATAAGATTGTTTTTGAGATAAATAAGATCTATCGTAAAGGTTGCATGGCACGTAAAACTTATTTTTAGAGCTAAACAAATTAATTTTATTTATTTATTTACTTACCGTTAAAAGTTCCAAGATTGAAGAAAATCAGTCGCTTGCGCTGTAGGTCAAAGCGCAGACAGACATATGATAGACAGTCACAATTGCGGGACCCACCATGTAATGTTAGATTTTTTTTTTTTATTGAGGCATTTATTATCAGTATTTTTATTCTGCTTAAAAACTAGGATTAAAAAATTTGGTCGACTTAAAGATATGTCTGACTTAATTATATTTTAATAAATGTACACAAAATTTGAATCATTTGGTTCAATATGAAATAAATTCAATTAATATTAAAGTGTACACTTGCTCCCGGCGGCGTACAATATCGACTTTGCCTTAAGGCTTTCGAACTTATGACTAGAACTTAAAACTAAATACTTAAAACTAGAATAAAAATAAGAAGGATAACCTTATTTATTTACAAAGTATGAAATAGTTATCTAAATCATACATAAACAAGAAGCACGAGTTTTAGATATTCTTAAAGAAAATATAAATTGTTATATTATCTAAAGAATACTCATAGAACTGGTGCGTTGCAAACAAAGGTTTATGTGAATATATATATTTTTAATCAATTTAGTGAGGATGCTTTTTGGTAAAACGGTACGGAGAGGGTCCCACTTGTATCGGGTCTCAATAGAGGTAAAGATTGTGCATTCAGCAGATTAAGTGGTGATAAATAATAATTATCATTCAAACTCAGGTTGATATGAGAATCTGTTAAAGATCTAACTATAGGATTGGGGTGTAAACTGATTCTTTCCATTTTTTTAATTAAGAGTTCGATTTGGTAGACCATCAGGGGTATTATGTTTGTTGTTTCATATATGAATTTGTTAGAGTAGTATTTTTGATCAGGTTTCCTAAATTTTCCACAACAGAATCTCAAGAGTTTTCTTTCGAAGATTTCCATTTCCTTGGCTAAGGAAGGTGAAATTGTAAACCAAATAGGAAAACCATACGAAAGTATGGGTCTTATTAAGGTTTTATACATAAGAGTTTTTGTTTTACTCGACACTTGCTTGGAGTTAAGTAATGGCTTTAACATCACTGAAACCATTTTAGCTCTATTTAAAATTGTTCTTGCATGTTTGTTAAATAAAAATCTATTATGAAAATTTATACCTGAGTACTTTGTTTCACTTCGTAATGCTATTGGGTTTTCATTTATTTTCAAAGAAAGTGCTTTACTCTCTTTGACCGCCAGATAATGTCCTTTACCACTAGAGTTTCTAAAGCATGTTAGTCCGCATTTATCGGTATTTATTTTGAGTCTCCATTTTTTAAAATAGTTTTCAACATGTGGAAGTTTTTGCTTTATTTTATTCAACGCAAAATTTGGACGTGGATGGCTAGCTAAAATAGTGGTATCATCAGCATAGTGAATGTAATGTTAGATCTGATTAATATATCGAGTTAGATGTCTTTTTGTACCAATAAAAACTTGACTATTATAGTACCTATACCTACATACCTAAAGTTGCATGAAAAAGCTATATTTATTCGTTGTTTTTTCAAAACTTCTTAAAATATTGTGTTAAAAAAAAGGAATCAGTTTTTGGGACAATTTAAGTACAATAGGTATTTAATTTTTGGCTTTTTAACAGTTGGCTTCAGAAACTTTAGCGTTTAAAAAAAAAAATAAGTTTTAAAGAATTGAGGGTTGGTATTACATATTTTTGAAAAACAAAATTTACTTTTGAAAATTTAAGCTTTTTTTGTTTTTTTTTTTAATTTTTGAAAAATTAAATTATTTTTTTTGTCTATAAAATACATTTTACATCAAATTTTTTTTTAAGGTTTGCTTTAGATATTTCAAGTTTCAATACGTGTAAATTTATGTCTTAATTTTAGGGAAACAATTTAAAGTTAAAATTGGCATTGAATTTTTGAAAACAAAATATTTTTTAGATTTTTGATGATTTTGAACAATGTTTTCGTATCCAGTGTATCAACAAATACATTAAGTTAATTGATTCATAATTTTTATGTAAGAAGACAATTTTATTTAAAAAATTTTGATTCCACTTTCGGCGCGGCGCGGCGTTTCAAAAAACGAAAGGTGAATTGCAATTTGAAGTTTTTTAGTCAACTGGAACTGGTACCGAGGGAGCTTGCCGAATACAATTTTAGGGAAACCAAAAGGTCCTAGGGTATATCGCATTATTAAGGTAATGTCCTGCACAATGCAAATGTGATCAAACAGTATTGATTGAGTGACAATAAAGGATATGGGTTTAATTGCACCCTGAGCCAGATATTTTCATCTGCCAGAGGTTAAAAATCAAGGGATGTTGTGTGGCTTAAAAAACAATGCAAAAATTAAGAAGTTTTATTGAACTTTTTGACGATTTTTTAAAAAAAACTGACTTTCCCCATGTTTTTTTTCGAAATCGTTCAGGAATACCAACGTCCCGCTTATGAACTGGTTACTGGAACTGATAAAAATTTCAGTGTTTTATTTTTAGAATCAGAGGGCACGAAAGTTCCCAGAAAGTTCTTGCTCTACATCTTTCTTAAACGATCATTCGATTCAACGAGAAACTTCAAATTCGAAATATTTTTGCTAAGCCCTAGGCGCCTCATCAAACTCTATAACTTAAGCAAATTTTTGTAAGGCCATTATTGCTGCAATGACTTTGGCACTTTTCTCCATCCAAAGGGAAGATAGGGGATGATGTTAATAGATTCCTTTAGCAATTATACTAGAATTGAAACCATTATGACTTTTTCCTTTAGATTTTTTGGAGTAGAATTATTGCGAGTTAGCTTTTTTCCACCAACTTTTGCGTTGGCCACAATCTTGAATTGTCTATTTGTTACTCTAATTCACAATACCACAACAAAGTTAAGGTCATCGGTAGTAGGTGTAGTTCTAAAAATATATCGAATCATTCAATTTTCAGATCCGTTATAAAATAACAAAAGTATACATTACATATCCTATATTAGTTCAAAGAACGCAAATTATGTAAATCTTAAGTGCTTTACTGTTTTGTATAACCATACTCATATATATATACAAATTAATGTTGGCCATTATATAAAATGAAGGTAGAAGTAATCGCAGATGACCATTGAAAAGTGTGGTCTACATCTCAGTGCAACCTCTACTCATAAAATAATTTTATTTCAAGTACCTACCAAACCAATTGATGGCGAAGGCGATCGTTCAATGCAACTCCATTATAGTAGTTAAATAGTGGTTAAGTTGTAAAAATCTAAACATGCCCGTCGTGTGTTAACTTAAGAGCAAAAGACTGTACGGGATGTAATTAAAAGTTGTTTGCCTTCTAATGATAACACCATCAAGTTAAACATTAAGATGAAATAATTTTAGAATCCAGTTGTTGTTTGAAATAGGATGTCAATTTATTTTACATATATTTAAGACGAGTGCCTGGGGAAAGTAATGATACATTTCTTTTATTATATGTAGTACAGTAGAATCTCGAAAACATGAATAGTTCTAAAACATGAACAATTCGAAAAGATGAAAGCTTTGACGAGACTTCTTTGTTCCGGGCGACAGGCTACTATGGAGCAGTTTTTTAAGAAAAAGGTCTAAATGAGTGTTTAACTCTTTGAACAACTTTGTTATTTTTATTATTTTTATGTTTTTTTTTTAAATAAAATGAATTGATATTTTGTTAGATGCAATGTTTTTATGTATAGTTATATGTTTTTTTTAAAACTAACTCTCGATGCTTGGAAAGATAAACAGTTCGAAAAGATGAACGGGGTCTGTTTTATATCTGTTCATCTTTTCGAGAGTCTACTGTATATGTATATTCTTTTAATATAATTAATATATTCTTGTAATTTTTTTTTTGTCATAAAATTCGAAATAAATTGGTTGGTCTTTGTCCGAAGGTTCGTTGGTCTTTAAAATTTTAAGTTCTTGAGAAACACCTTGAAGCTTCGAAGACAGTAAATTATAGAAAAAACTAAAGAGCAAAAAAAAAATACGCATATGCCACAAAGATCCTTGGTTTAAGATTTATCACTTGGTCGTTGTTGGTCAGTCACGATACTGAGCATTGACAGTAATGATAATATGTTAAATGTGTGAGCATCAAACAAAATTTTAACACACAAAATACAAAAATGTTGAAATTTGTATTTTTGTAAAAATATATACAAGTCCACGATGGTATTTGCAGTAAAATACAAATCACATTCCAGCGATCATCTTTTTTTACGTGAGACATGACCTCGGATTATCAGGGTTGCAAACATTCTAGTACTTTGGGACAAATAAATAAAATAAATATTTTATCTGAAATATTTTGGACAAACATAAAGCGATAAAATAATCGTTTAAGTAAATCTTTGATTTGTCTGTCTGTCTGTTGAGCTCTAGTCCACCCAAAACGTGTGGGTTGATTTTCTCGAAGCTTGGTGTAGGTATAGTGTTTTTTGAGCCGTATCTTCACATTCTTTTTTGATTTTTTTAAGATCAAAAACAATTTTTTTAAGGCTTTTTGGAAAGTTTATAAAAATTATTGAATAATGAAAAAAAAATAATTTTTAGAAAATTAAATTTATCTTAAAAACGGGTCCACACATGTTTGAAATTTGGTACCTCATAAATTTTTAATACTGTATTTTATAAAATTGCGCGAACAATTTTGATACATCTTTTTTAATATTATGTTTTATAATTTCTTCAAAAAATTAATTTTATTTTCAAAAACAACGGTGCCTCCTATACTTACTTTTAAAAAACCGATTTCAAAAATTTAAAATTTCTCGAAACCTACACCGAACATTTTGATAACTTTTGTTTAAATTATTAGCATTAGTATGATTATTAAATTAAAGGGTTCCTCCGCGCTATAGTGTATGATTCCTGGAGGTGCATTTCAGCTCTCTCCAACTCTTCCCCAGTGGTGCCGATGCCGATGCCGATTCCTCCTCTACCTTCTGCGCCAAGTGATTTTAGGTAGGTCTGATGTCGTCTGCCTTTCTAAGTGGAAGGGTAAAATTCGTCAACGTGTTGTTATTTCTTATCCGAGGAGTAGGGTTGGTTTCGGTAGCAGCATTGAATTCAGCTACGAAGGTCGCTAGCTTCCTAAATCTATCCTAGAGAGCTAGGCCTTTCCCACTTGCAATTTTAGCCTATTCAATTATTGTTTGACACTTTAATTAATAACCATTTGATCGGACAATAAACCAAGTAGGTACTCGTACGTGCATTCCAGCCGTCCATTTTATTTATTTTAATATTTCGCCTTTAAATCGTTTTTTTTTTACAAAATTAAGTTTTCTGAATTATCGTTTAAGAAACATGCTTCTTTTGTGCATTTGTTCAACCCAACTACAAGTGTTTAAGTCAAATCGTAGTTTTTCGAGTGACATAAAGTGGCTTAATAAAAACGCAATACAATATATCCAGCCACAACCTACATTAAAATGACAAATGAACAGGATATCAAGCAGTGTCCAAATTTTTTGTTCACCGCCAAACAATCCACATTCCAACACTTTCCTCAGAGGCTCCCACGAGACCAAGTTTTTCTGTCAGTCTGTCTGTTTGTCCATTGGTCTTATTTTTTTTTTTGTTGTATCTATTGGTTTGCCGTTTACTCACGAGAAATAAGAATGCTGTACAAATAATTTCCATAAAATTTTGTCCCCCTGCTCCATGGGGCACTAAAATTTACTTAAGCCATGCCCAGATCACATTCGTTCACGCACCAAGCCACACAACGATGTGTACAAATCACCGCGTATACACCTGAACCTGCTAATGATGTAGAATAGAACGCGCCCCTCGGGGCAAAAACTCGCTGGGCGCTTCGAGATTATATAGAATTTTCCTCCACGTTCATCCGCGTTTTAAGGAGTCAGCGTCGCCGCCGTCCGTCGTCGTCGTTGTCGTTCGATGACCGCTAATTGCAAATACATAGTGCTTGTAAAATTTACAAGGCTCATTAGCTATAGAGGTGCACTTTGCAAACGCGCAAGCGCAATAGAACAAACATCATCTCTGTTTCTGCGGAGCGGAAAGGTTAAGCTAGTAACCATCAGGATGGGTTCTGGAAGTTCTAGGTAGGTATGTAAGTTGAAGTCATAAAGACCTGTATCGCTTGGCGGGTTGTACCGTTTAAATTGTGGTGCTCGCCCGAACTAGTACACAAACCTATACCACTCTCTCAAAACCACCACTACCGCCTTAAGAAGAAAGAAAGACCCGCGAGAATACTCAATGGTTGTTGCGTTGTGCTCTTTCTCTCTGCGCCTCCTCTGTCGTCACTGCAAATGCGAATAAGCATGCGCAACTCCAATCCACTTCACTGAATAATTGCCATGACTCTAAACGATCAGAGATCGCGGCCGTTCGGATCGATGCGGTCAGGCCCAGAACAGCCAGCTAGTACAGAGGACAGACGGACAGACAGGCAGACAGACAGATGGACAACTGGGTGCTGGCTGGCTTGTTGCCCATGTGTGCGCCCGAGCATGGAGCATTAAAATCGCAAACCTAATAAATGTGTCAATAAATCGAATGTTTGTTATGATATAAACATACTTGAGGTCTATTTGCGTGCACAAGGATGTATATAGCGCTGTCTCCTGCCAGAGCTGAAAGCCATGCAGCTGTCAGTGCTCCATATCTGTTGGGGCATCATATCGTTGTCACTAAATTCTTCCCGCGGAATTCAATCGAATAATTATGATTGCGGGTGAACTTGTCATTTCTTCGTTCTCGTTGCTGGACACTAAAACGGTACACGCGGTGATCCGTAGATGATAATAAAAGACAAGGCTGTCCCATCATTCCCCTCTACCATGGCATACCATAGGTTTTGGGTATTAGTATTATAGACATCCACGTAAAGTTGTCGTCCTGATAAAGTGCATCCAGTACGTGATCGGCGAGCGATGATTACATTCAACTTGCAGGCTGCGCGTAATGATGCAGAAAAGTAAATATCATTTGCCTACTGTTCGAGTTTGTTACTCTGGAAGCGGATCGATAAAAAATAATTGGTTTTGGTTTGTGCGGTTGGTGGACGCTTATATTCCAAGTCGAAGCCGCTACAACTTCTCCACAATAACCGTACCGATGCACAGTTTGTCTGATGCATGTAGTTACTGGCCAGCTGAAACGGCTCACTGCAGCCAGCTGAATGGTCATGTAGTTATTACTTATTGGGAAAATTTGATTTTCCCACGGTGGTGATGGCTGTTGGGTCGATCGGTAATGGTGGTGGCAGCGGTGATGGCAGCAGCTTCGGATGGCGGTGAATCGAGTCCGATTAGAAAGGTGTCACTTTGGGCATTACGCGATTGCTGGCTCGTAAAGTGGGTGATATAAAGCCTTAATTGCATGTAGGGCACTGCTGCGAGCATCCTGTTACTATTCTCGTAGCTGTTTTTACATATAACGCATGACAATCGCTCGCGACTAGAGTCTCGGATATCATGTTGAACATTGTGAGAACATTGGTCATCATATCAAAACACCGCACAACACTTAAGCTCAATGCGATGAAGCAGAGAGGGAGAATGGATGATGGGGGATCCATCGAGCATCACGAACGCGCTTCTCTAGTTCCTTCTTCCAGTTATATACCTATAAAGAAAACTGTGGCTTGACGTTGCAACCGGTAATACCCAATCGAGTACACGATCACCTTCATCGCGCACATAACCATAATCTTGACTTTCGTCGTCGTAGAAGACTTCGTCGCAGCGGTCGTCGTCGTCTTCGTCGTGCTGTTCTGTGTTTCTCTTGTGGTTGTTTCCAGGTTTATTTGCGTCTATTTGCATTATTTGTTTAGATGGGGCGGGTAGGGTATTTACCCCACCCAAAGAATGGTGTGCTGGCAGGGCATCATCGCGTGCACCATTACCACTCCGCGTCCTCACTATACACAATTCGTGAATCGCGCGACGATCTATCCCATGGGAACAACAACTTTACTCTATAGTCTTACAAGAATCTCAGAGAGTTCTCCCAGCTATGTACATCGGCTTAATGCCAGCAAACAGCAATATAAGTATGGGAAAAAGATTACTTTTGGGCAAAAATTACAAACGAATGGCTTTGGTGTTAAGCGCTTAGATCAGCTAAGCTCGGAGGATTTGTGTGTGCCTATAGGCATATATTTTTATTGTTTCATTGCAGGTCTTAACTTTATTTTTTAATTGAAAGAAAATTTTGTTTTGAATGTATACGGTTTAATTATAGAAGTTAAATAAATGAAATCAAGTCTTGGAATACCACAGAAGCTGAAAAGTTTGAATTTCTGAAACATCTTGCGGAGCATTTAATGCTCATTTCGAATAATGGTCTAAGTATGACGACATATAATCGTACCCCAATAAGGACAGACTAATTGGAGAAATTAATCTAAAAATTAATGCTGTATAAGTCAGTGCTTTTTTTCATTGATGAAATGAACTGTTTATAAACTTTATTTTTTGTCAAAAAAAATTGCTGACAGAGTTCGCCAGCCACTTTTGTTTAACATTTGTATGGGAGGTACTGTTGTTTTTGAAACTAAAATTAATTTTTGTTCAAATTGTTTCGAAATATTTAATTTTCTATTTAAACTATTACTATTTAAACTCAAAAAATATCTTTTTGGAAAATTGAAGTATTGAATACTTTTTATAAGCTTTAGATGCTTTTGTGTAAAGATTTTGATTACAATCAGATGAACCATTATTGAGAAAATCAAAAAATTATTCTATGGGAGGTAACTGCACCTTCCACATTTTTTTTTTTTCATTTTAAATGAGCTAACATCTATCTAAATATTTAAAATTTAAACAAATAGTCAAAGCCATTTTCGAGATAAATTAAATTTTCAAAAAGGCCATACAGATTTATGACAGGTACCTACCGTTATTTTTGGTCTAAGAAAACGTCTGCAAAAACGAACGACCTAAGAAAGGTGTTTAAATTAATACACGTAAATTTATAAAATCGACAAGTGAATCTCGTTTCAGATATGCCCCATTTAAAGAAGTTCACAAAACCAAAAAAAAAACATAATAATAATAAAACAAACAAAATCTTAGAACGAGAGTGAAAGACAGAAAATACAATAAGGAAAAAGAAGATACACTGCAATATAGAAAAACTAACGCAAATAGTATCCCACAGTATAAGCCCACAGTTTGCCACCTCTATCACACCACCACCTCACATTAAACCCATCACAACCCCGCTTCCATCTTCATACTAAACATAACTTAACTCTTTACAGAGCGTGCAAGATCCGTTAAATCCAAGAAGAACTATTATACACCCTAATATGCCAAGCAACATATATCTAACCTAAGTAAACAGTCCTCTTTACCACCAACAAATAGCCATTATGTGAAAACGTTGCCTTTCTACGATACCAATGCAGCATCTTCTTCTTTTGCTTTGCTATTTTAAGAAGACGCGACGTGAAAAGTTCACCTTCAGCACGATTTATCGGTCCGCCAAATCCATAGTGTTGCAACAACATTATATACACCGGACCGCATGATGCATCTCGATTCCCGGCATCTCTGCTATGGCGCGCATTTAAAACACCTTTCCAGACTTATAGAAGTTGTATAACAGCACTATAACAGCGCACAATTAAATCGAATTTTTCTCAGAGAACGCGCGCACCACACAAAAAACACATTGTGGGAGAAGAGTAAAGAGTCAAGGAAAAAAGACACACAGCCAGAGTCAGGGCGGAGCAAAAAAAAACAACTCACTTATCACAATGAGAGAGAAAGAGGCAGCAAAATAGTACTAACCTAACCTGGCCCATTTCGGTGCGGTGCTGTGTGGGGTAAAGAAAGTGGAATCTTCATTAAAATTCAATTGCGCGCACGTACAGCGATTTACGCATGCCACATGCAACGTGAACAAAGCCAACAAATCGCATGCGCTAATGCGCGCATCATAACGCGCCACCAACGAACCACTCCACAGGTATTATAGTGGTGCGCTGCTGAAGTTGATGATGGTGAAGGCCTTTCAATTATCCATATGTTTCCGCAAGTGCGCGCATAAAAGCAAAAACACAACTACAACCAAAAAAACACCCGCGTGTCCAGAAGAGATCGCTGCGCGATAAGCGAATCACACTCCATGAACGCGGCGCGGGTTCATTCACCATCTGGAGTAACTACAGTCCGTGGAGGGATTTCGAAAATTTAATTAAGAGCCTTACCGACATTACTGATGCTTGCGACTGATACGCAACCGCCCAAGTCCGAACCGAACCGCGTATATACCGAAAACGAAAACCTATTGTTCTAGGCCGTGTGCTATATAAATCGATACAAATTTTCTCATGGTCATGGCTGGTGCTGTGCAGCAGAGAGTATCCATCCAGCTCCACCACAGACCACTCAGTATCTATCTATAGATAGATAGAGATACTTCCTGGCAATAAAAAGACACACAAACTGCAAACTGCTAAAAAAAAAACGAAAGAAAAAAACAAGGTTCAACCCAATCAGCGGCCAACATCTGTTTTTCGAATTCGAATCACATACCGGGGCCCATGTACAACTTCACACAATTAATTAAGCCTTTTGTAGCATTCATGGAATCCCATTAAAGATCTGTTGTGTGTCTAGTTGCATCTATAGAGTTGCACGTTGTGTATTTTGCCATGCACTATAACTCCCAACTCCATGCAATGTCGATCGATTGGCTAGATAGCGAGCGCGCGCGCCCCCGCGCACAGCGCCCAGGGGGATATTTTAATTCGGCTTTGACATCTGACCACCTATGGGTTGATTAGCTACAAATTTATGCATTTGAACTGATCGATTTCGGTCCTGGCCTGTCCCGTCCTGATGCAGCCCCATAGTATGGATACCTACAACGATCGATCGAAAGACTTCAATGAAACGCGAATTAACAGAACAACTGCTGATAATAAATTTTGCAGCGCCCCCTGCCGTCGCGTTGTATTGGTGGATCAGCGGCGGCGGCGGCGATCGTATGTCTCGCCGTCGTTGTCGTCGTCGTCTTCTGTTGCTAGTCGATCGATTGCAGAACTTGGATCAGCGAAACAGGGCGGCAAGGGAGTATCACGGGCTGGAGATCTTGCTGAAAACCCAAAGAGACATGTTTAACAAATCGATATCGGACGGCCTGATCAATGTCTCCGATGTAATATGGCCTGAACTTTTGGCTATAGAAGTCTATGCGGCTGCTGATGCTGATGCTGCTGCTGCAACTTCGATAGAGCTAAATCTGCATGCAGCCGAAGCCGAATGCGATGGGTATTTTCTGACAATCTCGTGTGTCCCCCAGGGGCTTATAGTACATTTGTGGGTCTGATGCGGTATGGTGATGGTGGCGGGTGTTGCGGGCGAGGTTAGATAGATCCATTTGATTCGGTGTGTGTATTGGTGTAGATTTGGTATTTCTGGAGCGATCAAAAGAGACTTCTTGTTCCCACGATTTGAATGCAGGGGTTGGGTATGGGTTGTTCGTTTATTTCTTCGTCCGTTCGTTGTTGTGATCTGTGATGGGAGGACAACGATTGCCGTGTCTCCCAGCGGCGTTTGATTGTTTCGTTTTCTTTAGATTCTTTTTTTTTTTCTTTCATTATTTCGAAGGGAATCTCAATGAAATGTAGGTCATGCCGAGAGATGTGCGGACAATGGCGTCCAGATGGATATGGGTGTGAATTGCAATGACAATCGCACTTGTGATTTTGGACCAATTGAGAAAGTTATTTTTAGTTTGTCTTGTAACTAAACATCTCACGTATTTAATAAACCGAGACTTTCCTGATCTCTCCAGTAAAGAAAATTATTTTAAACAGCCCCTAGAAACTATTATTTTTCGTTTTAACTCTTGTTTCAGTATAGATACTAATTGTAAGATAAGTAATCAAAAGCGTATAAATTGATTTCTGCACGCCAAGTTTCGTATTAGTTTAGACGCGTTGCCCGTCATTTGATGGGAATTGGTTTTTGGTCAGATGGATTACTGCAGCTTCAAATAATATCCGAATTCTAAAACAAGCCGGATATTTGGATTTTACATTATCTGCGTTGTCTTTTTATTTTATTTATTTTCCGCGCTTATAAAATTTATTAAGATACCAAATATCTGATTTTTGAGTCATGTATTTAAAAAAAAAATTAAATTGACTGTATTTTGGAATTAAACAAATTAAAAAAATATTTTCTGTTTTTAAGTCAAATTGAAAGATTTAAAGTTTTAAAAAAAAATTTGATTCTCATTAGAAGCAGGATCGAAAACCACAAATTTCATTCTTGGTCTGAAATTCGCCTTTTGGCCACCATTTTGCATTTTATTTCTTTTTCAATGTCTCGGTTACTGTTACACATACTAAAGAAAATTTGTGAAACAAAAATACAGAAAATTAAACTTGCTACATGTCTTCCTATTCTCATTTAATTTAGTTATTTTTTTATTAATTTTTTTTTTTTTTGATTCTTTGGTTACTTGCTTACTTACTCATACTTATCGATTCCCACCTTGAAAGTTGAAGTTCAAGTATTTTAGCTCTTAGAATCACAAACAATCACGCTCCGTGACCCAATTTAAGCAGTAGCGTTGCTTTGATACCATAACTCGTTTGACATAACAATAATGAAAAATCATGATATTAAGAAATTGTTAGAAAGCTTCCGAGTGGAAAGCCTTTTCGTTGTGTCTGTAGAGAAAAGGGATCAATCTTTGATTCTGATTTCAGAAAGTTCGTTTAGGTCGTCAAAAAATGCCTTTCAAAGCGATATCCTACATTCTCATGTCAAAGCAGGACATACCTACCTAGAAAAAGTGAACCAAAAGTTTTTATTTCCTCTTGGCCAAACTTCGAAGCGTTTTCTCCCAAAGGTCAGTATTCAGTCCAGTTCAATTGAAGATTTAATACGAGGATTTTTGCAAGGCAATAAAATTTGCAATCCATTAAATTGCTTCGAGATGGTGCACTCAGCTTTTCTTGATCGTTTCTCAATTCACGTCATTGATTTTCGAATACTAAGCATTTGAGAAACCAAAACAAGGAATGCTGTTCTATGTCGTGATTTGAAAACTCACGATATTTTAAAATGTCGAAATTTATTATTTTCAAAAATTGACCTTACTCAAATATACATATAGTGTGTGTCTCCAAATCATTTCTTGATCACGTGGGAAGTGAAAGATATTTCCCTAGAATTTCCGATTGACTTTTACTTTGGACCTTATTTATTATTTGCCAATTACCAAACTCCTTTCCAAACACCACTAAGGGCCTAAAATCTAAAATTGCATATAAACCACAATAATATACATCCCAAGCACCTTCATCTATATAAACTGCGCATCCTTTTACCTACACTGGGTCATGATATTCCCATGAAACGCATCGAACATCCGGCGATGCCCATCATTGAACTATGCCTCCTCCCATCCTAACCAATAAATATAAAAACCCCACACACAATTTTGCAATTTTCCAAAACCAAACTCGCACAGAGCAGGTACTCTCGCATCAGCAGAGTGTTTGGACAATTTGTCTCCGATGTATATGGACTGGCTAGTGCAATTTTCGTAGGTTGTGGTGTTGTAGGCAGACATCAGAGTTAGACTTGGAGAGGCCTCCTTCCATTTTTGTATACTTTGTCGGAGCTTGCGAATTTATTCCTGCCACTGCAGCCATACCCGGAGTTGAGTTTGCTTTGTTAGATCTTTGACATGCAATCACCTGTATGTGCCTCTATAAAAAAAAGGAACTCCATATACAAATGGTTTGAGATGCCACAAATCGAGATTCGCGATAGATCTAGATCTGTTGGATCTCTGTGCGAACTGCGAACTGCAGTGTTAATGAAATTTATGTTCTCATTGAAATGGCAAATGGGAAAGCGTTCTTGGTGCCGCTATACGAATATAGGCATAAAAAAAAACATCGGTGTTAGGACATTTTCCCACATACTGGCAGTCAATTTGGCGCGAAAACTGATTTTCCCAGGAAAATCCCCAAATCCCAAAATGGAAATTTCGCACTCCTCATCTGCTTTGAAAACTGAAACGTATCTCTGTACGTGTACAAGTTGCAGGTATACAATAAATGAGCTGTTGGATGAGTGGCGATAGAATTAAGTTTTATTACACCTGCGCAGTGTGGCGGCGGCGGCGCAGTGCGCACTGCGTTTGCCCACGCTGCGATCATTGCAGTGCGAATTGCCCCATGATCAAAATCGCTCTAGATATGGCCAAGAGTAGTGCCTTGATAAGGCGATAGCATTGACACCACCGATAAATTTAAATTAATTTTACCCTCTCGCAGTAGACTATGCTGAGTCCGTCCTGACCAGCATTATAAGCTGAGAGGACATCAGTCAATTGGTCGCATTCGATGATGATGGTTATCGTCGTCAGGGGGAACTGAAAGTCTTAAGGTACGTCCACACAACGTAAATTTTTTTATATCAATATGCTACGATATTAAGATAATTAATTTTAAGATTCCTTTGGTTAGAGTGGAACATTTTCGACAAATTTCCTAATTTATTAATTAGATACATTAGTGTTTGACAAAATTTTAAACGGCACATATTTTTTACATAATTTAAAGCCTTCAAAAACCAGATCCTCAAAATTGAGATTCAAGATTTAAATTCAAAACTGTGGATTTAAATTTAAAATTCAATATCCAAACTCGAGGTTCAAGATCCAGATTCAGAATCAGATTCAATTCAAAATTCAGATACAGATTCGATTTGAGATTAAAGATTTCAGTCTTAATTTTGCAAACTAAACTTTGAACAAACAGAATTTTAACCTGAATTAGGTAAATATTTAATATTATTTGACCCGAAAGTGAAAGAGATCCCTCGAAACAGATGATTTCAGCCAATTTACTCGAATTTAATTTTCCATTTGGCCACATTATACAGTGTGAATGCACCCTAAGAGTTGTCAGAACGATTCGGATCGGTGTCAGATAGATTTTTGGATCGATTTGTTCCTGAGTGTGAGACAGCTAGTTGTTGGTATGTTGGGCCCTGTAAGTAGCAGCAGCAGCAAGCGGTGCGGTGGCGCGGCATCGAATTACGCAATAATCCTTGCTAGGTCCAAAACTGGAATCAAATTCTCTGTTTTTGTCTGAGACTATTCGTGTCGCCGGCTGGACAGTGGGCACTCTGTGTAATAGGCTTCTCTCGATCAACAATGCGGGAAGCCACTCGTTCTCGTACTCGTAGTAGTAAATTCTCTCAATTTGGCTGTCGGAGTTTTTTTAAATGCCATCTAATAATGGTCACCCATGGAATTCTCTATGCCTATTTGGCCAGCGCAGCACAGTCAAACGAGTGATTTTCACCTTTTTTCTCGTTTTTTTTTTTCTTCTGTATTGCGAGGTGTAGGCTAGCCCGAGTCCAAGCCCGACCGACCTGACCATGTCCAGAGGGTTCTCAGGTGTGTTTTGTGCACAGTCTCGTGATGTAGTTTTGCGTGATTTCGGTGTGATATCTCCTTGAATGCGCATTGGGTTACATTGGCAAGATAATTGCTTTGCTCTTACACACTCTTGGTACTATTGAATCTCGAAACTTATAAGACGATGACTACGACCAAGACGACAGAACAGCTTCTAGCCTTAGCCTACCTCTTGCCAATACCTCGTGTCGGTTTAATGTTTGGTACCTACTTCGAGGTGTGAAAAGGCATTTGTGGCAACATTTTTGTTGTTTTTTTTTTGTTGCCTTAAAGTCTGTCGCGTCTTTAGCGCTTGTTGGTTTGTGGTGTAACTATGCCCGAGGCGATAGCGGCAGCAGCGGCGACATAGCGACAACAAAAATAAGCTTTTGAGATGCGCTTATATGGGGGATGGATTGGATACCCGTTGTTGTTGTTTTGTTGTTGGAACTGTAGTTGTGCTTGTGACCATATAAATATATTTCCTGCCAAAGGTATGGAGTGAACAGTTTTGTGTCTCTGCACTTTGTTACAAATTTTATGCGCATTTGTTAGATGTCAATCTATCTAAAAAGACGCTCGAACTCTCGACGATGGACGCGACTAACAAAACGAAGAGGTGCGCATGTGCGCAAGCTGCGCGAAAATTGTGTGAGTCTTTTGCAGCAGTGGGGAGGGGACGTGGGGTTTAAATTTTTTTGTCAGTCTTTGGTTTTTCGTACTTCAAAAGGTTGCTCTTGCCATAGGTGGCGTATAGTGCCAAAGAGCTTGTGGTCTAGCAAATTATCGACTTTTGAGTTCCTAAACTAAATGAGATTTTCCGCATTTTTCGGTAAAAGATGACAGCGCCCATGAGTTGCAGCCAGCGCGTCATCATTGCCGTCGCCGCTGGCCGCGCCATCGCGTTGTTGCAGCAATGTGTTGTTGTTGATGCAGTTGTTGTTGTTGTTCATCATAGATATTTAACTTTTTCCTTGAAGACGATTTATGGAGTGCACAAAAAGAAATTGTATAAATGTGTGTCGTTTTGTACAGATATGGAAGACAAAAATAATTTTTGCGCGATGCAATAGGCTTGGGGCGCAGCAATTTGTTCACCTAGGTAGGTATTTTGAGATTATTTGAGAATTGTTTTTACTTTTCTGATGATTGCAGAAAGACTAATTGAGATGGAGATATTTATGGAGTTCAGCTTTTTATAATGCTTATTTTGAAATATAGTTAGGTTGGAAATTTTGTTCAGCGTTTTCAAGCTGTGTGTGAATTCGATTAAAATCGCGTTAAATTGTAGCCAAAGTTTAATTTTTGACTCTAATGAGATAGGTCTATAAGTGGAAATGTGATAATCTAGTCTTGGATAAAATTTTATTGAAATTTTAATCCAATTCACATACACTCTAATTGTAGGTTAAGCAATACTTATAGGCTGTCATTCCGAGAGCTTATAACTTAAGAGGCTCATAAACCTACTCACAAAGTAATATTAGTAAAATTGACGAGCGTTCGTTAAAGTATGCTCTAAATGGAAATGGATACCGCATTGGGGCAAAAAAGAGTGAATACCTAAACCTACTGTCGAGTTTTTGATTCATGCAGTCATATATTCCCAAGTAAGCAAAATTTAATTACTATTTTGGATCTGTGATCATGGGCGAAGAAAATTTTAATAACGTCATCAAACACGAGTAATTGTAGGGTGGATGGAGTGGTAGGAAAATTCTGCCATATTACAATCACTCAACAATTATTTTCGATATAAATATTTAGAGTTTAAATAATTTATGTAAAATTGTATCATAAAGAGACTTTAAGTGACGTGATAGATAAAACCTTATACATGCTTCTTTACATCTGTGTATTTGCACAATAAACACAAGTTAATCAGTATCCCAGCGTTTACTCCAATCACGATTTCTTAATGCAGTAAATACTCCCTGATTCTTAAGTATTGTGGCAATTACTCCTAAAAGTATCAGCGTTTACCCCAATATTTAAATTATTGGAGTATGTAATTCCTGTTTCTTTTATAGTATAAAAATAGTATGCTTGCAGAAAGTCAATTCAACTCACCTTCATTTAAACTAGAAAAAAAATCAGAAGCTAATTTTATGATAGTTGGGAAACTGTAGTTAGCAAGTATCTGTGGGTATATCGCTTATAACCTATTGGGCTTCGATAAGCCCCGAACGGGGTTAAGTTTTTGTTGGATACTGAACATGCAAATTGTTAAGATTTTGCTTGTTTATTTGTCCACCTCCTCCGGATTTGATTAAAAGTGATGCTTTCCTACCTATTTGCAGCGTTACTAGGCGCATTGCTTGACAAGTTACTTGACGCACTATTTGTCACGCTTCTGACTCTCTGATGCACCATAGGATACGTTTTAGTTTTTACGTTTCGTTTTATCAACATCAATTTAATAAAAATTAAATAATAAATAAATACTTAATTTAATCTGAAGTTCGTAAGTAGTAAGACTAGCTTGATTTTTTAATTTCTAAAAATTCAATTTAAACTTTTAAATTGTTTGAAAATGTGTAGGTAAGAGAACCTTGAACTTTTCTTAGTTAAAATTATCAAAACAAAAGTTTTCTTTTCTGATATTTGATTATTAAAATTAAATTGATCTCTAAAAGAACGATAATCTTTTAGTGGTTTTGTATTTGCAAACAAAAGTGAAGGAATAACTTTCCCACCCACAACAGATGTAGCAACAATGCATTTATATACTTTGTGATTGCACTTGACTTATTCTTCGTCGTCATTCAGTCTGCACTGCACTGAATTGAAAATAAAATCCCAAATCACTCCCCATCACCAGTTACCGATTATTCGCAGACCCAGCATGAAGTAGAGCGCTAAACAATACAAGATAAGCATCATCTTACCACTGCAGTCAGCAACAGCATTATAGTACGAAACCAAAACAAAAATCATGCGGTGATGGTGATCTACCATGCGTGCCACATTGTGGATGATGCGGTTCACACACATTGGGGGCGCGGTGCAATGACGGCACACGCGGTGCAAGGTGGGTGAAAGCAATTTGTCCCAGCAGCGCGTGCAAATCTTCCGCACTCCCATCAGCCATCAACCATCAGCTCAGCTATCAGCACAGAGCGCAGCGCCCCTATATTAGAAAGTTCGATTTACCTAATTCAATTTCGAAACTGATGTGCTGCTCGCCTGCGACTTCGACTGTGCGACTGCGAGTGCAACAAAATTTGTTGTTTGCAACAAACCGTGCTGCGTAATAAATCACACAACAGTTCACCGTGTGTATCATTTTATTTTCACAGTTTTGTTGCAGCAGCTCTCCTCAAAGTTGCTAGCTGGCTGATATGGTGATGGTTGATGGGGCTGGTGGTGGAATATAAGCATTACCATCGCGCACGTAAGTCACGTAAAATATTGATTTCTCTTCCGACAATATTGATGATGCACTCGCCTCGTCCCCGCTCCGGTCCGGCTTAACCCCGCCAAATAGTATATATAAATGCCTGCGAATAAGTATATGATTGTGCAGCAGCAGAGTGGGCCGATTGAATTATGACCAAATTAAAATTCGATAACTCAAAGGGGCATGCAATGCGCAAACGCCTCTTTCTTTACCATTTGTTTCTTCTTTTATTTTATTTCGTACTTTTTTATTCGACTTCCTCCATTATGATGATGCTTCTGCTGCTGATCTTGATCTCGCATTGCGTTGCCAGGATTACTTTATTTGCATATTATGTGCTGGCTTGGAACTTGCGCGACTCGCCCCAACTGACAGATTTATCATCATCTCAAGCGGGACTGCAGAGCACGGAGTGTGTGCGCAACTTAAAATGCCATTTTTCAATACGATATGTGCATGCATATTAATCAGAGTTGCAAGTTGCAACTTATGTTATAACAATACCATCACATACCGTCGCATTACAGTTGAAACCTCGTATGTGAATAACATAATCTTTGTAATTGTTAATTAGAAACAAAATTTTAATATTCAAAAAAATTTGTTAAGATGATAAAGACTGCAATCCTCTGATTCTCATTGTCAATTCTACCATTTAGTTACCATAATGATAGTTGCGATGTATCATGAGAACTCGACAGTACTTGTTTCTCTTTTTAAAACCAAGAAGAATCTTTCTGAGCTTCAGGATGATTGCCCAGGTTGCTTCAATATCCTGGCTGATGAAACCAACCCGGGAAATTAGATCTATCCCAAAACAGTTCGTAATCACAATCCATGCCGAACTCCTTAAAATTATTATCTTTAGAAAATCGGTCAAGAAACGATGAGCATTGAAACAAAATTATGTTCAATTCTATATGGTTTCTCTCGGTTTATTTGCAGGGAATTTAAGCATCATTTTTAAAAAAGATCGCTTGAAAAACGACTTCAAAAATTATTAGTTTGTTGTGTTTACTAAGTAAAGACTTCCGGTTAATAAGCTGGTATAACAATTTGATACCAATATTTGTTTTATTTGTTGTCATTTTAGTGTGGTCTTGACAGAGTTGACCCATGCGATGTTACAGTAATTTATATGTAAGTTACGGCTGGTTAAGAAACAATCCTTTCTTTTTCTTGTGAAAAAGATAGCTTGACACTTTCCAGTATTTATTTTAATTCACCAATGTTTATAAATTTCAATAATAGAACAAAGGCATTTTGTAAATTGCTTATTATATTGGTAGGATGAGTATATCGCAAGGTTGTCATCGTACAGCGTACTTTGTAACACAGGGAAGTCCGCTGTAAAAATTTCAAATAAGGTAGGAGATAAAACTGATCCTTGGGAAATTGCTTTGAGAAAGTTTCTAATTTTACTCGAATTAACTTTTCAAAAATCTTGATGATACTACTCATTACAATAAACCTGTCAAATAAACAAATCCAGTCATGGGAAGTTGTTTAAGGAATTGATTTTTAATGTCAACAATTCCAGGAGATTTTTGATTTTGCAGATCACAGTACTCACGTATGGATCCGAGACATGGGTGCTTAGCAAAAGGTACTCTGACCTCTTAGCCGCTTTCGAGAGAAAAGTCTTAAGGAGAATTGTTGGCCCCATATGTGAGGAAGGACGTTTTCGGTACATTCATGAATTTATGCAATCTATCTTGAAGCAGAAAGTCCTTTGTGGTACATTCTATGGTAGACGGCAGCGTCGTAGACCATGCTTGCTTGAAGAGACTTGTTGAAGGAGCGAACCCCGGTTGTCGAGCCGATGATGATGATGATGATGGTGATGATACGAGTATCAGAACTGTTCTATTTTTTATTTAATTACAATGAATCATATACATAATGTATATGATAAGACAATGTCACATTTTTGTAAATTCACACGCTCATAATAAAAAAAAACAATATTGCTAACAACAACCGTGCCCACCACCCACTTATCAGAAAGGCTGCCGACCTCTTTGGCACGCGCTCCCAACCGCAAAAAATTCCCAGGCCATATCGTCCCCATTCCTACTCTCTTACATACGTGAATAGTTTAGTTAAATTGCTATTTAAATTCAATTCCATGAGTAAGGTTTCTCTAATTTTAGATCAGAAATAACATAAGATGCCGATAATATATTTTGGTGTTTTTTAAATATAATATGACCAATTTTTCATATATGCGAGTATGTTGTTGTGTATGAAAGATACGGTTATTCGTTTTTCAAATTTTAAGAAAATTATAAATCTCTCCAAGAGATAGAACTTTCAAGTGTGATAAAATAAAGCAATTCTTGCTTTATTAGCAATGTTTCGGCATCTTGTTTAGTCGATAATTATGTACAAGTGATTTCACCCGTAAACATTGAAAAAATGTCCGATCCCTTACTTCAAGGTGTGGTTTTTAGTAGGTGAGGTTCATAATAATAGTTCAACTGCATAAGGTTTTATTCATCGCAGCAGAATTAAAGACATGGTAATTTCAGCAAACAATGCAAATATACGAGATTTTGACTGTTCAATGATGATAACATGCAGTAGTAAATTTATATTATGGGATGATTTTTAAGTTGGCCCTCAAGGCCATCGTGTTGTTCATTAATATGCCTTGGGATCTTGGGACTGATGACTTTTATGAGGTGAACACGAGCCATCCTCCTCTAATTTATCTGTGCGCGCATTGCGCATGCGTGCAGTACCTAACAAACATACCTACATGCACAATATAGCATGTTGTGTACCTTTGGGGCATGTTCCCTCAATCACTGTTCGCCTAATGACTTTCCAAAGTTTATGAAGTTTTTCTCACTTTTGCACTCAATAAACCTCTCGGGAAGTTATATCGACAGCACACAATATCCGTCGTCGTCGTCGTCATCGTCATCATCGTCGTATGCGAATACTCATTCGATTTGATGATAATGATGATGATGATCGAAAAAATGCGACGTGTAATCGATCCACCTTGGATATTTGTATCGCGAAAGTATCTTCACGACGAGGAGAGAGAGAACCCCAATGGAATCGCAATTACAACTGATTAGTTGAAGCTAAATTAACTATCTAAGTGCGGTGGCAACTATATAGCTTTAGCTCCTGTGGATATAATTTTTTTGTTGCTTCTATTTATTAGCGATTGGAATGATCATAAAAACCAATCAACGTCGTCACAAATTGCTTTGATGTTGTTTGTACTCGAAGCTTGTGGCAGATTAAGAAAAAAAAAACAAAGACAGCAAAATTGGCAAGGAACGAGTCTTGCAAAAGGAATTCACCTTAGCAATTTCTATCATGTTACCTTAGCTAAGCTATATGACCGTTCTTTTGACTCATCTTAAGACAGGGAATTTGTGAGGTTTAGCAAATCGATCCCCAACGGGATGGGAATATGGTGGCTCGTTTGATCGTCTTATTGTCGGTCGTCGTCACCGAGGGCCACTCCAACGATTAATTGTCACTTCTTTAAGAACTGAGACCGCGATTAACAAAAGACCTGGGCTGGAGTGCAATTTATCTTTTTGTATTCCATCGCACAGTGGGGAAATGTATAACAAAAAAACATTGCAATTTAAATCAATCCACTTGAGAATGCAGAAAACAAGAGTGGTCCCAGAGTGGATTCTTGTGGAACATCACGCAATTGTAAAATTAAAACAGATTTATGAATTTGATTTTTTCCTTCCTTTACTTTACAACCGTATTTTAAATTTTACAATTTCAATATTCATAAATAGCCATGGAATAGCATTTGGAAGTTTAAGCTCAAAAAAGTTCTATTAAAAATGCTTAGTAATTTTATCAATTTATTTGAACTTCCATATTAATTTGCTCCACTGTATAGCCCGCTAACACTTTTTGCACCAAGAACAGAAGCTTGATTTTTTTTTTGTTGGTTTATAAATTTCATTTTAAACTAGGTAGGTATACCTACACTAACTTGTGTCTTAATGGGTTCTTCTAATTTATTTCATTAGCTGGGTTGAGTTATTTTGCCGGTCATTTGATTTCTTTTGATATGTCTTTACAATATCGGGTCATTTTGTCTTTCCTGTGGTGATATTTAAAACGGAGGGGAGGCAATTAAACGTCAATTTCATTCATTCCCCCACAGGTTTTGTTGTGGCTAGGACAATAAAACCTATAAATTAAGATGAAAATTAATACTTTACGTGCCTACATACTTGGTAGAGTAATGAAATTCGATTAATGAGACTGCAAAAGTATTTTTTTTAACTGCCAATTGGGGTTATAATGTGGATGCAATAAACATTGCAGCGTCAATTAGATTTTTTATACAGGTACTATGGTTTATGTCTGTTTTTATGTTTTTTTTATTATTATTATTTTCGACACTTTGATCGAAGAGTAGTTTTATAAGTCTGATTGATATGTAATTAGTAATAATTATTTTACTATGCATATGAAAATAATGTTCAATTTTATTATAGAAAATACTTCTCTGCTCTTTTTCATGTTCCCTCTTTCCACAAATTTACAATTTTTCTTATCGACCATTAAGTAATGGTTAGTTTAAACTGAATTGTCTTTTATTAACCAGTGGGCTTCTCCAGTTTTGCGTTCAGTTCACTTTTATCTAATTTTACTATATTTACTATATCAACAAATATTTTGGTTTTCGAACTTCTTCTCCAAAAAAAATATAATCCATTGAACAAAAGGTTTCGTTTTACTCTACATAATTAATCTAGGGGCTCTTTTTTATTGAAGAAATTTCCTTTTTTTGTTTCTAAAAATTTATAAGGCTCAACCCCAAAAACGCCAATTGAGCAATCACTTCGCTTTAACGGAATTTTGACTTCTGATTTTGCGCAAATATACCTTGTGCTATTTCCTTGTTTTTAATGTTTTTTTTTAAATTTTCTCACCTATCTGGTGAAGTTTTGATTAAGAAACAAAATGCATGACTGCTCGCACGAACTTTCTCCTATGTGGAAAAAACTTTAGAAACAAAATGTGTATCCGATTTCAAAATATGTATTGAGTTTTCTAAAAATAGTTTTTTGTTTTCAAAAATTCCCTAAAAAAATAATATTTTGAAAAGTTTTTTTTGCTAAATTGTTTGGACTTCTTTCTGGAAAATTTTAATCGCAGTTCTTCAAGTCGTGTATGAAAAATCGAAAACCAAAAAAATTGGTTCTGAGACCAGTTCCGTTAACGACGGTTTTTTGTAAAAACAAATTTGTTGACCACATAAAATAATATATTGCAAGAATTCTCAGAAAAAAATGTCATCAAAATATTTGAGCCCTTTTTCGAGATAGTAAAATTTTGTCTTACGGTTATATTATATCCGAAGATTTTTGAATCTAGAACATAAATTTTATTTTCAATCTCAGGGAATCACAACAGCAAAAGTTCCAAGTTAGGTTCAGTTCGAGGTACAGAAAACAATTTGTTATTTATTATCTTTGTAATCTAAGGTCTGATGAATGTCTTTAGTTTAAATTTTTTTTAACGATTCCAAAACTTGTCCTATAATCGCTAATAAAATTTTAAAATAGTAGGTACTCAAATTTTGCATTATAAAATGTACATTGCGTACCTATGTGAAATGTCAAAAGTTATTTGGGAATAAAATTATTGTGGGTATACATTTTCGCCTACCATTTTTTTTTCTTCTAAAAATATTTCTATTGTCGTTTAAATTGTTTAAAAAAAAATGTTTGTAAAAAAAATATAAAAACAAAAATTGACAAAAAAGATTGGAAAAAAATGAAATGTTCTAAAAATTTTCGATTACGAAAAAATATTTTGATAAAAAATTTGGTCAAAAATCAAAATGTTGTTAAAAAAATTGTCATAAAAATGTGGATTTTTTTAAACCGCTGTTGTGTATGTATCAACTTGTACCGAAATTAAAAGAAATTAAGCTCGATATTTGTATATTGATTGGGCGTCTACAGTTTTTCTACTAAATCAATGTTTTCGCTGCTAATCTACGTAGCTAGCATATTTTGGTAACAAATTCTAGTTTTTGAACGCTTTCTTTGATAATTTTGGATAGATAACAAAATATTGAGTTTTTAGAACTTGAATTCAAAAATGAATTAAAATTTTTTTTATTGCAATTACAGCCTTCAACAAAACATTAAAAGTTGTTGTAGACGTATTTAGTAAAAATGAGCGTTTCAGATTTTGACAAAAAAAAAACTATACAAAATAAAAAAATAATTTTTCTCAAGAAATTAGGATTCTTAACTTGAACTCTTGTCGTCGAGCTTGAATCTTATTTTTGCTGCAACTTAAGTTAAGGAACTGTCTTCTGATGCTGAGTCAGTACTTAGACGAGACGAATAGTTTTACTAGACCTACGCAAAACTGAAACTGAGACTGAGAGTTTTTTTTGATTTTGACGAGATTGAGAAGAGACTTTCAGAACTTATCACTTGGCAAGCTCTATAATTTGAATATTTGATAAAAGAATTGTTCTATAAAATTGGGATAAGTGCGACAAATGAGCAATCAACTAACTAAGCTATACAAACTCACATTCAAATGTCGGATTAGCTTTTTATAGGTAATAAAAGAACTGTTTTGAATTCGTAAAAAGTCGAACTCCAAACATTTTAAATCTTGGTAGATACTTTTTTTTCTGTAATTTTGTTCTCGACTTTATTTTATTAATTACTAAAAACTTGCATACCAATTTTATTTTTTCTAGCAACGTCTTATGACAGGTGCCTACTTTAACACAGCAGCTAGTTCAGTTGAAACAAAAAAATACATAATAACTTTTACAGAGTAACCAAAAAGGGAAGCAAAAAGAATATCCCTATAGACGGGAAAACTTCATTTCAATTGAGCTAAAAAAAATGACAGATAAATAAAGTTTCAAACTCAAAATTTGCACTGTTCAGTACATCGTCCTAAGATATAAGTTTACATTCTAACAACCTTAAATGGTGTATTCAACTTTGTATAAGGAAGACTAGAAATACCTATAATATGTAAGTTTTTCCATCACCTTAACGAAATTGTTTAACTATTGTTTTGAGATTAACGTTTAAAAATATCTCAGAGTGAATGTCAGATTTCCTTGATAAGGATGAAAATAGTTACACAACCTTCGATATACCAAAAACGAACAAAAATACTTCCAATTTTTTCACGACTCTTCACTCGTCCTGTGGTGGCATTTAAACGTGTGGGTTTTTACTGTAACGATTCGTTAGATACTCTTGTTCCACTTGCTACTGTGTTGTAATCTGACTATAAAATTTTCCAAAATAATTCCCCTCCCCTCTCCACTCCACCGCCCGCAACTCACCTCCCTGCATTATAATCTGCAAATATTTTTATCGAGGAAGGAGGAACATCTCAATTCAGTTGTTTTGTGCTCATGACAAAACATCGTCCCCCCGCAGTGCATACATTTGATGGTGCAAGGTAAGCAAAGCAAAGCCATGTGCTGCATATAGTCAACAAGTGCTAGTCTGCATGTGCTTAGAAACAAAAATGTCGTGCACCAGCTACTCCATGCGGCTGCAACAACAGCCACCACTACCAATCGTAGATGTTTCCACTGTTCTAATTGTGACATTACAAAATATCATCGAAATCTATATCGTGATCGGGCGACCAATCGCAATAAATATTCTTTGACACCACTTACGAGCTACGAGAACGCGCCTTCTGCTATATTGCTGGCGCTGTGCCGCTCTGTCACCCTTGACTCGACTTGGCCCCCATTCCACCGCACCACTGGCTTCACCTAAGAGTTCTCTCTCGCCAGATAAAGCTGACAACTTTCAAGTAATTCGCATGCAAATTTGCTAGATTATCGGACCGCTTACCACCCGATTGGGGATTGAGCCGATATGTATCCGTTGTTTTTATATTTTTAAATCTTTTTTAATGAATTTTAATTATCGTCTAGTGGCGAGGTGGCGGGGAGACAACGAATACCATCGCAATAAAATGTAACTGCAATTGTAATATAATTATAATTGCTTTCGATTAGTTTTGCAATGCTGGCTGGTGCAGTATACGCGAACCTCCAATCCTCTATATAGCAATCGTAATTCCCTCGTGATGGGATTTGTGGATTATGCATGTTGGTTTAGTTGGTTGGTTAGTATATAGTTAGTTATTTAATGGAGCTTCCCCCTCATGTGTGATCCACACTGATTTCGAGGGCTGCTGCTATGTTGTATGCTGCGGCAAGCCCGAACTCAGTTGGCCATTTATTAAAATAGCTTGACATCTAAGATCCGTGAAGCTGGGAGCTGTGGAACTCGGCTGGTGTTGTATATACTCAAACCAATGTGGTGGCATCATAATTAGGACGCGACAACATTCACTTTTGTCTTTATGGCATTATTTTGTGCTCGAAGCTGCATCAGTGATGTGCTTGTACACTGTTCAGTGCAGTGTGTGTGGTTTTCTATTTTTCTCAAGCCAACCATTGCTACAGCCATCGCCATCAGATTGATCGCCTCCCATTGCTGAGCGATTATCCATTTTAAAGCCTGCTTAAGACTTATTTTCTTCTTGTTTTTTTTTTAATCTTTTCCACAAAACGATGTTACAATTGAGTCTTAGAGATGTGTGGTAACATTTATTGGAGGTTATTACCTCGCTATAATGAAACCTATAGCAAAAGCAGAGCTTAACGATGCTTTGATTTAGATTTGCAATTAGTTCTTCAAATTAGTTGGTTGAGAGTGGTGTAGAGATGTTTGGATTATGCAATCTTTCTCTTTCAAATCCCAAAGTAGACCAATAAATATTACAACGGATATTAAAGTCGTTATAAAAGACTTCCCACCATCATGATGGCTGTCCAGATGTTTGCTGTAAACATGGGATAATGCACCTTGACAAAGTCTTTTCTAAGGTGTTGGGTGATAATCTCGTGTTAAACATGTCGTGAAGTTGTATTGCATATATGCGTGTTTATTGAGTTGTGAGGAGATATAAATTTTTTTAATTGTCAATAATTGAGCTATAAATGCCCTTTTATGTTAAGCTAGGTTGTAAAATGTATATTTTTTATTGAATAAGCATTGTACGTATGGTGCAAAGCTAAAATTGATTAGTAATGTTTCGGATATAATAAACAGCCCTGGCCAGTAGTTATTTCTGGTCTGTGATTAAGACCATAAAAAGAGTTAGAGCGTTGAACCAAGACAAGAAAAAATCATATGGGTGAGGAGTTCAAATTTCTTAAATAATGTACAGTTAAATAAAGCATGATACTATATATTTATAATATTTTGTTAAAATTTTTTATTTCTAAAATTACGTATAACATCTTAGAACAGTTGAAATTTAATAGTAAACGGATTTAATCTTTGAAAAAATTAACATTAAAATTTCTTTGAACATTACACTTAATATCCCAAAAAATACTTTAGAGTTTCCTTCTGCATACACCTATGACAATTTACACCCATAATTAAAATTTTTACTGTACAAAAAAAGAACCATATACCACAGATCTTATTAAACCAAAATTAAACAAAATTTAAATTAAACATAATATTTTACAAAATGTTTGCTCATTTATTAAAGCTAAGTTTTTATTTTTTAAGTACGACGAATAAGTCCACAATAATATCTAATGAAATTGAAAATAAATCAGTAGCTGTTTTTCATCACCTTCTGGAAGGTAATCACTTAGCCCTCTGGGAAGTTTCTCACAATCCAAACAGAAGAGCTGACCTACGAACTCGAAAACATATAACTGGTATGTTTGTACGTGCTATGGTTTAATGCAAATTAGTTTGTATATTTTTCAGAAAAACTAAACTATGATACTTAAGACAACATCTCTCCCTTTTGTAGAAAATCATTTGCAAACAAATTCTAATTCTTCTTTCTTGATTTTAAAAGGTTTGTTACGCAGGCGGAGGTTTTCTTATTGAATTGTTTTTAAATCAAGAGCTAAGATAATGTAATATAACGGAAGTTCTTCTTGATTTCCAATAATCAAATAAAAAATTAACCATCGCTTTGCTTAGTTAAAGGAGTGCTTACTAAAAAATTACTAAAAAAGGACTAAGATAATTGCAAGTAAAATAAAATAAAAATTAAAATCAAATCGTTCCTAAAAACTAATATCTTAAACACTTAAATGTTAAACAGTCACTTTTGGAAGTGGTTTTAGTCTACTTGGATTAAGTCAAAACACATTTTTGTATAAACCCTGGGTTCACTTCAGATTTTTTTTTTTTATTTTTTTTTTATAATTTGCGCGCGCTCAAGGGGATGGTGTACCCTTTATATGTTGTTCAACACAGTGCGGACGTGAAGGATAGGGATGGGAAGGGAAAGGTGTATGGAAAGGTATGTGGCTGAAAATGGTGGTTGTCTCAGATTTTATCTCCAGGGTTGGCGGCTGGGCTAAAGCGGAGAAATGCCGTGTCTTATATCAATGTTCCTTTATAATTCGCATTATTTTGTTCATTGTCATATATGTTGGGCACACTAGTATTTACTCAATCACATGTTGTTAGTGTTATGCCTGAACAACATGTAATGAGGAAACCAGCGGCCCAACAATGATCAATGATAATGGAATAAAAACATGACATATGTAGAACTACGGCAGGGATCGAACCTGTGACCTGTGAGGTTGACAGGCGACCACGCACACCATCTCACCACGGCCAACCAGAAACATGATGAACATTGTTCAACAACAATGAATCATATGAAAATAAAAAAAAATACTTACTACATCAAATGATACATTTCCGCTCAAGGAAAAAATGGACAACATACCATAAAAATTTTTTGGATTATTCAGTTGAAACAAAGTGTAAAACAAATATTTAAAATAACGGTAACATTAACAAAAAGTTGTTCGCCGTTCCTAAAGGCCAAAAAAATTCTAGATCAAACACTGAAAACTAGGCAGTTTTGACCTTTACAGTTTTTGTGAAGATTACTTAAACTTTTCCCTCATTTCAATATTAATAAGTAAATAAGTAATATTGTGTTTTCTCAAAGAGTGTCTAGAAATATTTCTCCTCTTCTGATCTGGCTATAATCTAAATGCCCATTTCCCTTTCATTGGTAAATTTTATAATATTTTTTTTGGAAGTTTTCTTTTTCTTGTCAAGTGCAATTTTTTTTTTAATTTGACAATTCTATAGCTGAAAACAAATTTATACGCGATATATGATCCATTCACAAAGACGATTTTATTTTATTTATCTTCGATGAACTTTTTATTTTCAAGGCTCTTTAATCAAACTTCTTGACCACGTGTATTAAATAAAATTCTTTGTGAGAGTACATATCTTCCTCTTGCAACCCAACAGTTGTAAACAATCCTTAACTTGCTTCCTTAAAACAAACAGAAAAAACAACACAAAACAACTAAAAGCCTTTCACTTTACGTGCACCAAGCTATCATTTAATCAACTATCGAAGGAGAAATTCTCCAAATTCACATAACATAATGAAATTGCAAAGAAACGCACTTAATGCTCGTTTGGTGTGATTATAACGCATTAATAAGTTTTGCTTTCAAATAAATTATCTATGAAGATGAGACACGATTCGCATTCACAGGCGTGCGGCGCGTATATCTTCTCCATTTGAAATTTATTTGAGGTGGAGCAGCTATATATAGCAGCAACGAGGTATAGGTACAAACCAAAAGAATCAGACAACTTAAATCCTACCGCACCATTACTGGCATTACAGAGGCAACGACGGCGGCGCAACTGGCGGGCGGTGGCCAGCAGTGCAACCATCACCAACGATTTATTCGCAACTTGGCATTTGTAATTTTCACTTTGCAATTATTATTTTTGCTTCAATCAACAAAACGCTAACGCACCAAACCATGGATAAAAAACAAAAGTAATTACTTACATCAACAGCAAAAGCAAAAACAAAAACAACAACAACGAATAACAAACGCGCTGCGCTTTTCCATGTTTGATTTTATAAGATTTGAGAACGACACCTCACGATCACGCATCCCATCAGGTCGCATCTTCACTTAATTTTTTTACTACTGGGTTAGGGGAGGATCGGCAAAGTTGTGTAAAGTACTTATTCTATATTATATTAATAGAAACATACATAAAACAATGGCCATGATTAGTCTTTTACTGAATGTAACCATATCTGACATAATATTGAACAAAATCTTTTTGGACAATGCCATTAGATTGTTACTTTAATAAAATCCGTTTATGTCATTATCATATACCTACCATTTTTTAAACCAGAAATATTTGGTTTTAATTTTGTAATCAAGTTGTTTTATTTCACAGCAGTTTTTGTACAAAATACACTGAGTTACAAAAAAAAAGTGTCGCAGTCGTACTTTTTGATGTGTTGTTATCATTTTGATATTTCATTATGTTTTGCGGAACTTTTTTTAGTTCAGCAATATATTTGTGTCCGTTTGCATAATCTCTTTCCATTTTCCATGTGATACGTGTATCATAATTAGGAAAACCACATTAAAAACATTTGACACAAGACGAAATAGAGCAATTATGACTTCCGATATCCCGTAAATGAAGTATCACAGACTTCAATCAGTAAGAGGATCAGCTGTGAATGCTCAAACAGTGAGCCGGTGTTTAGCGGAGAGCAAAAAGAACTGCTCGTGTACCAAGACTAACGGTACAGCACAAGCGACGACCGACGTCGGCTCGCCTTCACCAAGGTTGGACCGACCGACGCCGACTGGGCTAGAGTTCTCTTCACTCTTCAGCAACAGTTGCCCAGTGGGAACATTTCTGGGGAGGTTTCGTCACGGTGTGGTCAGAAATTTCCATGCACGGAAAAACTGAGCTGCGAATCGTGGAATTTTTATATCAGCAACATTTGGAGGAATATGCATTTTTAAGTTAGAAGACACTTATTTTTATTTTCAACCTTAACTCAATTTTTTGAGGCGCTGCGCTGCCCCACTCACGCAACTTCGTCAATGAATTGGAAAAAAAAATTCTTCCAAAAATTGACCAATTAAATATTTTTTTTTTGTTAACAATCAAGTGAAATTTTATTTTGAACCTCGTGCCGAGTTATTAAGTCAATCATACAATGATCCATTCAGTGTTGTGCGTAAAAAAAAATTAAGTGTTAACTCTGGGTCTGAGATCCCTTACAAAATGTGCAATTCCCATTGCATGAGAACAGATTGGCCTTAAAGACACTGGTTAATGACCTCGGACAATTTTTATTTAATAAATAATTCTTTTAAGGCATAACCTTTGATCATTATGAATTTTGAATTTATGAATTTTCTAAATTATGGATTAGAAATAAAAATACTTACCTAAATATTTTTATAACAATTTCTTTTGGTTTCCCTTTCTAAAAACAATAAAATTAATTAATAAAAAAAACAATCTTCAAACAACTTTGTATTGAGCCGGTCCTTACCTACGGCTCGTCTGGAAAAAGTTATAATAATACTCAAAAGCCAAGTGCGCGTTCTGGATGTAACCCATGTAGCAGTATATTAAAGTGTATTATACGGTATGTCTGCTTCAGCACGCTGTGCGGTTCACACAAGAAATAATAAAAAAAAAAGTTATAAAACCACTCATATGTCCATATTTAATAATTTTACAAGCCATGATGATGATTTTTATGGCACCTTCAGGCAAAATGGTGTAACATTGTTGGGGCTATATAGCAAGTAGCGTGCTGTGCAGCTACTGCTGGTTGGATGGTTTATGCTGAATATTGAACAATAATAATATTAATTAAAGTAATACCATGGTAGAGGTAAAGTGTGTGAGTATGATAAAGAGTGGAACATCGCCATCCAAAGGAATGTTGACTCAAACTTTTTGAGTTTAACTAAAGAATGTAACCGTAATTTTTGTTTGTTTAAGAAAAATACATTTAAACATGAATTTAAAAAATTTGATAAAAATAATTTTTTTTTTCTTTTAAAATTAAAGATCAGGAACTTCTTTCATTATGTAATCCCAGTTAAACGATGTAAAATATTTTCCCACAATTAGCGCCCATAAAAATTTTTGATATTTTATAATAGCCAATCTCTTAAACAAAACTAAATGAATTCGCCTTTAGTCCTCATATATCAATAATTGTATATTTATGCAATAACCTTAACTGCAGAGCATTTGTAATCGATTTTTAATTGTTCAACTTGCTATCCATTTGCATTTTCCATCATTTGAATTAGTTAGAAGAATTAAAAAAAAAAACATTTGTTAACACCACTTAAACGTCAGCCTACGGATGATCGATCCTCCAATAGATCCCTATGAGCATAATACACTTAACAACATACATGCTGATGCAAAACAACAGCCATCTGAGCATGCGAATTAAGATCGCTCACTATAGTACCAAATCTCTGCACCACTTTACTCCCAGAAATTGATGAGCAGTGATTCGTCGTCGTAATCCCGATTAAGATTACTCTAACTGTATACTGTGTATAATGTATATAGGCCTTACCCAGGCTGCATATAATAATATAACGAGACCGGCCGTCTTGTCTAATCTAAACAACGACTAATTGCCACATTTGCTGGAACTTCGAATAGGCGCTTTCGCAATTAACTCCAATAACGAGTCTATGATAAACTTGGTAATTAATTGTGCTTAACCGGTGTGTGCCTGATGCTGATGCGGTGCACTACAAAAATATACTTCGAACAGCAAACAACAAAAACTACAACGGAAAAGAAGAAACAAAAAACGTGTGATGCTGGATGACTGGTCTTGGATGTGCGACGACGACGACGGACGCGACGCACCGTTCATACCGGCCGGCTGCCTTGCCGACTAGTTGACTGGCATGTCTGCATTAGCCCCCAGAGGTGTGCCCGCAAGTTTAAACGCCATTTGTTTTGTACCAAACGATAAAAGAGAGGCTATATATTTTTCACTCAAAAAAAAAAAAAGTTATGGAAAAAAGTAAAAGCAACAGAAGCGGCCGCCGGGAATGAACACGGTCGTAAACCCTATTTTGCCAATAGGTAATTAAATAAATCACTGGTTTATTATATTATTTCTGAAAATGGTATCCTAGCCACATCGTGTGTTCCTAGCAGGACTTCTATTCTAATCTCCTTAAAAAAGAATTCTTTCGAAATTCTGGTCAGAACATTTTTGTCAAAAATATGTTTGACGAATAATAAGTCTTATTTTTTTACTTCCAACTTCCCTTAACTTTCCGGCAACAGTTTCAGCAACAATAGAGTAGCCGAATATCTTATCTTTAATAAAGGCTTTGTGTATCTGGTGTTTAAATATTGTCATATCATTTGTTTTTAGATAAAATATCTTGGGTCTTCTTTGGTTTCTAATATCCGCTCTGTACTGTATCTATATTAGGGTGGCTCTTAAATATGAATTCTTCTACTTTTTCCGATGCTTTTTATCTTCTCTCTCGAAGTAGTGAAAAATTTTAAATAGTGAAAACGTCTGGTTTTTAAAACTCCACTATATCGAGCGTCTACTATAATATCATCATCATCAATTTAAATCATCATGAATAGCACGTCTACTTTTAAAATTGTTCTAATTCACAAAATTATTTTAAGTAATTAAAAGTCTGAAGCAAAAAATATAAAATAAAAAAAAAATTTATAATTTACATTTCTATATTCTTTAAATTATTTTAACTTATGAAAGAAAATAGAATTGAACTTCTGCTAATTAACATCCACATAGAATATAAGTCTCAGTTCTGAATATTTCATTTTATTTTACCAAAATCAAAAGAAAAAAAGAACAAAGAAATTAACATACGATGTTTACGTAATATGCAGTTTTTAATTTAAAATAGAAAATTGTATTTTCAATCCTTAACACCTTTGAACACCGAGAAGCATCCGTCCTATTTCAAAATACCTACTAAATTTTCAAAGCAAAAACTATTTGTAAAAAAGATACGAAATTCTTATTTTTTGTGTATATTTTTTTTTGTATTATTACTTCTATGTATGTACATATGAATTTTTACAAATGCGCAATCAGAAAATAAGAAAAACTAAATTTTCCTCAAGTTTTTTTTTATTTGTTTAGCCAAATAATTTTCTTCGGATCGATTTCTTTTACAATTTTTCGTTGTTTTATAAATATTTTTTTGAAAAGATTCTCGAACTTGAATAATAAAAAACACAATAATCACAAAGATAAAAACAGTTTTGAAAATTTGAGGTCAATTGCTAAACGAATATTTTAAAAATTATTTTTTTATTTTTTTTAAGGAGACCAAGACCAAAATGAGACCCAATGTTTAGGGCTGAGACTTACCAAGAATCTCATTCGTGTTATTCCAGTAAAGAAAATCGTTCATTTATATTTTTTTTTATTCGTTCGTTTATATTTTTAAAACATAAGACTAAATATTGCAAGCCTCTAGATTAAAATAGTTGTTCCTTAATTTTTTTTTACCGAAATGAGACTGAATTTTTTCGATTTTCACGACCTATAAAAGTAAAAGTCTCTTCTTGTTCGTCTGCTGACCAGCCCTTTAGTTTAAAAGTTCATTCAGTGAATACTTGAAATCATAAAATAATTGCAATAAATAGTGCTCTTCAAAAATAAAATATTTTATAGTTTGACATTTTGTTTTATTATTATTTCCAAGTTTTATTTCTTTTTCTTTCTTTCTCAGAGTATTAAACCTGGGATATTCCGATTCCCAGTCGAACACTCGAACTCCCGTCCAATGTTAAAAGTTAATGACGTTTAACCATTTGCATTTGTAATGATTGAATTTTATTAAGAACACTTTTTAAAACAATACATTTTTCATATTATTGATGGACATTTAAAATGTTATTCTTCTTAAAATAATAGTAAAATCTTATTAATTTTTAAAAAGTTTTTTTTTTATTAAACTAATTTTAAAAAAAAGCAAAGAATATACATATACACTAATTTTGAAGAAAGTCCACCCACCCGTTAATACGCAGCTGCCAAACAGACAGACAGAATTGCCAGACTTCTTTATTCGACTTTCCTATATCATATCAATATCGTAATAACAGCCCAACAATATGTACTAAGCTGTAATATAAATGTCAGTGACATATTGTATAACTTAATTAAAAAGTTCGTAATGATAACATAATTCGTTTGTGTTATGACCTACAGATTGAAAGAGCGGCAAAACAAATACTTTTGTCTACTAGGGTAAACCAGATCTTATCCGGATGTTCATACAATTCTACAATGACTTTATAACTCTCAGTCTTAAAACAAATACAACTTTTTTATTAATCAATAAATAAATTATGTTATACAAAATGACCTACATTAAACGCAAGTGGCAACACAAATCAATTAAATAATACTAAAAAGACCACGTTGCCCGTTGCTTTGAAATCTGAGTACCTACTATAAAAATATATTTCTTAGAATCACCGCTTTATACACATAACTATCAACTTATATAAATAAAGTACTCCTAAACCATTGCCACTTTGCAATAAAGATCAATCTCAAGTTATTTGCCATTCATAGTTAGTTAATTTAATGACCGCTACTGTATGTCAAATGTGCGCAAAATAAAACTGATGTACCATGTGTGATGTCCGTCAGCGTCAGCATCGCCGTCGTCGTCTCGGTATGTCCCCCGAATCAACGACCAAATAGCCATGTCCACAAATGATCCACAAAAGCACTGCAAAAAAAAAATCATTTTTCATTTAAGCGGAAAATCATTTCAAGGCGCTTTTACTCAGCAGAGTCGTCAGATTTTTTTTTTTGGGGGGGGGGGGCACACGACTGAGGCTCAACAGCCTCGCGTTGTGGTTCGCATATTATTATTTAGCCAGTCAACTGTGAAGCGGCTTCATATATGCGCGATGCAGCTCTACAATTACTTCATTATCTTAAATGGCTTTTATTGCCAACAACAACTCTGACAACGGCAACGATGACGGAAAACTGTGCAATGACTTCGAGAGCCCAACGAACGACCAAGACGAAGAGGAAGAGGAAGGAACAACGAAGCTGGACCAAGTGCAAATACTCATATCCGATTCCCCCATCAGTTTGTGTATTCACTTGCGAAAGGCGTTAAAATTCATTATGGAAATATCTTCGGTACAACTCTCTAGCTGATGCAGTGTCGGTCGTGCACACGTCACTGCGCCACCATTCACTTGCTCTCGCTCTAAGTTCAGTCTTGGTATGATGTCTTATAGTTATAGTTCTACGTATATAGCTTAGTGGGTTCTTGTTTTGGCAAATCCTGCTTCGTGGTCGATTACATCGCGGTCGCGCGCGGTGTGAATCAAGGTTTACGCGAGAGTAGCTTCATCTTGCTGACCTCTCCACGTCCGTCACCCGGGCGGAACTGGCCAAACAAAAGCCGCACTCTATACAAAGTCTACCTGGCTATATGGTTATATGTTTGTAAGCTGTTCTGAACTGGCTGCTGTATGGACCTCTGGAGCCCGTCATTTATGAGCAGAGTATAATTATTGCAATTATCGTTACTAAATTTGGAGTACAACCTGTGCGAGATCTGTGGAATCTATCTACACGTTGCTGGCTGATGCTGGAGAGCAAGTAGAGTGAAGGCCTATTGCACAATAAGCGAATTCGATTGCATTCGCAGATGCTACGCGGCTGCGGTAGCGCACCGCATGAACACGGACGACCGCGACGACGACGAGTAGCACACGAAGTGAGAGTGATGGTGGCGTTACCGACTGCATCTTTTTTTCTTCATTTTGTTTTTGGGGCAACTAATGAAAATCGAAAGGAGGAAGCTGTAAAGCTCTAAAACTTGAGCTCTAGCTCCAGCTCGAACACCAAACCGAACTTATATTGCCAAAATGTGCAATAGGGGATGGGTGTAACCCAACATCACTGCAGATAATGAGACCGAGCAGCGCGTGATCGTGATTCATGTCCTCACTGCAATGGCAGAACCTGTAACTGTGCGGGCCAAGAGGGAATCTCCATTAAGACGACTTTTGTGTGATGATGATGCACCTGCGGTGATGTGATGTTACCTGCCGTGTTCAACCAAATGGAAAGGTAAAAATACGTTCATACGAGTGTTGTTGGCCTGTCACCGTGTTTTATTTTGATGGAAAGCAATCAGTGGTGAATTCGTGATGTGGATGGGATGCGCGAGTGTGCTGCATGACTTGAATTAAATGCTTAGCAGAAAGTTTTTGACTATATACACGTTCATATAAATCCCAAATAGGTGTCTTGATATTAATTAATATTGAGTTAAATTATTATAGACAGTTAAAAGTTTTTTTTTTTTAATGCAACTCTTATGATGAATGTTCAAATAAAATACGAACATGCTTAGGTATAATTTTAAGCTAGTTTGTATAAGAGACTTCTAAATGTTAAAATGATATATTTTGTATGACACAAACGTCGTTTTAAGACTTAAAAGACTGTTCAATTGTTTAAAGAGTTTCGTGCAACTGATGTTAAGATCCAAGCAAACCACGTATTCCCAAAATAAATATAATTCACTGTCTCTGTTCTACATTTAGGTACCTTGTTTTTGGAAGACGTACAAAAAAGATCTAAAAAATAATATACATAATATAAAAAAATCATTGGTGCCTATTCATGGTCTTTTTTTTTTGTCTCTACTAAGCTTACTTGGAGTTTGTGTTATTCATAGATTTAACCCAATTTAGACACAGGTTTAAAAGATAAACTGGAGCTCAATCCAAAACGGTTGACTCTTTGACTAAGTTGTTTTTTTTTCTATCTGTCAAAAAAACAATGGATTGACAGGAAATAGTACTAAAACGAAATATGTATGTTTCAAAAAAATTGTATTTGAATTTTTTACAGTTTAATTATAATGAATAAGAATTTTGGTTGCTGGCTTTGAATAAAAAGATGAATGAAGTTAAAGTTTAAAATGAAAATGGCAAAACTTTGGAAGCAAATGTTTTCGAACACATTCAGATTGATGAACTTAAAAAACCCTGCATCAATTTAATTTTTTTAAGTTACCATATCTTTTTAAACATCAGTTGGAGGAAGAAAAGTGTCAGATTTTTCCTTTGAAATATTGACTAAGAAAAAATGATCCAGTAGGGCTGCTTGACTATCTGCGAAGATGCGGATATCCAAGTTGATACCACGTTTTCTCTCAGCCAAGATAGAGCTATTTTTATTTCCCGAATTTCCGCTTGGAATACGCTGCAGTGATTAGGGAGTTAGAAATAAAGACCAAGGTCAAAGATTACACTTCACCACCAACTCCATCTTGAGTTTTCAATAATCTTGAGGGTGACCTGGAGTTTGTTGTCAAAATTCAGATTGGGGGTGGTATAATCAGAACGTGCTGCAATAGATTCATAGAAATCTAAAATTCTAGTATGTCCAATAGTTTCTCAGCTGTGTTCGCAGCTATTTGTTTGCAATTTTTTTTTAGAGGGGTGTGGGGTTGAGGAGTGTGTTCAATGCAGCTGAGAGTGTAGAACAAAGCAGTGAAGCAACACGTTAAACTTGAAACCTACTTAAATTTTGAGTGAAAGAAATTTTTCCAGTGTTCGAGTTCTATGATAATTGGGAAGATAGGTTTTTTTCCAATGAAAAGACTATTTTGCAGTCCTAATTTTCAAAAAAATTTCAGACAGAATAAAAATAATATTTATCATTTCTAATTGTTTCTATGACGCCTATTAATACTTGGTTTAAATGAAATTAAAAAAATTGAGAAAAATCTAATGATAAAAAAAATATGATACCATTTTGTCATAAAATGAGAATTGACCACAGAAATCAACAAATTACGAAATCGATGACAAACACTTTTTTTTGCAGACGAAATTAAAACTAAAAAAATGGATAAAAATATTAAAAATCTTTCAAATCACACCGCTACCGAAGAATAAAATCGAAATTCTTTTCCAGTTTGCATGCTTTTCCACACTCTATCACGTACTCCTAATTCACCCCGTTTTTTTTTTCCACCCAATAACAAATCTCTAATGGACAATCCCATTAGCTGACTTGAATCATTTCTTAATAGAAAATCCGCCTTAGGGAAGCATATACTGTTGATGGTATATATTTACGAACCTATCACTATCCGATCGAAGTAAATTCAATCATTTCATAATTTGCACAGTGTGCCACCGCAGGCGCTTCTTAATACAAGTTGTTGTTGCTGCTGTGTACTTGTAGCTCTAGCTACTCTGTGCAACACCCGAATCGCAAATTAGATCCACCTTTTGGTTCCCATTGACTCACGCACGCTAACTTCAACCGCACACAACACTCCACCTCGTCCGTCCATCATTGGTCTTCGTCGTCGCGTCGCACACAAATCATTGGCTCATCTCTTGGGGGCACCATCGGGCATTGTATGCTCATCTAGTAGTTCACTCTACAGCATCATTTAAGTCTCCCCGTAGCATGTGTGTTTGTGTGATGCAAACTACTCTGATTAATCTGCTGAGCATCAGTGTGATTCGCACAGCTATTCTGGACTGCTGCGTCGAGAGTTTTGAATTAATAATTGCAATTATCCTGTGGCCAGATCGTATTCTCTATTGATTTTATGATTAATCTGCTGCAGAGTTGCTGCACACAGCGCACTTAATGTATGTTGCATCGCGGATTGCTGCACAGATCAGCAATAATTGCGCGTATATTGCCTCACATCGTAGATTGATGCGATTTCCGCAATACACGCGGGCTTAACCACCACCGCGCCGCGCCGTGCCAAGTGTTCAAAACATGTCGGCTAATGAATCATCTCAGGGTTCCCATTCCCACAATCGTCAATGTGCGTCGCGACGCTTCGTCATCGCGAATGAAGAAGCTCATATTTTGCAATTAAGCACATTTTCGGGATGATCGTCGCGTCGTCGTCGTCGTTGATCTGCGTTTAATCATGCGGGATAAGTGGGAATCGTATGTATGTCGATCCCCCCGAGAAAGGGATTAAGGTTAATAGCGATTTCCTTTCACTTGCTCAAGTGCAACCGTGTTACCCCAGGCACCCAGACTGAGCTGCTTCTTCTTCGCACAACACCTGGCCCGTTCGGTGCGGAGCTACCGATATTTATTGGACTATTAATACCCTGAGAGTGCGCTTTCCAATTATAATCATAAAATGTGTGCGCCATTATTTTTTCCTACCCCACTGCAACTTCCAACCAACCGAGACGGTGCATATACTCGTAGACCTAGAGAAGATGTGAGAATTTGGTTAATTAAACGGTCAGCTAGCCCGCTGCGACTGCCAGTCTCTGTATGGAGCTTACGGTATACACAGCCACTGTGTGTACGGTAAATTGATTTTCATCTTCATAGTCGAAAGTGTGAGTTTAATAGATGACCACAACCATTTGGTGCGGTCCGTTCCCAATGCACCCCACTCTCTCTTATCCAGTGGGTATTTATGCGCGACAATAGAACCGAAAGCGTGCGCATCTGGCATCATCTAAATGCTCTCATATTTTAAAGGGTTATCTCGGATCTGCCAACAGGTAGGTGCATAAAGAGCTAGGTGTGTGCTTAAGCTAAAACTAGCTGTTAGATGGTGTATAGTGCCGTTTGTTAGCTATAGAGCTAGTTCGTACATTTAATTTACTTTGTACGTGTCTAGCTGGCGGGCTAATGGAGTGCGCTTGGCTTGAAGCTGCGATGTCTCTAAAGTTACACGCCGACGACGTTGCTATACATTCTGCTGCTGCTGTTGCTGTTGTTGCGCATTGTGTGTATGGAGTTCCGTTTTAACATCGTATATTTTTAGTTTGTATAAATAGTTGGCCGTGGGTCCGTTTCGATTCGGCAGCAGCACATGCAGTGCAGCGCAGCACTGAGACCTCGCGAAGACCGCGGAATATAATTTATCTCTAAGTACCCCCCAATAATCATATGGCGATTTATTGCGATTGATTTAAATGCTACGGTTGGTTAGTCGGCGGCGCGTTGGTGCTGCCGGAGTCCAGCAATTCAGTCCAGCAGTTTGGTTGGTTACAAACTGCGATGAGTGTTGTAGATCGTAGCAACAACACTCATGTGGAGTCTCACTCGAGCCCATGAATTGGGTGCATTGTGTGCAGGCATTAATGTCTTTATAAGCGATATATAGAGGTTATTATAATCGTTTGGACCATGCAAAGCAGTTCCCAAAACTAATGGGGTTGTCAACAGATGTGGCAATGGTTGCAGTAGTGAATACAATTAGCTCGAGTGGAGGTGTTAAATCGTTGTTATAGGTTTTTTTTTTCTTCTGCATATTTTGTTGAGATTGGGGTCTTAATCAAATTTTGGTTTGAAGTGGGATGGGTTATTTAAATAGATTTTGTGGGTGCTGTAGGACAGAATTAGTCACCTGGAAAAATCTATAGCAAATTTTTATAACCACAAAGTATGGAAAAGTCTAGAACAACCAAGCAGTTTTTTTATAGGTTAAACAAGAAGGTGTGCATATTCGATTTTTGGGTCAAAATCTGGACATAAAAGGAAGAAGATTAGTCAATCAATCTCAGACAATGGGCCATATGCATAAAAAGAAGTAAATGCTTTTACTTGGAAATGTCTGCAGTAGTTAATGCAAATTTCCCACTAACTAGCACAGCAATTTACAAGTAAAGCATTTACTTTTGTTTATGCATATGGCTTAATGTGTGGGCTAGTCTAAAAATGCTGGGTATACTTATCTTTGAGGCAATTAATTAAAATTATAACTTTTAATGGAATAGAACGGATATGTGATCAATGACTTCAGATTGAATATGTCTACTAAGAAGCTTGGTTTTAGTTTAAAAGCCAAGTAATTTAGCAATTTGATCAAACAAAAAAAAACATCCATGATCCATTTTAACAAAAAATATTAAGGAAATAATTATTTTTTGTTTTTGACCTTATCTAAAGATCAAAAAATAATAATGGGTACTTTAAGAAAAAGTAGAAATTAAGTTTTCCAATAAACTCTTTCACAGTCCAAAAAATGTCTGGAAGTATTACAAGACTAGGAATTAACTTATAAACGTCCTTACATTATTTATTAATCTGCCTCCCCTGTTCTCTAAATGTATATTAAAATATTCTTTGTATTCTTTTTTTGTTCAAGGATCCCACCACCATGTGCATCATAAATCATCAGCATCAACGTCATCATTCTCATCATCTACATCAGCGCTACATCAAAATTACTCGCTCAACTCGTCATCGTCGGCGTTCTCCTCAACTGCATCAGCATCTGCTTCTGCCAAGCGTCCCATACCTCCATTGCTTGCAGCTTCACCCTTCCTCTTCACATATCGACGTTTCAAGGACGAAACTAATAACAACAACATAAGCTATGCAAATAACAATCATTACAATTACAATAATAACATGACAGGATCCTCTCTCACCTCTTCGACAGCAGCAGCAGCTGCTGCCGCTGCAGCGTCAAGGTCGATATTTCATGACTACGATCGAAAATTCAGCTTGCTGAGTCTATTCAAAAATCCGTACAAATATCCCGAACGACCGCCACCGATCTCACCGAGAGCAGCGACGATACCATCGGCACTTTCCATAACACCAGTATCATCATCCCGAAGCTACAGCAATAATAACAGTAGTCCAACTACAAATCCTGCCATTAGTAGATTAAGCTCAGTTGTCCCTTCGTCGGGGTCTTCATCTTCATCCTCGCCGTGGAAGGTTATGGCGGCTGCTTCGCAAGCTCTGAATCCTTCGTACAGCTCTTTCACCACATCGACAGGGAGTGCGTGTGGTAATCGTAAGAGTGCCTTCAGTAGTATTGTGGGCGGAGGAGGCGGGATGCTGGGTAGTGGAGCGTTCAGCAGGGCAGACGATGCAAGTGCCAATGGTAGTGATCTCTCGAAAAACCGCAAAGTGCACAAATGCGACACTGAGGGTTGTGATAAGGTCTATACGAAAAGTTCCCATCTAAAGGCTCACAAGAGAACACATACTGGTAAATTTCCATAAAGCGCCATCTACATGTCAAATGTTTTAACATATACTTCTTTTTATTTCTAGGTGAAAAACCATACGTATGCACTTGGGAGGGCTGCATATGGCGTTTCGCGCGTTCCGATGAGCTTACTCGACACTTCCGCAAACACACGGGCGTGAAGCCGTTCCGATGTAAACTTTGTACGCGATCGTTCAGCCGATCGGATCACCTCTCACTGCACATGCGACGACACTGACACCAATCAATCACTATTAATTACTCAATGACATTCATCATCTTACTCTCTCACTCTCTCTGTATCTGTCTCTCTTTTATTATTTCCGTTTCGTTTTATTTGTTCAACTATTGATCTTCAATTTTATAAATTATTTATTTTAGTTAGCGAAATGTTGAAGAAACCCGAAGGAGAAAAAAGATTAATTCAAAGAATTTTTGTATTTTTATAGCCAGTTGTGCCAGCCAAATCGATTTAAAAAACAAAACGAAGGGGCGTGGCAATGATATTATGTAGGTATATATTTTTTATACAAAAAGAAACAGAAAAAAAACGGAACTTAATTGCCAGTATACTATAGCCAGTTAACAGAAAACCAGTTTATTACATGATAGGTTAGTTTTAAGAAATCATTATAAATGAATATTTTTTATTGCTTAAGTTTAAATAATTAATATAATATTTTAATTTTATTTTAGAACGAAAAATCTCAATTAAGAGGCCAGTAAAACAATTTTGTACATTTGTTTTGTTTTATTATTTATTATTTTTACATTTTTGTCTAAGAGTATACTAATTATATAACTTGTTATAGAAAAATTAAACAAAAATCAATGGCATTATTTAATTGAAAAATCTGAATAGATATACCAGTATATAAAATATTTTATTTCTCTATTTTGTTTATAATTTAAGTCTTAAAGTTAAGTATATTGAGTATACATTAAAAATTAAAATAAACAAAGAAACGACAAAAAATCCCAGTTTTATTATAACTATTTATTATTTTACGTCTATATTTTTAAGAAAAAAAATATTTTATTAAAATGCAATATCTACTTTTTATAGATTTAATTTAGCAAATTTTTTGTTTATTGTAAATATTTTTTTTTTTGAAAAAAAAAACAAACTATTTTCTTTGATGAAAACACAAAATGTTTTTTTTTTTTAATTTTCTTTTAATATGGGTACTATTAAATTGTATTAGAGAAAAAGCCAAGAAGCAAAAGCATTCCATTTTTTGTATAAAAAAAAAGAAACTACATTTAAATTGACATTCGAAAACTGTATTATAAAATTTCAATCAAATTGAATGGTGCTAAAAAATACGTTTTTTTTTTATAAAGAAGAAAAATTATAAAATAAAATAATTGTTAAAAATATACAAATATTTATTCATTCTGCTTTTAATAAAAATTCTATTTGAAAATGTTTTGTTTTATTTGAAGAAAAAAGAAAGTAAAGTTGGAGTTTTCAAAGGTATAAGTTAAAAGTTTTGCTTGAAGAATTACCAATTAATAAGCTTCATGAGAACCCGCAAAACAGTTTTTTTTTTAATCATCGCAATGGTAAATTTTACAGGAACATATAATATTATTTTTCAAAGCTGAACAACACATGTTTTGTTGTATTTTGTTAGTAGTTTTCCAAAAAATATTTTAAATGCAATAAAAAAAGTTTTGAGTATTTCGTCTTCAGTGATCTTATTTTTTTGTCCAACATATTTTAAAAAAGTCTGTTAAAAACGTTTACCAAATGAAAAACTAAAAAATGAATTATTGAATTTTCAATAAACATAAGGATCTAATTCATTCCTTTCAAAATTGATTTTTTTCTTAAACTTTAGTATCAAAACTAGATGTACCTGCCATTATGAAGAGAATAAAAAATTATTTAATTTTCCTTAAGAACTACATGCTTGTTATAAAAGCGTCGACATGGTTACATGGTTAAATGCTAACTATAAAATTTTCTTCAAAAGGGGCAGAACATTAAATCAAATAATAATAAAAAAAAACATCAAAACAAACAAATAGATTGACATATTTCAGTATTAGGTAATGTCAACTTTTATCAAGTTCTCAAGTTCTATTCTAGCTGTAAATGGATAGCTTGTCATAATAAACATATTGACGCCCGGCACTCATTGGATGATGGACTGAACGTCACCGTATAAGGTGGTTAAGAAAATTATCCAAAAACTTCGCTTGGTTTTTGTTGGGCTTTGTTTCGAAAATTTCGCAATAATTTCTAATACATTCATTAAAAAAAATGTTTGTTGACATTTAACATAAGTAATTCATTTAAAAAATAAAAATAAATGGGAAGAACTTTGAAATAAAACATAAAATAACGAAAATGGGCAAAAACTTCATAGCTTAACATTTTAATCTTTTATTATTATTTTTTTAAATGAGTTTTCGCTCCCTTAGTAGTGGGTATTGCCTCCCCTAACATCTATCAAAGCTACCATTCGCCTTGGCATACCTTGAATAAGGTTTTTTAGGGTTGCGTCGTGCAAATTATCCCACTCCTCGATCAGAGCAGATCTCAGTCCAGAGGCACCCAGTCCTTGGGAAGGGTAGGCCGCTGTCTTATCATTTTCCTCAGCAGATCCTAAAGTGTTTGATGTCCGGGCTCATGGCTGGCCAAGCCATCACATCGATTTCAACTTCTTCAAAGTAGTCCGTAACGCACCTGGCAACGTGAGGTCTAGCATTGTCATGCATCAGCATTAAGTCTTCACCAATTAATGGTGCGAACGGAAGCACATATTCCTGAAAATATTGCTGATATAAAAATTCCACGATGCACAGCTCAATTTTTGGGTACATAGAAATTCCTGCCCACACCGTGACGGAACCTCCTCAGCAATGTTCCCCCTGGGAAACTGTTGCCGAAGAGTATCTCTCACTTGATCTTCTGCACACTCTGCTATGTCCATCTGGTGAGGGTAGACGAAACCTGGACTCATCAGTGAGGAGAACTCTAGCCCAGTCGGCGTCCGTCCAACCTTGGTGAAGGCGAGCCGACGTCGCTTGTGCTGTACCGTGAGTCTTGGTACACGAGCAGTTCTTTTTGCTCTCCGCTAAACACCGCCTCACTGTTTGAGCATTCACAGCTGACCCTCTTACTGCTTGAAGTCTGTGATACATCATTTAAGGGATATCGGAAGTCATAATTGCTCTATTTGGTCTTGTGTGAACAAATGTTTTTAATGTGGTTTTCCTTATTATGATCACATCACATGGAAAATGGAAAGAGATTATGCAAATAGACCCACAAATATATTGCTAAACTAAAAAAAAAAATAAAGCTCTGCAAACACTTAAAAAAGTACGACTGCGCCACTTACGACTGTAACTGTGTTTATACCTATTTATACCTATATTTATTTGCACTTACACTTTGGGTGTTCTCCTTCATATGAATTTCTCTCAAAAACTGTCCTGAGATTACAAATTTCAATATTAAGTGCTGCAATAATGATCATCTATGTTAGGTACTTTAAAAAACAATAATGATAAATTGAATTAAAACACAAAAAAAAAAAAAAAACAATTTAAAAAAATACGGTTAGGTTTTAAAATTTGACTGTCAAAAATGCATTTTTTTGTAAATCAAAGCATTTTTATTTTTAAAAGTTGTGTCGTATGAACTACATTTCTTTAGTTTTTGTAATTGTAATTGTTTTTATTTTCAACTTAAAAGTAAATTAATACATTTTCTTTACAATACCTACCATTAATTTTCTTGTTAAAAATTTTAAACCTACGACAATGACTTTAAAAGTCGTCTGTCGGGTAATTTTAAAGAATAATTGAATAATTAAATAATTTATGTATTACGTTTGTAAAGGATTTTAATTTTATAATTTAAAAAGATTTTAAGTACTAATTTTAATATAATTTTAATACAATTTTAACATAATTATTAATCTCAATAAAACATGAATATACATTTCTTTTGCACTAGATTAGGTACTTATTAAATTCATCAATGATTTGTTTTCTGTAAGTGATGGCAACTTTTATGTATCTGACCAGCTTCTCCCAATCGCCAATGTTCTCACCGTTCAGCATACTTATGATTTCATTTTCAGTTAATGCAGGTTTTTGGAAGTATCTTGTTTTGAATTCTCTATGTAAGGGACACCTTCCTAAAAAGTGCCGAATATCTTCGTCTTCTCGCATGTTGCAGAGACTGCATAGGAATGATTCGTTCTGGCCAAATCTGCTTCCATTTAGGTAAATAAAAGAATAGTTTGGACGGGACGTGCTTACCAAAACAATTCCGTAATAGATTCCAAAATGAATATCGAATTTTAGATTTAAAAAAATTCTGAGGTTCTTGGCATGAGGTTTTTGGCATAGTTCGAATAAGACGCTCTGCAGTTTATAACTTTCTGAAACGTAATATTTATTAATTATTACTGTAAACAAAATGTTTACTTCACTTGGGCGTATATGCACTTTCTTACAATTTCTCCGTTAGTTGTTTTGCAAGAATATATGCAGTACAAAAACGGCATACAGATAGACAACGTGATAAAATTTTATATCAACAGAGAAATTCACCTCTGTTCTGAATTTTCCCAAATTGATCTTCGAAAGATTTGAAAACATCGTTTTAAAATTGAAATTTGACTTCCAGTGATGCCAAGACAGGTGACAGATAAGTAACATTTTTAGATTCCCGAATTCAAATTAAAACCAAACCAAACCAAACTGAAGCGAAAACGTTTTTCAAAACACCTGCTTCTTTTTAACGAGAGTTAGAACAGGGGTAAAATGGGAATTGATAATGAGAGGAGGTGATGGCATCGACCTCTTTGATGAAAGCATATTGTATCTTGCCTTTTTTAAATTTTGAAACAAAAAGTTGTCACATTATCGATGTTCTTCTCCCGAGTTTTATTCAATAAAGAAATCACAAATTTTTATTTAAAAATTTAAAAACAAACTAATCAGAATTCCATGATGTTAATTTCTGTACTCGTAGTTGTTGTTATTGCCGCCTCCATCAGTTTTCAAATCATATCAAGTTCAAAACATTTGAAATGAGAAAGCTGCTTCATTTAAAATAACATTATCATAACCTAATACCCTCATCCTTAAACAAACTAATCCCGTTGCACTGCATCGCAATGAAAATATATGCCATAAAAAACCTATAATTTCTACCCACATCGTTTACCGGATCCTTCACTTCGTGTTCCGAATGTGCAAAAATACAAAGAAAAACACATCAAATACATCTCAATGCACTTCAAAATGCAAAAACATCAAGCACTGATTACCCGAGGCCAATCCAATGCTGTCCAGACCTCTAGCAGCCTCCAGAGTTTACAGATTCGCATAGTATCCTGATGGTAGGTATACTCATTGGGAACACCATAAACTAAGTAGCCATCTAAATAAAGACAACGAAAATTATGCTTCCATTTGTACACTCATTGAAGCCCACAGAAATCTGTCCACGCAGCAGTCACAACTTCTGCTGCTGCTGATGTTGCCTATTTCCAAACTAGGTGCGGCGTTTTCACATAACCAATCCTAGTACCGCAAGTGTCCAATTTTTCGAATCAATTTGGACCGCTGACACTCTGCTATATAGCCTCAATGTTTGCGCAGTCATCGTTCGTCCTGAGCTTAAGACTCTTCTCAGGTGCGATGCGGTGCGGTGCGGTGAGATTGCGCGTATCAAGAGTCACTGATGGTGCTGGTTGGTCTGTCCGATCTCCGGTCCATGGCAAACCCCGCACATAAAACCTGTCGCTATACGGGGAATCGGCCAGAACAGCGCACTGCACAAGTGATCAATGCAAACGACGAACATGTCATCGACACAATAATAATAACAAATGACAAATTTCAATCCATCTGTAATTTGGTTAATGCAATCGATTGGCGCTGGCTGTGACGCTGCGCTACATTTTCAGTTACAACGCAATACACGGAGGACGGACGAATGACCAGCCAAGACCAAAACTCATGGACGACATCTTCGGTGTTGGTTCGCAGTGTGCGCAAGTAGAGAAGCTAAAAGATAAATGCAAACGTAGCCTGGCTAACTCAGTAGCGAGCTGGGATTATTTATCAAGAGACGGACATGCGTCTGGCATATTTGTGTTTATGCCTTTAAAATCTTCAAATCGGGACGGACAAGTTGGAAAATGTGCTGCTCAGGCAGGCTCACGAGCAAATCGCCAGAAGATCCGACTGTAATGAGGCACAGCGTAGGTATATTCTCGATTCGAAAACGACTGTCAAACGACCATTGCGTCTGTTGTCGTCCGTCGGTCATCTGCGTCGTCTTTGTCCTCTTGTCCACAACATCACTCGCGTTGTGGCTAGATTTGCTATCAAATCGTGAGAGGTTCCAAAGTGGATTGGTCACAAAGTTTATAAACTAACTCACAGTGCAGTGGTATTGTCAGCCAGAAATTTCTAGCATTTAAATTCCAATTTGATTGGAAAAATAACCACATTCCATCGTAAAACGAATCTAGTACGATTGGTAGTAAATTACTACGGTAAGTCTATTAAATTAAAAGTAGGAGTAACGTGTGAACTGCAATCAAGCCAAACAAGATTTTCTGAAAATTGGATTATTTTCATCAAAATGCGAACACACAAATTGAATAAAAATATCAAAATTGTTCGAAGTTGAAAATGCCTTAAAAATGATTTGTTTTTATATAAAAACAGAAAATTAAGTCATGTAATAATTATGTCTATATCTGAAGTTTACATTATCTAAAAACAAAAATTAAAAATAGTGTTTTAGAATGCAGAGTCAACTCCACTGAATTGGTGAGTTAACTATAGATTTGCTGAATAGACATTTTTGACAGATTTATGTAAAAAATTGGTTTGCGACGCCGCCGCCGACGCTATGATTTCGATAGTGACGCCATTTTAGTTATGATAGTGAAAAAATGATTTCCATATTGTCGCACATCGTTTTCGTTTGATATTTGGCCAGTGAAGGTTAAAATAAAATGAATCATTCACTGAAAAATTATTTCTTAAAATAAATAACTCGAGAGTTAACTCAACACTGAAAAACGGGGTCTAAAGGGTCAAATTTTGTGTTAATATGTAGAACCTGTCCCATTGTTACTCACAACCTTAGGGAATTTGACGGAAAATAAAAAAGCTTCAGCTTTTTATTTTGGTAAATTTTGGCAATCGAATTTTTGTATGTTCAATTTTTATTGAAGAACGATGTATTTAAATAAACTTTGAACGGTAAGATTGGAAAACATAGAAGATACTTTGAATGTAAGAATTTTTGAACTATTAGTAGTGAAATTGTGGGATTTTAAGTTAAATTGTTCTGATATTATATACACGTTCTTTAAGTGCTCACAAATGCATACTATTAAATTTTTTCATTTATTATCTCTATGGATATAACGGTGAACAAAGATTTAGCCTAGCTCTTCATTTATCGGAGTTTCCTATGCCTAAAATTTTGGATTTTTTTACATTTTTAAATTGTCATAAAGGTCGTTAGCATCGACACAAAAAAGTTCAAAAATCAGTTTTCTTTAAAATATACTAAAACTTTCTTCTTTATTATAAAAGTAAATATTTTAAGCACTCAAAAATGTAGGTTTTGGAAAATCGATTAAATCAACATCCAAAACCGTCCCTTAAATGTTTGTATTAAATTTTATTGTCTTATTTTATTTTGCAACAAATACCGGATATACATTTCTAATAAGAAAACTTACTAATTTTTTCGATATGGCTCATGGTCATGAAGTTTTGAAACTATATTAAGAAATACCTAATTCTAAAAAATTAAAAAAGAATTTTAAAAATTATTTTTTTACTATCTCAATACCAAAATTTCTGAAAAAGGTAAAAAAACTATAATATTTAAATAATTTATCCCGAAACTGTTTAAAATGATAAAATTTTTTTTAATATGAGGTGCACCTGCACAGTAGCCCTTATTGACTTTCTTAGTTGAAAAAATCGTGATAACTATAACGTTTGTGAATTTTAAGAAATAATATTTTCAGGGCGTTTCAGAATATTAAATTTACTAAATATTTTCATTCGAAAATAGTCAAAATTATTTAACTAGTGTAAGAACAGAGTGTCTTGAAGTTGAATAAAATCAAAGTGGGTGCCTTAAAGTAAACAATACTTACATTTTTCAAATATTTTTGTAGGTATGTATGTCAAAAGTTCAGTGGTCTCGAGCTGGTAGTCATTGTAGCTAAAGCTCTAATTTATATTAGCAATGTAAATTACTTACTTGTTAATAAAGATATAAATAAATAAATAAAAAAAGTTCAGTGGTACATTTTCAGTCAAGCTATGGAGAAAATATTTTAAGGGGCTTAATGCTTCAATGCTTATAAAATTAAAGAAAAACAAAACTGGTGTAACAGAACTTTATGCTTAAACATTTCTTTATCCAAAGAAGGTAATGAAATAACTGGAATGTTTACGTGTTTCAAAACCATGTTAATGTGCTTCAAATCAAGATCAAAAAGAACAGAGGATAAAAAGCCAACCAAAAAACGCAAAATTTGAATTAATATTGAATTGACTAAAGAAAAAAAATTGACTTACATCAATCAAAACTCTTTAACTCCAATAATTCCAAAGCAAAGCAGTTGAACTTCTAGTTGAATGTTAATAAATGTTTTGAAAAAAAAAAAAAAACTTTTGGGAGAAAAAAACTCTTGTTTTTAAAATAGAAAACAAGAGTTTTTCGCGCTGTATTTATAAGATGATGCTCCAAATAGTATCAAGTGTGCCAATCTCGTTCCTGTTTCAAGCTAAGTTTGTTTCATCCAGGTTATAGATTTTCAGTTCTGTACCTCAAAAGAATAATTTAGTTACTTCGAAATAAATTAGATTCAAATACAAATAATTGTCACAAACGCTTAAAGACACACATACTTTTACAAAAGGTGTAACGAACAAAGACTACCTTCAACAGCAAAGTGCTAAATTCTCACGACCAAGTCTGTTCTCGTCCAAATTGATTTACAAAATCAGAACCACGCAGCGATTCCCGCAGCTTCCTAACAGTACCTATATGTATATATACCTACGTGCATATCCATAGGTACTTCCACGCAATACACTCCTGTAATTATGAAGGATACAAATTGACGGACATTATCCAAGCAATGTAAAATGTCCGACGAGCATGCAGGACCACAAAATGAAGAGCTCAATGACGACGACAACCAACGCAATGGTTGGTCACTATGTGTTGTGTTTTGCTGTGAGCTGCTTGGTGAGAGGTTTATTGATCGTAAGCATTTCTCACCATGGATTACATTGGCCTATTCATCAGCTGAATGCTAATATCAACCCTCAGCTGGGTGCACGGTAGCATTGGGCAAGAAAAAAAAAAAGAAGAGGGACTCACAGCGCCATAAAGTGGGCAAACTACATAAGCCCCAAACCAGATCTCTATCCTAGATCTTCGTCGAACTACTTATACTATAGGCATTGGGAGCTGCTATATAGAATTCTTCCCGCAACCTACTCTCATGGGGGAACATGAGATATAAATCAGTGACACACCGACTACCAAGTAGATGTGGTTGTGCTGGACGTGAAGTCACTGTTTCTGCCGTTGCTGGTGCTGTTGACTAATTTACAATAATCTAGTTTTAGTTGCTGCATTATTTTTTCTATAATACGAGTATATTTTTTATGTTCACCCCTCCCGCCTCCTGCGCGCCTCCATAATCGTGCACCGTGGGTTCCTGTACCTACTAATATAACATTAGAGTTATTAGTACGAGTTGTTGTCGACGATAAATAACTTTAGCCGCTTTGACTTGATGAAGTTTAACAGACACAACTAACAAAAAAAAACCAAACAACATTGTAGAGGCTATATAGCTTAACCAAGCTAGTAACCTGCTATAGAGCAGTTGTGCGATCTGAGGTCCGTATAACAAGTGTTTAACAAAACTTTCATGCTTTCGATATATCTTACGTGATAGCAGCAAATGTTGTGAGGAATTAATTAATTCACCAAAATGATAATGTGCGTGACGTGTGGAACACCATTCAGTACCGTGTCTTATTGGTCTGAGGCGTGTTTTTGACGCTTTGCTTCGGTTTTGCGATTAATAATAATTCCAGAATCACTTGGCGCCGCGGAAACAAGAGTTACCACAGACTCATGTTGGGTTTTGATGAAGAATATAGCTGCAGTCCAAAGAAGAATGCAACTTGCAGAAGGGACTTCTTGATGTTGCTGAAGAGGACTTGAGAAACGAAGAATTGATATTCAAGCCATGGAGTATTTGTTTAATTGGTACTGATTGTTAAGGTGATATTGTGACTTTTTAATTAATCTCGCAGACTATTTGAAAAACTTAGTTTTTTCCTTAAATTTATAGTCTAAGCGGCGACAGTCGCGTCGGATCAATTAGCTCATGAGGTTAAAGATTTGATGCCACTCAATCGATAAAGGTGTATTTACTTAAGAGATCCAAAATGCGTTCAGAATAATAATATGGTCAAAGTCCTAGTCCAAACCGTAAATCAAAGGATCATGATCATAATTTTTCAACTCAAATAAAAATGATTAAACACAATTTTCAATTTGACAACAAATACAATTTTTCAGTGGAAGATAATCTTTTTTAAAGAGTTAAGTCCAAGTTAACTGAAAAAAAAACTACTTTTTTAGTTAATTTTTATTCAGAGTTACGAGTAGTTCACCCAATTAGAATATGATCGGAAATTATGGTACAGTCGGAAGGTTTTTTGTAATTTATTATACTCGAAATTTTTATTAGATTTCCAAAAAAAAATAACATTATACACTACTTATTGATGACAAGCAAACAAAAAGTTAGCAAATTGAAATTACTGTTTTTGTTCCCTCCTGTAGATTTAGAATGATATGACAAATAGACCTTTCCCGTTTTTTTATTTAGTTTGATACGATTTCTTATTTGGCACTTAGTCAGTAAGCATTTTTTTAACAGAAAAAAAAAATAAACTATAACTCTAATCAACACAGGTTACAAGCACGAGCAACAGGTCAGAAAAATGGAATATTAAAAACAAAAGCCGATCCCAAGCAACGAACAAATACGATCAAAACGATGGCTGTACCAACGTTCCCACAGTTGCGGTCAAAACAATAGCAGTGTAAGCTTCCCATAAGGTTAGACATGAGAAATTTTCAAATGTCACTTCTAGCCTCTTAAAGTGTGTTTCCTTGCAGTCAAAAAAATAGCAGTGTTTCGTTTTTTTTTTATCTTTTTAATATTTAAGGTTTAATATTATTTTAATTAAATTTCCAAAGCGTTGCATGCAACGCTGCGAATTTCTACAAAAATGCTTTCCAACGCAATGAATTATGAGGAAAACCCCGAAACCCGGGACAGGAAAAGTGTTTTTACCCCGAAATCGGTTACAAGGACCGTTAGATGTTAAAAAGGCCTCACCTCATATGCCAGCTACGGAAATCAAAAACCAATTGAACTTAAAAGTAGAAACATTCAAAAAGAAATTAAGAACAAATAATCTCAACGCTAGAAACCCAACTTGTCAAAAAAACACATTGCCAAAAGAAATTAGTTTTCCCGGACCCACGTTGATAGACAACTTCAGTGTTGGCAAAACATCCTGTGGACGGATGAAACTAAATTGTCCTGTATGGCAGCTGTGGTTCTCGTGAAAATATCCGACACCCACCAAATGTTGAATAAATTTATAACTATATATCAGCAAATTAAAAAAGTTAAGGGCGTAGCTATGTTTTGCAAAATATTTGAAAGGTCAAATGGTCGAGAAAAAAAACTGGACATCGACTTCAAAAAACGAAAAATGTTTTTCTTCTACAAGCGATAATTTCCAATATATAATTATTTTAAAAAAATTAAAAATCCCCAAATTAACTCATTTTGCTTTTTACTCTTTATTTGAGAAGTTCTCAAATTATTATGTATGCTACTATATACCAAAGCTACTCTTATCTTATGCTTGCTAATTTTTCCTTTTCTGGGAAAATTAGTTAACCATATCTTATGCTTGCCGCATTCTTCGGCAACTGTAGAAAGGATTTTTTCATCCATCAATTTAAACAAGACAAAGCTCAGAAATAGGCTTAATACAGATACCTTAAGTGGAATTCTGCATGCAAAGTCGCTGTTTAAAGAAAAAAAAATGCTATGATTTGGAATTTAAACAAACACACATGTCATTATTTCAAAAATCAATGTATGATTTAAAGGATGAAGACGATCAATGGGCCAAGAATATGGTTGTTTTGTAATCAACACTTTTACCTACTTATGAAACTAAAATTCAAAAATGTTGTTCCTATAAAGAATCCTTTTCTATAATTTATAAATTTATAATTTAATATTTAATTGTTTTTTTTTTTTTAATAAAATAAAAATGTTTTTGTTATTTTTTTAGATGTGTTTAATTTTTTATCTATTGTCAGTTTTTTACCAAAAAAAATATTTTAGGCATTATTTTATTGAAAAAGACATCTTTTTTTTTAAAGTAAGGCACTTTTTTGTCAAAAGTGGTTGTCAACGCTGAGTGTAGGTACTTTTGTAAATATTGTAAGTTATTTTATTTTCTTTTTACTAAATTTTCTTGCAAGTTCGAGGGTAGGTATTTCTGTACGTAGGTACGTACCTATGTACATATGTATTTGACTTGAAATTTATAATTTTTTATAGGTAAGTTTGCATACATATATTATTTATATGTATTTATGTTCCTACATACGTACTTACCTAGGTCAACAATAAAATAACTGAAATCTTTGTGGGAAAGTAGGTTAGGTAAGGTTAGGATTTTTGCCGGGCGGTAGAAGATATACACATAATCCAAAAAGTCTCAATTCATTAGATATTTTTTTTTATATCTGCAAAACGAATATCAATGAGCAATAATAGAGCTAAAGTTGGAATACTGGTGATAGCACGTGGTATCAAGTTTTTAGGATTCAGAACAGTGTTGGGCTTTCTCCACACCATACGGCGTCCATCTAAACTGAAGATATTGTATTTGCTTTCCTCAGTTAATGTAACCTGGTCACAGAAAAACTTTCCTTCTAGCTTTCCTAGCTTTCTAATTTGGCTTTCGAATTAATGGCTTCTTTGCTTGTTTTTTGTTGCCATTATCGTTATCTTAGGTGGAAAAGATATTTGTATCCTAAAATATCATTAAAAATGCTAAAACTTACCAAAAAAAAATAAAAAATGTTATCATGAACCTTTCATTGCCAACTACATATTATATGAAATTGAGATCTGTGCGGAAACTTTTTTGTCCCTATTTTTAAAACACTCGGCGTTAAAAAATACATAATGGTATTCTTCGTTCACATACAATATTGGAATCTGGTTTAAAAGCGAGAAGGGAACACGTGCTCAACAGTGCTCCCACTTTAGCTCTATTATTGCACATTACTATTTTTCTTTTCCCATTTTTGCAAAAAAAGTTTAATTTCCCGTCGTCAAAACAACCGTTGGGAAAATTATTATTTTTTTTTATTATTTTTAAATTTTTTGGTTACTAAATTATGTAGTACCTATACCCCGTCTAGGAAGGTAGGGGTAGGTCTAGGTACTTATCTAAAAATAGAATATCATTTTCATGAAATATGGAACAAATTGTTTTATTTTGCGTTCTGGTGAAGCGACCTACTTCTAAAATCTCTATTTCTAAGGGTCATTGCTATATCACATCTCTGCCGTCATAAGCCAAAAGGCCGTATCTCCATTTTTGTAGTTTTGAGATAAATGCATTTTATTGTTTTTGGTTTTCGCACCTTTAAATATTTTTTTTTTTAATTTAAAAAATGATTTGTTAGTAAAAAATACTATGTTATTTTTTGGTAATAATGAATTTAAGTTATTTTGGTTATTTGTAAGATAAAATGGATTTACGCCCTTTTTGCTTAGTAAACACATATGAAATGGAGATGCAATTTTTTGGCATAGTTAAAATACCTAAAAAATTGCTTTAATTTTTTTTTTTTGAAGCGGAATTAAATAAATTAAGAAACATTTTTCAACTTTTCTAAAAACAAAATTATATTTATTCTGGGTATAAAACTAAAACGTAACAAACACAAAATAATTTTTTTTTAGAATCCTAGTGGGTTATGGGTAAAAGGGCGTATGAATGAACCAATGAAGTTCTATAAGATACTAAGCAAAAAAGACACATAGGCAATGATTCATGTTAGCATATGGGTGCTTTTTACTTAGCAAATGGCTTATGTGCCTTTTTTGCTTAGGAAAAGAGCAGAAAATGGATATGTGTCCATTTTGACAAATGATTTTGAGCCTTTTACAGTTAAAATTTATAATTTTTTTTTTACACAAAAATGAGGCACTCTTAAACGTTTTCAAAAATGCCTCAAACTCAATTTTTGATTTTTGGCACTTACGGCCTTTTTCCTTAGGACGGCAGCTACTGGCTTGATTTTGATGATTCCAACGTTTCCTAATCGTAAGTTCTCTGTGTCACACAGGGATGAAACGACACAAGTAACTTCAAGTACATACTCGATACTTTTCATTCCAGGTAGGTATCGAATGAAAGTACTTGAATCGAATGGAAGTATCGTTTGAACTAAAGTGTATGGCTTCTTGTGAAAAGTGTTTTTTTGTCTGACGTCTAGGTGAAAAACTGGTTACTCTTCCAGCGGCGAAGCTATCAAAATTGTTTTTTTCTCAAAAGCGGGTGCAACAATCAGCAAATCAAGAAACCACTTAAGAGGAAAACATCTAGAAAAACTTCTTTTTTTTGTCAAATATTAAACAAACAGAATTTTTAGATTCTACTTAATTAAAAATAAAAATTTTAAAAATAAATATTTGTTTATATTTTGATTCTTGAACTTAGAAATTTTGATTCGATACAAGTACATACTCGATACTTTTCATCCGATACCCGAGTAGGTATCGATGCTTTCATTCGATACCGGTATCGAGTACAAGTACTCGATACCTTGGAGGTATCGTTTCATCCTTATCTGTGTGTAAAAAGTAATTAAAATTATTATGTTTGTAATTCTTAGTAATAATAATTCTAATAATTAAAGGTATTTGATCAAAAAATATTTTTCAAAAAACAGTTATTAACGGTTCCTGCCATAGAACCGGATTTTTATTTTCATTTTTCCCACAAAATAGGTATTTTTTTTAGTTTTGAAGGAAAAGATATAGGAACTTCAGAAATGCATACTTACTTACCAAAAAAAGATACTTACCATATTATTAAACATCTGATAGTGAGAGTTAGAAGTTTTTGGATTCTAACCTCAAGTCAGCCGGTTTTAATAATCTTGCTTAGCTTACCTCTCTCTCATCTATCTACCCTTGAAACTGAAAAAATAGAAAAAACATTTCGTATTCTTTTCCACATCACCCAGTGGGGTAGAATACTAGACGCCTTTTTTTAACGAGGTTCCCCAGTAGGCCTGCCTCCTAAATGCCAAATTTTACATGCTACAAGCTACTACTACTATGCTACAAGTTAATACTACATACGTACTTAAAACTACTAAAGTGAACTACCAAAGATTTTTACTTTTAGTTGAACGTAGTGTAGTTCAACTAAAACTACATATTTTTTTTTGTTTTTTTTTGTATTTTTTTTTGGTTTTTTTTTTTTAAATAAATAAATCTAAAATAAGTTTTAAAGCGTGACACGAGAAAAAAAGACAATTCCGATATCGTAAAAATAAATTATATACCGACAATTAAAATAATTCCGAACAAAAATTACACTGACCTACAAAAATTGAAAAAGTTTTCTTACATAAGACCAAAAACACGGTAGCAGATTAAAATAAACTTACCAAACAAGAATGAATAAAGTTAAATTTAAGAAGTAAGTGAAGGAGCAACTATAATTGACGGACGCTGACGGAAGCTATAATTGCGAAAACCAAAAATTTCTGAACTTGACCAAGAAGAACGAGTCTGATCAGGAACGACACTGATCAGGAAATTGGCTGAACTTGAAAAAGGAGAACGAGAAATTGTTTTGATCAAATTTGTTTTTTTAGTTCGTTTTGAAAAAATACTAATATACAACTACACTACTTTACATTTACGTATCTAACCATACTTAAAACTACTAAATGCTTTTTTATGTTTTAATTTGTTGGTGGGTATATTATGAAAGAGGTAATCCTATCACTGAATCTAAAAGGATTCTCATTTGCACTTGTTGCCAAAATCGTGAAAGTTTTGCCAACAAAAAATATTTTTCCACCAATTAAATAAACGAAAACCAAAGCAAAGTTTTCAATTTTCTCCATCTCTTTGTGTACCAAGTAGCTGCAAAATAACGACAGAATAATGTAATCAAAACCAACACCAGCTGTCAAAACCCACTAAAAAAAATGTAAGCAAACGAAACCAAAACAGATTTCAAATACTTTCCTTTATTCCCATTTGTCTTTTCTTTAAATATTTTCATTTCCTTATATTCTCCCTTATTCAATCATACACTCCTAAATACACAATATACCTTCTCTTTCTTAAAATATTCTCACCTAGGTTGTCAAAAAAATGTCTACACGATCTCCCCTCCCTAAATTTGAGTAAGGGTTGCCTCGACTTCTAAGATGTCGCCCTATTCCACAATGGTAGTACTATGTTTTTCATTATATGTACAAAGCTATGTTTTTCATATACAAAAAATAAAATATTCACCACAACAAATGGTTGTTACCATAACTAAAACGTTGACAGCGCTTTTCTCGGATGTTCTGCAAACTATCAGCATGGTTCGTTCACTTGCTATTTTAGTATCACAAACACGAACCATATTAACAAAAATTTCCCATCTTCTTTCGCAAAAAAAAAAATTCAAATAAGAAAGAGACGACTAATTGTGATGTTGCCGCCCACTCAACCACTTCTTGCCATAAACAAAAAAATAACAACAACAAACACATCTTCTTTCATTAATGGCTGTCAGAAAACATAATATCATCTTCATATTTTCGTTTATTTAACTTGCCACATAAAAACAATTTCCTGCTCCACTTCAATGCGTAGAGGTATGTACAAATGTATATTCGCTCGTATAATTTGTTTCAATTGCCATTGAAGAAATATTTGAAGACACAAGCAAAAATCATAAAAAAATATTTTTTTTTGCAAACTGTCATTAAAAATAAGATGAAAGTCGAAAGTGTGACAGAAACGTATTCACGCAATTTTAACGACTTTGCTGACAATGTTGCTAAAGGAGAACGAAACTCTACTAAAATGCTGGGTTATGTTTCTGCAACAATCTTGCAAAGAAGGATAATTTTAGAAGAAAATGAAAAAGGAACGCGCAGACAACTAGACGACATAGGTGCGAGTTTTCATACAGTTATGTTCTTTCCAGGGATATCCCAATCCCAACCAGAAAACCCACGGAAATAAAGATCGGACGTAAATACCATCGCAATAAGGATAAACAAAACAACGCGAAGACGGGGATTCCTTGCAACCCGAAAATATCAATCGATTTCAACAAACGCAGGTAGCGGATAATGTTTGTTATTAGTTTATAAGAGACTGAGAGGCATCTGCGTAATTAGTGATTATTACGGGTATTTTGCAATCGTGAGGGAAAACCGTCGCTTCGTTCCGCTGCCGCTTGCTGGCCTCCATCGTCCGCTAGCTTATCCTGGAAATAACCAATATCCGGAGAAGTGAGATAGAAATAGTAAAGCCTATACCTCTTACTCGCAAGGGATTTTTGATATTTCTTTGATTGCGCTAGATATAGGTATCTACAAATCTTTTAAATTTTATTTTTTACTTGATATAGGAATTTCCTAATTTAATTCCTAAACAAGGATAATAAAAGTTATAAAAATTATATTGGTTGTTTTTGATAAATGTATATGTATGGCTATGGTACAATTAGTTTTTTTTTCTTCTTCTCGCTTTTCTACAAGTATAGAATTTTTGAATGAGATGAGCAAATACAGGGCAATGTAGAAGGCCCCTCAAAGGTTTATTAAATTCTGTCTACCTACGGGGTAATTCCTTTGAGGAAAACCAGATCCATAGGAATTTTCAGTGATTTGGTTTTGCCAAATAATAAGCTATATGTATGTTTATAAAATACTGAAGTTTTATGAAAACAACCGTGAGTTAAAAAAAAAATTATTTAGCTGTTTCTTTTCGATCACTGGTTTAAATTTGCTATTTCTAATTTTTATAAAAGGTTTTTTTAACTTTTTCAATAATTTAATTTAGCTCCTAAGGTTAATGTGCCTACATTTTCTTTTTGAAAAATGCACAGCTATGTATTTAGGAGTTTAAAAACATAAATTAGGCTAGAATAACACTATAGTACCGATCCTCAATGTGCCCGACGAACTAACGCCCCAATAAATTAACTCTCAATAAAATGTGGATTTATTTTTTTTTTATATTTAGCGCACATTAAAGGGGATTTTTATGTAGGTACCTTTTTAAGTCCCAAGCAAACCAATTCCCGAATTTATGAAGTAAATCCCAACAAAATTTGGATGGGGGCTAGTTGGGAGTTAGTTCAAATAATTTAAATCATTTAAAATGGATAACCTTTGAACTTCTCTTACTCCCCAAAAATATTTTTTAAACTCAACAAATTGAAAATGTGAAAATTGTTTTGTTTTTTATTTAAGAGTTTTTTTTTTAAATTTAACTTCTAAAGTATTATTTTTATTTTTAATATTCATTGTTCCTAACAATGGAACTGTCAAACAGTGAAGACCAGATACCTAGTCACCTAGTCTTAAAAGAGATATGAAAATATGGTTTTAAATCGTCGGCGAAGTGACTCACTTTTAGCAAATTTTATAAATAAACTCAAAAATTAAAGTTAAAGTAAAGGAAGTTACTTTTTAAAATAATTACATATTACTAAATGTAAAAAAACTTGTAAAAATTTGATAGTTTATGGTATTTTTAAGGAATTTTTGATATTAATGAAAAATTGAAAAATGAAAAAAGTCAAACGAAATGCGAAATTGTTATTTTTGTTATACCAGTAACTTTAAGGTCAAAAATACTCCTTTTTTGCATAATTTCAATTTCAATTTCGAAAAAGAAATAGCAATGACTTTTAAGTTTTGAAACATCAAAATTTAAGAAGACATTTCATGTAAGGGGTAAGAGCATAGCCGTCCCAATGGAGGGGGCAAAGAAATTCAGGATGACACGAAAAAAAAAGCAAAAATGCACGATAGTAATATTTTAGGCTCATTTTTAGATTATTTTAAAATAAAACAAAATCATCAAACAATTCCATATCTTAAGTTATCTTCTTTTGTACAACAACTATTTCAAATATAAAAAGTTTGACCTTCAGTTAACTGCAAAATAACAAACCAATATAAATATTTTTAATTATACCTACTACCCACTGCATTGAGAATGAAATGATTGATTAATGAATAAATAGTCCTTAGGTCACCTTGGCGTATGTGGACAATTTTTGCAATAAGATTTTTTTTTTAATGTTTTCAACTTTTTAGTTACTAGACATACATATGTCGTTATTGACTGAATTGAAGATTAAAAAAGTTGTTAATAACTCACAACTTATACTTTTAAAGTTTTAGTCTTTTGAATACTGAGTAAATAAATATGTACGTAATAAGTTTGATTTTATATAGTCCAATGTTCTCATCAATTTTCAGTTGAATGCAAGAAACCAGATCCTTTAAGGTCTTTTAGTTTTTAGAGAAATTAAACATTTTACAAATTTACTTGTAATCCTTTAAAACTGAAAAACAGAGTTAAAAAGTATTTCTGCAATCCATTATTTTCTCACAAACTATAAATTGATAATATCATTCGCCTTTAAATATTGGGATGAAAACTTGGAAAATCTGAAAGCACCCAATTTCAGAGAAGACTTTTCAAATGATTTCTGCAGAAGAAGACCTCAACTAGATGGTGCCGAAAAGTGAAAACGACCTCAACCAATTTGTTTTGCTTAACAGGAGCCAACTAGCTATCGACAGAGTTTCCTGGAAAGGCTTATTGGTTGAGTCCTTAGCCAATCCAGGAGTGTAAGCGCTAAGTTAAGTTCGTATCTAATCTACTAAAATCATGTGTGATATGATTAGATTGTACAAAATTAATTTTTATAAGATTGCACTTCCTCCTCTCCTTTCTTTAAATGGAATTCCACAAACAGCTACAATAATTGTATAAGACTTTGAATATGATTAAAAATTCTGATTGGAATATTCAAATTTCGGTTTTATAGAATGAATTAATCAAATCGGTTTAATGTCCACCCGTCTATCTGTTCTTTGATGTACAGTCCAAGCCACTGTAAGTTTTTTTTAAAACTTTCTTAGGTGATCCCCAAGAGAGGAACATTGCTTATTTTAAATCAAAACATAACAGTTATTCAAAGCAAATCAATTTTTTCAACCCAATATTTTATTAAATGAGGTTTTTAGGTGAATTTTATAAAGTACTTACAACTTACATACAAATTTTTATTTTTTCAAAATAAGTACTTAAGAATCCTAGCGAAAAAATGTTTATGTTTGAATGGGTATTTTTTGTCAATGTATAAGACATTAATAATAAGCCAAATCGAAGACCGTGTTTTTTTTTGTTACTAGCTATATCTACTACAAATAATTTTTAAATAAAAATTTTTCCGAAGTTAAAAGAGCTATTGCAAAGATAAAACCCGATTTTGGAAGAAAAATTTAGAAAAATAAAAAAATATAGCAAAAATGCGTGTTAGAATATGTAATTCTGACTTCGGATTCAAATTAAGAGCATCGAAAACCTTTGGAAAAGTATATTTTGGATTCTACAACAAAACCCTGTCAACCAATTTGTTTTTAGATTGAGCTATGTTTATTTTTATAAAAAAAAATTTAAAGACTTTTGTTTAACATGGCAAATATTTGAAATTAATTTATCCAATTTTTATCACAATAAATTTTAACCTAAAAAAGGTTTTTTTTCTCTAAAATTTGAATAATACCTTATTTTTTTCTACATATATGTATGCACAGACAGTTCGAATTTTCCATGATTGTTTTTGTTTTGAATAAGAAAATTGGAATTTTAATTTTCTTATTTAAGATTTTCTTTTCACAAACACCTTTCAAAAATCATTAAAACTTTGTTCCTAAAAAAAATATGTGAAATTAGTAATAGGGTATTAAAATTGTCTCGGATTATTACAAAATTTAAAATTGAGGATAAAATAGTTTGATACAATTACATAGCATTGTGCCAAATCTAAGCACCCTTAACAACTTAATAAAATATTAAACGAAACGCCGTTGAGCTAAAATAATGTGCGAACATTTACATTTTCATCAACAAACAATATAAATTTCAAACATAACAAAATTTCTTTTCCCATTATCCATCCATACATATTTACAAAAACTCAATAAAAATTATAATTGTATTCAAACACTCAGAAGTCCGAACTTTCATACTCAAAAGGTGTCTACTTAAAATTTTAATATAAAATTGAAATAAACAAGAAAATAATTCCTCAAAAAAAAAAAAAATAATTTCTTCATGCCAATTCTATGATTCCAAACAAATATATTCTCCTCCATCTAATTCAGTGTGATTGGAAGAAAAAAAGTAACAAAATAAAAAATCAACAAAGGTCACCGCCGAGCCGATCTACAAGATACAAAATATCGAAGCTTTTGTAAAGTCTTTACCAACCACCGTACTATTCACATTGTGAATATTTGTCTCTTTTCCTCTTCCACAACTTTCTGTGATTGGCTAAAGTAATATTAAAGTATACTAATAATACTATATCTGGATAAAATATGTCTGTATCTTTCACTTTGTTTTTGGATTTTCTAAAATCAGATAGAGGGTGGTATTGTGTAGTTAGGTACACTATATCAACAACTATCTCTCTATCTCGCTCTAGCATAGTAATTAGTTAAATCGTATATATCCATTGTGTAAAATGGTTGTTTAGTACACATCTTATCGATGCGCAGCTCAGCTATTTTGAGGATGCGCGCAAGGATATTCAATTCAGTTTGTATCTTTCCGTTCGCTGGTGATGAACATATCTAATAATATATCGGTCGTGGATATAGTGTAAATTTATGTTAAACATTTTATTTAACGGATATACAAAACTTCTGTACAAACTTTGTGTGATTAAGACAAATTGAATATAAAATAACAGGAAAAAACAATTAAAAGAAATTTTTTTCGAACTTTATTAAGTGCGTGCAATGTCGGTACGGTCTGCTTCACCAAAAGTGTTACTCGATATCAGTTATAAGCCCCTTATCGACCACAGTGCCAACATAATGAATATGAATCAAAATTCAATCAAAATCATTCAAGTTGAACAAAACTACCTGCAAATGCATCAACAGCAACACCCACAACATATGCAAGGATACATCACGCCACATCATGGCTACCCCTCCTCCGATCCCATGGAACATGAACAGGAAACCGAATACAATATTCCTAGCAGTGAAATTCTAAGCTCTGCCACAAATTCACCCATCGGAACACCTCCCTTGCAAAAGGACTCACATTCAAATAATAATAACAACAACAACAACAACAATTCGTATCACACCAACGATTTGCATCATTTTATGAATGAAAATGGAAAACGCCGGCAGAACTTTGACTGCGGCGAGGATATGCTGCAGGACAACAAAAAATCCCTAATGTACACCGACGAAGAACACTTCCATCACATTCCACGGCATCAACAGCCACCAACCGCCATTGGAAAGTTCTTCGTCGAATACCTGCCGACAACAGTTGACGAAGTAGGTGCTGGAGCTAACAGTGGGGTTCAGACAACGACGAACCATACACCACCGTTTAATCCTTACAATGGCAATGACGAAGATATCTGTGAAACCAGCCAGGATAACTACAAATACCAACCATTCCATCAACCGCCCGAAATGACTCCCCAAGTGATAAGCCAAGCAGCACATCATCCAACTTCAGCAGCTGCTGTTTCACAGCAACAAGGATTATTCGACTTCGATCACACGAATTCGCTAAATGGCAGCACCTACTCAAGCTCGGACAGGGACGAAATGGAGTACCGTCAATCGGCTTACATGTTCCACAACGAAGATGATCTGCTGCAAATGTCGTCCGGTGCTGATCCGTCCAAGTTTCGTAAGCCCCGACGGCGGACAAAGAGGAAATCGAGCAAATTGGAAGATGCCGGAGAATTCCAGAATCAGCGAGTGATGGCAAATGTGAGGGAACGTCAGCGCACCCAAAGCCTGAACGATGCCTTCAAATCCCTACAACAGATCATTCCAACGCTCCCCAGCGATAAACTCAGCAAAATCCAAACGTTGAAATTAGCCACAAGGTAAGTTAGTTCTGTATTTCCCCACGGGATTTCCCAATCTGAAATTCCGATTCTGGGTTTTCTAGATGTTTAATATTTTATTATTTCCCAACGGATTTTCCTGATCTATCAAAAAAAAAATCTATACCTTTGGGTTTTTTTTCAAAATTTATTCTTCCTGGTTTTTTCCCGAATGAAATTTTACTAAATATCTTCTTTAAATTTGTTTTCCTTGCAGATATATCGACTTCCTGTGCAGAGTTTTATCGACGAGCGAGATCAGTCTTCTGAAGGCTTTGGATAATCATGGTGTGACCCAGAGCAACTCAGGGAATCTAGGAGGATTCGCCCTAGGCGCATCTGTCCTCAATGATGAATCCAAGGGAAGACGGAACGCACCGATAATACCGCCAGAGAAGCTAAGCTATCTCTTCGGAGTCTGGCGGATGGAAGGTGATGCCCATAATAAATCATAGAGCAACTACCATATGCTAGCTCCAAGCTGATTACATTTTTTTTTTTAACTTGAAGATCTTCCAACTCGCATTTCCATTTTTAGTCATTTAAGTTGTTAATTTAAAACATAAATTAGAATTTTAATTTTTAATTAAATATTTTTATTTAAGTATAAATGTTTATATTTTATATATATTTTAATTATTATTAAAAAATAAAAACAAATGTAAATTATGTTGAAAATTATTATTATATTGTATTTAAATATATTTAAAATACTGTAAATGATTATGATGTTTTTTTATTTCGAAATTTGTATTCCCAAGGGAAGATTTTGCCCGCTCTGGAAAGGAAATCGAGGGGAAAAAGTCGCGACGTTTTTTTTTTTTTTGGTTGAGACGTCACGCAAACGATATGTTTTATGTGCTGTGACATTTTTTCCTCGCATTCTGTCGGATTCGAAGGACAAAGAAACACAGTTGGAAATACATACATAGATATATTTAAAGGGAGTGAAAAAAAATTAAGCATAGCTTGGATAAAACAAAACAAAAAAAAAAAAAAAGAAGATACAAAAATGTATCCCCCAACCATTTTTTAACTGCGCGGAATAAAATGATGTCTTCAGTCGGCTATGCCCTGTACAGTGCATCCGGTGGTGATTTATTATTTTTTATTTTTTTTTTGTTTTTTGTTTTGTTAAGTTCAATTTTCTGGTCTTGAATTTAATAATAAAAACAAAAAACCATGGAGCATTTTATAGATTCGGAGAAATCAGTTTTTTAACTGCGCAAATATCCTATAAATTTTATTTCATTACAAAATGATTTTGCATATGGACCATTTAAATACTTCCGGTTGATTGCTTTGTTTTGTTAGCTGGGAATTGCACAATTCTCCAGGTCAGAGTTCTAAAATTAATCCATTTCAGAAGGCTCTAGGGATAACTATGTGAGAGATAATTTACATACCTGAAAAAAAAACGATTTACTAATGTATTTTTATTGGGTAGGTATAAAAATTATTATAAGGAATATTTGTTTGCAATATAAATCTATTTTTGTGGGGTATTGGACTTCCCCATAGTTTAATGGTTTTATACCTTATATCCCATGCATATAAAGAAACACAAACAAAAAATTGATTTAAAATATATATTTTTTTTTATTCAATTTATGTACATTTAAGTGTTAAATTTCAAAACTTGAAATTGTGCTGGAAATTTTTTTATTCGAAATCTTTTATTCAATTAATTCTATAACTAAATTCCTTATTGGAATATCATGATATTTCTATTTATTTTGAAATGCTCTTAAAAACTTCAACTTAAATTTTTGAAATTGATGGTTATAATTGTGATCCAACACACCCTTGTGACGGGTTTCAGTTTTCAAAACAAAGATTGCAATTATTGCAATTTTCCATGGAAACGACAGTACTGGTCACTTTCGATGAACAGAATACACACCAAAATGATGGAGCTTTTATCCCAATACTTAATAAAAGCGAATTTCAAAATACTAAATGCTTTTCAAAACCATAGTTATTAAATTATTCATAGAATTTTGAAATCAAGAAATGATTAATTTTGTATAAAATGTTTCCAAAAATGCAAATTGTCTATTAATTATAAACAGCCATATACCTAGTATTTCAGGTTTATTGGTTGTTAAATTTTTTTTGAGCAAGCTATCCCCACAAAAATTTTACCAGCTTATTGGTGGGTGCTTTCATATAATCGTCCTCGTTTTCAAACAAGAACAGATCGTTGTTCTATATTCCAAAATTTTTTACTACCAAAATTCAGTATTTGGATCAAAAATTCTGTATGAACATAACTCTGTATTCCATTTTTCTACCTCTCCGTTATTCTGTATTTCAAAATTCTTTAAATTAAAATTTTACTTTAAGGTTTCTTTATTTTTTATGAGGTTTTTAAGTCTTCTTTGAACAAAATTTACTTATAGTCTATAGGAAAGATGGAGTCTGATGTGCAAATAGCACAATATCTTTCCAGGCCACTATTTTTGTTCTTTAAATAAGCAGTATTTTAATTCCCAAGCTTAAAAATCGCAATTAAAAGAAAATGGATGGCACCGTTTTCAAAATATGATTTTTTTTACTTTTATTAAAAACTCACGAAACCTCAAATGCAAAAAATGTTTTACATCGTTGTCTTTAAAACTATATTTTTTTTTCTAAGAAAATGAGCTATTAACGGAACGAAAATATGGCCAGTTACTCAACTTCATTTTTTTAAATGTAACACTGGCCTTGGCTAAATTTGCTAAAAACTTTTAAAACATCATTCAAATATTCCTTCAAAATATTATGATATTTTTATGGATTCATACCCGAAGACAAAGAGCAGTTCTGAATTTGAATTAAATTGATCTAAAGCTAACCATCCAAGACCGAGACAAATGGCTTGTGAAGAGGAATACGTTGTAAATTATGACTTAAATGTAAATCTAGCCATAAATGGGGCACCATCACCATACCATTCATTGTGTATTTGACTTTGTCGGAGCCATTTGGATTTTCACAAAATCAGAAATCCACGAATCAAATTGGCTCCTGGCCATTTGGCTCTAGTTTGCAAGAAAACTTCGCAAAAGTGTGTAGACAAATTTATGTCGCGCTGTTAAATCGTCTCAAATATATTGCAAAAAAGTTTTAATTTTCAAACGGATATAATGTATCTCAAAAAAATTGAAGTGATCGAATTTTATTGAGCATCTATTCGTATTCAGCATATCTTGAGAAAAGTTAGTTGAATTTGGCGGAATAGAGTAATTTTCTAGCAAAAAAAATCGTTCCGCTTAACAAAGGTCAGTGAAAATACAAAATAAAATATTTTATGTTAAACTAAATTTTGTTAAAAAATTAAAAATCTTTTTTAGAGGAGTGCTTTCTGCTTCCATTTTGTTTATTTTCAATAATATTTCTTCCTCCAATTCTTATAGTTTAAAACTATCATCACCTAGTCTTCAAGTTTAGCATTGAAAAAGAAAACATTTCAGAGTTACTCATTTTTTTTTGTATGTATGTATGCAAAAAAAAATTATTAATTTACAATACTTTCATTCTGCTTCTTTTGGGTTTTGAAATGCAAATCTTAAACAGAGAAAAAAAATCGTTTGATAAAAAAAAATTGTTTATAACAAAAAAAAACATAAAAAGTTTGAAAATGGAGCTCGTTTTCGTTGTTCTCCTTCTTTTCATCTTTCATCAGTCATTGAACATAGCATCTCATCTCTGAATCTGAATCTGAGAGTTTATATAAGACACATCGCACACCCCATCCACTCACAGCTAGAATTCATTTTATTGTCACATCATAATCATCCGGCGTATCCGACCATTTTGTGCGAAATAAATTGAACATGTTTTTGTTGTTGGATTTTTTTAAGAAGCCATTTTCATTTTGTTTTTTTTTTTCAAAGAAATATAAATTTAAAAAAAAAACAACTACAACTACACTGACTTTGACAGGGCGCGCGAATGGTGTTCTCTGTCAGAATCTAGACTCGAGAACATGGCGTCACTAATTCAAAACAGATAATATATTGAATTTCAACACGGACGCACCCGCAACGAAATCCGAATCAGAACGGAAGGCGAACAATATTGAGGCCGGCATGCTAGGGCTATAGGGTGGCGAGCGACAACAGCGGCAACGGGCTGACGCACCAACTCCCTTCTCCTCCTCATCAGTATTTACTGCTCCACTTTGGGTCTTGGTACTTGAAAGTGTTATAGCAGCGGAAAGTCGATATTATTTAGTAAAATTACGAGATAAATTATGTTGATCAGAAGAGCTCCCGATTATTGTGCTTATGATGCCGAAGTACTTCGGATTCGGATATAGGGTGGATGCTGCTATCTCAAGTGGCAGTATCTCCTTCCAATGACACAATTTTTCTATCTGACCCTGATGGATTGAATCAATGTGAGAGAAACAACTGTTGCGCACTTTCTTTAATATTTTTTTCTTTCAATTCCTCATCAAAAAGTGTTGAGATATTTTTAGAAAGAAATACACTTGCTTGTTGCAGATGTGCAGAATTTTGGCGGTTTCGTCGATTGCTGCTTGACGTTGGAAAACATGTTCGGGGAAGTGTTTTTTAATCCAACCTTTTTCTATAAATAAATACAAAATCAAGGCGAAGGTTTTAACTTTTAATTAGCAGCAGATGAATCACTCTGATCAATGACGCGTCTATCTTCAGACGCCAACAATATCCTACAGTACTTATTTCCCAGCAATGCGAAGAAACAATAGGCTCCTGTAGAGTGTTGTAATATTCTTCTGGCGCTATTCCCTTTCCAAGTTGAACGTGATTTTGCGTCTATCTTTAATTTTCAAACACGTGCGAATCGTAAAGGTTAAGAATTCAGATCACAATAGAACTTTACTGGCTGGCGATGCGATGGCGATGGCGATGTGTGTTAAAGATGAATAGAGTCGAAGTTTTATGACTCCTTAAAAGAACAACAATCTACTATGCCTAAGGAGGATTGGTAAAAACAATCGTCAACACATGTGGGAAAAACATTGTTTGTGTTCCATATGAGTGCGATTTAGCGTGAGTTGTCCTTTTAAAAACCCATTTTTCTGAAATTCCTTTAAGAGACAATAGCTTCAAAAAATACACAACGACCTGAAGGCTAATTTTTATATGCGCAAGTACCTCACTATATACGATTGTAAGGAATCGTTAGTAATGCCGATAGTGTGAATTGTTATTTAAGATCCTATAGCGCCTCTTTTTTTTTTGGTTGGGGTTGCTGTTTTTGTTGTTGTTATTTTATTGTTGACAAAAAGGATCAGTCATATACGAGGCGCTAAGATGGTTAGTTTTCTAATTTTACGGATACAAATCTGATTATGAGAAGTGTGTGAAAAATGAATTAGACACGTTTGTGTGTGGTCAATTGGTGATGTTATTTTTTTAGTCTATTTTTAAACTTAAAAGTGAAATTTCAGTTTCTTGCAAGACCATAAACATTTTTTTTGTTGGTTTTTTTTAGGACAGTAAGTAACCCTACCTGCCAAATAAAGCTTCATAGCATCTCATTTGCGTATCTACCCTACACATACAAAATACATTTTATTAACAAATTGATTGTTTGGTTTTTATTAAATTTGGCGCGAGTTAAAATAGTTTAAACAATATTTAAGAAAAATTGATTTTTGTATTCCTTGAAAATTTGATATCGTTAGCGAAGAAGTCCATTTTTTACTTGCAGAAATATGTAGGGAAAGTTTTGGATTCATGAAAAAATACGAACACGAGATTTTGATCTTGAACTTGACTTAGGGAAGTCGAAAAAAGTCGGTCTTGCAACTCTGTCTGCCTATCTGTCCGTTGAGCTACAGTCTATGGATTTTCTTGAAACTTGGAGTATAATGTTTTTTGAGGAGTTACCTCAAGTTTTTTTTTATATTTTTTGGAAAATCCGATTTTTTTGAAAATTATTCAAATATCAAATATTCAAATTGTAATCAGAACTAGTATTCAAAAGCACCTAAATTAATAAAAAGTATTCAATAATTAATAGGTATTCGAAAAAAAAACTTTTTGAAAAAAACATATTTTTTGAAAATCAAATAGGTACTCATATGTATTTAAGAAAAAGCTTGGGACACATTTTTGAAATGTTGGTATAAAATGTTTTTTTTATACATCCTTAATAGTTTTGAACGAAAATTGATTTTATTTTCGAAAAAAATGTTGAATCAGTTTTCTAAAATTTCAAATTTCTCGAAAACGGCACCGTCAATTTTGCTTAAAAAAAAAGTTGAAACATTACTGTCTGTTGAATGTTGTCCGTTGACTACCGACTCTACATATTCCCAAAGAAAATAGTTTGGCGGCGTTTCGTCGCACGATTTTGGAGGCGAATTCACGGGTAGCGAGTAATGAGTGGCGAGTGGCCAGAACCAATTGGGGAATGACAAGAACTGGTAGTAAGTCGAGAGTAGGGATATTTGCGAAACAATAGTAACAAGTAGCGAGTGGCAAGTAGCGTGTACTGAGTGAAACATCAAATAGTAAATTGCTAATAGCGAACGTGATTTAGGAAGGTTAACCAAGAACCTTTATGTTAATGGAAGCTATAATCACTTGATCAAAAACTGAAAAAAAAACAAAAGTTTTTCATAGATAAATAATATGCATGTACCTACCTACTTTGAAAGTCTTAAGCTCCGTTTAAACCGATTGGGCATTTTTGATTTAGATTTTTAAGTTAAATTCATATATTTATATTATAAAACAATCAAACTTTCAAACTCTCGCATTTCAATCCATCATAAATCTCTTATAAAAGTTGATAAAAAATGATCGTTTCAATTGTCATTATTTTAAAATTTATTTATTAAAAATTTGATACTTTTTGATGCTAGTTCAAGAAAACTACATCAAAAATTGTATAGAATCTTAACGTAGAAGTTTAATTATGTAATAAAATATTTTATTCATACAGAATTTTTGTATACCGAAAAACAACCAGTTCCATTAAAAAATATTCATTTTCACTGCAGAAAAAACCAATCCAAAATTCAAACATTATTATACAAAGTAACGATGAGAACTACATCCGCATTTCTGTACAAAATATTTCTTGCAATTGTAATTATTTTGTCATCTCAAAGATTTATTCCAAATAAATGTCTTCTTCCCTTTTTTTAAATTTGCAATTTCAAAAATTCCATAAAACCCATAAAATACAACAACCTGCAGCACAAAACTCAACAACCTCCCTCTGCCGTCCTTCCATTTATGTGAAATTAGAACACTTTAATGGCCACAATCATCAGCGAGAAAAGTCAAGAAGGCTAAGACACAACGTTATAGTCTCGTCGTCGTCGTCGTCTTCGTCGTTGTTGTCATCGTTCCAAGGCGCTTACAACATACATTATCAACCTCCCAAACTCCCCCCATATACAAAACTCAAAACACATGTTGTCTTTTGTCCATTGACTCAGAACACGCTGGCTGTGATGCCGACAAACGCCCGCCCGTAGTTTGTGTCGATGAGACCTCTTTTTGCCATTTTCAAGAAAGCAATTTCGCCGACTTGTCTCTTCCAATCGAGCGTCGTCGTCGGCGGACCAAGTCGATGAGAACGTTCTAAATTTAGACGAAAAATAGACAAATAATAACGCTTCGAGATATACTCGTATAGTAATTTCTCCCTTCGTTTGTTCGAAAATCCAAAAGCCAAAAGAAAAACAAAGAAAAATAAACAAAGACAGAAAATTGAAAATTGAACAAAAAAAAAATTATAAATTAAAATAATAAATCTTGCGTTTGGTCTCGTCTCGTCTCGAAACTCGAACGTTTGTCCAAAAGTCCATTTCAAATATGTCAGTCAAATTGATGTCGACAAAGAACTGCCTGTGTGCCTCTCTAAACACATCCTCTCTGATGGGAGCTATCCTTCTTTTAATAGTTTTCTTCTTTTTTTTTTGGAAATTCAATATAATGTATGTACAATTTAGAAGCTATTTTTAAACTGCATCGTGTCCCTTTTGTGCATTTTTAAGTACCTCTAGACAAAAAAAGGACCCTTTTAAAAAAATAACTACACAGGAAAAGTAGGTACATCTCCATTATTTCGATTTCGAGGCATCAGATCAACCAAAAGACAATCCAAAACGGAACCCCTTTAATCGTTCTATATGAGATACTTTCTTTAAGTGGGATATTCTGTGCGTTTTCATATGATTTATGCCATTTTTAATTGCTTTGCTTTTCTCCACTTTCTTTTAGTCTCAAGGTTTTTCCTTCATTTATCATCGTAAGTCTCAAAGAAATTAATTCTACCAAAACCACACAATATTATATACCTATAGATACGCCATCGCTATATGCCATTCAGAAAGATAGGTGATGCTCCATTGATTGTTGTGGTGGTCCTCTGAAAAGGGAGAAGAATCCAAAATATCTAAGAAATTATTTAATAACTTGTCGTGTTGACAGTCGATGTTTCAGTTTCCACACTTTTGATTACCATTAGATGTGTTAGTTTTATCGAAAATTGAAAATGGTGTTGGAGATGAGATTGATATTAATAAAAGATGTTTTTTTTTTTGTCAGTGGGAGAATGCAGTTTTGACAGGCCCAATAGGTTTTTCTTTAAGGATTTGTAGAAGTTTGATTTTTGTATAATACGAGGGATTATTTTGTTTGTTTAAGCTGACACATTTACTTAAATCGATTGAGTATTATGAAAGCAATTCAATATTTAGTAAATTGGATTAAATGAAATAAATACTTACCTTGCATTGATTTACTTATATCTTTAGTTATTCTTTCAGTTGAATTTTTGTTTGTGATTTAAAATATTGGGTGTTTTTTTTTTAGATGCATAACTTTTCGTGTGTAACACCATCTTAACAGCTGTTGAATGATTTATGTTTAGTTCGTAAAAAATTTGCTTTAATTTCAATCGAAATTGCAAATATAATTTTGCTCCAGCAATTCGAAAAACGTGATATCAAGAAAAGATATCCGCATCTTTTCGGAAAGCCAAGCGGTTATCAAATCCTTGGAATCTGTCGCCTCGAACTCTAAAACAGTCCTAAACTGCCGTTCATCTCTTGTGGAGATGGCGCTGCAGTTCAATATTCGCCTCTATTAGGTGCCGGGACACAGGGACATTCCAGGTAATTGTAAAGCTGGTGAACTCACCAAAAGTGGAACTAAAATACCTATCTGGGCTCACAGAGCTGACATAGGTATACCCAAAATGTTAAAGAGAAAACAAACCTTAAGTGGAACAACATCACCACCTGTGTCGCTACAAAATTAATGTGGACAAAACTAAATATGAAGAAAACCAGAGGTTTGCTATCCTTAAACAGACTGCATATTAGCTCCATAATGGGTGTCATTACTGGACACTGTCTTATAGGTAGACATACAACTGGTTTTGGCGTGCATGCAAATGACTTCTGCAGAGGCTGCATGGAGGAAGAGGAGGAGGAAACAATTACATACCTTCTCTGTACATGCCCAGCTCTGTCCCATAGACGTAGACTCCAATTAGGAGAATTCTACTATAACCATCCTAGTGATCTAGCAAATACTAAAATTAATAACATCGCACGCTTCGTAAAGAGCTCAAAATGGTTTAATGAGTAAAGGAGATCTTACTAATCCTTGTGGAATCACAACGGACCAATCTTATTGGTCTTATTGTCGCTGACCGCCACTTGTAACCTAACCTAACCTTACCTCATCATCGACCAATTTTTGGTTTCAACTACGATAATTACCAATATAATATACTATAACCATAGTAAAATTTATTATTTTAGCGTGATGAAGAAAAGGTCAGTGATTTGTTTTCGATTAAAAAAAATACTCATACGTCAAAGTGTACCATCGGATTATTAACAGGTGTGATTTTGAACTTATTTTCCAATATAAATTAATTGTTTATATCACCATCTTAAAGCGGTACAATTACTCTAAACAGATTTTAATTATCGAATCAGATCAATATATATGGACATTTTTAAATGAAAAAGGAAAATAAATGTTATTTCTTGTGTTAATAATTCGGCGTTATTAAAGAAATATTTTTAAATATTTATTTTAAAACTATGGTATGGATAATTTATTTTCTTACAAAATTGAAACAACTGAATTTATATAGCTTGGGTACTAAACTATGAGGCAAGAATAAGATTAGTGAAGAAATGAAGAAAAAAGTATCATAGACCCTTATTTTATTAGTAAGAAGAATACTAAACTCGAGGCATAAATCAGACGTGAAAAGAAGTGCATCACTATTGAACTATAAGCTAGGATTGGTACATTTATTAAATTACATCTTTAAAAAATAGAAAAAATAAATGCGATATATTTTGACGTTTTTGAGTAAAGTATACAGAAGACTTAAAAAAAAATTATACCCAGCCATCGTAACTATAGCTTTTAAACTGCCAGCTTGAGAACGTTATTTCGTTAGGCATTTGATTAAAAATCTCTCGTCTTTTTCCAGCAGAACGATATTCTCGCATTCATTTCAGGTGTCATCTGAAGTGTCATAATATTAGTTAATTTTTTGTCATTAACGATAATGGATCGCTTAGCAATCGAACAATGCGTTGAAATTATTAAAACTTACTATAAAAGTGATGAATCAAACGTAGCCAGCCACGTTTCGCGTATTAAGCGAATACTCAAGCAATGGGCGAAATTTGAAGCGAATTTTGGTACTGATGTCGTAAGGCTTATGAGTCATCTTAATGAACGCTGCGTTAATTTTCAGGCACTCCTAGCACATAGCTCTATCATGAAAACATGACAATATGTGATTCCAACAAGACGGCGTAACAAACCACACAACACGTCCAAATATGGTCGTGAGAAGTTTCCTGGCCACGTTATTTCACGTTTTGGTGACGACGTCAATTGAGCACATATGAGGTCGTCAGTGCAGTAGTGGCGTAACCCACTTTTTTTCAAAAATGAGTTTTTCATGAAAATGGGTCCCTTAATATATCTATTTTAATACAAAAATAGTATTATGCAGCTATCTACACTCAAAACCAGATGGCACTCAAAAAGGTGTTATTGCATTTTATAATTTGATCGTAGTTTGAGTGCAATAGTGGCGTAACCTTCACACTTCTCTTAGAAACTGTTTGCTTTGGTATACCAGCATAATATGGGCAGTAAAAAAGTTCACATGTATGTTTGGGATGAGTTTACAGCGTCAAGGGGACCTCAAGAAATTGGGTCTTGTTTTATGCATTATTTAAAAAACGTACATAGGATGTTCTAAAAAATTATGTATTCTGTCCAATGTGGGGCCAAAATAGAAATATAATACTTTCACTGTTGTGCCAATTTTTGGTATCCCATCCTGATTTTGTGGTTAAAGAAATGCACCATAAATTTTTAGTTAGTGGTCATTCCTATTTGCCATCTGACCAAGATTTTGGTTTAATAGTGATGAATAAAAAATGATTGAGTAAATTTCATTTCCTCGGCCAGAAAGAGAAACCCATTTGAAATTGATAAAATGACTTCATCAGATTTTTTTCCACAAAATCTCTGGAAGAAAATATCACAAACAGGAAAATGTCCATTTCCAAGCACACATAAAATTCAGTGCTTACATTTCGAAAAAAATAAAACATTTCAATTTTTTTATAAGTATTCCAATGAAATTGATGTTTTACTCTAAGAGGTAAAAATGTAAAAGAAGACAATCGGTTAATATTAAAAAACTCAATCAGCTTTAACAACCTAAAATAAAATATGATAAAAAAGAAAGACTTAATTGAACTGCTTCAATTTATACCACCCAATCCATCACTTTTTTATAATATGTAATTTAAAAACGTCAACAGGTGTTCCAATTGAAAAATTTGACGTTTTATCAGACTAGGAATAAAATCATTAAAAAATAAGTAAAAATGTACACATAATTTTTTGTTGTTAAAATATTGAAATGAAAGAAATAAAAAAAATAATATAATAAATTTGGCGTAACCTTTCTTTTTTCTTTATTTATAATGAAAACCATGAATGCAATAGTGGCGTAATCCACTTTTTTTTCCAAATTATGTTGATTTAAAAAAAAGAAGCTTTCCCTACAAAGTATGTCCTTTTTCAAACTCTTCTACGTTTTTAGATTAATCAAAAATGTCAAAGGGAAAATAAATTTTTTTTTTTAAAGAAACCTTGTTTCTTAAATCTCTCGTAACTCTAAAGTGAATCTTATGGGTTACGCCACTATTGCTCTCACGGCCTCATATGTAGATCATACAATTTGACAACATTAGATGTTTTTTCTGAAGAGCAACGCAAAAAATCATTTTGACGTGAATAATCCCCGAACTGTAGAAGTATTACAAACTAACATTATCTTAGTTAAGGCAGAGATACCGCCCGAAATATGCGAAAAAGTGGTTCAAAATTACCTCAAACTAAATATCAAAGTCTAAACTTTATAATAATGAAATAAAATTTTCATTCAAAATGTATCGATGTCTGTAATTTATTTAGCTTTACTTTTAAAGATTTTTTTGTTTCAAAACTATAGTAACGAAACCACTGTCTTGAATGAAATATTTTAAATAATTTATTTTGCATAAATTATTATTTAAAAGTTATGCGTGAAGAACTGTTACTTATCTGACATTTGACTCATAATAACTTTGCATGAAAGTTTTTCTATTTTAAATAATTTTAGTTGTTGATAAAACCTACTTCTTACTTAAGAATAAGCTTAAATGCTATGCAAATTTTTAAGGTCGAAAAGCTGAACATTTTTTTGTAATTTTTCTTAGTTTGCAAATGTTCATTCACGTGATTTTCAATTATTTCATTCATAAGAAAACTTTATAAATCTACAAGTTACCAAAAATATATTATATTTTTTTGTTTTTGAAAATAAATTTACTCAAAATAAAATTCTCTTTTCAAAATTTAATCCACCAATGAAAATGAAAGTTAAACAAACCTCTGATGGTCTGACCTACACAAAGGCAAATGATTGCTTAAAGTAAACATTGTGACTTAGTATACGAGTAGTTGGGCAACATACAAAACCACCCAAGTCAAATGATTTTCAATTTTATTTCTTTGTAACTCAATAAAATTGTTTGTTTATATAAAAACGTTTTCTGTTTGTATTTTTTTATTATACCAATCCAACACATGTTGCTATAGGACAGAGTGAAAAATTTAAATGAACAAGTGTGTCGCTTTAACTTGCTCTTATAATGCTTGCAGTTGCTGGGCTAGGAATTTGAAATTGTACCTCAAATAATTTATTGACTTAAAATATGTGTTTTGGTTTTTTAATGAGTATTTTTTTCTTCGTAGAGCTCTGTCAATTTCAACAATTCAAACATTTTTCAAACACTTTTTCAAAATATTGAATTCTTAAAAGTTTAAATGCTTTTGTAGGAACTACAACAATCAATTGAACAATCTTTTTACGTGTCCATAACTTGCCCTATTAAAAGTAATTTTGTAGTTGCTCCATAATGTTAATTTTTTTACAGCTATTTCTTTCTATATCAGGAATTCCATCTACATATTTTTCTTCCTAGATCTGTCAAACAATAAACGCCCTGCCATCTTACCTGTCATGGGAGAGCTGCATTCAGCGTTAGTATTTTAAGCAAAACCAAAAACTAATCCATTATCCCTAAAGCAATGTGATACCATGATGAGTTCCTAATTAAGCCACAGGATCGGTAGTAATGCGCGGTTGTCGATATTTTATGTGGCTCCTCTAGCGACAGTTATGCTCATTAAACACATCTCCTACAACATGACACAGAGGGTGCAAGAGACATCTGTTCACAGAAGGGCATACAGCATTCTATAAACATTGAGGATCTTTTCATACGACTACGCTACGCGGATTCTTTCGGAACATCGCCAGAGCTAGCACGTCCGTCGTCGCCGCGACCGCTACTGCCGTTGTCGCACCCAAGCAGATGACACCAAGACTTCTCTAGCGAGATGTAAGAGAAAGCGGATTTTAACGTTGATTGATCTCAGCAGCTATGTGGAGCGACGGACTTTTTTTTTTAGTCGTAATTCAGTCTTATAGAATCGTTCATCGCAATGCTGAGACATATTCAGAATTTTCCCACAGTTTTTGTCGGTCGCTAGATTTACCCAGGGGGATTTTTGGAAAACGCACTTGCCATCTTTTACATGCATATATGTATGTATGAAAAATAAAAATGGGAGGTGGCAGGGAAATGAGTCTTTTTTGGACGAAACAGAACGAGAAACGAAGTTTACAATTAAATCGAATTTATGTTGGAATTTCATTATGTCAACTTTGTTTTTGGAATTCCATTTAAGATCATGAGAGATATTATAGATGGGGAGAAAAATATAGGCAATAAATCGTTCAGAAAGTTTTTATGGAGTATGAATTTGGATGGCTTTCATCGCTAAATAGGGATGAGAGCTGATGAAAACTATAGGTTTTGTCGTAAATAGTATTTAAATTAGTTTTTGGAGAGGACCGTTTTTTTTTTTTAATATGGATACGTAGATTCATATTTCGAAAGCTGTTTTTTTTTCTGGTCCAAAACTGACAAATCTAATGTATTTTATAGAGTAGTTAATGAAGACACGTATTTCTTTGACGATTTTCAGCTTGTTTTATAATTCTAGCTCGAATCTTGGTTTTTAAGTAAAAGCTTGGCTAAATAAAAAAAAAAACTAACAACTTTGTAAGAATAATGACATTATTTACATTGTACCGCAGTGTTTTTTCTTCTGTAAACCGCTGTTGCACTTTTTAAAAAAAATTCAATCCGTCTAAGAAATATTGACAGCTGACACATCTAATTGAAAAAATTAAATAAAAGACAAATTTGTCAACGTCAATTTTTCATTCTTAACCTTTATATGTAAATGTCAACAAAAAATATTTTTCATAATCCGAAAGTATGTATAATAATAAAAATTTACGCTGCTTTGTATAAGTTCGGTGTTTCAACTATATTTTTGAAAAAAAAAAGTATTTAACGAAATGTCTCAAAAACGGTGTATTGTACCAAAAAGGTGTTTCAACATTTCTATAAAAGAAATGTAACCGATTTCTTCTTTAAAATTGTTCTTAGAAGAGTTTATAATTTCCGAGTTAATTCTATTTCAATTATAGATTTATGTAAGAGGCAAAATCTGAAAGTAGGAACATTTCTCAGATCTCTATACGACCTAGGTTTATAACTACCTTAAGTTAAATTCATGGCTATATCAACTCATTTATTTTCAAATTTACTTGTAAACCAAAATTTTAATCAAGAAATCCAAGTTTGTGGTGTCGATCATAGATTTAGCTAATCAGCTGATTTTTTTTTTTTTGTTTTTTTTTTAATAATTTTATAAACATTGGTTTTTAATAGTTAATTTTACTTCAATACATTTTGCAAAAGTAGTTAATTTTAACTTTCACAAATTTTCTCTAAGAAGGTGTATTTTTGAAATTATAAATTGTAATATCAAACGATAAAACAATGCTTATATTATTTTAAGATTAGCTTTTATAGTTTTGAAAATATAAAACTTAAATTTGATTTTCTTCAAAAATGCTAGCAAAAAATTAAACATATTATTTAAGAAATTTCATTTCGTTTGCAAGATAGCTATTATCTACTTTTTTTTACTTGAAAACATTTCAAAAAGCAATTAGATCAATTAATTAAATTTATATTTCAATGAAGTTTTAGAAAACGTATTTTTCTGTCGATAGATCTCTTCTTCATTTGAGGACGGTTGTCATGATTCCGTCTAGGTCTCCACTACTTCACCCAAAGGCTCCACTTAAACTTAAACGTCAACAGGCCTTCCATTCCATGTTTTAAGCCAACTAAACACAGGTGTCGTTGCACTTGTTTGATCCAAGAGTTTTTGGAACTGCCATTTATTTGTGATAGTTTTAGAACATTTTTTGTTGGTTGCTGTTGCTGTTGAAGTGGTTTCTCAAGGCTTATTTTTATGACATGACAGTTGCAGCTAAGCTGATAATTCTGTATTTCGTGCAAGATAGTATTTTTGGGCTTGGATTTTCCTGCGAAGCATCTTCATTTCAGCTGCCATCTATTTGCATTCATACTTTTTGTACATTCTCCTTTCATAGCAATCTTAATAATATCAAAATTGCATATCAAAATTTAAAAAAAAAAACATTTTTTGTATTTAAAAAAAATTAAATTTTTTTTTTTTAAACTCAATACATATGTATATTGAAAACTAATAAATATTTCTTTTTTTGATTTGGTTTCAAGTGTATGTTATCAAATACTAAAAATGAGCATACCAACTTTTTTATAAAAATACATACTTAAAAAATTATATATTTAATAAAATACTTTTTGAAAAAACAGCTGTTACGATTTTTGATTTTTTTTTTTTTAAATTGCATGCTTTTTTTTAAATATTTATTTTCTATTTTTATTATTCTTGTTTTTGGAAACCTGATGTGCCCCCTGAACTGGGGGAAATAGACCGCATTCTTATACATTTTTACTTGTGCCTATAGGAATCACAGGGAAAGTTTTGGATTCGTAAAAATTTTAACTCGAGATCACAAAAAAAAAATGGGTTCAAAAGCCTGCCTATCTCTATTTCGAAGTACATCCTAAACTACTGCTATTTTCTTCAAACTTGTAACTTAAGTAATGTATGTAAACGGCTTGACGGATTGCCATTGTAAGAAGTCTTCCAAATGTTATTTACTAATTTTTTTTTAAAACTATCTCCAGCACTCATGCCTTTTATATTATTAATAAAAATCAACTTCATTTTCACTGCATAAATTGCTTAAATAATAATGCACGTATTATTTTTTTTTAGATTGTGACTTACGATTTCTGAAGATCTGAAGAAAACCCTTTGTGTAACTTGCGGCTAAAGCCCAAATGCACCCATGTTCAAAAAACCCTGAGCCTTAGGGCTCCATAACTAGTACTTTTATAATCAAACTTTTTTTTAAATTGGTTTGGAGTACTTCGCTAAGGAGTAATCGCTAAGGTGGCCTCTAATTCTACTACCCCCTATTGATTTTCCAATGACAGATATCAACTAAAGCACAAAAACTGTTAAATAAACATCAACGTATCAAGAGTTTTTACAAATCAACAGAAGATAATATTTTTCCAAGTCGAAACAGCCATTTTCTTCGAATGGCTCGCAAAAACATTTCAGAAGATTTTAACATAATTCCTGGCACATTCTTGATGGGGTGCACTTTCAATCTACCAATAAATCATTTTTACGACCTGTTTTCTAAAATGATCTGTTCTCTTGAAGATCTACGATATTTATGTACAACGAACTAGAAATCCTCTGCATCCCGTTTTTTGTAATATGACACTCATTGACAGTTCAAGAGGTCGGAGATTCTACAGGGTCATTAGAATAACATTTTAGTTGTTTTTTAATCAACAACAACAATAAAAAGGCGACTTTCAGACTATGAATTCCATTTGCGGTTTAAGTTACCATGGAGAAATTCTTTTTATAGAAAATCACATCAATTTAATATTATTGTTTATGGAAGGGTCCGTTTGTACATTAACTGTACATGATGAAGATTTCTTAATGATCGAGTTCAGTCCCAAACACGGACTAAGGTGATGGTGGAGGCGGACTCTTCTCCTTCAGCTATACTTATGTATACAATAGGAACTCTAGTTACATTAAGAATTCCATTAAATATTTCGAAAAAAAAATAACATAAACACACACGAAACGTTTTCCAAAAAAAAAAAATACGTTTCTTCCCAATAACGACCGACACCAAGGAACTGTATGGGATTTTGAAAAAAAAAAATAATAAATAAAAGGATTCCCTCCTTTTTCATGGTCTTTGATTTCTGTAGAAATACATGACCCATGATGGAAGTGGAGTTATAAATATTCTGGTGGACTAACGGTTCGTCAATTTTATGATGCATTTAAGATATTTTAATAGACAGCCGAGATAGACATTTGATGGACTAAACAGAATGTTTATGACGGCGAGTAAAACAGCAAATAGTAGTTTTAGGATATTTGTGTGTTGCTTTTAATTTTATTTTTAGAAGGGAGTTTTTTTATCATCATTAGGATACTTTTGGAATTTAAGTTAAACCACATTTAACTTTGTGGATGTTTAAAACTCTCAGAATCGTTATTTTTGAAATTTATGTTTTTAAGTTGCAATGTAGCAACAGCTGCGGTTTTTTGCTTTTTGAAAACATTAAATAATAAAAGCCAACGAAATTATGGAATTTATCTAATGTCTTTTAAAAACACTGGTGCAAAATGATTTTGTTCGACTTTGTATGGTAAAATTTAGAAAATCCATTTTTACAAGATTGTGGCTGTAGTATTCAGGTATTTGGAAAGACTTAATTATTTTACATTTTCAAAAAACATGTTCTTGGATATTCAAAAAAATCTAAATTTTTTGTATGAAAACTCAATATTTTCTTTGCTTACGGTGAAGGACTTGATGTTATGGATGGATGTTCTGGGGGACTATATCAGTGCAAAAAAGAGCGAATGCGAATGCTGTACGCTTTCTGATCCTTAGAGGCCTGTTGCAGACAGCTATTTGAATGGAACAGTGCTCCCCACGTGTGAGAACATTAAATATCTTGGATCTGTGATCAATATCGAATGATCTTGTTATTACGACATCAAACATCACGTAAGCGTTGGGTGGGGAACGTTGTCATCATCTGTGATCGGAAAATGCCCGTTAGCTGAAAGGAAAGCTCTAAACGGCAGTTGTTCGCTTTGTCCAGAGTTTACAATGTACAAGCAGTATGAGACTGAATTAACGGCAATTGAAATGAAGATTCTCTTCAGCAGAAGTGACAAGGCGTGAAACAAGAAAATCCGAGGAAGCCTTACTTCAAAAATCAACTTTGGGCATGACCAACTAAGCTGATACTGTCAAATATAGAAAGAACCTGAAAACCCATTCCAAAAGGCAATCGCACACGACGTACTAGTGTTGTCGCATGAAAAAAATGCAACGACACCTGCATTTAGTTGGCCTCAAACATGGAACAATCCAAAACCGGTAGGAATGTCGACGAGGTTAATCCGATGAGCCCTAAGTGGAGTCTTAAGGCGATGCAGTAGAGTGGGAGAATTTTGGCCCACACAAGATAATGATAATCGTCGGTAAATGAACTGAAGAAGATAAAAACTCAACATTTTGAAAATGTGGGAACTGTATACTTTTAAATACTTCAGAAATTTTAAATATAAGAAATAATTTAATTAAAAACGCTTTAACAATCTTCAGTTTTCATATCAAAGTTCTTTTTTTGATTATTTTATCTTTTTTTTTTTGAATGAATTGCTTTTTCATATAGTTTTCATTAAAGACACTCCTGTTTTTTGTTTATTCTTAAGTACTTCAAGGAATTCGTTTGATCCAATAATTATGGATTTTATTTTCTTTGCGCATATGTTTGACTTTGAATTAGACTGGTGAACATTATTTCGTAGCAGATAAATGACTGGATGGAATACTCTGTGGTTTTCGAAAAACAAATTAAGCGGCATAGCTGAAAATTTTTGAAAACTGACAAAGAGTCTGTGAAACAAACATTTCCAAAATGGCAGAAAGCTAAGTTGATGCAAGAAAGGAACCCAAAGCGGATACACTTTTTAAATTTTGTTAAAAATTCCAAATTGTTAAGAGTGGAAAAAATCCACAATCTATTCTTCAATTATCTTTTCATCATATTGCTAAAGTTAAAGTTTTTTGAAAAATTAATTTTTTTAACATAAATCTTAAGTTTTTTTTAAAACTAATTTCAAATCTTTGCCTTTCAATACCTTTAATAATTTATAGCCCAGTAAAACCAGATTCTAATACTTTAATAGTTTTTAATAAAATCTGTGTACCATCATTTCCATATTAGTTACGATTTGTGTTTAGTAAGTTCTATAAAAGCGCCGCGCCGTCTAAACATCAATACTTCAACTATTTATTCACTTCTGACTACTGACCTAAATTATATTCACTTTAAGCTTGTTGTATTTACGTATGGTTGCGAAGTACTTAACACAAAAGCTTTTTTAAACTCTCTTCTCAATTACCATACTCATAAATGCTAATATGCCAATGCCAATGGCAATACCTAAACCGCGCACCTGATGTAACATAAATTCTCTCAAAATTATTTATCAACGATAAGATTAGATACCTTTAGCAGTTGGAGTGATAAGAACTTGTGTAGATACTCAGCAGTCAGAAATGGCTAAAACGTATCGATCAGTTTCGTATAAAATTTCAACAAACGTAGTTCCTTAACCTCTTTTTTTTACTCTGTGATATATTAATTAATAAAAAATTGAATTCATTGTTTAAAATATATATAAATACATTTTAAATAAATTGGTAAACATTTATTATTGTTTAAAGCTTTGTTTATAACACTTGGCACTTAAAATACGTATATTTTATTATGACGTTACATATATAAAATAAGACAATACGAAAATGTTTAATCGGAAAAAAACCTATCTTTGCGATAAAACCGTTTGATAAGAGTGCCTAATGTGAATCATAATAATATTTCATAGAATTTGTGAATTTCAAAAGAATTCTTAAGCTTTTACATTTATCTTACAGGTGACAAAAAAATGAATTTGAAAGTGTGCCTTGCTCTTCTGGTTGGGGTCATTTTAATTGCTTCTACAAATGGAGCCGATATTAATTCTACAGTTTCAACGCCAGTAACGACAGTTGCAACAACAACAACTACTGTCAAGGTAAGAATTCTTTAAAAGCTCAGGTGTTTTTTTTTTGTGTTTAGACAAGTGCGACAGTTATATGTATATAATTAGTATCACAGTTTTGTATTCTTTGAGTGAAAACGTAGTGCATTTACTTTGCGTCTAATTCTAAGAAAAAATCAGCGTTTTCCTAAAATTAAACCAATGAACTTGTAAATGCGAGTGTGAAAATTATTTTAACAATGTAAATGGTGTGAATTATTGTGCTAATCCTAGAGTTCTAACATCGAAATCGCATTGAAATGTCAAATGTGTGATAAGCCGAGAGTTGTATATTTGACACAGGCTTTTTTTTTAAATTTTAATCTTATCAGTGATTCAGAAATTGTAAAATAAATTTTATACTCTCTCTAGATTCTTAAAGATCTATTTATATGTTTGTTTATGTACATATTTATGTGCTTATGCATAGTGTCATTTTAGCAATTTCGATAAAGACTTATGCAAACTCATCTGAAATAACATTCCAGGAAACATTAAACATTGCCTTGTTATTGATTTTTACATTGTTTATTTTCTTCAAAATTATATAAAACTCTAGTGGACTTTACGTCTTTTTACGTTTGTAAAAAAATTCTACAGTTGTCACATTTTGGGTATGATAAGTAGTTAGTACAGTTATTTATTAACAGATACGATATGAAACGTTGCGCAGTCACAATTTATATTTGGCTAGAATGTTATTTATTTATTTCATTCCAATCTTGCATTTTTATTCATTTATCAGTAAAGTACTAGACTCGAATTTATTATATTATATATGTAGCTCCATTACAAGACAATTTACATACAAAACTGTTTTGGAACGATGAACATTTTCAAAAAGAATTTGAGTTTTCGGTTAGCACTAAATCGTTCAAACTTTATATTTATGCTTTTTACGTACATAATTCCATGGAGGGGCAATTTTTTTAGATCCGAAAATAACGGTATTTCATTTCAGTTTTGATATTTTTTATAAATAAGTAATTAAAATTATTTAGTCAGTTAAATTTTTTTCTTATAAAAATGGTTTGATGTATTGCGATCAGAGTTTTAATGATATAATATTAATAATATTGCAAATCAAAAATTTTTAAACAAATATTTTTAGGATCTTGAAGAAAAAATTGTTTAGGTGTAGATACAAACAAACAATTTTTTCTTCAAGATGCTAAAAATATTTTTATAAAAATATTTTTAAATTAACAAATACTTTAAATTATATATATCATGATTTATTTTTCAAAATTAATATTTTTACGATGGGATCTTCATTTTCGACCTCAAACTCAAAGTTTTGGCTTATACTAGCAGTTCAAATAAAAAATTGTATGCTTTTTCATATTTTTCTTTGATAAAATTCGTATTTTTTCTATTTTTGTTAAATTTAAGGTACTTTAACATAGGAGCAAGGTCGTGCAAGCATGTCCTGCATTTTATTTTAACAGATTTTTGTCGTTTTAAAAATAAATACTCAACACACAAACATAATTTAAAAAAATAACTTCATTTTTAAGAGGTCCGCCAAAAATATTAAGGCTCAACTTAAAAAAAATTACAAATTTCAAATTGTATATAATAACGTACAGTGCTATCAGCGGTTATTTATTTTTTTTTTTTTTTGTACTTGAAAATCGGTTTTTCGAAAGTATTCAAAATTCATAACTTTAAGAGTTTTAATAATAGAGATTTTCTAGATATATATAGTACCTTTTGTCACAGTTCTTGTTGTAACAGCATGTAATTAAACAAGTGCTTTCATTAAATAAGCAGAAACAAGTTTTTTTTATCAATGAATCCAAAAACACATGTCAGTCTTCAAATTAAAGAGCGAGTTCATTGATGTAAATGTTAATCACGTTGAAGTAACATATTTGAATAAGAGTGTTTTGAGAAATATCTTAAATACTAATTATGATTTTAAAATTTGTTTTTTTTTTATGTAAGAAGGAAGACACAAAATATAATTTTGATTGGTACAATACATCTATTACTTTTCATCATTTAATTTTTTTATTAGCTTTTAAAAATACAAAACTCTTTTTGGGAAACTTTTTTCATATTAAAACAATCTACCTTACTTTTCTACAAAATATTATATTGATATTGATTTTGAGCTCTCAAAAAAAAATATGACCAGTTAGTAGCAGTTTTAATATATTCAAACAACTATGAAAAATATTTTCAAAAAAAATCATTAAATATCTTTATATTCAGTTTGATTGTAAATTTGAAATGTAAAAAATAACCTTTTTTAAGATTCTAATTTCTAGTGAAGAGCTTAATCAAACGTTTGCGTTTATTACCAAATTCATTTGTTGACTGACTTGCTGTTCTTAAAAACATTCGTATTTAGTGTAAGGTATAGTTTGAAAATCTTTATCTAATTAGAACATTATTTAAGTTGATGGTTATTTACGTTCCCAACATCCTCCTGTTCTCAGTCACTTGCCAATAATAAAAAAGCTTATATACAAACAATCATTGTGCAAGTCGTTTAATTAACGAAACAAATGCGCAAACAAAAATTTTGTTCCATTAATACCAAACTCAATCATAACAATCATTGAATTTTACTTGACTGGGCCCCTAATCCAGTTCTATGTATGATAAAATGAAATGATAATCTTTTTATCATCTGATTTTTCAAATTACTTTATTTCATTTCTTTTCCCCATCGGAATGTTAATTCTGGTTACACAATGAACCAGCCATAATAAATAACATTCCATCTGATAAATTTTGACAGAAGTTTTCACGTTCAAACGCAAAATTGAGACTTATCATTAAAAAAAAAACTAATCAACGCATTTTCATTTATCCGGAATAACACCCCGAACAGACTACATTCTTAACAAAATGTTACATCAGTTATTTGAAATATTATCATGTGTCAAAAATGACACTCTTTTACATTTCGTCACTAACTAAGTCATAATAATTATTTTTTTAATTCTGTTTCCCTTTTTTAATAGTTAAAAATTTTTTAAATCCAAATGCTAAAATTATTTATTTTCAAAAACGCCTAAAAGTATACTACAATTTTTGTTCATCATTATTTCTCAGCCCATTGTCATCACAAGAGACAGTGCGCTCTGCAAAAGATGTTCATGCATAACTGATGTTTTCGAATTGAACTGCAACAACAAATCAATGACAACATGGTTCAACGATGACGAATGGAACACACTAACCAATGGCGATGTAGCATTTATAACTATTCGTATGGAACACAATAATTTAACGACTATTCCAGTATTCAAACCCATGTCTGTTAAAAATCTTTATCTTGGCCATAATTTTATTGCAACCATTGAAAATGCTGCATTCCGCAATTTGTTAAATTTGACAGTATTAGATTTGAGTTATAATAATATAACAACAAAAGCTCTTCGTCCTGAAGTATTTCAAGGAAATTACAATAAGGATAATTACCAACCATTGCCAAATGTTATCCAATTGAATTTGGGTCATAATTCATTGCATTCTCTTGATTCGGATGTATTTGAACATCTTCCGAAATTGGAAATATTGAATTTGGGTTCGAATCAATTTCATGTAATTGATCATTCCTCTCAGATAGCTATTGGTGAATTAGTGCATTTGAAAGTAAGTATTCAATAACACCTGTGTATACATATGCGAATAAGAGATTGTAATTTATGTTTTGTTTAAAGAGTTTGGACTTATCCTATATGGAGATTAAAGAATTACCTGACAATTTACTACATTCTCCAAGAGATCTTGAGAATTTGATTTTAACGGGAAATCTTTTGGACGAAATTCCTGATGACCTCCATTTAGCAATTAATTTGAAAAGTTTGACTATTGACGAAAATCTGCTGACAAACTTAGAAGGAGAAAAGTAAGTAATCCTTTTAAATAAATGTAACAAACTATATTTTGAAATTTTATTTTCAACAGTGTTTTTCCAGTATTGCCCAAGCTAGAGTACCTCAGCATTTCATATTCGAACGACTTGGTGAAAATTGGAGCTGGAGCTTTTGGCAATTTAACAAGTAAATTGATAGAATTTTTTTTTATTATTTTTTCCTCAGCAAGTGACTTGTAATCTCATTTTATTTGTCTAGACCTTAAAACAATACAACTTTCGGACAATCCTAAACTGTCATATCTTGACCCAAAGGCCTTTTCCAAACCAACCTCGGATCCATTAATCTCTGATTTTCCACGCCTAGAAGAGGTATTTCTACCTTCATTTGTTTTGAACTGAATTCTTATTTTTTTTTCAACTATGTAGCTCAATATCCACAATAATAACCTTACTCTTTTGGACCATGATCTCCTCGATCGCTGGGATAAAGTACAAAAAATCGACTTACGACGCAATCCTTGGACTTGTGATTGCTCCAACAGTTGGCTGATTCACACGCTCATGACACAAATCAATGAAACTTCACCTGTGCTCGTCAAAGATATTGTTTGTGGATCTCCGGAAGCATGGAAATCAAAACAATTAATGGAGCTAAACAAAGATAATAAGATCCTCCGTTGCACTCCTGAAAGTGATACCTCCAACGATGGACATCTGCTTATGGGACTGGTTATTGGATTATTGGTTGGAATACCGATTAGTTTTGGAGTTCTACTTGCATACCGACGGGGATATTTCGGTTTGTTGTTTAATCGTGGTCACACTGGTCAATCACTTTATAATCGAGCAAGTTTTCAAGATGATTTCCACATCTAAGCACAGATACATAAAGATGTTCCTAGCCAAAGAATTTTTGTTTTCGTATTTTTTTTTTTTTTTTTGTTTTAAAAGTATTTTTTTTTTTATTCAGGGGTAGATTAAATGTAAAATGAATATTTTTTAAATAAAATATTTTATAATAATAAAAACAATATAATTAATATTAACTAGTGTCGTCGTATGAATTTGTTTCATTTATTGTTTGGTTGAATGAGGGTTGAAATGCGTTGAATAATGGATGGATAAGATAAATTACAGAAAATCCGAATCCAACTAAAAGAAGTATACCACATCCGGTTAGACAACAGCCAATCATCTGTAAATATAAAAAAGTAGGTTTAAAAAAATCCAATTTAATATTTATAAAACAAATGTAACAACAACAAGCTCAAATATGGAAACACACTTTTCAGTTTTAAGATTCGCACATGTTTTCGATGAAGAAGTGGGGAAAATTGTCAAATTTAACTTCAAATCCAACTTACTCCTTCATATAAAATTGCATAATCCAAAACGAATCCACTGTCATGGGGTCCTCCCAAAGCTGAATTAGTATTTGGATACATTTTTGTTAATTGTATATTTATTTAAAAAAAAAATTAAAAATTTAAATTTGTTTGATTTTTATTCTCTAGCATTTTTTCAAATGTTTTAAGGACATCATTTTCTTTTTCGGATTTCAGTAAAATTGAATAGTAAACAAGGAGAAAAATTGTCAATGCTGCACTCAATCCCAAAATGAAACCAAATATCTAAAAATATAATTAATGGATGGAAGTCACTCCTACATATATCATAAATACAATGCAACAAGAAAAAATATAAACATACTTTTAAATAGAGGTTATTTTTATTTCTTCTAGGGCAGGATTCAGAATCTTCTAACGGGCAATACATTTCCAAACTCAAATTGGATACATAAATTGTATTTTACTATTTACGTATGTAGGTACACATTTAATTTGTTTTGACACAGTTTTAAATGAATTTCCTTTTTTTCGACCAAATTAAACAGCAGGTATTTTTCTCTATCTTATGTACATACTTAAGTAAGCTGTTTTTCATTCCCGTATTTACAATTATTATTTGTTCCACTCCCCAAAATTTATCCTGACATTTGACTTGAAGAGATGGACTCTGGAAAGGACAATGGCAAATAATGTATCTGGCATCTAAAACCAATCGATCATTTATACAACGTGGGAATAGTGTTTGAATTGCTAAGAAAGCCGAAAAAGTAGATTTAAAAACACATGAAAATGACATCGGATGCATTGTGATAGTTAAGAGGAGAACCGAATAAAACCACCTTTAAGATTAATGACATATTATAATGTCGGTGGAAAAAGTTATAGTCTTAAAATTATGGATTATGGTTTTTTAGGCCAATATTTGCCAAGCGCTCATTGGTTTATGAGACTTAAAACTCAAAAAATCCCCCGTCAAGCTAGGATAAGGAAATATTTATAACATAAGCTTATGCAAGGTAGGATATTTTGAGTTATGATTCTCATAAACTGTCGAATAACACTCTTAGCTATAAAAAAGCAATAATTGAAAAATTTCAAAAATGTTTTTTAAAGAGCAAAAAGGGTTCTATTAAACAAATGCTTACAAATGTACTTCAGACAGACAAATTGTTTATCTATAGATTTAATTTTATTAGTTTTTGTTGTCCTACGAGTTTTTTTTTAAGAGGTTCTTTATCTTAAATGAAATATTGAAAACACAAAACCAGATAACTGAGTGAAGAAAAATATTAAAGGAAATTTTTAAAAATTAATTAAGATAAATTGGTTTACCACTCGTCACACTTAAAAAAGAAAAAGTTTGTTGTAGTTTTTGATTGGTAAATTTGATTAAGATCCAAATTAAAGTATTAGGTTATATTGAAATAAATAAAACCCGTTTTTTGTTACTGGATGTTCGAAGTTGTAGTAGCCCGCGGCATTATGGATAGTGAGTAGCCAGCATGACAGGAGGTCTGGGTTCAATTCCCAGTCGTTCCCATCTAAAAACAGATTTTTTTCACGGACTGCTATCTCTTGTGAGAAATTGAAAAATGTTCCAATAGCATCACTGGTCAAGAATAGAGTGCATCACACCCTAGACGTTCGGATTCAGCATAAAATTGTAGGTTCTCTCTATTCCTGCAATAACTCGCGGACAGGAATGAGCTGTAAGTCACTTAGGCCTTGGATCTTCATGAACTGTGGCACAACCAAATTTATGATCAAAGTCTTAAAAAAAAAGTAAAACTGCAAATTTTTATTATTATCATTTTTTATCAAAAGAAAATTGCATCTTTTGCCAGCTTTTTTCACATATTCCCAGTAATTAAATTTGAAAAAAAATTAAAACAAATTTAAATAAATTCTTCCAAAGTTATTTTCTTTAACATAGTGTTCATTTTTCTATAAGACAAAACATATAAGGATTGAGATTGAACCTAATAGACTTTAAAAATTAACTTATTTAATATTTCTGATAAATTTTATATTTTCTTTAAAAAACATTGTTCGGGTTTTCAAAACTGGCTCTTAATTAAAAGACAAAAAATTCAACACAAAAAGTTTCTATACAAAAATCTAACGACGATTTATTTAAGACGTTTAAGATCCCCAAAAAACTTAAAATACTGATGACTACCCCAAGCAACTTAAAATACTGAAGGCAGTCAAGACCCTAAAGATGCCAAACAGGCTCAAGAAACTTTAGATGACTAAGTCACTTAAGAAGCTCACGGCCGGCCTACAAGTGGCGCAAGACCATCAATCAAATTCAATTTACGCTTAGTATTGGGTTGAAAAGCAAAAATAAATACTTTATCTGCTTTCTGGCCAAATCTACCAAAAAATCTCAAAAGGTTGACAATATTACCAATATTTGAATTTTTTGCCAAAAATTCCTGTATATTTTGAAATTTATCTTTTAAACCGTTTTCCGTTCCTAAAAATTAATGATAATTGAGATTTAAAATTTTTTCTACTTTTTTTGACAAAAACTTTCGGCATACTAAAGATAAATGCATATCTTATTTAATTTTATCAAGCAAGTAGTAACGACACAGAAGTGCACCTTTTTTAGATAATTTACTCATCGCATTTCATGCATGAATAGAACCACACTCCAATGAGCATCTAGTTGACCCTGTTTCATGGTTAATCTGCGCAAGCATCGCTCCATTGCAAGTAACAAGGTTCTCCAACAAGAAGTACAAGCCTAGCTGGAATCAGACAGTGGAAAATTTCATTCCAAGGGCCACCTAACAAATTATGAATGAATTCCGAATGCACTTTCGTTTCCCACGTCAGACCAGAATCTACCTGGATACATCAACAATGTCACTCCGATTCAATTCATGAATTCCGCCGACTCACCGATCCAATTATGGTAGAAATCGTGTCTATGTTTACCTTAACATAATGAGTCTCTAAGCACGCAAAAGAACTTTGAGTATGTCTTCAGCAAAAGCTTGAACACGCCAGCTCTACACATCATCATGAATTGGGATTGGACTTGGTTAAGTTATGCATTGCAGTAAAAGCTCCTCCATGTGAGAAGGTGTGCATAGCTCATTCCGATTTTTGTGGCTTACTTCAAAACGATCCGCTTAAACAGACGGTTGTTTGCTTCCAACAGACCGGTGTGTGTGCTGGATTGAAGCTCGCGGAACAAAAACTCACAATCAGAGTGATCTTCGGTTATAAATTCGAGTTTTAAATTATGCGACTGTTACCGGCATTTAAAAAATAATTCATTTCAAGTTAAAACATCTAAATCAATTATTATTGTTGCCACTTTAATTGAAATTCTGTGAATTTGTGATATTTCTAAAATAAAAAAAATTATGTTAATTTTTAAAAATTGCTTTTGGTGATAGCAAAAATAAAACGGTGTTATTTGTGAGAAAAATACAATATTATTGTTTAAGACCCATTTGGATTCAATTGGATATAACCTTCATTGGATTTGGATCAATCAAATACCAAGCAAAAATGGTTGATAATCAAGTAAGTGAATGAACTATGAGATCAATCTATCACATTTTAATTTTTTGGGTGATACATAAATCATGTTAGGCAATATTATAAATGATCACGATTAGTATATAATTAGCATATTTTTTGTTTGTTTGTTTTCATGCTTATTAGTTTTCGATTTTAAAGGTCAACATTTTTTTGCATTTATTATTTGATCAAATATTTAATTTTTGCCCTGAACTTACCCTACTTTCCGGGATTGTGTAAGAAATGTAAATTAAACTACTTGTCCATTAATACTTTGCGGCTGGTATTTGATTTGCCGGAAACTTTTGTTTTTTGTACATTTATTTGTTTAATTCAAAAGTGTGACTTCTAAAAAAACTGGTTTCAGTTTTTTTTTAAGCATGAATTAAATATAACCAATACAAGGCTGGGCCATACATATTTGCCCTTTCGGTTAATGTCCATTGAAAGTGAATTCAAATAAGAGTAAATGTTTAAAAATATGTTGTGAGGACAGAGTGAAAAACTTGACTTTACTAAGAGAATTTCAGAAAAGCTGTAAAGAAATAAATACTCGTTTTTGTTTGTGTTCTTATAGGCAGAAGCAAGAATTTTTGGAAAAATCGAATTCAAAATTAATTCGTGTTTAGAAATTAATTATACCAGAATTAAATTATACCTTTTTTAAGGTTATTAATTAAATTTTGAAATTTAAATAATAAGGTACTAATTTCATTTTCATAATTCAATGTTCTTATATCAATTCTTAATCAAATTAAAAAAAAAGTATAACCTCCTGTGTGTTTTAGCTTTTAGGAAAAATAAAGATTACACAAACAGAAAAACAAACAGATAGTAAAATGTTAAATTTTTAATCGTCTCAAAAATTCAAACACTTAGAAAGATTTATTTTTTTAATTTACCTAGGAATTGATAAGAGAATTGAATTATGAAACCAGAATATCCCATCTTTGTCATTTTGCTCCACATAATCTTAACTATTTTTACTTATGACTAAAGGTACTACAGGGCAAGTTTTGGATTCGTAAACAAATTCGAACTCAAGATTTTGATCAAACTTGACCTAAAAAAAGAGGTTCTCGTAATTCTGTCTGTTTTCCCTAAACCTACATATACATTATACATATATAGTGTTCTTAGGACCGTATCTCCACATATTTTTTCAATTTTTTTAAGATAAAAAATGTCTTTTTGAAGAATCTAGTTTTTCTCTAAACCACACAGACGATTTTATATAGTATAAATAAAGAATCATTTTTTTTTCGATTTCCTTAAAAACGGTTCATCTAATTAAAAACAAATTTTTTATGCAAAATCATCTAAGATTTATAAGAAGTATTCAATGCTTAAATTTTCAAAACCAAAATTTTTTTGAGTTTAAAAAAAAAATATAACTTTTTTTTGGAAACTAAATAAACCAAAAACGGATAGACATTAATTTTGTTTTTAATTTTGGTCCAAAACGACTATTTATAGTATCATAATAATTTGATCAAACATCAATTTCATTTTCAAAACAAACGGTACCTCCCATATATGTATGTAAATGTTAAAGAACTGTTTTCAAAGCTTTCAAATTTCTCAAAAAATGGAACCGACAATTTTGATATTTTTTGTATTGCATGTGTACAATTATACGACAGTAAAACAATTGATATTAAAACGTTATTAACGGTATCTCCAAAATTAAATGTACATATTCATATATACATTCATGTATAACAAAACCAAATACATATATGAAGCTTGAAGCATAATATCTTGAAAAATCTTTGGAACTAGTTTTGTCGCAACTAAGTAAACTAAGTAAGTTTTCTAAACGTATCAAATTTAGATAAATTTTATGAATGCAAATTTTGAATTTCTTTACATAACAATTAGGAAAAAAGAGGCTGGGTGCGACCCACACTGACAACTTCCCATTTGTGATCTTGAAAACTTTACCACTTTTAAGTTTATTTTTTTTTTATATTTTTTGTCAAAAACTGTCAATTACAATTGTCAAAATTTAACCTTTCATAAAAAATTGTACTATGTATAAAATAAAATATTTTAGAAGGCACAATCGTTGTTCGTTCTCAAGATATTCGAGCTGAAATACAATAAATTGTAACTACATACTTTTCTTTAGAATTTTTAACAGTTTTTGATTTTTTGTTAAAAAACTGCCCATGCAATATTTGTCAAAATTTATTCAGTTGCTAACAATTATGTTATGTAGAAAATAAAACAAACAAGAAGTCAATATCGTTACCCGTTTTTGAGAAATTTGAGTCGAAAGACAATTTATACCAATTTTTGGTAGAACTTTTTGTAGTTTTTAATTTTTTGTAAAAAAAACTGTATATTGAATTTTTTTGAAATTTTCACCAGTAGTCAAAAACAACATTTTCCGTAAAATAAAATTATTTCAAAGTTAATATCGTTTTTGCATCTAAGGATATTCGAGTTATAAAATTTTTTTTTTATTTTTTTTGATTTTGAAAAATAACGGTATATTGATTTTTTTCCAAATTCATATCAAATTTGTATGACGTCATAATGTGTCGAATAAAATTTATTTCAAGTCAATAGCATTATTTGTTCGTGAGATATTTGAGCCCAACCAAAATTTTCACTTCTTTTTTAAACTGCTATAGTAAAAAAACAACTGCCCCAAGCTGCACTGTATTCTGTGTCCTTATTTGTCAGTTTTACTAATGATTTTTAACTTCCCATAGAGAGTTATTGTAATCGGTCCGATTTGTCAAATTGAAATTTTTGACATTTCTCGACGTTTTAAGGTCCCTAGAGCCTATATCAATCATTTTTAGAGAGATGTCTGTGTGTGCGTGTATACGTACGTTCGTACGTCCGTGCGTCCGTATCTCAAGAACGAGTAGAGATATCGACTTGAAATAAATTTTTTTTACAGATAATAACTTCGAAAGAAGCTGAAAGGGCGCGGGCGTTTATTAATATTCAATTAGTTGTTTTTTTACTATAGCAGCTTAAAAAAGATGTGAAAATTTTGGTTGGGCTCAAATATCTCACGAACAAATAATGCTATTGACTTGAAATAAATTTTATTCGACACATTATGACATCATACAAATTTGATATGAATTTGGAAAAAAATCGATATACCGTTATTTTTTTAAATCATAAAAAATTAAAAAAAAAAATTTATAACTCGAATATCCTTAGATGGAAAAACGATATTAACTTTAAAATAATTTTATTGTACGAAAAATGTTGTTTTTGACTACTGGTGAAAATTTCAAAAAAATTCAATGGACAGTTTTTTTACAAAAAATTAAAAACTACAAAAAATTCTACCAAAAATTGGTATAAATTGTCTTTCGACCCAAATTTCTCAAAAACGGGTAACGATATTGACTTCTTGTTTGTTTTATTTTCTACATAACATAATTGTTAGCAACTGATAAAATTTTGACAAATATTGAATGGGCATTTTTTTGACAAAAAATCAAAAACTGTTAAAAATTCTAAAGAAAGTAGTTACAATAATTGTATTTCAGCTCGAATATCCTGAGAACGAACAACGATTGTGCCTTCAAAAATATTTTATTTTATGCATAGTACAATTTTTTATGAAAGGTTAAATTTTGAAAAATATCTAATAGACAGTTTTTGACAAAAAATATAAAACAAAATAAACTAAGAAGTGGTAAAATTGGTATGATATTTTTTATACTTCGATCATAGAGCACATGAAGACCTCGTGAAAAAAAGGCGTGGAAGTTTACCTCCTGGGTCACGTGGAAACAACTTGTACATCAACAATCTCTATAACATATGTTCATTTCGTAAATCTCTTTAAATAATTAAAATGCATTCAATCTTAAAATAATGATTGTTTGAATTTAACAGATAAAGTTTGTTTCGCAGAAAATTTGGTTATTTGAAAAAAACTAAATATAAAGTTTTCAAAATCACAAATGGGAAGTTATCAGTGTGGGTTGCACCCAGCCTATTGTACTATTTGTACATAGAATGTCAGTTTATTAGACTTGACCATTCTATATTCCGTTTGTTATTTTTATGATCTATGATGTGTTGAATTTCCCGTTGATTTTTTTTTATTAAACCAAGTAATAAGAGATAAATGGTATTTCCTACTTAAATACAATTACTAATTTCACTCTAATTTTTATTCTGATAAAATATACATTTTCATTGATTTTAATCTCTGGCCTAATTTTATAAGTCACTTCTGAAGGTGATTCAGCCCCTGTTAAAAGTGCCCCGTGTTAGTTTTTTTGAGCACAAAATTAACGGTAATGAATTTTAAACACTTCCAATATGTTTCTTAAATCTTTATTTGGAAGAAACATTTAAAAAAAATTTGAAAACAAAAATTAATAAAAAGTTCTTACTTTTATTCTGTTGAGGCGTCATATTATGTCATATTGTCTAGGAAATTAAAACTTGAAATCAATTCCATATTAGTAGGATACTAGAAACTAGGATTAAAATATATTGATTAAGAGTGCTACCAAGTTTTGAATAAGACTTTTTTTCATTTCCAATCAGACCTGATGGGTACTTAAAAATTCAGTACAAGTACTAGTAACATTTACTTGAACATTGTATTATTTCTTGGATACTTTTGAAATTTACATAATTACTTTTATGCTAAGTATACTACTAAGTACTTTTTAATTCCTTGAGTACTTAATTGCTCGAGTACTTATAATAATTCCTTTTACTTCTTTAATTTCTTTTAAAAAATATTGAATTCAAAAAATACATAAAATAAGTTATAAAAAGTTATACTATAGATAATTTTTAAATTCCTTTGAGTACCTTTTTTTTTGATACACATACAAATACATGCATACATTCTTTAAATCAATAGAAATTTACTTCAGCATTTCCAGAAATTTGCTTTTACTTTCACCAAACAAAAATTTTAGTTTCCTTTATCTCAAACGTGTTAATTTATTAAGCAATGAAATTTCTAATGGCATATTTAAACTTTGTAATTTTAAATTCCAATATTTGCTTTTGTTTGTGATGAACTAAAATTTATTTTTAATTTTGTGATAATGTAAGCACATACGAGTTAATACATACTCGTATGTATTTCAAATTGCAATGTTATATTGAACAATATTTGTTTGCTAATTATCTTCTAAAAGGGCAGCAGAAATGCTACTAAAATCTTACGCTAACATGGAAAAATAAATAAAATGTGGTATGAGAAACGTTCTTTTTGAAAACTGTTAATTTTATTTAACTATTTTTAGTATACATAGAATAGTTATTTCATTAGTTAGTTAAAAATAAGAAACGAAGAATTTTCAACTATTAACTGATTTCAGGTTTCCCTCAATCCTCATTTAAATGGTGTTACCATTTTAAAATTGATGGTTTAAAATAATAAACAATAATTTGAATGATGTTGTACTAAATTATATACTTGGAAAAATTAGGTGTTATTTTTTTCACTTTAAAAAAATATAATTTCCGCATTTAATTAGTTTTGATTCAATAAATTAAATTTTTTCAATTTAAACAAATTAAAAACATATTTGTGTTTAGTTCTGAAACAGAAATTAACTGTTAGCCGACTTCAATGAAAGAAGTATTTATTTATAAGAAATATCTATTACAAAGCACTGATACCATTAATCTATAACTTCCTTTTTTTCTAATAAATTTTCAAATTTTTCAACGGTTGAAAAATCACTGTCTTCACGTGAGTGAAATTATTCAATACTCAATTATGTACTTTTAGACACGCGCACAGCCTTGTGGCCTAGTTAGTTGATTGCTCCCAACAAGCCAAAAAAACCATCATAATAAACCATCAATCTGGGATTAACTATTCAAAACACATGTTTATTAATTGAACTCTGTGGAGCTCATCATTAAGGCACTCATTTTATATTATTATTTCATTCAGGAATAACAAAATGGTCACCCACAAAGAACACTGATTTTTATTAGTTTTTGTCTTCCAGATCTGAGCTTGTTAAAGGTACGTCACTTTATCAATAAATACAACAATTTTTTTGTTTCGATTTTTTTGAATTAAATTAAATAATTGATTCACTCTCTTTTTACGACTTTACCTTGTACGCTTTCATTTTTGTTTTATTTTTTTTAAACTCAAACAAAAAAAAAATAATAACAAATAATTGATAATCAATACTGAGTTAACGGTGTTAAGGAAGAAGACTAAACTATGAAATTTAAAATGAAAAAAAGTATCAAGTTAACGTTCACTGACTCGAACCTAAACTTTACGATTAAGTCATCTTCTCGACGTAAGTTTCCATTTACACATCAAGACAATCGAATAGAATGTTGTTTGTTGTTTTTTTTTTTTGTTGTAGAAATTGAATGGCTTGTCATTTCCCTTTTCATCCCCAAAAAAAAAAACGAACAACAAAATAAACTAGGACACTAATATACGTTTGAAGGAATTTTGTTAACCAATTGTTCCTTCACGGCTGCCTAATTTATTATACTTTACCTAATTACGAGGGGCGCCAAGGGAAATATCGTTGTGATAACAAAGAAAACACATACAGCAAGCATAGATATATTTAGGTAAGTGTGAATGATGTAATGCAATGACAACATTATTTTTTTTAGCAATTTTTAACTATTGAGATTTAATATGATCATAGGCCAAAGGGGGAATTATTTAAATTTTTCAATAATTAATTCTACAGACCAAAATTGAGGCATTTTATGTCAAGATGATTTATATACCTAAAAATGTATATTTCCACTACCAGTTATAAGATTTATTTATTTTATTTTTCATTTCAAAAAAGACAAATAAAATTTATATTTTTTTTTGTAGTAGGTACAACTTTTAGGTAGGTGCCAATAAAACAAACAAAATACACTTCGAGCATCAAGGTCCTAAATACATAACTTCAAAAAGGCACTACTAGACCAAAATAAACTACGTTCAAAAGCAGGAGAATTTCACCGTGCACCAGGGCGTATACGTATTTTTTTAAATTGAATTTTAAACCACTTCTTCAGTTTTTGGTTGTGTGCCCTTAATAATAAGCCAACACAAAACAAATTCATCATATAGTATAGTAGTTTTCTACAAAACTGACAAAATAAATGAAGAATCAATTTGCAGCATTGTCGTTTGCTAAGTGGCCTTATTACTTGCTACTTTTACTTGCCAAATATTTACTAGTATAAATATTTACTCAATATTGACTTATTTGCACATTGAACAGAAAATACAGAAATAGATATTAACCTACGGAAAAACTAAACAAATAAATTAAATAAAAATAAAAGACAATTTGAACTTCTAATGAATTCATAAAGAATAAACACACATCTTAAGTTTCGTTTTTGTCGACTTATTATTTCATTACACATTTCAAATAATGAAAAACATTTTCAAAAAAAAATAGTTATGAAATTTCAAACAGTTAATCAACAAACTAAAAAATCGATGCTAACGACCTCTTAACGTCAATTTAAAATTATGGATAAAATTTGGAAAGAAAATGTGAAGACCTAAATAAAATATAAAAAGGAATTCATAGCCGACCCTGGTATATATTTATAGTTAAATGTAAATAAGCTGCCTCTCTAAATGAGTTAAAGGACTGTTAGAAAAAAAACTAACCTACCAAAAACTCGTAATAACGTAGTTCTTTTCCATTTTCATATGTTTTTATATGTTTCAACTAATCGTAATTTACCCTATCGGCTTATCATTATTAACAAAAACGTTAAGTGTTCTTATAAACAAAATCAATATTTTCCCCCAAATGAATATTAAATGAGTGTGAAAATTCCTGTAGTATATAGTTTATCAAACAAATCAGAATGAGGAAAAACCACATAAAGCGCATGACACACAAACAATTCCAAATCAACTTACATATATATTCATTTTCATTCATGAACCGAACTGAACAATTTTAATTAGGTGAATATTGAATACACCTATCTAACATCTTTAAAAAGTGTTTAATGCATAAATCTCTCACGTACCTGTAAACACCCACACCACAGGTAGGTACATACATAATTACAACACTCGAATCATCACAAAAAGATTCAACGATTTTTAAATTCTGAACAGCAAGCCCAAAGCATTGTCAGCAACGTCATCCGTATTGTTATCTGTCAAACAAAAGATCAGGGGAAAAGTTTTTCATTTTCTATTTTTGTTTAAAGTCGAGGTTATACTGGTACACTCTACCTTCATAATTTTTTTTTTTTTGTTCATTAAAGAAATAAAAAACAACACGCAACCTACCTTTAATTGCATGACTTGGCTGTCCATAACTCATCTCCCAGATAAATAATTTATCTTTTGTCCAAGTCAGTGGCTTATACTAAATATATGTGGTAAATATGGTAACACAATAAGTCCCCTGTTTCAACAAGTTAAATACAAAAAAAAATATATATAACTGAACAAAAAAGCATCCATCTAAAGAGACTGCAATTAACAAATAAATATTGTTCGTGTTGGATTTTCTTAACAATATTTGAAGACTTTTCGAACTTCATGTTTTTGTATATGGATGCGGCTTTGAATTTCAATTATGTGTTCATCTCTATTTGCAGAAAGAGTTAACTTCTGGTTCTGTTTACAATTGAACAAGTGGGTATACATAATAATGCGAAGACAATTTAAAACTTTTGTAAGTCTTTTTATTTATCATTTAAGGAGAGAAAGAAAAAAAAGGTGTGTATCAAGCACATCTCAGTGCAAAGCCTTGAGATGTTCAAAAGATCATAAACATTTTAAGCTTTTTTTCGAGTTTCACACGTGAATGTCAGTTGCTATTAAATGTATGTATATAATTCTGGATAGTAGGTATAGTTAACCTAACTTTGATGTTTAAATCGCATTTGGTTTTAAGAAGAAGCTTTTACAATCAAATGTCAGAATTATTAACTATTTTAACATATTCTTAGCTTTTGGCCTTGACTTTTTCCCCAAATAAGCTTTAAAATGTTGTTTAACCTTATTTGTTTACTTTTGGCTTAAAAATAGTAGTTAATTGGAAGTTTGAGTGATCGTTGATATTTACTTTTGGAGGGCTTTACTTTAAAATTTTAAAAAATCATAGAGGTATTGATACGTTAAACTTGTTTTCAAGCTGCTTCGAAACAAAAAAAAAAACAGTTCGCATGATTTTGTATTGTTGGGTCATAGACTTTTTTTTGAGAAATTAATTTGGCTCGTGTTCTTTACTTTCAACTTTACAGGGTATCCCGTATATTTTTAATATATACATTGCAACTAACCGTATGAGCTCAGAAAAAAAAATATATTTCTTATAGGTAAGAGAAAATCGAAAATTATGAAAACGAATCAATGGAAGGTAATTTTTTAAAACAATTTTTTTTCAGAAAGTGGTGGTTGAATGAACTGGATTAAACTAACTTCAAAAAAATTCAGCATTTTTATAACATTTTAGGTTAGATTCTAAGAGAGTTAAAAAACAATGCCCTCAGCATATCTGTAATATAAATATATTTTAACAGTAACTTTTATTTTTAATAGCTAGTATTTAATTTTTACTTCCAGAATATAATTTAAGATATATGAATTTATCAGCCAAAGGAGGGTATTAGTTTGTCATCTTTCACTTTACTTTAGGTACCTATGTATGTATATGTAGATATCTTACAAAAGTTCGTTATTCACTTATTCTAAAAAGTAATCAAACTGATCATTTGCATTTCACACTACATAATTCATTGTTACGGACAATTTCACCTTAATTCAAACTTTCTTTAAAATTTCATAGTAAAATCTGAATGATTATTATCAACTGAAAATATACTTTTGAGCTTAACAAAGAGTGTCAAAAATAAAACATTGAAGCTTATTCTCGTATTTCGCCTTTGGCTTTACTTGGGTACATACATAGTCTGTGGAAACTGTGAGTGTTCATAGCATTTTAAAGACAAGCCATTTAAAATGATCATTAAGTTGTTACTTACTTTGCTTGGAATGTCTTATAATATAAGGCCTTGTGTTGGTCTCTTAATTAGCATGTTTTTTGGCCACAATTACATCTTTCAGCTTCAGTTTAATGCTTAATACTTGTTACTTCAGTAAACCAATTATTATGTGTGTTAGCAACTACCTCTAGTAGTCTTACTGACAAAAATAAAACCTTTCTTTTTTAACTTGTTTCATAAGCCAAAGTGCATAAGCGTAGAAAAGACAATAAGTAGATAATTATCTTTTCTTCTTTGTGCACTTTTGTAAGGTCTTTTAAAAGAGTACCTTATTCGTGTTGAAAACCATAATTAAAATGCATTATAAAATGCACTGTCAAACAATGGTTATGTTTATAGTGTTTAATGTGTCTTTAAATTTCAGGTCCAGTGAGCATGGGCAGCATATGAATCCATTCAAATGGAAATATCCTCACAAAAATCACCTTAACTTTATTAAATCAACTTTTGTGTTCATTACATTTATAAAAATAGATTCTTTAAAACTATTTGCTATCAGTTTGTTTATGCAAAAGAAAACCGATGAACGTGAAGTCATCTTAAATTGTTAATAAGAACGTGTTCAGTTTTTTTTTTGTGTTCGTTGATAAACCGACATTAATGTTAGAATGTGGTTAATTTTTTTATAATGATGATTTGATGTGAGTAAAAACTTGAGTTTAATTGAAGTGAAAAAGCATAGGCAACAACTGGTTTGAATGCAAGACTAATTTGAAACTAACCACAATAAGTAGAACAAGTTTCATATTTATTGTTTAACCATAGAATTGCTTCATTTGTGGGGAATGTTGATTGATTGATGATTTCTAATGTGATTTTCTATGGAAAGGCTGTTATAAAACTGAAGTTGGGATAGTACTATTATTTTTGAAAAACTTCTAGGAAACAAAATAAAATGTACATTTTACATTACAAATTAAAACTGGTAAACCGCTCAGAGTTATTAAGAAAATTCAGGGTTTTTCGAGCAACCAATGATTTTTTAAATTTTTTTAAAAATCTTCCAATTAAACTGAGCCAATTTTATATATCAAAATAATTCCATGTTTTGAGTTTAAACAATTTTTATGCATGGATTTCACTTGATTTAAACAGGATAATGGAACAGAGTGTCGACTTTAGAAAAATGTATAGTAATTAATTGTATTTTTTTAATAAATTGTTTAAATTTTAAGCGTTATATTTAAATAATAGTAAAAATGCTTGTTTTTAACTGTTCTATCAAAATAAAATTCTACTTCATAGAGCATACCTTATTCTAGAGCTGATGTTCAATAGTTTTTCAATTTTTTTAAAGGGTCCGCCAAATAAGTTTTTTTTTTGAAAATGCTTTAAAAAAAATTACCGAATATTTTCTCATGTTTTTTATTTGAAAGTACAATTCTTCTGGTTAATAATGTAAAATAATTTCATTCAAATGACTGCCTCGGCTGGCCATGCAGTAGCCTACACGATCGGTCCAATTTTTAAGCACATTATCGATTGTGCGCAGCTGTATTTCACCAATGGCTTCATGAATATTGTCCTTTAAAGCGTCAATTGTCTCTGGCGTAACACTTATCTTTTACGGCACCCCAGAAATAAAAGTCCAACGGTGTCAAATCGCAGCTCCGAGGTAGCCAAATGACATCAGCTCTGCGGCTGATAATGCGATCTTCAAAAACAGGGCGCAAAACATCGAGTGTAGCTTCGGCTGTGTGGCACGTAGCGCAGTCCTGTTAAAACCAAATGTTGCCAACATCCTCCTCTTCAATTTTTGTGAACGAAACATGGCCCGATAACGATCGCCATTGACTGTAACGGCTACTCCTTGCTCATTTTCGATGAAAAATGGCCCAATTATGCCTCTGGACGAAAATGAAAAATTCGCACCAAACAGTGACTACTTTTGCGGGTTTTCTGTTCCCCAAATACGACAATTTTGCTTGTTTACAAACCCGCCAAGATCAAATTTGATGATTTTTTTTTGCAAAATCGTCATCTTCTCTAAGTCCCTTCTCTTCTCTAAGTTCCCAACGTTGTTCAAGCTTATACACAACCATATTCGTTCAGCGGAAGGATAAAACTAATTATCTGTCAAATCAGACATGAGCTAAGTGTTACCATTCACGAAATAAGCACTAGTTGAAAAAAAAAAACGTTAGATGGCGGACCTTTTATTATGAAGCGTTTCTAACCATGAAACTTAAAAGAAAATCTGAGAAAACGACGAAAATGAGTGAATATTTTTTTCTTGATATTTTGTTTCCAAGTGTAGGTTTGATATCAAATAATACAAATTTTAAAATAATAATTAAAAAATATTTTTTTGGAAGAAAAACGACTTTAACGATTTTGAAATGTTTCCTTCAAAAATTTGTTTTCTGTTTAAGGCAAGTTCTTTGAGCTCAAAATTATTTCTTGGCTTATAATAATGAGTTTTGAGTCTTAAGCTGTTTCACATTTTTGATATTCTGTAACATTCTTGTTTTTGTAACTACCTTAACATAGGAGCAAGTTCGTTCAATCCAGTCGTGCATTTTGTTTCTTTTGAAAAATTGATTTAAATAAAATATACATACATAGATCTCATCTCTTATCTTTAGCTCCTTGTATTGCGAAATTTGAAAAGAAGCTTTTTACTTACTAACTTATGGCCTAGGTATGTTTCAAAAGTCATAAAGTAAACAATTTTTACTTAAAATACATTCTAGTTTTTCATTTTTCAGGGGAGAAAAAAAAAGATAAAAGTAAATATCATAAATCTTACATCATTACCAATTGATAAACAAACTTCTAGAATTTTATTCCGGTAGTTAAAATTATAAATGGAGTGTTTGGCAACAGGTAACCTACTTCAAATTTAAAAGCCAACCTAACCTAGTGCCAGTCAGAACTTCCGACACGCAATACTCTTCAGTGCAGCACTTGTTTCACGATTCACTTAATTACCAAACACAAATAAAAATAATAAACGCAATCTCATTTAAACTAACTTCTCAACTCACGACTCGACTCGAGTAGATGCATGAGTTGTTTTCTAAGTCAACTATAACTGACGTGTTTTGTTAAGAAGTTAAAAGGAATAAGTTTTGGGTCGTTAAATAATAAGACTTTATAAGAAGATTCTCCATCCAACCGTTTTGAAGTATAAGTTTGCATCTCAATGACAGCAACAACAACAACAACAAAAAATATATGCGGACAAGTCAGGTAGATGGGCGATCAAACTCGATTACAAAATAAACTTGAAGTTTGCTTACCCGTGAGATGCATTGGGGATTGGTAGTGTATTTCAGTGTCATTCTTACAGCAAGATGTAGAGATGAGTAATGAACTGATCCCGCATTGCTTGGGTTCGAGGCCTTGTTGCCAAAACGTTTTAGCAATTACTTGTATTTTTTTTTTGTTATTCAATGGCGGATTGAGCGAGAAGCAGAATAACCTCAGGCGTCTGGCTTGAGGCTCTGCGGAGCGTTAAATTGATAACTTGGTTTTAAAATTTTACAAAATAAAATTTGGCTTCATTTCAAATTCAAAGTTTATAACTTTACACAAAAGTGTAAAAACGTAAAAACACTCAAAGTTTTGAATGAAAATATATCAGGTTGAACAATTTCAAAATGAGCTAAATCTTACAATGCTTCTTCTCTATAATTTCTTGATTTTTGTAATAGTAATACTGTTCGAGCATAATGTAGTATCTTTTTCTAACCTTTATTCCTATCAATCAAAAAAGCGCCCATTTAGTTTTGTTATGGGGCCGCTTAAGTTTGGCTTCTCCACTGGGCTTAGTCATTTTCCAAGGTTTTTGTTTTCAGGTCGTTGTTTTTTGGATAGCATCATTCTGGTGATAATTTATTGTTATAATATTTGCCTTCCCTGAAACCATGAAATCAACGGCATCACATGTAATGCTAATTTTATCTGTAAAAAACATTTAAACGACAGCTTAAAATAACCTCTCGACTTTTAAAAAAGAATAGCAACGACCCAACGACCATGTCTTTATGTAGTGTTGCATGCAACTTAGACTTGTCTGATGTTGAAGAGTTTTGTGCAATTTATTTTGAATGGCTAGCGATTGGTGATAATAACCGATTATGTATAGATAATTGACTTTTGAAATGTGTTTCAAGGAAATCCACACATGGTAATATGGATGCCGTTGCATATAACTAATTGGTATGGCATAGGAAACTATTATTACAGAATGAAAACTTGAAACAAATTGTCAGGGAAGAGAAATCTTTTTGTATTTTTTTGTATAGAAAACCCTATAACTTGACTGGAGAAAATATTTTATGAAATGTGTTTTATGAAATGGTGCCTTGAATGATATAATCAGATAGAATAGCAAACATCTAAAAAACGATATACATATTTGGATTCATGCTTATTTTTTACTTATGTATGTACAAATTGTACTTATTCTGAATGAAAGTAAAATCGTTATTGTTGTAAATTCTCATATAATTATTTCCTTAGATATTTTCTGCAGTATAACATATCAGCCTGGAGTCAATACTGATATAACACTTTCCACAGACATATTTACAGGAGTAAAAGCTGATATAATCATTTTTTAGATATCTTTATTGAAGTAAATTCTCTTTTCTTTTTTTGAGTAAGCTTGATAAAATTATTCCTCGGATATAGTTATTGGAGTAAAGGCTTATATATTATTACAGACAAATCGGCAGACAGAAATCTTGTTATGTTTTATATATAAATAAAAATTAAAACAAAATTGATTTTGATTTTTTTGATTCAAAGACTCTCCAGGCCGGAGCGTTGATGTCCATTCGCTCTACATGACCCAGCCATCTCAGTCGTTGGACTTTGATTCGTTTGACCAGGTCAGTGTCGCTGTACAGCCCGTAAAGTTCATGGTTGTATCTTTTCCTCCACTCACCATCTATGCAGACGGGAACAAAAATCACCCGGAGAATTATCCTCTCGAAGCATCCTAAGACGTTCTCATCCTGCCTTGACACGGTCCAAGCCTCAGCGCCATAAATAAGAACTGGGATGATAAGCGTTTCATAAAGGGTTGTTTATTTGCTTGAGAGTGGACTTTACTACTCAATTGCCTTCTAAGTCCAAAGAAGCAGCGATTCGCGAGAGTTATTTCTCCGTTTCAGCGCTGGTGTCGTTGTCTGAATTGATAGCGGTGCCTAGGTAGACAAAGCCCTCAACTACCTCGAAGTTGTAGCTGTCTATGGTGACGTTTTGTCCAAGGCGTCGCAGTTCTATGTCCTTTCTTGAAGACAGCATATACTTCGTCTTGCCCTCATTGACCACTAAACCCATTTTCTCCGCTTCCGTCTCAATGCTCACAAACGCGCCACTGACATCACGCTTGTAATTGGACGGACCTTTGGAAGATTGTGTCACTGGTGTTGACGAGTGAGTTTTGCACAATTCATTCCAGAACGATGTCGAAAGAAGTCGCATGACAGTGCATCACCTTGTCTAAAACTTTTTTTGACATCAAATGCTTCGGTGAGATCTTGTCCGACCTTGATGGAGCAGCGTGCATTCTCCATCGTCATTCTGCACAAACGGAAAAGTTTGGCAGGGATGTCAAAACTAGACATTGCTCTGTACAGTTCTTTTCTATAGATGCTGTCATACGCGGCCTTGAAATCGATGAAGAGGTGGTGGGTATAGATTTGAAGTTCCTGGGTTTTTTCCGAGTTCTGCGTAGTGTGAATATTTGGTTGAAATGGTGGACTTTCCTGGTCTGAAGCCACACTGATATGGACCTTTCAGGTTATTGACGAACGGCTTCAGACGTTCACTTAATACGTCAGAAAGGATCTTGTATGGGATGTTCAGGAGACTAATGTCTCTATAGTTAGCGCAGTTCAGAGGGTCTCCTTTCTTGAGGATTGGGCAAACAATGCTGAGATTCCATTCATCGGGCATGCTTTCTGGCGACCATATTTTGCAGATGAGTTGGTGCAAACTGCTTACCAAGTCATCGCCTTTGCTGGACTTAAGATTACATATAGCTATCCTCACTTTGTCGAGGTCGGGTAGGCGGAATTGTTGGTCTGCGTCGCCTAGTTCGAATGGTGCTATCTCCCTTGCAGCGGAATTCGATTCGTCATCGCCGTTATACAGCTTGGAGAAGTGGTCTTTCCATATTCTCAGCATGCGGTTCTACTGCGACGTTCCCCTGATCGTCTTTGCAGGCTTCGGTTTCGAGATAAATAGATAAATAACCTTCTGTTATTTCTGGAACAAAAACAAAACGATGAAAAATGGATTTGTTTCAGTTTTCATCGTTTTTCAAATAGTTTTATTAATGCGGTGGACTAGATTTTAATTTTTGTCCAACTTGACTTAAAAATAGGAAATTTATTAAAAGTGCTTATGACTGCTTTCGTTTTCAATTCCCTTATTTAAAAAAAGAAAAATCTCGCAAAATTGGAAAATTTCAATTCATTTGGTGAATTCCACTCCGGGACATCACATCTCTTGGGGAATATTTAGTGTTGAGCAAAAAAAAACTGCATATGAAATTCAAAATCTAAAAATAAATTTTTCAAAATTTATACCAGCTTGTTTGGTAGCAACAATCATATTAAAGTTCCAGTATCTTCGCTAAGTACATGATTTATATCACTGTATATGTACATATATCGTGACCCGAGCCACGTTTTTTTTCTATCCAAATTCAGATTGATTTCTACAAAAACAAAGCAGTATAAACAACATTAATTATAAACTTACAGCCATAAATCCCTTAATTATAGAGAACAAAATATTCCATGGATATCTGTTAATCTAAAGTACTATGTACCTTTAAGCACAAAATAATAACTGAAAAATGAATCATTTTTAATTGAAGCATGCCCTTTGAACGTCTTTATTATATTTGCAAATATAAAAACGAGTAAAAAGTTTTAGCACAGTTAATTGTTTCTACATAGGTAGGTATACATGTATGCATAGTTAAAATTTGCACAGAAAATGATGGACAAGAATTTTAGTGCAAGCTATAAACCCACATTTTTATTTAAATAGAACTTTCGAATTACTTGTTTCGCTGGTTGTTACGCTTGAGTTGAAAACAAAAAAACTTTGTAACTTCGACTAGTTCAACTGTATTACGTCAATCAATTAAATTAAAATCGTTGGTCCATAAACCGCAAATTATACAATTCGCAATGCATGTAATTTCAAATCCGATAAGTTAACTGATTTCAATTGTGTATAGGTATTATGATGAATTTCATAAAAAAAAAATAAGATTGAATTCTGTTTGGGTTAATTAACGATTTCAATAACAACTGGTTTTTGATATTCTTTACTTTACTTTAAATTGCGGTACCTAAGTAAAAGAGGGCAACTAGCGTGTTCATAAAAAAAAAACACAATGTGAACTTCGGAATATTGGAGATTTCGATTTTTTGAATTCTCAAAATGTTTAGAACCTTCTGCTTTTATTTATTATCTAAAAATATCTACACTCACACACAGAAGAAAAACAAAAGGATTTCCCTATGGTTTTCATCCAAGGTCGTATTAAAACAATGGACAAAAAATCATTGGCAAAAAAAATGTATTTATTTCTTTGGCTTCTAGTTTCATTATTTCTCCATGTGCCAGTTCTTTTCTTTTATTTTATTTTGTTTTTGAGTATTGAATATGGGATCATCCGATTATCAGCCATTGTGGCAATTCGCAATAGAAAATTTCTATGTTGAAAGTGACAGAGGAAACATTTTTCTGTTTGTGCCCACACTTTTTTAAATGTTCATAGTCAAGTTTAAACTTGGGGCTAGCTTAGCCTGGGGTTTAACCAATATAAATTAAATATATAAAATCAAGTTTTTCTAAGCAACAACTAACACAGTGACACGTGGTACGAATATCCCCCAATAAGCCTATCCTAATACAATGTCGATTTTAAATGGTATTTTTTTAAATTAATACGAAGATATTATTAATTTAAATATATTTTTCTTTGTTTTTGTTTTGATGCTTTAAAATTTATTTTATAGTTAAATAGCCCAACTTGCATATAGGGAGCAGGTTCATTTAACCGAAGGAATTGCATTTTTAACTTCTCAGAGTGATCTCATCTTATGTAAGTAATAAATCACCACATAAGATCGAGATGCACCGCACATAGTTTGCAAGAAAAAACTGTGATTACAGTTTTGCGGTTAGCGAAAGCAAAATAATTAATTGCTGTTTTTTGTGGTTGTAAATAAATATATTGTGCAAGTGGAATGTCCAGCAAATTGGAAAAAAAATTAACATGTTTAAATCGAGCCATAAAGTAGGGCTTGAATCATTATCATTGAGAGCTCAAAGTTCGATTACAATCACAATTATTTTTAAAAATAATTTTAATTTTTTTCTTATCATATGCGATTTTAACATCTATTGCCGAAGAAACGAAATATATGATTCTTGGAATTGGAAAACAATTCCTATATGTCTGTGCCTTATCTATCACATTGGAGTTTTTAGATAATATTGTAAAGAGCGGGAACAATATCTAGGCTCGAGTTTTATTTCCATACAAAATTAAGTTGTAGGACCATATTATGCATTTTGTTGGAAATCAAATTACTTTTCAATTTCACTGGAAATGAAATTAAGTGTTCTACATTTAGGAAGATTTCTAAAATATCGAAATTGCTTCGATATGTCGAAATTCGTGAAAAAATAAAGAGAGAGTGTTAATGCACCGCATATTATTTCACAATTTCAAGTGCCACAAGTCTTCGCTAACAATACCGTAAAAAACGGAACAAACCTAAATGCAGAAAAGCGATTTTCATTTTCACGATGTGAATTTACCATTATTTGTGGAATTTGGAGCATCGTCCAAGTATAAATCTACGTTGTCAATAGATTCGAAATGAATTACATAATTTATTGCAAATTACGAAAAAAGCTTTTTCATTACAATTGCCTAATTTCGTTCGACAGATAATTTTTACTGTATCTTTCTGGATGCATAAAAGCATCCATATATATAGTTTTTTTTAAAATTCATCTAACTTCAAGATAATATCGAATGAGTATTAATTGCTCAGTTCAAATCTCTTGAGATTCAGTGATTTCTGAGAATTAATTTTGAAGATCTCAATAAAAAACTAACTAGGTTAATTTATATTTTATTTTTAAGTGTATACTTTTGTACATAGAATGTCAGTTTATTAGACTTGACCATTCTTTATTCCGTCAATTTCATTGAATTTTTGTGAACAACAACAACAACTTAAAGGCACTACCACCAATTGTTTTGTATGAATTAATTTTCTATTTATTCATTTATATTTTATTTTTGGCCGGAGTTATAGCTATTTCATGCTTGCCAGGCAATCATCAGACTCCTTAGTGGTGCTGAGCTTTAATCCAATTTTATTTGAAGGATTCGAACCCACGCATATCAGATCTGCTCAGTCTTTGTAGTCATGTGCACTTACGCACTACACCACTTCAGACCACTGATGCTACGTGTCCAGATGTCGGACACGTAGCATTTGGAGTCACAGCATTTTTATAAGCGCCTTAAAGCGCGGTTAATATTCTAGGATTTTTCGAAAATTATATTTTGAAAACATTAACCTAGATAATGCAGATATTTAATGTATTTAAAAAAAAATAAGGAAGTTATTTTTTAATTCAATATTTAACAAATCGTCATTATGTACTTACATCAAATTATTTTTAAGTCCATCAATAAAATAAGAAGCATGTTCATACGACCTATCCCTATATTACTCGTTTTTTTTTTGAAATTGCGAACTTAAGATCGTCGAACTGCATTTAAAAAAGATATGCCCATTTATAAGTCCTCGATGCTGATTATTTCAGTTATTCATATCTACTAAATTTATAAAAAAGAAATAAAAGCAAATATACTCGCAATACCAAATTGTGCTTGATACAAATAAACACATAAATAAATTGAATTTTAATGTTGAAGACAGCTGGGTTTAAATTAACACTAATACAATGCAACCTCAATTCAAAATTAACTACCAAACACCGGCTGTCAATCCATTTTTTTTTTTCATCTTACGTCTCAAGGAGGTCAAGTAAATTGCAAAAGTTGATTCTGTCTAATCGAACAAGAGATACACCTATGGAAGTCATCATCTAAACGAAACACCCTTTTTGAAAGATCAAAAAATTGAACTTATGTAAATGTTTCATATGTACTCGTATTAATTATACTGGTTTCTCTTACGTGAACTTCTAGGTTAAACTATTAACAATGCAAAGTGCTATCTATAAGAAATACAAAATACATTCAATTTAATCGGTATTAATAATTTACTTTGGATTTGGAGTAGATACGAGTACATTGTCTATGATAAAAGACTTGTTTTTTTTATTTTGTTGCTTGTGGAAAATAAGAGTGCGTCAAACTTGAAAAATAGCGCAACTTAAATTAATTTACACTCTAAGAACTTAATTTCCAAAAGAATGAAAAATAAATCATAATTGGACTTTAAAACAGTAGCATTTGTATTTAATAGTTCAATTCTTTGTTTAACTTTCTTATAATTTAATATAAATATCTTTCTATCTACTATCTACTAAACATAAAACTGTTATGTTATGCCTACTATGTGGGGTCGTATAATATAAGAAATGCTAAAGAATTGAGTCAATCAAATCTTCAAACGAAGAGAAACGAGAGAATTTTGATTAAATTTTTTAAACTCGCAACGACCTCAGGAACTCATTGTTTCTTTTCTGGTATTTTTCAAACTTTTTATAAGCTTCTGATTAAAAAACTTTCCTTAAATCTATGCTTAGCTATAGTTTTTTAAAGGAAAAAATATCCATTCTTTATTTCATCTCTCAAATCAAGTCATCCCAGTGCATAGTTTTTTACAAACAAAACATTTTGGGAAAAAAAATATTTTTTAATATTTCCTGTAAATACAGAAAGAGAGGGGTAATTTTTTTTTTAATGGTCACCTAAAAATGAAAAAAAAATATTAGAAAAAGAACGACAACAATATTTTAGCTTTTTAAAGTGAATAATATATATATTTCGTACTTTAATTCGATTTTTAAAAGAAATTGTTTAAGAAAATAGTTTTTGAATAATTATTATTAACACTCAAAAGTTGAATGAATGATACTCACTTAAAACTATAGGTCCTAGGTTCCTTATAATCGCAATGTTATTTATGATTACTGTCTCTAGCTCGATAATTTTTCAAAGACAAAACATGTATTAAAAATAAATTATTTTATTTGTCCACTCGCCGCGCCGCCGCGCCGGTTTAATTTAACCCGCCATATCTCATATTTAAAAAAAAAACCATCCTTTCATTTTCTTCTTTCCTTTTAAACTGACTTCCTCTTTCTTTCATACATATATCAAAACTGTAGCATACCTTCCGGCACTCCTAGTTTCCCAACTTGACTGCTAGATGTCGCTTTTGAAATCTTACAAATTTTAGTACAAATACCTTTTTTGCGCAAAATCGAAAAAACTCACCCTCTTCCAAATTTATAAGCGAATCCGAACCAGTATTGGTGTCATATGTGACTTTGTCGCTAAAACTTCAGTGAATCATCTTTCATTCACTTTCATTGCACTTCAAACCATAAACAAAAGCCGACAAGTTATACACGTTAAAAAAAAATAATAATCCAACGTCAACATAACGAGCTTTTTTGCTTTTGTCTTAAACAAAATTGAGATAAAGTATTCAAAAGTATCAGATTCTTGTTATCAAAGTTGTTGTTATAATTGACCTAATAAAATTCTGTTACTTATACATTAAGCCCGGTAGCATTCCTGCAGAAATAGAATTATTGATTTTTCCCTTATCCAGTATAAAAACAAAAAAAAACGCATTTCATTATTTTGTCTGAGAAAAAATCGATTCAGAAAGATACGAGTGAAGTATCTTCTAGTTGCAAAAAAAAAATATTCAAATAAACATAGACAAAACAGCCTAAAAGTATGCTAATGCGAAACTTCATATTTCGTTCGAGCTTGCCAACGCGTTCACCACATTTCATATTATGACGTCATTTATTTGAACGTCACTATCATAAGTATCGTAATCGTTTATTCAATTCCACTTACAATTCCACTTCCACTTCTTATCGCCAGCAGCCTGGAAGTAATCAACGTAATCCAAATACACAGACATCATTGGGCGGAGAAGCTTATTGCGTGGAACACGTTTCAATTGACATCGAAAAAGCTGCTTCCAACGGAACTAGCGGTGTCAGTGGAGACCATCAAGCTAAAACCAATGGAAACTCGTCATATTCCATAACCACTGTCGGAAACGGAACAGCAAGCACCAGCAACACATCGTCACCCGGTGGTGGAGGCCAAAACAACAACCAGTCTTCGAAACAAGACCGAGAAAAGCTTGGCAAGCGATCGAGAGCAGCAGTCTTTTTCCGTGCGGCTTTCGCGTTGGTTGGCATTTGTCTTATTATTGCTGCTGTCGTTCTACTTTGGTTCTACATGGGTTGGGAGTACGGTCTTCCAGCATTGCTGGTCGCTTTCGTAGCTGTTGTCCTGTCAACGGTCGGCTGGAGGTGGTTCTATATTGCTGCAGTAACCAGTAAACGGGATTTAACGTGAGTATTTAACTTTGTTTTCTATCTTAATTTATATATCTCCTTGAAAGTCGGTCACCCTCACCACCTGTCGTGCTTTGATGAAGGCAATAGGTACTTCAGCTGAGTGTTTCTCTGATTTTATTGCACTTGTTGACATTTAAATCAGGTGGACAGACGAGCTGGAGACAATGTGCCCTTAGCAATGCACTGGGTATTGGGTAACCTTAACTGACAGTTTATTATTTACTGCCACACAATTTGTTTCGCCTGCCATAACTGCAGCCTAAGTCGATTTATCCCGAAAAAGGAAATTAAGACTTAATTATGTGTTTTTTTTTGTTGTCGCTTTTATTTTTGTTTTTCTTTAACCCGGTTTTTTTTGCTTCTGAAATATCTACTACATACATAATTATGTGAATGGAAGGCGAAATATAATAACACAGAGAACGAAGAAAACAGAGATGGGAAAAAAACAAAATAAAATAATAGGTGAAGTTAAAGTGCGTGTTGTGCATTAACGGTTGACTGATCAAACATTTTTTTATAAAAAATGTCAACATACCTACAGGGGTTACCTTTGACCTGCTTTGAAGAAGACGGTGTGCCCATTTGAAAAGAACGAGTTTTTATTTTTTGCTCTTAAGTTTGACAAACTTTCCAAGGCAAACACGAGCTCAACACGTTCCATGAGATATGAGTATTCTTTTTGCCTCGCATTTGTTACTGTAGTATAGGTATAGTAGAATCTCTCTTAACAGGTTTTTTTTTTTGAAAATCTTCATGAATAGCGATTTGTGTTTAATGATCAGCTTCGAGTTGAATGGAGATTTTTTTGGTGGTTTTTTTTTTAAATGTTAATTGAAATTATGAAGTTTAGTGAATGTATTCAAATGAAATTTTATGTGTGTCGAGATACTCAAGCAAGGTCATTTTTTGTGAGTTAGTTTTTTTTTCGTCTGAGATTGATTAATCTACACGAGTCTTAAGCATTTGTATACAAAAGCTCCTTGAAAGATTGGTGGAATTATTATTGCCATTCAAACAAATTGCTTTTGAAGTTATCTAATAGTTAAGTCAGTAAATATGGGTATAGGAGGTATAGAACTTTAGAGAGAGAGAGAGCAATATTTTTAGTTCCTCTCAACGTGATATTTTTTTTTTTTATTTTAACAAACAAACATCAAAGTTCAAGTAACGATTAGAATAGGTAACTTTGTTTACACTGTGACGTGATACAAATACCTACAACTTTATTTGCTTTGCTAATATAAAACGAATATTAATTTTTTTTTATTGTAAAATATGCTGATGTACATATGTAGATACGAGTACATGCATAAATAGTTTTTTTTTCTTACATGACTAAAGGTGAAGTTAGAATTCGCCATCTGATTCCGTTTGAAGTCTAGTTTAGCTTTGTTTACTTTATTCTTATGAAAATGTAAACATTATTAAGAAATTAAAATGGTCAATTTTTTTGCATTACTGTAAAGGCTAATGGCATCATTTATTTTTAATTAAATCTATATTCTACCAAATTTGAAGTCAAACGGTTCGCCTGTTTACTTTGTTGTTAAATGGACGTAAAAAAGAACTTTAGTTAAGGAGCAAAAAATTGTACAGCACACTATGAAACCCTGAAAAAATACTGTATTTTCGAATTTTTATATATCTTGTATAGAATAAAATGTGATAACATTTCCTATAGACAATATAACGCAAGAATTAGTGATAGTATCGATTTTTTTGTCAATAATAACGAATATTAATAGTTACTTATAATAAATAAATATATTATTATTAAATACATAATTAGAAAAAAAAAACAAACATTTCTAATTATTAATGAAACTAGTAATTATAAAAAAATATAAATCTTTAATTATGAAAATAACTAGTTATTACAGAAAAAAAATAGGTTAAAGGGGGAAGATTATAGACAGGCTGGAGAAATTGACTCAAATTTTTTTGTTGTATTTTTTACAAATGTAATCCAAAATCAGCAACTTTGCTTAAAGTGTCAAATCCTCCTTTATAAGTCGACAACAAAGTATTATGGTAAAACAACTTTTTACTCTTTCTTGGAATCTTAAAATTCTGAACAGTTGAGCAAGAAAACATCCTCACCGCAGGTTGCACGAAATAAGTGCTGTCTGTCTGTTTTGTTAGGTCTGTCAAAACCGCCTTTTTTCTTCATATTAATAATTGTTTGCATCCACTTCTTAGCGGTCAAACTCAACTAACCACCAAAAAACAATTCTTAACATAATTGTTGTTCCTTACAACAAATTTTGTAAAATGGTTGTAAAATTACACTTACTTTTTACGTTTTTCTTGGATTTTGAAGACCGTTTTGAATTTCTTGTTTTTTTCTTTGATCTTTGTTGTGTTTTTTATACTGAGTTAAATTTTATATTTTTGCAGCAGGAAAATTCTCATTTCAGTTTTTGAATTCAGCACTCCCAAAACCTTCCGAAAAGTCAGTTAATATCATCAAAAAAAATAGTGACCAATATTTTTAACTGATTTTTGAAATAAATGATTCGATTCAAAATGAAAAGACCTTTGAAAGAAAGAATCAAAGAAATTCAAAATTGTAACTTTTTTTTCATTTGCTCGTCTATTGAAGGGGGACGATCATCTAAGATATATTTTATCTTAATATATCATGTAATTTTATTTGTACTTATGACCGTCTAGACTAATGAGTGCACTATGAACTGTGCACCAGACATAACCATTGCAAACCCCATCACATAAGTATATGCGATAACATCAAACCGATAGGCCAACTGATTTCCCATGAAAAAGACATAATGTGTAGAGTCCAAAAAACTATTTTAATTTTATTGGAAATTTATCATAAATCGATGTCAAAATTTGAGCAGCTTTTTTGTTTATGATAGATAAGATTTAAAATTGATAGTTAGGTTTTCAATTTTAAATTTTCCTACTTAAGGGCTTAGACCATATTACAGAGTACAATATTTATTGAGACATTTTTGAGAGAAACATTTTTCTTATCATTGGATTAATATCAAGTTTCAATCAACAGTCTTTAGAAAATGTCTCGAATATGGTTCAATTTACCTTAATAACAATTATTACATTAACTCTCTCTCAAAACTAATAAACCTTCTTGTTGTTTAACATTCGGCTTTCACTTCTCAACACTGACTTATACTAATTTTTCTGACTGGGTGTAACTAGTAGGTATCTCAAAGTTTAAAATGGTTCTTCGAGTGTAGTACAAAATAAAACAGCAAATAAAATATTTACTTCGAAAATGGTTTGAACTTCAATCTTAACATATCTCATAAAACTCTATTTTGATAGTTTGTTCTCACTAATTAAATGATATTTACTGAATCTTTCAAAAAATCGCAGAACAATTTGTAAGAAATTCAAAATTTGTATACCCCTAGGTGTGCCTATATTAATAATTCCCTAAATCTACTCCGCCAAATCCGAAGCATAAAAACTTAACTGGCGCATTACCCCTCCCGGTGCTCCCCCCATTTGATCCCCTTTATTTAAAAAAAAAGTGAGTGAACGCTGTAAATATTTAGCTTTAAGTTTTGAACATTTATGTTTTAGGATTGAAGTTTTTATTGTTCTAATTTTATTTTTTTTCGATCAACGATCTTTTTGTCTATCTGTCTGTACCGCTACAGTCCAATCTGCGATTTTCCTTAAACTTGGAACTTAAAGCTTTTAGGTAATTCCCTAGAAACGAAATTAAAATTTTTGGAGCTCTAAAAATTACGTTAAAAATTTTTTTAAAAAATTTTATGCCATAGAACCTGATTGTTTTAGTTTTCGATTTTCTTATAAATGATTTAATGAACTAATATCAAAGAGATCTTATTTTTGAAAATGAAATCAAACTTTTTCTCGAAATTTTGTTTTTCATTGTTGTTAAATTCTAAAAACTTATGTATATACCAATTCTTTTTCTACAAATACTTTATAAAAATATACAAATATAAATAATTATTTTTTGAAAAATGGGTCGTAAAGGTCTTTGAATTTTATTTCATACATATCATCCGTTGTCATCTTCAATTTTAAGCTCAAATTTCTTATTATTATTATTTAGTTTGAAATTTTGAATGCAAGTACCACAAATCAGAACGTAAATACAAATTGTTTAAATTTTTCCTCGGCTGAAGTATTTCATCCTGTTGGAAAGGATTTTTACTTTAAAAAACTTCTATTTCATAACGTTCGAAGAGATCAAAATAAGATCAAAGAGATCTTATTTTTGAAAATGAAATCAAACTTTTTCTCGAAATTTTGTTTTTCATTGTTGTTAAATTCTAAAAACTTATGTATATACCAATTCTTTTTCTACAAATACTTTATAAAAATATACAAATATAAATAATTATTTTTTGAAAAATGGGTCGTAAAGGTCTTTGAATTTTATTTCATACATATCATCCGTTGTCATCTTCAATTTTAAGCTCAAATTTCTTATTATTATTATTTAGTTTGAAATTTTGAATGCAAGTACCACAAATCAGAACGTAAATACAAATTGTTTAAATTTTTCCTCGGCTGAAGTATTTCATCCTGTTGGAAAGGATTTTTACTTTAAAAAACTTCTATTTCATAACGTTCTTCGTTTAGGATGATACAGAACAAGACTGTTAGAAACAAACAAAACCTAATGGGGCATATTCATAGTCATCTGACAAGTTATTTCTTCGTGTCTTCTAAGCTAACCTGGAGTTTATGTTATTCATAGACAATTTTGACCCGGGTCCAAAAGATAAACTGGAGCTCAATCCTTAAAAACGGTTGACTCTTTGACTAAGTTGTTTTTTTCTATCTGTCAAAAAAATGGATTGGTTTTCAATGGATTGACAAACAATAGCACTAAAATTGTAGTAGAATTCTATTTTCTACTAAATAGAGCGTGTATGTCAACTTCAGACTCGAGGCCAGTTGGACTCGGTTCCAAAATTTGACTATGAAATAAGTTTTTAAATATTTTAACTTAAAATGTTGATATTAGCTTATAGTCTACAAAGAGTCATTCACATCAATCTTAGAATTAAATATTTTAAATTATATCACTCAACTTAATCGACAAGATTACCTATAGACAACTTCTCCGCTCAAGTGACTAAATCTAGAACTAAAAATCCATTAGCATATTATAAAGGCCAATCAAAAATGAAACTCAGCAATAAATATAAATTAGAACCCGAAAGTCATTTGCTTATAATCTAAACCTATACTTGCAATCAGAATTTAAATTTCAAATTCAATAGGTAGGTATATTATGTGACTAATCAATAGGTAAGCTTCGTTCCAATAGTATTTTATATGGACTGCGTTTTGATGGAATCCATATAAGCATCATCAGTAGCGCTTTGCTCACTAATCAAATTCAACAAAAACTTCTCCAGATTAGATAACAGTGGATTTAAGCTAAGTTTATATACATCTTTTAAGTCACCTAGTTTTTCACGTTTCTACATTCATATGTACATATACCTATTATCAGTTTCACTATATTCAAGATGTAAAATATTGATCGCAATTTAAGCAACAATTTGCTTTAACTTTTTACTGTGACATTGGCATTGATACGTCGTTGTTGTATTTTGTTATATCCGAATGAACTTAGTGTTACGTGTTTTTTTTGTCTTTCGATTTCATTGGAACATTAGCTTTTAATTCAGACGGTTGTAAGTCTTCCTCCATGTGCCTTTGATGATTTTAAATTCAATTCACGTTTAAAATGCCGTCGCCGACGACACGTATTAAAACATCAGACATGAATTGATTGAAAATTGGAACTAAATCAAACAATATTGTAATATTTATTATTTAGTAGTACTAAATAGAACTAATATAAATATATTAATATAAACAAATAAGAATAGTGTTGTTCTTGAACCCCTCTTATCTACACGCACGATTCGATTTGACTAATCGACAAAAAAAAGGAAAGAGAAATGGAAAAATATGATCCACCTCATTTTTTCTACTTCGTTCAAAAACATCTGCTCTATCGTAAAATGAAACATTTAATAAATTTTGAATTTTGTATTTTATGCCTACTTTGCCATATAGATTGGCCCACAGTGCGCCATGTATAAGTAAACAAAGCTTAACTCACCTTAGCTATGCAAAATATTCGATTAACACAGCAAATTAAATGCGGAATTGCTTGAAACGGAAAGCAACAAAAATTATGAAGTTCATTTTGTGTTATATCCCTCAAAATGCCAAAACTGGTTTTTCGAATGAGATGATTATAATTTTTGGTTTTTCGTTTATTTATTTAAAATTAGTAAGATTTCAGTTTCAGAAAAAGAAAAACAAATAGGTATCGATTTTAAAGGCCATTACACTCCAAAAAAAATATATATAGGTAGTTAATATTTTGTTAAAATTGATTAAACAAATATGTTGTGTTTGAAGAAATAATTTATTTTTGTTTTTTTTTTTTAACGGAAGAATGTTTTAAATTTGTTTAACAAATAATAATTGTTTTCAATACTAAATGCAATGACATTGGTGCACTAAGAAAAATTAGTACCTAAGCCAGTATTTTATTATTATTATTTTTAATTAGCATAATGTTGTACGCTTATTTAAAAATAATTTATTTGAAGCCCACACTTTGTACGAAAGATTTCCGATAGACTAACTCCAAGAAATGAGTAACATGGATGGTTTTCAAGTTCAAGATCATTTGAATCGTGACGGCTATCCACTTATAAATTTGATGATTTTAGGTTTATCATTTTTCTATCAATAATAGTAATAGTAAAACGATGTAGGAAAAGCTTGATTTAAAATAACAAAGTTATTAGATGGTTAGATTAGATTGAGCATAGATTAATTTTTTTTGTCATATAATATGAAGGGCATGGCAATGCCGTCTGCGTTAAGAGTTAAATTATTATGTACATATATCTATATATTTTAAAAGTAAATAATTTAAAATTTAATATTTAATGTGAATCGTGGATAATCATTTGAATTTATATAAACTAAAAAAAATGTCAAAAAGTACCGTTAGGTTTAAATATTGACCCCTGCTTTTTTTCAAAGTTTGAAAGCTTCAAGTTTGATTCAACAGTACTAAATTTTGTGTTTTTACTTTTTTTTTGCAAAACAATATTATTCATATGATCACCATTTCACTTTACAATACTTTTAAATTTATTTTATACTATGTACTTGGTAACTAGAAACCTTGCTTATCGGTGTTGATGCCCCGCTCACACAACTCCGTTAATTTGCTGAGTTCAGTCACCCGGCAGACACGCCATAATGAAAATATATTTGCAAAAGTATTTTTCGGGTTCCAAGGAATTTTCAAGCTGAAATTTATTTTAATACTAAAAAAATTAATTTAGCTAAATAGTTAGATAGGTACCGAAATAAAAATTTAAAAAAATTGATAAAAATCTATTTCTGCAAATTTTGTCAAAAAAATGCCAAAAATAATTTGGTTAAAAAGTAAAATTTATCAAAAAAAAAAAATTTCAAGAAATAGAAAACAAAAATTTGTTTAATATCTGGGGAACAACAATTGTGATGCAAAAAATTTGTAAAAATTGTTATTGAAAAACAATTGTCAAAAAAAGGCAGGTGAATTTTTTTTGGAACCGCCTGCAGAACCAGTTAGTCCACTATCCAATAGGGTTGTGCGTTTACATATTTAATATGACACGGTATTGAAAACTAAAAGTTTATAGGTATTTTGACATTATATTATTTGTTTTATTATTTTTTAATTTATTTATTATTTATTTATTTATGTTATGTTTTTGGTACCATTTTGTCTCTACTCCAGTGTTTCAGTCCGTAATTTTCAGTAAATAATTTTGTTCCACATACGCCTAAGTGGTGTCTCTAAGAGCAAAACTGTATAAAGATCCAAAAGTAAATCAAATTTCATATTGCTTGTATTAATCTAATTTTTCAAACCGTTTTTCAAACCCTATGTATCGCTTCACTACACCATGCCTGTGCCACAAAAATCCATTCTTTAACTCACTTTCTGAATGGTATTTAAAGCTTCTTTAAAGTTTCTTTACTGTAAAACTGTCTTAGGATTTGATGAGATATTGGTGATTCAAAATCAAAAATGTTCAACCAAAAAATAAGCCTAAACAAACAAACTATTTTACGAATGCCTTTCAAAATTCCAGTTTCTTATATTATGTTTCTTAAGTGCAAACATTTTAAGATTGAATTATCAAAAATAAATAAATTAGATTATTAGTGGAAGTTTTGTTTTGTGGAAGTTTTCTTACATAAAATGTATAATATGTGTCTTCATATCTCGATATGTACATTTTCTTAACAAGTCGAAACAGATTTTTGAAAAAAGTACAGAAATACAACGTTTTAAGGTGACAGAACTGAAAAAAAATTAATGATTGATTTGCGACGTTGTACTTTGATTCTGTATGCATTTTTTTTATGTAAAACAATGTAAATTAAAGCTGGTAATCTGGAAATATAAAAAAACCTATATATTTATTTTTAATTATTCAACCATTACGTAAAGTAAATAGCTTCATTTATTCACTCTTTACTCATTATGACATAATTGTTTAAGTTTAAAGTATACTTACTTAGTTCCTACGGAAACTTAAAATTCAACAACAACCAGTTTGTCAAAATATAAAAAATAAATTTGAACTTTGAACTTTTGCGAAATTTAAAATTAATTTGATTATGGAAGCTGAAGTCGAAAACTTAGAACAACAACAATCGGATGATTGCGAATCACTTTCAAATAGCAATATTGCCAACAAAATAATTATTCAAGATATTCTAGAGAGAAAAAAATCATATAAAGATGATCGCGACCAAAGCATTCATCCTAGCTTTACTGACTTCAAAATCCCCTAGTAAAAATAATAAACCATTTTTCAATTGAATGCGAAAATTTAAATATCATTCCCATTTTCAAACTCTAGTCATATGACATGTCACTTGCGATATTGCAAAAAATTTATCGAGTACGAGCATCAATTTCAGAAAGAACTTAACCAAATGCTCAATTATCAGCCAACGGCATATGATGCTGCAAGATTTAATAGGTACATTTATACATAGGTGAATTCTATTTCAAAAGCAATATGATTTTGTATATTTTTTATTTGGTTTTTTTAATACAGACATTTTTGTATTACGACACTGTGGCCACCGTTACATAATCACAAGGAAATTGATTATTTTCAGAGAAATTTCTTCAGATTGAATCCTCGTCAAAAGAAACGACTTGAATTTTTAATGAATACTAAAATGATTTAAATCCATTTTTTAAAGTTAGTTTTATCTTTTTTCTCATCAAGGTTTGAGTGCTCTTATATTTCATCAGATTTGCCAAAAAGATTTTCTTCAAATAATTTGTTTTAGTTAGTTGTTTTAATTATCAAGACTATAATAACAAATACCAAATCTGGCAACTCTACTCCTAAGTAGTTTATTTGTCCCTAACAAACTGAAAATAAATACAAAACTTGTTCTTCGAGTTCCAAATCTATATATTGGCCTTGTTTATGCAATTAATGGCATCTATTTTTTTGCCATCATGATCATTAATGTCTGGTTCCCCATGATCTGCAGAGGAGAAAGCTAGATGCAGTTTGGATTGTACATGATCGCGTGATGCATTTTTGCAACTTTCTTTAGTTTGCAACTTAATTTTAGCTCCGCATCCTAAAGCAATATAAATAGGAGAAGAATACATTCGTTGTGTCTGGGAATTGAGGCATGTGAGTCATTAACCCGAACCTCCAACGGAATGTTTTTTTTTTTCTCCGAGGCGGTGGGTTATTAGATTCACTTAAGGTCATACTGCCGATTGCAAAGTGAGCTTTTATTGTTTTTTTTTGTTTTCTTCCGCCATTATAGTATATGAATGTTTCCAACTCCGAAATTAAAAACCAGAAACAATGCGCGTTTTTTTTCATGGTTCAAGTTTATTTTTAGCTTCAAATACCAATACGATTTTAAATTACGAATGCGATAACAATACGATATGCTTATATGCACCTATAAAAATGAACGGCATTAAATGTGAATTTTACTTTCGATTTAAGATTATTGATTTTATTTTAAAAAAATGAAAAAACTGCACGAGTCTGTCGAATGCATTGTTTGGATGACGGTTATTACTGCGCATTTTTTTATATCATTTTCAATTTTTGAAAACAAAAATTTTAAGATAGTGTTTATTCTGAGTTTAAAACTGAAGATGCAATCTGATTTACGGATATATTACGTTTTTCTTAAATAATTTTTAGATATACTTGTATAATTTATTGAGTATTTTAAAAAAATATTATTCGAATATAATAAAATCTAAGTACTTAAGAACATATCTTTAAAAAAAACTCGTTTCCGAAATTGAGTTTTAAAAAAAAACTTAATTTGTTTTTCTTCAAAAATCCAAAAAAAAATGTCTCGACTTTAAAAATATTGAATAATTAGCCTACCTACCTAATGATTTTGAGTTGCAGAACAAAAAAAAATAAATTACAAAATGGTAGAAGTCGTATTTTCTCCATATTATTATTATGGCTTTTAACTGAATTCCTAGATGTTAAATCAAAATTATTTTTTTAGCTCCAAAAACGACAACAAAACTTATTTTTCTCGAAAGTGGCTTTAGCAATTAAATTTTCTTTTTCTTTAAGCTATTGAAGGTTAATCAAATTACATATTTGGTCTTTTTTTTCTAAAACTATTTGAGAAAGAAAAAACTAAAAGATAACAATTGTATGTACTTTTGATGCCATTTTCATTTTTTAGGTTAAATTTCATAAATTAAACTTTACTGGTATCTATAATTTCAAAAAATAAGTTAATTTTTTTTTTTAAATGAGCTTGGAAATATTAATTTTCTGTTACTTCCAATTTACCAAATACTTTACCGAGATTCAAATGGATTTTTAAAGATTTCAAATAACTACGAGTGTGTATCTTGTTAGAAAAAAAAGTTTCTCATTAGCGTAAGGTTTAAACATAAATGGTCTTATTTATAAACTTTGTATAACTTTAGACAGCTGTCTAACTTTGCAAAATGTGTTCAAAAACCTCGCTTATTGTTGTATAATAGCAGCCTAACTGAGATTTAGAGTAACTTGTCATAACCTCGAATAAAGTGATACTTTTATTATTCCTCCAATTTGATTTTTTTTTTAGACAGTGTTTAAGTGGACAAAAGTCCGATAAATATAAGGGAAAATTTTTGCTCTGCACATCTACTCAAAACTAGATACCTATAACAAGCACTAATGTAACGATAAATACTGATTCTAATTTTTCATATATTTTTTTCCTTCCAGTGGTGTTCTTGCCTACATAAGAATCCTAATTCTAATTAAAAAATATGAAAAGAAAAATCTTACCATCTCGGACATTTTCCACATGAATGTCGCCAAACATCCCGAAAAAGCTGCAATTCTTTGTGAAGATCGAGTCTGGACTTTCCGTCAACTAAATGAATTCTCCAATCGCATAGCAAACGTATTCCACAGTCATGGCTACAAAAAGGGCGACGTTGTGTGTTTGTTATTGGAGAATAGGCCGGAATTCGTTGGAATTTGGTTGGGTCTGTCGAAACTTGGAGTGATCACACCACTTATCAATACAAATTTGCGAGGACCATCTTTGCTGCATAGTATTACAGTTGCCAAGTGCTCGGCATTGATTCATGGACAAGATTTTGCGGAATGTATTGATAGTATATCTAAAGAGCTTCCCTCCTCGTTGGCAATCTATCAATTTAACAATGCAGAGAAATCTCCGGTGACGGGATTGGCAAAGGATCTAACTACATTGATGCAAAGTTCTTCCAAGGATAATGTGCCAGCGTCGGTTGAACCTGCAAACCACCACGATAAGTTGGTGTATATTTACACTTCGGGAACAACTGGCTTACCAAAAGCAGCTGTTATATCACATTCCAGGTAAGTGAACTCTAGTATGATGAATGATGTTTGTGGTCTAAAGAATTTTATGCTTTGTGGTATTTTTTTTTTATTCTAGATATTTGTTTATCTGCGCTGGAATCCATTACACGATGGGTTTCAGAAATGATGACATATTCTACACCCCTCTTCCACTTTACCATACAGCCGGTGGTGTCATGAGCATGGGACAAGCACTTCTTTTTGGCTCTACTGTGGCTATCCGTAAGAAGTTTTCAGCGTCGGGTTACTTCGCTGACTGCGTCAAATTCAATGCAACCGTAAGTTGTTCTCATTACAAGCCTTCATTCATAACCATCATATTCATCTTTTCCAGATCGGCCAATATATTGGTGAAATGTGCCGCTACATCCTTGCCACCCCAATTTCTGAGAATGACAAGAAACATAGAATTCGCGTTCTTTTCGGTAATGGACTGAGGCCGCAGATCTGGCCACAATTTGTGGAACGATTCAACATCCCAAAAGTAGGGGAATTCTATGGAGCTACTGAAGGAAATGCAAACATCATCAATAACGACAACACAGTTGGAGCCATTGGTTTTGTTTCTAGAATTCTTCCAAAGATCTATCCAATTTCAATAATCAAGGCTGATCAAGATACTGGAGAGCCAATTCGAGGACCCGACGGTCTTTGCCAACTATGCAAACCCAACGAACCAGGTGTGTTTATTGGGAAAATTATCAAGGGAAACCCCACAAGAGAGTTTTTGGGCTATGTGGATGATAAGGCGTCGGCTAAAAAAGTAGTTCAGGATGTCTTTAAAAAGGGAGATGCAGCATTTTTGTCAGGGGATCTGCTATTGGCTGATGAGAGAGGATATCTGTTTTTCATGGACCGAACAGGTGACACATTCCGATGGAAGGGTGAGAATGTCTCGACGAGTGAGGTAGAAGCACAAGTAAGCAATGTTGCTGGCTACAAAGACACAGTGGTCTATGGAGTTTCAATTCCTCACACAGAAGGCAGGGCTGGAATGGCTGCCATCTATGATCCTGACCGATCTGTGGATCTGGATGAATTTTCAGAAGAACTAAAGAAGCTTCTTCCAACATACGCGCGACCACAATTCCTACGATTCCTGACAAAAGTTGACCTTACCGGCACCTTCAAGCTTCGTAAAGTCGATCTTCAAAAGGAAGGTTTTGATCCGAGCACGATTGCAGATAGCCTTTATTATCAGACTCCTAAGGGTCGATATGAACCTTTGACGGCTGATATTTATGAAAAAATCAACAAAGCAGAGATTCGATTCTGAAGGCCTTCCTATTTTGCCAGGCACTATACATATTTGGAAATGTGTGTCTTATTTTATATATAAGTCCTGTTGGGAGGTGATGGGGGATTTTTTTGTTTTTGTTAGAGATCACTTTTTTGGATCATCATTTTGTATAGGTAAATCTTCATGAGACTTGTTAAATCACAAATAAACGCACGGCTCGAAGACGTGCACAAATTAATTTAATTAAAGTATGGTATTTGTATGTGGGATATTTATAAAAATCGAAAAGGCAAGATAATAATTTTAATAAAAAATCTATGTTAATTGTAAAACTACTCAAGTTCGTAGAAAATGATACAAAATCAAAGAAAAATCCACGGGGAACTGTTTAATGTTTTTTTTTTCTTAAAAATTAAGTTGTTGAGACTTTTTTTTATATATAAGTGCAGAACTATAAGTATTGAACAGCTATTTAGTTTTTAAGAAATCTACATTTATAGGTTAAAAACAAAAAAAAAACTTTTTTATTAATTTGTTAAGTTGTTTTTTATGTACATTTATTATATTGATAAGTGTTTTACTTAGAAATTAGGTAGATAAATTAAATAAAAACTAAAAAAGGTTCACAATTTGAGAACAGTATTTTTATTTTTTTATGATTACGAAACACCCTAAGTTGTACCAGTTTCTGCTGCCTCTTTTTTTTGTTGATTTTCTAAAATGTTTGGGCTTAAGCGTTGGAAGTGTTAACAAAATATAATTCATTAACCTATATATTTTCCAATCCTTCAATCCAGATTAACACATTAATCCAGATGAATGAATTCGAATTCCATATTTTTTAATTATTTAATAATCCAATCCATTTTTTTGATCGTATGTCAGATTAATATATTTGGATTAAAAGTTCATTGTAATCCATTGACTGAAAATATGGCGATAAGTGTGTTCTTTTAAACCCAAGTGTATCGAGTACAGAAGTATTTTCTGGCTTCCACATTACTATACAAAGTATGTCTACTTTGTAGTAGCCTAGTAGCTGAAATAATTCCTTAATCACATTAAATAAAAAAAATAACTTTTAATCCAAAATTTAAAAAAAAATTGGATTAGTGTTTGGATTCAGTGAGCGAATAATTCAAAATTTGATTAAATACGCTTATATCTATATTTTTGATTTTGGATTAAACGACTGAATAATATGGGGGTAAAGTACTTTTCACATGAGAGCGACCAACGAACCACGAATGAACGAACATTCGTCCATTTTGACATTTCATTCACATAGACTTTTTTTTTACTCGTCGCGACCAACCACGAAGAAAACAAAAACACGAGTAATTTGAGGTTAAACACGCGCGAACAATTCATTCTTTGTAGTGTGGATGGTATGTGGAACGCGAATAGAGTATGACAATTCGTAACAAAAAATTGCAATTCGCGACGAATAATTTTATTTATCAAATTTCTCTGATTTTAACAATTTAAATGCTAATTTTATTATCTTAACATTTAAATAAATAAAGTTTCTATCATTTTTTCTGGATATTATGCAGAATTTTGGTCTAGGAACGTTTTAAATCCAATTTGTTCTTTCATTCGTCGTTCGTTGGTCGCTCTCATTTGAAAAGTGTTTTATGTTGGGTCATATTATTTTACCTAATATATTAACATCCAACATAAAAATGAATGTATGTATTTCTACTTGCGTTACATTTCTGATTGGTCTCGCGATATAATTCGAAACAACAATAATTACTTCTTTGAATTATAATATTTTTACTACAGTAGATACATAATAATATAGTTGGCTGCAGTCAGAAATGCTTGGCAGTTTGGTGTTGAGAATCAAAAACATAATATGGTCAGAATTTAATGGTACACTCATGCGTACGAGTAATTTTTTATTTAAATTGAGTCTAAGCAACTCTTAAATTAAACCGTTTGACTGCTTCTGCTTTCATTAATTTTCTTTAATATTTGTATTTGTAGATTGTAAGTTTGTAGTAGTAAGTAATGGCTGAGGCAGGCAGATAAGGTCCAAACTCGAAAAAATCATGGGAAATTTGCATTAGATAACTATGGAGGATTTTTTGATTTTTTGGGTGACTCACAAACCCATGAATTACGCTTTGGTGAATACCGGCTCTAAAAATAAAAATGTGCTCTTGCCCTAAGAGTATTTTTGTTTTCAGTTTGACCGCTAGATGCCGACACATCTCCCACAAACTACACCCAACTTAGCGTTGATGCGAAGAAATTAGAAAAATGACAAATGTGTCAAAATTAAAAGGCTGAAAATTTCTACATATCAAAAGCGAAAGCCAAGCGTTTATCATTAGCATTCTAAAAAAAAGTTGTCTTCAAACTCATTAATCAACGCTCTCACCTACAAAATAATCAATGACCACTGAGGTAAATTAATAAATTTTATCATCAAATTAAATATTCAATTGTGTATTCCTTTCTCAGGCACAAGACGATCGTCGCATCTGGGTTGGTAATTTGGACACTCGTCTCACCGAGTAAGTTGGCCTTGTTATTGATTTTGTTTGTTCTTTGCGCATCACTTTCTCCAAAAAAAAATATGCCTTTGTTTGGATATTTTATTTTTCTTTGATTATCATTTTTGTTTGAGGCTATAAAACTAATTATATCATTTTCTTTTCAAAATGTTGGTATCAACTTTTAAAAATTGTGCAAAAATGCGGTCAAATTGAAAAGTTCGATATGCTATTTCACAAGAATGGCCCACTCGTTGGCCAATCTCGAGGATATGCATTTGTTACATTTAAATCGGTAAGTGTTTTAATGAGTGAAGTGAAAAAAGGCGCGCAAATGATAGTCAACAAAACAAACTATTTTTCAGGCTGACTCGAGCGTTAAGGCGCTGCATAAACTTAATGGACAGTACATAGGAAAGAAGCCACTTGCTGTGCGGTTAGCCAAAAACCTGAATTATGTAAGTACCTACAAAAAATTAAAATTTCACTCGTAACTCTGTATCGTGTTTTAAGGATGAATTAGAGAAACCAAAGCCTCGAATAGAGATTCCCGCCCTAGGTACTCGTCCTGCAGACTCCAAAATTAGCAAAGAAGACGCGATACGCGCCATTGAAGCTAAACTAAGTGTTCTGGAGAAACGAACTCTGGATGATGAGATTGAAATGACAAACAGTTCATCGACCTGCCAAGCGCCGATTATTCAGAAATATCAATTCAACAAAAACAATGATGGCAGCAACGGTGGACAACGAGGAGGCTTTGGCACACGAATGCAGTTTGTAAAGCACCGAGGCTCCTCCAGACCGTACAACAGAAACCATCGCCCGAAACGGCGGTAATGCCACGACAATCGGTCAATCATTTAAGAATCCTCTCTTGTGTTCATCGCATGCTCTCGTTTTAAGTTAGAAAATTTTCTCAGACGAAATTATTTTTGAAGAAATAAATTATATTCATGTTTATCTAAGTTATATTGGACTTTCATTTTTGTCTATTTTCCTACTCCAGCTGAGCAGGGATATTTTCGAAAGATTAATGGAGTAGGGATGAAAAAGAGCAAATTTGGTTTTTATAATTCTTTTTTATTATCAACAAACAATTTACTTCGATTGGAATATATGTTTACCGCGCATATGTTGGGGAACTGGGATTGTTCCGGGGCATGGTACTTGTCCGGGTATTTCGCAAATGCAATGTCTGTCGCAGCCGACACCGAAGTTAGCAGGATTGTCCTTCTTTTCAACAAGGCGAGCTTCAGCGACAAGTTGTTCTCTAATAAAAACGAATTCTCATAACCAAACAAATAAAATTTTAAAATTATTTGCCATTCTTACTGTGACTTGCCAATGACTTTAATGAGATGATCCAGGATTTGTTCACGATTTCTGCTATCAATGTCAATCAGGATGTCTCTGCCGTCTTGGAAATAACACCTAACAAATGGCGATGGAGTCATATTTTTGAATGTCACCACTTGAACATTGGGATTTTTGAACTGCACCTGTGGTATGTTCCAAAAAACGAAATCCCTATCGAAAGAAGACTATCCTCTATCAGGGACAATCGAATAAAAAGTCTTGTGTAACAAAATTACCTAGCTCCGAGATGATGTTCACCGTGAGTGTTATAATTGACGCTGAAAATTTTAACTTTGTCCTTTAGAACAAGTTTGCCAGCATTTAAAAATTTCATGGTCCTACGGACAGGTGCAGCTCCTTTCATGAAAGGCATATTGTAAGTGTTTTTAATTAAGGTTTAAGTTTTAAATTAAATAAAGAAGTAGAAGTCAGAAAAATAATTTATGATGGAAAAGGTTAAAATTTTTTTTGATGCATTAGTTTTGACAGTGACAGGAGAAGGTTATGTTTTTTTTTCTCCAAGGAGATGTGTTCGTCAGGTTGATTTGAAAAAAAATTATTTTCGAACCTAAAGGCCTCTTCATACTTGCTGTGCTGGTGATTTGCTGGTTTAAGCTTTGTATATGAAAACTATAGTACTATCATGGTGGAAGTCGAATGGGGCGACATCTAATTTACCTATGCAACCCTCACTCTTTTTTTTTTGCGGAGAGCTTATGGAGGTTTTAAATGATATTTATTGATATTTTTTGGATGCAATAATCCAAAAAATAGTCTACTCTTGCCCCTACCACCAATTTTCGACGCTTAAAGACTCCCCAAATCGAATTTTACACCTCACATTTTGCAGCGCCACCACCAGGACCTCTGCAACCCTAAAAAAAACTCGCCATGATAGTACTATAGTTTTCATATACAAAGGTTTAAGGCTTCCCCAAGCTGGTGTGAAACGGTGACGACGAAAAAATAATTTAAAAAAACGTCTTGTTGTTAATGATAGCAAGGCGTTTTTATTGATGTTCAACCGTAGAATCCGAATGTTTCGGATTGGTCTGGAAAGCCTTCAATCTGTTTGAGGCTTTAGCTGTTATGGCGAGTGAAATGAGAAAACTGGCCTTAATCGCAAAAGAACGAAAAGAAAACGTTAACAGGAAAATAGAAAATCATTCACTCAGTTTTACTAGCTCATTCACTAGATTTCAGACTAACTAACGATTAATACAATAATAAAAATAAGTATGGTTGCCAATGGAAACAGCAGTTGTTATTATTTTTGTTGTTTGCCGTTCATTCCCAAATTATTCACATCTTCAAACAACAAATAGTGCATTATTTTATCAAGCCTTGAAGTTTTTTGAGGAGTTTGATCTGAGGCATTTAAGTTTCAAGCCCACAAAACTAAAACAAAAAAAAAAGTAACAATTACTGTCAAAAGGGAATGACAACTCTATTTATATTAAAAACCTTAGAGAATTTGCACTTTCTAGTTATTTTCAGATAAGCTATTTCAAAATACACAAAAATAATGTAGCAAATAAAATTTTAAAGAAAAATTCGAAAAAAATACAACCCAAAAGTCCTCGTATGATAACAGACTTAAACTATCCGTAGTGTCAACCTTACCTTAATTTCGAAAATATATTACACTAACCGTAACCAACTTCACACAATTCATCGTCAGAAAATTGTTGCCTGTCATTTTCAGCTTTGTGAGCCGCTTTTCATCTCATAGGAGAGAAGAAAAATCGTAAAATCATCATTTTTGCCAAAATATATGTGCATTTTCATCTCGAAAATAATCTCCTTTGTCTTGTTGTGCATTTAAAAAAACTTATCAAATTTCATCTAAACAAAAATGCCTTCTGCCGAAGTTACTGTAAATAAGGTCATTGTGCATCCCTTGGTGCTGCTCAGTGTGGTTGACCATTTTAATCGTATGGGAAAAATCGGAAACCAGAAACGCGTTGTTGGTGTTCTACTTGGTTGCTGGCGATCAAAAGGTGTCCTTGATGTTTCAAATAGTTTTGCTGGTAAGTTCTTATCTATTTGTTTCTTAGCTTGGAACATTCCCTTGAATGAGTCATAAAAACAATTTTGATTGCAGTTCCTTTCGACGAGGACGACAAAGATAAATCTGTTTGGTTCCTTGATCACGACTATCTAGAGAACATGTATGCCATGTTCAAGAAGGTAAATGCCCGCGAAAGAGTCGTCGGCTGGTATCACACTGGACCCAAACTCCACCAGAACGATATTGCTATCAACGAATTGGTTCGCCGGTACTGCCCAAACTCCGTGTTGGTTATTATTGATGCAAAACCAAAGGATCTCGGCCTTCCAACTGAAGCATACATCGCTGTTGAAGAGGTGCATGACGATGGAACCCCAACAAGCAAGACATTCGAACATGTTCCCAGTGAAATCGGCGCTGAGGAGGCCGAAGAAGTTGGTGTGGAGCATCTCCTTCGTGACATCAAGGACACAACTGTTGGCAGTCTCTCGCAAAAGATCACCAACCAGCTGCAAGGACTGAAAGGTCTTAATGCACAACTAAAGGACATCAAGAACTACCTGCAAAAAGTTGGCGATGGCAAACTTCCAATAAATCATCAGATTGTCTATCAACTGCAGGATATCTTCAACCTCTTGCCCGACATCACATCGGATCAGTACACAGAAACCATGTATGTGAAGACAAACGACCAGATGTTGGTGGTCTATTTGGCTTCTATGGTGCGTTCCATTATTGCTCTTCATAATTTGATCAACAACAAACTGACGAACCGTGATGCCGAGGAGGGCAAGAAAGAAGATGGCAAAGACAAGAAGGACAAAGATAATAAAGATGCCAAGGACAAGGATAAAAAAGAGGAGAAAACCGACAAAAGCAAGGATGAGAAGTCCAAGAAGTAAATAAAAAAAGAGAGAGAGAGTTAGGTCTTTATCGTTTTTAAAAGATTTTTTTTATTCCTGATTCCCTAAATTAACGGTATTTTTTATATCGATCAGAATGGAAATACAAAATAATTAACACTTGTCCCGTTAAGAATTAACTGAAATAATAAAACTATGCTATAACTACAAACAATTCTACATTTTTTTTTACAGTTTTAGCTAGCTCGCTATCGTAAATAAAATTTGCAACGGAATTTTTGCCACCGTCGAAAATTAGGTACGTGAATTGTGGTCGCATTTTTTGTCGGAATTTATTGGCATCGTTAATCATGTCGATTACAGAATCCGCAAAACTCGATTCGCAATGATTCACAGTGTTCTCTTTTCTTTTCACGATAAATGAATAGGTGGGAAACAGAGCTCTACACTGCGGATCGAGTTAGACGGATTTTGTAATTGACATGAATGTATTTCCCGTGGCAACTAGGATGCCGTTTTACAAGGAACAGTCCAAAATTTTTGGCGTTTCCAACTTTAGAAGATAGAAGAAATATCGTTTGAAATTTTATTCACGATATTGGAATCAATAATTTATTTAAGGATTTGTTTTGTCGGAATATAGGTTAATGTTATTTTATATGTTTTGTTTTGCCTTCAAAAACAAATTCCTAAACCAAACTCAATTGTTAATTTGCGATGATCGATATATTTCGGCACTAAGTGCCACCACAAATCAATAATAGTGTAAATACCAAATTACTGGCATTGTGCCATTTTGGTAATAAACAAAAACAAAAATCGACATGATTTCTTCTTTTACCTAATACACATTATCACTGGGTGGATAAGGAAAAGTACTACTCGAGAGAATGGTTAAAACAGTTCATATGCTTAAGAACAAAATGAAACTATTAAGAAATGGAATATGTAATGTATGCATTAAAAAGACGCAAAAAAATTTGGTAAAAATCAAAAACTGGTTTTACAAAAGTAAAATACTAGAAAAGACACAAGATTTTTTTTCAGGCAAGAACAAATTAAAAAGTTAAAGCAAATTTGAGTTAGAATTAAGAAAGCCACCTCACAAAGAAAATGCCTTAAAAATCGTAAGAAGTAATCTTCCAACAAATAATTTGGTCACATTAGTGGATCTGATGCAGTAAATTCATACTAAGTAATGCTAATGCTGGTACTGCATGTATTTAAATGCTTACATTTCGTTAATTCTACGTTCCCAGGAAGAAAAACTCGAAACATTGATTTGATCCAGATCGATCCAGATCAAGTGATCTTTGTTTCTGCCGACAAATATATTACTAACATCGCCACGCCGGAACTTCTCTCGTTGTGTGCGTTGTGGATCACCGTATCGCTCTTAATCTGTTCCTATTCGTAGTCAAAAATATTTTTTTTTATGAAAAATAAAAATAAAAAAACTTCCCATACCGGGAATCGAACCCGGGCCTTCTGGGTGAAAGCCAGATATCCTAGCCACTAGACCATATGGGATATAGAAAACAGTTGTCTTATATTTAATAAAAAAATAAAAATAGAAATTTCAACTCGTAACGTTAAGTCATGAACATTTTAGTACATATTTAAGTAGGAACCTACTTTGTATATGAAAACTATAGTACTCTCATGGCGAGTTTTTTTTAGGGTTGCCCGGATCCTGATGGTGGCGCTGCAAAATGTGAGGTGTAAAATTCGATTTGGGGAGTCTTTAAGCGTCGGAAATTGGTGGTAGGGGCAAGAGGAGACTATTTTTTGGATTATTGCATCCAAAAAATATCAATAAATATCATTTAAAACCTCCATAAGCTTTCCGCAAAAAAAAAGAGTAAGGGTTGCCGGCATACATTAGATGTCGCCCCATTCGACTTCCACCATGAGAGTACTATAGTTTTCATATACAAAGGAACCTATCATCTCCGATCCAATATTATACTTCGTTAAGATTAGAATTACGAACTATCGATGAAAATCTACCGCTTTGAGTGTTTCATCTCTAGAACCTTTCGAAATTACCAGACTACCTACATATACAAAAAAAAAAAAACAATCATCTTCATATGTAGGTAGGCACAGGCCTTTGTTATATTTATATTGTGTTCCTAAACCTACATACAATGTGATTTAAGTTACCAGATGCAGAAATAGGTGTTGCATTAGGAATTTAGGATATGAAAAGAAATTGGGGACACTAGCACTAAATTTTTTTTATTTTATTAACCGAGATAGGCATTTACCTACATACATACTCGTTTATCAAGATCTAATTTTATAAGTTAAAATAAAGATTTATACATATATGTAGGTGCCTAGCTACTTATTTTTAATGATTTAAATTAAATAACAAAAGTTATTACTAAATACTGAAGTGAGTTAAAAACCCTTTCCAAAGGTTGTGGAACAGCAGCTTGAATTAAATGTTTAAACCTACTGGCTAACTCCGAAAAGTATGCAACACAAAAGTATACCTTTTGAACATTTCCTTTGGAGATGCAAGAAATTTTTTTCCCGTTCTGATCTGGCTATTATCTATAAAAGTTATATACGTCCAAAGCTTGAGTATAACTCCCATCTCTGGGCTGATGGTGCTCCAGCAACTTGCTTAAGCCTCTTGGACAGTATACAAAGACGAGCCTTCAAAATGATCGGAGACAGGAACATCATCGATACTTTTACGTCACTCGAACACCGGCGTAACGTTTCTTGCCTCTCGCTCTTTTATCGTTACTTTTACGGTAAGTGCTCAAATGAAATAGCCAGTTGCATTCCTCCCCTTAAACGTTTCAACCTTAATACTCGCGCTTCCAGGAATGCTCACCAGTTTGCTCTTGAACCCAATTTCGGCCGTACTGTCAAGTACAGGGATTCGTTCTTTAGCCGTACTACGCGAATGTGGAATTCCCTTCCACGCTCTGTCTTTCCCTCTCATTGTGATATACTGAAATTTAAGACTAATGTTCACCGACATCTCCTTTCACATCCCCTCCTACTTACCTAAAGCTCGCACTGTGTTCTGACATATAAAGGGTACTAAATCCCCTTGTGTGCGTGATCATTATAAAAAAAAAAAAAATTGAAATACCAACCCAAATTGTACAGCCTTAATAATTCCTCATTTCGCGACTCACATTTTTATATTCAACCTGAAAGACAAAAGTTCACTTTGAGTCAAATGTTCGATTTACTATTCAAAAAATGAGGATCTGAAATTAACAATTGTGAAAAATAAGCCGGCCTTTGTCTACATTAATATTTTATAATCAGAGTTGTAAATTGGTATTTTTTTTTGACATAAGAAGGGCGTAACGCTGTAACCTAAGAAACAATAATTAAAACTAAGAATTTGTTTGACGTGGCGTAAGAAAGGAATAAAAGTAGAACTAATAGTCGGACGTGGTAGGAAGCTAATATCAAAACCGAACGAAAATTAGCTTTCCGAACACTCAAATGGAGTAGTCAGCCATATTATGAGCTTCCACCATTTTGATTTTTGTGTTTATCTGTGAATTCACTTTCAAAGGAGCGGTCGATGACGGCTCTTGCTATCGATAGCAAAAGTTAACGAAGCCTAACGAAAGGCACCCAATCTCAATTATGGGCGCGTCATATAAATTCCTCGTATTCGCTTCGTTTCTTACGACCACTTCAGCTGACGTTCGACGATTATAGTTCTACCTTAGGTGTTAATCTATTTCGAGTTTGAAACGAGTATTCATGAAATCTTATAAATAAAACTGTTAGTACATAGTTTTATAGGTAGGTATCGTATTAATTAATTGCTTCTTTTTACTTGTTTTGAGTTCCTAAAATTATAAAACTTGGGGTGGTTCTGTATCTTTTTTCAAGTATTTATCGAGCCCAGTTCATTTTACAACTGATTACCTACAAAAGAAGGGCTTGTTCTAAGTGGCTCAGCTATTAAAGGTTCTTTTGACCATCGGTTTTATGACGTTTGTATCGATTCGCATCACGTTTTTTTGAAAGCGGCGATGAGGTAGATAAACTGGCGGTCGCCTCAGGTACTAAAAAATGGTATGTTAATTTCAACGGTCAGATTACAAAGTAACCATATATTAAAAATTTGACATTTAATCACGAAGTGCTAGTTTGAAATTGAACTGGGCACTAATATGTTATAATGTTGTTGAGAGAAAGTTGACTATTTTTATTCACTCTGGAACACTTTTTAGTTTTCTCGGATAAATTTTTGGCACTCGAAAACCAAGGCTTACGCTTATAGGATTGATCAAGGCGCGAAAAAAATCATATATGTACCTAATTGCCGAAATAACTTGACTTAAATTGAAAATTTAAAATAAAGCTTTTGTATTAAAAAAGATAGAAGCCCAATATTGTATGTACATATAAGTGTTGCCGTTGTTTTTTAATTATTTAATTTTTCGGTTGTGGCTTATAAAACTGTCTAGCCTAGGATATTTAGCGAGATCCAAAGAATTTTCAGATAGGAAAATACATATTTTTAAAACCAAAATTTTCAAACTTCCCGAAACGTGCAGAATGATACCTAATTGATACAAAACATTATTTGCCAATGTTGCTGAAAAATTCTAAGTTAATTCTAGAATTTCCTTACTCCAGGAGTTTACGGTAAAATATAAACAATACACTTTGAAGCGTACATTTTTAACTCTTGTTCGTTTAGAAATCTTGAGTTTAGCCAATGGGAATTACATAGGATCTAATTTTTCAAATCTTAGCAAACGCTTTAATAGCAACTATGAATATGCCTCATTATGGCTAAAAAATTTAATAGGTGTGAACAAAGACGCCTTAAGGTCTCTTATATACAACATCACCATATCTACATCCAAATAGTAAGCTTGGTAGATATACTAAACATTATAAGATAACCTTCTGGGCGTGAACTTGCTAATTGCTTAAAAAGAGTTAGTTGAACTTTGGCAATAACCAAATGCGTCCGGGCAGTATGAGTCAGAGCAACTATTACCATACCACAACTGACAATCCTTCCAGGTTGATAAGGAATATTTATGATATTCATCTGAAAAATGGTGATGAGATGACTGATGACCTGATGAGTATCCACCAGTATAATTAAATTAATTTATCTCCAATCAAGAAAAAAATCACATCACATACTTATGTAAATTATTGGATTCGTGTTAAAATAAACGTACTTACAAAAGCGAACAAAAAACATCACAATGGAGTGACAAATTTTTAAATAAATAAATGTGTGAGTTTTTTAAAACTTTAACTGACCTAGTTATTATCTGTTCCAAAAAGTCACCTTAATTAAGTATCATCTTGTTTATGTCCAAAAAACGAACTCATTCGGTTATCACCCTTTTAATTCAGAATCGATGGTGCCTCCCAGCCATATTTCAAAGATCTGCCTTCATAAACCCGATAATGCAATATGTGAAGTGAAGCGATCAAAACATAAGTGCGTCTTCAACTGGAAGAAAAAACAAGAACTACAACACCTTTCAAGTACCATCACGCATCCTCAAGTTTACTCCGAGTCTCACCGCATGTAAACAAGACAAAAGGTGGGTAATCGGCCAAAAACCCGCCCGAACAACTGACCGACTGTCTCCCATTCAATCATTATTGCCGAACATCATCACAATAATTGGAAGCCGATAGCCAAGTCAGTCAGCCAGCCAGCCAGCCAGGTGAGAGCCACTTTATATTCTGTACCCACCTGTGGTTATTATTTGCTTGATTATGTTTAAAGCACTTCTTGATTCATTTAATTCGATGAGAGGAGGCTTTAATGGAAACGGATAACCTACGTAGATAAGAGGGTACAGGTTATGGAGGAATAGGGAAAAATCGTCAGTCCATCCATTGTTAACCGTATAAAGATTATTGTGCGTTCTGACGCAAAGGCAGTTGAAGCCTCACCACGCGGGAGTAAACACTCCTTCCACCATAAATATTCGACAGAAAAAAGTGCGAGTTATACCTAAACGAGATGAATAGACTTTGGGTGTTGGGATTAATGTGCGTACTTGTCATTACGGTTCGTTGCCAACTTCTTCCGACATTTGGAATACCGAAGTTTCCTTCTGATGGATACAACTTCAATAAAAACGATCTTGAAGATGGCAGACTGTTACTGACTCCATACATCGAAGCTGGCCTACAGTCAACTGCCAGGAAGTTGGCCAAAGTCGATAGGAGCTTATTTCTGAACACGACAAGTTATGCTGGTTGGTTTGGCTTAGTCCGCAAATTCATGGTCATAAAGTACTTTCACTCATTTACAATGTTTTTCTTTTTTGTTGTTGTTAATTGTTGTTAAGGCTATCTGACAGTTGATGAGGAACGGGACTCGAATTTATTCTTTTGGTTCTTCCCAGCGGAAGGGTCACAACGATTACTGATGTCGACCGGCGAAAATGACCTCGATGATGATACGGATGCGGGCGAGACAGAGGACACTGACTTCGATCATGAATATCTGAAGAAGCTGTCGGCTAATGAGACCACCAATTATGGAGCCGATGGAAAACCTGTTGTTCTGTGGCTGCAGGGTGGCCCAGGGATATCATCTCTAATGGCTTTATTCACAGAAAATGGACCATTCTTTTTGGACGGCACGAAATTAAAAGGTTTGTACATTAACGAAATAAGTGGTGTGCTACCTACTTAACTTCAGCTAGCTGATTGTGAACTATAATTTATGTAGATAATCCTTATTCGTGGCATAAGAAATATCACATGCTGTATATTGATAATCCGGTCGGGACGGGATTTAGTTTCACGAGCTCAGATGGATATTGTGAAACTATATCGGGAGTGGCTCGTCATTTATATATTGGCTTGGTGCAGTTTTTTAAATTATTTCCATCGCTGCAGACGAATAGTTTTTATATTGCTGGTGAATCATTTGCTGGAAAATATATTCCTGCGATAGCGGATGTGATATATGAACAAAATGGAATACCGCAAAATTATTTGAAGATAAATTTGAAGGTGAGTTATAGTGTGAGTTGTAATTATTGTATTAAACTTTATATGACCTTTATGTTGTTTTGTTCAATTTTGAAAGTCGAAAATCTTAAAGCTGAACGAAAATTTATTTATAACGAGGCAGAAAATACTACCATTTTCTCAACTAGTATAACTAGTTGGTAGCAAGGTACCTAAGTGACTGTTTTTTTTTATACCGTTAGTTCACTTTTTGAGGGCACTGTCCCACTGCCTCAGGCAACTTCGTTGTTCCGTTTAGGGTATGTTCAGTTGTTCAGTCCCCAGGCTGATGCCATTTTTTTTATTTTTTATTAAATGTATTTTGAGTTTGTATTTTTTTTTATTTTTTATATTTTAATACTTAAAAAGATGCACGGTGCTAAATATATTTTTTTTTGGCGATGCAAATATTCTAAAAAATTCCGAAACAAATTTGGTTAAAAAATTTAATTTTGAGTAAATACATTGTCAATAAAATGGCAAACAAAAATTAAAAAAGGAACAATCAGTTTTACTTTAACCCGGACTAAAAATTGTTCAAGAACTGAAATGAACTGTTCAAAGTAATTTTTTCCAATGAAAAAAATGCTTAAAAAAAATAATTAGGGAACAGGTGGAAAATTTTGAGTCCCCAACGAAACCAACCGGCTAATCATTCCGTCAGTCCATCATACAATCATACGATTAGTGTTGTGCGTGAATTATTGATTACGGGTATTGATAATTAAGTGAAGATTTTGAGTTACCGGCAATGCGTCCGTAAATTTCTGCAACATCAAAAGCGGTTCTTGGAAGAATCAAAATTATGCGCCGGTTGGCCATATTTGAGTTAGTACTAGCACCAGAAAAGCAGACCAGGTAACTCGAGACCGAATTATTCTTAGTATTCAAAACCCCCTTAAAACAAATCTTAAATTTCAAGAATTCGACAAATATTTTTTTACTTATTAAGATTACTACGGCTTATCCTCTTTGTCTTATTTTAAATTAAGACATTAATGACATTACCTCTCATTTTGTTTGTTTTTTCATTTTTTCCATAACGACCGCATCAATTCCGATTATTATGTTTTGCAGAAGATTTGAAAAAGTAAAACCAATATTGCAAGATAAAATTCGGAAAACAAAAAATCAAATTTTTATTTTGTAAAATCAATATTTTGAAAACGAGTCACTTAGAAAAAAATTAGTTTTTGAAAAAACACATACATCAGATGACTTTTTCAGTTGAAAAATCAAATCTCATTTTTCCATTGATCCTTACATATCAACGAAGCCACTGTGCACTATGTCGTATACGCACTTTTTTATTTCATTGAAATTTTATAAAATGTTTCTACATTTTTTATCAATTTTTTTTGGCAAAAATCGCAGAATTTTAATCATTGCATTGTGTCTATGAATTTAGGTATGTACTTCTTTATTTTATCAATAGCATAATTTATAGAATAACATATACTTACCCTACATACATATTATGTATGTATTTGAAGAGGGAACCTCAAATAATATTGAAATTATGGAATCAAATTAAACTAGTGCTTAATCTTGTTTAACGAAGTTGACTTTTGTTATTTATTGACGATTTTATAATCGATGTACAGAAATACTGTAAGTGGAAGAATACTGTATTCAAAATACTGCATTCCAAAATTCTTTATAACAATATTCTGGTTGGTCAAAATACTTAATTTCAAAATCAATACTTTGTAAAAATGCCGCAAAAGAAATATCGTAAGAAAGGGCGCGTGCACTTCTAATTTTTATTCAGTCCTTATTACAGTTTTCGAGAATTCTGGATTTACAGATTTTTTGTGACATTGAATTTTGTAAAACAGAATAACGATCCATTCCCGAAAGACTATGACTGGCCAATTATTCAAACTACATATCTGACAAAGAAATCCCGAAGCCATTATAATGCTATTTATTTTCTATTTTCAGGGACTCGCTCTTGGCAATGCTCTCTCAGATCCATTCAACATGGTTGATTACTCAGACTTTGCCTACCAGTTGAGTTTGATAGGTCCAAAAGGTTATCAAGAAATGAAACTAACAGAAAGTCTGATTCGAGCTTATATTGATCAACCAAAGCTGGCCAAAGCTGTAAGATTAACAAAGTTCATAATTCTCATTCTCATTCATGTTTAATTTTTAATTACTTCATTTTCTACAGTATTGGGACTCAACCCTTCATCTTTTCACGGTCCATAGTAACTACAGTAATCTGTATAATATTCAAGAACCTCAAGCGATGAATCTATTTCCATACAAGGAATTTATTGATCAACCTCATGTAAGTAATAGTTAATGGTTTTGGTGTTGAACTTTTATTAAAAATAATTCTTTATAAGGTTCGAGAGGCTCTACACGTGGGTGGTCATCCGTTTTCTGGACCAAACACTGTCTATACTCACCTCATCAATGATTTCATGACAACAGCTATGCACTGGACTGAACGTCTCCTTAACGCTGGACTTCGTATCATGTACTACAATGGAAATTGGGATTTAATTGTGGCATATCCTTTATCAGAAAATGCCTTTCACAAAATGCAATGGATTGGTGCCGAAGAATACAAATCAGCTCCCCGTCGACCATTTACAGTGAATGGAAAGCTTCATGGCTACGTAACTAAGGCCCGAAACTTCTATGAGGTTTCAATGCTAAATGCAGGACACATGGTGCCAACCGATCAACCAATCGCATGTTTGACGTTGATTGATAGATTTTTTACAAACAAGTTGTAGGAAAGGTGAAAAGCAGGCATTAAAAAAATAAGTTACAAACGATATCTCTAAAACACGTGTTGTTTTTTTCTTCTTTTTTTTGTTGTTGCTATGTTGTGAGTTCAGTCAATGTCCCTGGAAGATAAAGAAAGACACATGAAAATGGCACAATATTTTGTTGTCAATAAACAAAGACCCACCAGTTGATTGTAGATATCATATATCTTGTACAAACACAAATGCACTTTTAAGGACATGCGTAAAGGAGCTTTCTTTAACAGCTGTGTCAAAATAATCTGCCAAACGTTTTTCAATCATGGTGGTTTTGTCTATCGAAAGATTTTGTCTTTAAAATTAAAGAATTTAAGTCGGTTTACTGTTGTAAGTAAAGTTCTTTTCATCGTTTTTTTTTTTTAAATATACTCGTACGAGATTTGCTCAATTGTGTGTAAAATTTTCAGTCGAATAAAGTTAAAATTTCACGAAAAACTGTACAAAATATGTTTGTCAAGATGCATATGCACGACTTTAGAAAAGTTTCCAATAAAACATTTTTCTTTTTTTTAAGAAAAATAATTTGATTAAAAACATATTGCTGAATTGTTTAAACAAATAAATATATATCCACAAGGTTAGGCTGTTATTTGGTTAATATAACTAGATAACAATTAATGTCAATAAAATGATAAAATCGATAATAACTACCAATGAACTTGGGTGGTTGTTTCAAAGTCTGAATTCTATTTATAAATTTTGGTGTGTGTATCAAAATTCAAAATAGTAGCTTTTCTTATTTTCAGTAGTTGTTGATGTTTTGCAAAATTTTGTCTGGTCCTTTGTGGTTTAAATAATGTGAAGTGGATTATTAAACTTATTCAAGGACCAAATACCTACAAAGTTTTTGATATAAAATGAGTCATTGCTGCGAGATGGGATTGCATCACTAAATTTTGCAATTAAATTTAGGTATTTGTGTTGGTTTATATTAATCAATTAGTTTTTATGTGTTAATTTCAATTAATGTATTTTATTCAATAGCAACTGTTTTGAGTTTCTTCCAAGCATTTACGATTTACTTTTAATGATGAGGATATTTATGACTTTAAATTAAATAGTTTTGCGTGGTAACTTGATCTGAATGTGAAAAATTTTGAAACAAAGAACCGCAATTAAAACAATCTCTTATTTATACCTAAATATAAATGCTGGATGCGTATATCAGCTTCAGTTACAATATTTATAATCCCGAAAACAAATCGTCATCGTACCTACATAAAATTTCCCCCATCTAGGTGAAAGAGGCAATTTAAAAAAAAAAAAAAGACTTTAAATGGAAAAACAATTATTAAAAACAAAAGTATTACTGACAATATCATGCTTTAGCTTCTTTCTGAGCCAAAACTCTATCATTTAATCCAATTTTTAAATCAAGTTGTTTCAGTTAATAATTTTTTGAAAAAAATAATTTTCAAACTCAAAAATTTTTCTTCAAAATTTTATGTTATGAAGTGCGATTTTATAATGATTTTTATGAATTCAATGGAAAAAAACCGAAAACTAATTTCCATTTTCAAAAGATAAAAGCTAAGATCTTAAGGAAATTCTTCTTTTTTATAATTTGCTGTCAATATTTGCTTTAATCTTTAAAAGTATAAGCCCTTAAACTATACGAATTTGAATGTTTGACTTTGAATAGAAAATTGAAAAAAACATCTACATATGCCAGTAAGACCTAGGGCAATGTTAGAAGGAATAGAAGGCTAGGGCAGATTTTTGAGTTAGAAAATTAGTTTTTCGGAAAACTGTGCAATATTAAAACTTTATTGAAGCTTAAATTATATTTGTTGCCGCTGTTTCTTAATAATTATATTTTCATTTTAAGTCATGTTTCACTTTAATGGAAAGCTATATTCTACCTAAAAATTTGTAAAATTGACTAATTTTTGGAGTTATGATAAAAACAGTGACCAGTGTGACCATTCCTAAAACCCTTAAATGAACTGGTTCTACTCTTTCCCCAATTTTTCGGTCTGTTCAATAGCCCGCTAGGGCTGCATAAAAATAAAATTAAAAAAAAATTGACAGTCTACAAATCTAAAATAATTTTATGATCTTTTCTAGACAAGCTTAAACAGATTTTTAAATTTGTTATCGAGTGAATCAGCTGTACAATTTTGTTTATCTGAAAACCTCCCCTATCCTCTTCCTGATGCTTCTTTCTATTATAAAATTTCATGGGTATAGTCTTACAAGAAAAAAAAAATATTTAAAAGCTGTGCGATAATTTCAATATATGTAGTTTTTTTTTTTTAATTCGAAGTCTTAAAGTAGCATTTATCTAAGCAACTGGTTTTTCCATTTAAAACGAGATTTTATCATAAGTAAGGCATTATGACTTAACAAAAGTTTCTTTAAATGAAAATTAAACTTTTATTATAATTTATGTTCCAGACAAATAAATAATTGTTTTGAAAACTACGTGCAAACTCATTATCATTACCATCAGCAGCTTTTATAAAGCTCGGATTAAGGTTCATTAGTACAGCTCGCATTATTTATTTTATATATCGCTGCTTTAAATAATTTTTTGGCGGATATTTTTCAAATATCACCGCATGATGTCTTCAGGAACTTCTTAATTGACAACACATAATATTTTGTTTAACGACTCTATTCGTTATGATTTTCTTTTAAAAGACTTCTCTGTATCTGTTTTTAGGTTTGTTATAGGTATGATCATTACTATTTTTACATTTTTGTTAGTAAACAAATTTTGCTCGTAAATAAAAATAGTTTATTATATTCTATAGCCTTACCGATACTCTTCATTGCAGCTTAATAAAACATTTTCCATAAATAGAAAATCATAAATAAAATCAGTTTTGATGGATAAAGTTGGATTATTGCGAAAGGTGAGTAACATGATTGTCCTTGGGGGATATACATATTATTTAAATATCCTTAAGTACCTACATATTGCTGAGACCACGAAGAGCCATGATCGATATTCAAACCAAATTTCATACACCTGGTATAATTTTATAATTTAAGGCCGTATCTGTTAGAGTGTTGTAAAAGGGGTCTTATACCCAAATGGTTAAAAATAAAAATTGAATAAACAAAATAAATATTTAATCAATTATGTAATTATACAAAAACTATTTTTTTTTTCAATTAAGTTTTTTGAATCAATTTCCCTCCTAATTTTTAACTAGCACATATTATTTTTGTTTGATTTTTTTATGAATGTTCTTTTTTGTCGGAAAAAAATTTGTTCAGTTTTCGTTAGGCTAGTTTGGGTACATAAGTATGTATATGCCTGTCAAATAGTAACTGTCAATCTCATTCCACCATTTGCAATCCGCACCGCGTTCAACACACTGAAATATTTAAAAAAAAACCTTAAAATCTTTATTTTCCAAATTTAAGTTTTACCCAACAGTTTTTCAGTTCGAGTAAATTTATATATAGTAGTTTTAGATTCAAAATCATGATTTCAAATATAATTGAAAAATGTTTTCTGTTCTATTTAATGCAATCGAATTTCAGTATATTTTTTAAAATTGTTCTTATTTTATTTTATTTTATTTTATTTTATTTTATTTTATTTTATTTTATTTTATTTTATTTTATTTTATTTTATTTTATTTTATTTTATTTTATTTTATTTTATTTTATTTTATTTTATTTTATTTTATTTTATTTTATTTTATTTTATTTTATTTTATTTTATTTTATTTTATTTTATTTTATTTTATTTTATTTTATTTTATTTTATTTATTTTATATTATTTTATTTTATTTTATTTTATTTTATTTTATTTTATTTTATTTTATTTTATTTTATTTTATTTTATTTTATTTTATTTTATTTTATTTTATTTTATTTTATTTTATTTTATTTTATTTTATTTTATTTTATTTTATTTTATTTTATTTAATTTTGTTTTATACACTAAATGAAGCAGTTAAAAGTGTAGTTATGAGGAAAAAGGATCGAAAAGGCGATGCGTAAAATATTTGTCTCTAATTTACATTACAAATGTTAACCTGAGGTTAATCTTAATATTTGCTAATCCATTTATACACTAACAGCTTCATACAAGATTTTAAATTGAACCCCCTTCTCAAATAACTTTCTGCCTACGGCTCTATGATGATAGCAATATCTTAAGACTCAATAATAATAATGTTTAAGCCTACGTTCAATTAAATTGGTATTCCAAAGGCGTATGCATCAGCCAACAGTAACTACAACGACCGACGTGACGAGAGTCATTTAATGGCATTCAAACCACACAAACGCCTTAAATACCTCCATAGCTATACTTTGTTTGTCCAGAAATTTGCGAATGTTCAATGGATTTTGTAGTTACTTGTATCAGTTCAGTTGAAATTCTACAGAATCGATGATGGCTCTTAGTATCGTAGCACTTAGCAATGTGTTTGGATTAACATTTAATCGTAAAATAATTCAATTTGTATTTAATTTAATGTAAAATTATCTTTGAATAGCCTTTTGGCTGCGAGTCAGAGTATCTGTTAAAATCATCGCCGAATATTTTGGAGAATTTTCCTTACGAGGATTTCCGCAAGGCCGCCCGAAAAATGACCTCCCCACCTCCGACACGTGCCAACAGACCGATTTCGCCAATGTTTTGCGATACCTTGGAACGACATCCATTTATGAGAAATGTGATAAATTCCAAGGGATTCGAGGTTAAATATTCATCGCCAAGTGAAAAAGAAGCATCAGTGAGAAAGAGTTTAGAAGAAATCTCTAAGGATATCAAAGAAATTGAAGATTTCCTCACTGTTACTGAAAACATTATTCGCAGAGAGAAAGAACGTGACAGAGAACTTTATGCGCGAGAGAAACGTCGAAAACTTGAAGAAAAACAACGTAGGAAATCTGGTGAGATATCAAGCCCGAACAAGGAGAATAAAACCCCAAGTCCATTGAAGAAGACCCCTGCAACATCGAGGAAGAATTCACAAAGAGGAATAACCTATAAAATAAACTCTTTTAAAAACAAGCGATCTAAGCCGGGAAGCCCAAGGTTTTTGAACTCAAAGCTTTACTTTCGCAATGGAAAGATTGGATGCCTTGAAGCGGAGCAAAATGCTTCGAACATTGAGAGTACCCATGCTCTGGTCAAACACATACTACAATATGAAAATGAGAAACCTCTTGTCAGTCCCGAGAGTGTTCGAAAGGTTTTGAATGAATGTCTGTTGCCAGGGCAGGTTCCATTTGAAGAGTATGAAGATTCAGGCAGGCCACTGATGGTGGAAGCAAAGAAAGTAGTTGGAGAGCTTACATTTACAGAAGAGAATTTTGATAGTTTATCAGAATCTATTGCGAATACGGTTGTGGGGGAAGAAGAGGAGGAGGAAGAGGAGGACTGTGATGAAAAAGATATGCAAATTTGCTACAATGAATCTCCTGACTTGCCTAATGAGGATAAGAACACTCCCGAAACACAGGAAAATATATTGGATAGTGAACTGGTGGCAGTGGACGCCAACGATGCCAAGACCGATACTATAGACAGATCAACACCAGGAAGGTAAGTTTTTAATAAATTAAGGCCTTCTTAAACATAAGTTTAACAATTTAATATTTTTACAGTCTTGATTCTGATGGTCAGCAGTTTCTTCGAGATCAGGTTAGACATTTGGTTCGCAGGTTTACAGCCCGAGCAAATAAGGTCAAATCCCGATTGGAGCTACCACCAACACCTTCGAGTAGTGCCAGCTCGCCATCTCCACCACCACCTTCGGTGCCAGTACCCATATCAAAGCAACCCAACAAAGGTGATAACCATTCCAACATTAAAGTTATAAATCGAAACAATCGAAGTCAGTTCGAAGCAGACAATCCCCAGTCAAGTCTATGGCTGTGCTCCAGCCTTTGTGGCAGCAACAATGACGAAAAAACTCTCGATCCACAAGGGAAAATCTACATCTCCTGGTTGTGTGTTGTTTCCATCAGTTTTCTATACAATGCCTGGGTAATTCCACTGCGATCCACATTCCCCTTTCAGACCGAAGAGAATACGAACGCCTGGCTTATTTGTGACTTTTGTGCTGATCTTATTTACCTTTTGGATGTGATATTCTTCAAGCATCGGGTTATGTATCTATTCGAGGGATTTTGGGTAAAAAATAAGAATCTTACGCGAAAGAACTACATGAGAAAGCTGCAGTTTAAGGTGAGAGTTTTGAAAAAAATGTTTTTTTTTTAATCTGTAGCATCTTTTCAATTCCATACTCCTACTTATAGCTTGATATCCTGTCTCTGCTGCCTTTGGACTTATTGTATTTTCATTTTGGCACTAGTGCAGTTTACTGGCGATTTCCAAGATTTTTAAAAATTCAAAGTTTCTGGGAAGTCTTTAAGCTACTCGATCGTGTCATCTCGTCGCCACATTTTGTAAGCTATTCAGCATGATGAGTAAATCTATGTACTATGTATATTCATGAATGAAATTCTCTTTAATAGGTTCGAGTCGCCAAGACACTGACCTACATGCTTTACATGATACACCTCACAGCTTGTTCATATTACGCGTATAGTTCGTATCAAGGTAATCCAGTCGTTCGGCGTCCGTCGGTAGTTTTGTCGTTAACTTCGATGATTGATATGCTAATTAAATTAGAAATGTTGCAACCATATCTTTTTTGTTGATAAATTGCTGATTGTTTATGATTTATAAATTTTTGTATTTAATGTTTTCAGGTCTTGGAGTGAATCGTTGGGTGTTTAGTGGAAAAGGTCATCCGTATGTAAGATGTTTTGCATTTGCAACAAAGACTGCTACATCAATTGGTAAATATCATTTTTGTTTTGTTTTTTTAGTAATGGAAATAAGTGCGGGTCCATAATAACTAGGGTGGTAATCATTTTGAAAACTTTTGAATTTGTATGCTCCCAAGGAAGAAATATTTCCCGAATTTCAATGCTCTATCTCAATTCTATCTTGGCCCACCTTTATTTTATCTTGTGTCTGTAAAGGGTAAGTTTTGAGTTCGGACATAGTTTGGGTTGGAAGTTAGATAAAATATTTTCAAATATGATTCCTTGATATGTTATAAAAAAAATCGTTTAAAAAATTGTAAGGTGAGGCAATTTATGGCTCTTTTTAAAGCCAAAAATATTTACATCCCTTGAAAACGTTGTTTTAGCGAATAGTTATTGAAAAATTAATCAGGCCTAAAATTTGAAAAAAAAACTTTCTTTTTCTGTTCAAACTGCATTTTTTAAGAATAAATTTATTTTTCTAATTTCTTAAATTAAGGACGGTTTTGAATGATTTGCTTCACTTTTTCTTAGGAAATCCTAGTTCAGCCAATGATTTCGAAGCACCCTGCTCATCAATTTTCTTAAAAATTCCATCTTTTATTTAGCCGTGGAAATTTTCTTTGAGAAAAAATAACACGTTTTTTTATAAAAGAGGTTTTTCACAATTCCAAAAATACTGTCGCAATCAATAAAAACTGTTATCATTTTATAAAAAAGACCATTGCCTAGTATTTTTAAAGTTAAAATTTGGAGTTTGAATCATACACTATTTCAAAAAAAATTTGTTTTTAATTTTTCTTCATAACAGGAAAAAATCCAAAACCTGAAAGAGAAGGCGAATATGTCTTTATGACTGCTGCCTGGCTGATGGGTGTTTTCGTATTTGCCTTACTTATCGGTCAAATACGAGATATCATCTCAACTGCAACACGAAACAAAAACGAATATCGTCAACTTGAAGATGAAACGCTCGAATACATGCGACGTTTGAATCTACCGAATGAAGTCCAGAGAAGAGTTAAAATGTGGTTTAAATTCACTTGGGATCAACAGAGAACACTAGGTAAGTTTTTTGTTATGTCGAATGATTTTCACAATTAATTCATACATACCATCCAAATCATTTTAGATGAAAGCAACATATTGGATTCACTTCCAATAAATCTAAAGACAGACATCGCCATCTCTGTGCATATTCAAACTTTATCAAAAGTCCAGCTTTTTGCCGACTGTGAAGAGGCACTACTGAGAGATTTAGTTTTGAAACTGCGAGCGGTAACATTCCTGCCAGGCGATTATGTCTGTCGCAAAGGTGAAGTTGGTCGTGAAATGTATATAATTAAACTGGGGCAGGTTCAAGTAATGGGCGGTCCCAACAACGAAATAGTTCTTGCCACACTCTCAGAAGGTTCTGTTTTTGGAGAGATCAGTCTGCTTGGTATAAATGGTGCCGATCGACGTACAGCCGATGTTCGATCCAAGGGCTATGCCAATTTGTTTGTTCTCTCAAAATCTGATCTAAATGAAGTAATCGTTTACTATCCAAATGCACAAGCTATTCTCAAGAAACGAGCTAGAAGCCTTATGCGTAAAAATGCTGCCCGAGAACGTGAGGAAGCTCGAAGAAGTGCTATGCAAGCAGATGTAGTCATAGGTAATCCGAAAACTCCTGAAACACCACCAAAGCTCCTCAAGACAGTTATCCAAGCTCTGTCGCATGAATCGCCAGCTGTAATGTTGATCACCAAGGGATCAAAAAGACTCCAAAGAAGGTCTGAAAATAGGGAAAAGGCTTCACAGGCAGATGAGCCATCATCAACTTCAGTTGTAGTACCTGTAGCACCGCAATCAACTGAAGAAACACCACAAAATAGTTTTTCTATATTAAACGAAAAACGGCCCAAATCTCCAGATTTGCTTTCTTTAATACAAATCGAATTAAAGAATAAGAATAAATGTATCAATCTTACCGATTCTGAGAAAGCTCTTATAATATCGAACAGTAGCAGTAGTTCGTTAAGTGGCGAATGTGACGTCACTGTGCACAATGAAATGTAAATTTTATATATATGTACCTATCTATATTTTTTTTTTTTTATTTTCATTGAGAATAAAATTATATTGAATCTAAAATAGCACATTGAATTAAATGTTATCAAATGATGTATTTTTGGGATTGTGTTTTTATTTCTCAAATACCTTGCGTTAAATTAAGTGTGTAGTATATTTCTATAGTACCTAGTTATGTACATGTACATGTTACCAATATCAATTAGGCAAGAAAATCAATGAATGGATTCAAAGATTTCGTTTTTAATGTTAATTCACCCAAATCTGCTGCTAGATTAAAAAATGTTTTTGTCAGGCTTTTTAATAGGACAGTTATGCAAAATCAACTTATGTAGTACATAATCTTTAGATAGAGTCAAAATACGATTATTTCACCGGCGTTAAATATTAAGCAAAAATAATCAATTATTACATAATGTCCAAGGTATCATCAAGATCTAAACTGAAGGTGGCAATAGGGCTAGTCATGATGACTTCTCAGTTCTCAGAATTCAGTATAGAAAATGGTTTTCGAGCAACGTTTCTTTATATTTAGATTTGGACAATCCCCACTTTGTATTCCAATCCGTTCATAATTTGTTTTTAATTTTGAAATTTCCCTTGTAAAATTAAAATTTCAATTCCTACCTGTTTTTTTGCTGAAATACACCGAATTCGTAAAAATCTTTATTTTTTTTTAAATTCAGATTTGAAGGCTGCAATACTTTACAAATTTCTACACATCAAAAAAGTTATAATAGTTTTTTTTGCTAGAGTTCTAGATATTGTAAAATGACATGGGCAGACGTAAGGTGTAGGCAGTTTTTTTGAAGACGAACATTTTTATGACAAAACTTTTTTTTCATAATTTATTTTTTGAAACTTCTCGCAGCTCCAAAAATACCCAATAGTTGGTTTTTTGGTTCGTTCCCGTCTAAAATTTTTTAACCATTTTTTTTGAAAAAAAATCTATGACCATATTTTTTGTTTGACAATTTTTTCAACATGTTTTTTGAAGATGAACATTTTTTTCGACTTTTTTTTCACAATTTGCTTCTTGAAAATAATTTTTATTACATAAAATTTCCACTGTTCCGTGACAATTTTTTTTTTCGACAAATTTTGTTTGAAGAATTTTTGTTCCGGGAAAATTTGTTTAGCCTATTTTTTTCAGCATTTTTATCAACCATTTTTTTATGACGAAATTTGTTCTATAATTTATTTTTTGAACAGTTTTTATTCGTTTTGACCTAAATTCAGTATTTTTTTTTCCAAAACACACCATATAAAATTTTAGCTTGACCCCGTTTTTTCGGATTTCAGTTTGGTTCAAAAACAACATTATTTAATGTAAGCAGTTTAAATAAATTTTCCTAACTTCAAAATAATTCTATTCATTTTTAAATAAACCTCGAATGACCTTACACCTTAAATAAATATTTAAATCTAATAATAATAGAAGAACAGAAATTTAAACCTTATCCTCAGATTAACTAATCCATGCATTAATTTTTGTTTAATGCGTGTATTAAGTTAACCTGCTGAGAAGGCTTTAAATTTCGGTTTTTATTTATTAATAATACGCGGGCGGTTAAAATTTAATACAGTTATTATAAAACGATGAAGTGTTATTTTTACACTGTATATTTAGTAAAATTAGTGCTCAAAAACTTAAACTGATCTTGAAATAACTTAGCTACATATTGAAAACTAATATTCCTGTAACCTATTTAAACTTTTCTTAAAAATGTTTAAATAACATATTTTGTTCAAAATTTAATACCATCATATATTTAAAAAGTAAAATAATAACTCTGAGTGCTCTGAGTGTATAAAAGAAATTAAAAACCAAATTTTTTGATGTTATATAAAGCACATTGAATTAACTTTTAACAGTTAAACCTGTCCTTAGTTCTTTGTTTATTTCATTCAAATTTTACATCTTATTATTTTTTTTTTGTTTTTATAATAAATCTTACAATTCAGCTAGCAGCTAAAATTATTTCAGTCTAATACAGATAATTTTTTTTTTTAATTTGTACGCTTAAGGTATCAACATTTTACTGAGCCTTAATTTCTTTGTAGTGCTTCTCATTGTCACTTTGATCCAATTTAATAGAATACTGTCCGATCTGTGATCCAGAAACATCAGCTTGACCATTGGGATTGAAGACTGGACCTTCACCAATTTCTTCCATATCTTCCTTGACAATTCTGTAGCCATTTTCATCGGCAACATAATGAACAGTACGACGAACGTAACCGTCACTGTATGAGTATTGACCTTCTACTTTAGTTCCATCACGAGTTTCTGACCTTTGGAGGGCTTGATCGTTGATATCGTCATTGACAGCTGAATCGAATGAATAATGGGCATTTTCATTTTGAAATTTTTCAAGCTCAGCTTTGTCTTCTTTTTCTTCAGCGGTAAGTCCCTTTTGAGGCTAAGGAAGATAAAAAAAAAATTGGATTAGTGATGTCCATAATAATTAAAAATTATTATTAAAAAAAATTATTCAGTTTCTTCTCTTTCTTTCGTCTCTAAATCTCTGATGTAGTTTTAAATTTTCACAAAATACCTATTGGCATCATTTATTTAAATAACAATCTTCTTTAATTTATTGTTTCTCAACAACTAATAATAGAATTTGCAAATATATCTCTTGAAATGAGTAACCACATGTTTATACTTCCAAGAAAAATTAAATTTACAAGCAGTTATTAAGCTGTAGCAAGTCTGAATCTAAATTAAATATGGTGGTCAATCACTATCACAAGTCACTGCGTTTATTATCTAGAAGACTAAATAAAAAAATCCCACAAATTAACGTCCATCAGTCCTACTTAAAAAATGTTTTCGGACAAAAAAAAAATAAACACTTGAAGTAGTATCTTCAATATAATAATTGTAATTTAAAAAAGAATCATTTGGCCTCTTGATGATCTTTTTATTTTGTATACCTACCTATTATAGTTGTAAGCACAAAATTTAAATAATACTAAACTGTATTTTATTTTAATTATATTTATAGGTAAATGATGGCGCTAGAAACGGGTTTTTCAATTAACTTATCTCAAAAGAATCTCGCCCTCAGTTGTTTTGAGAAAACAGATTAACAAAACAAGTCGAAAGGTAGTGATTTCTCATTTCTGGTTAAGGAGATTGAAATTATAATGATAATGTAATTGAGAGGTAGACATCTACATCTACATGTTTACATTCATATTCAGCGTTTCTATAAAAATCACCAACGGGCCTCACAATGCAAACAAACCCATAAGGCAGTCTGTGACATAAAGCTGAAGAAATAAGACGTGTTTAGCTGCAGTACCGATCGTGTATACATAACAATGGGTAAACTTGACAACAATTTGAACAAAAAATAATAAACTATTAATGCAAATGATTTCAGTGAAACTTATTATTTGCTTGGCAATAATTGCTTTCTGTGTAGCTGTTACAAATGCAGCAGGTAAGTTCTCTGGCTTATTGAAAAAAAAAAACAGAAAACATGAATAACGATCAATTAAAAACAAGTGATTGTTCCACTTGCTGAAAAAAATTGTATCTTCATTAAATGTGTTTTCTTAAAATGAAAAATACTGCAACACTGCAAAATTCAATAATTTTTTATGTGGAATTCTTTGATTGATTTTCTAGACGAAATTTCAAGTTGTACGGAATTTTCTGGCAATTATGTTTGTGACAAGTATTTGCGAAACAAAAAGTAACAATTATATTTTATTTTTCAGAATGTCCTTCGGCAAGTAAGGTTCAAAATTGTACCCCAAAATGCTTGCAGGATACTGAATGCAGCGCCATAGGTGGAAAATGCTGTCCGAATCTTTGCAATGGTCGTTCATGTGCGCAACCCAATGTTCTTTCGAAAAGTGATTCTGGATTGAGTGCATTCGGAGGCAACAACAAATGTAAGTTTAAAAACAATTTTAAAAATATAAATAATTATTGTGATTTTTGTTGTTGTTGTTGTTACATAGACTCATCAGGCGGTTCTGGAACCTATTGTGGCAATGTTAAATGTAGTTCATTTGAAAAATGTGACATGGATAGATCAACTAAACGTCCAAAATGTGTCCGTGCCTAAGTGTTTTTTATTTTCATTATAATTTTTGTAATTTTTTTTTTTTAATTTCACTTTAATGTTTAAATAAAAGAATGTTGAATAAATAAAGTTATTTTATGTTTGTTTGTTTAAATAAATATTTGAATTTCACTCACAGCGGCTAAAACAGCGCTCAATGCACACAAAACGAATACGAAACGAAACATGATTATGGTTTAAAGAAAATATTTTTTTGGTTCCCGGACAAGCTGTATAGACAACGATGTTCACGAATGAAGTAAACTTTGAACTGAGTACTGGACACCACGGGACGGTTATTATATACACGTGGTGTGGTGATACCGGGCACTCATCTTCAGAGCGTTTTTCTTTTGTCCAGTTAGTGATGGGAAATTTGGAAATATTCGTACCTACCTATACCAAACCATAATGCCGGTTATACCAGATTTTTTGTTGTTGTTGCTGCTTCTGTTGTTATATTAATTATCTAATGAAATTTCGATCAACATTATTCAAAAGTTGATATTATGTTGAAGAGTGGTATGGAAGGAGATTTTTTTTTATGTCTTCAGATATCGAAGAATATTATCACACTCTGGTTTTTTGAAAAAAAAAAAAAATCAACAAAAATTGGACACGTAATTGGCATAATGTTTCGAGGTCATTGTAAATGTTTTAGCTCGTCATTATGTCGTTTGGTCTTCGTACAGTGGAACGGGATAGCCTTAACATTGAAATTGAAGAAGTTTAAAGATTTCTAGAGACTCGAAGTGTTATAGATGTTGTAACGGTTTTTTGTAATAAATCAAAGTGGTATTTGAAATCAAGTCTTAAATTGGCGGTTCGAATAAAAAAATGAGGCTTAAAATGAAAAAATTGATTAACCGTTTTATTTCTTTGATTTTATTTTCGAAAGTTTCAATTTGTTCTAACTCATTTTATGCAAAAATAAAATTCTTATGTGTTTTTGTACAGATAAATTACATATTTAAAATGTATGCATACAAAAAGTTTAAAAAAAAATCCATTTAGTATCATCACGACTTTTGGTGAAAACGTTTAATTTACCACAACAATAAAGAATCGAGGGTTTACAAAAATACATTTATGAGTGTTTTTGAAATCTTCTACTACGTTTTAAACGTCATTAAGTTCTTTTTTCGAACCAAAAAATTTCGAATAATAAAAAAAGCCTTTAGCACCCTTTTAAAGCAAAAAGTATCATATTTTCAAGATAGCTGTTTTTTTTTATTTCCAAAAACTCGGTTTCATTTAGTACAGTATATCTATATTTTTAGGGAGTTATTTCATTAGGGATTTATTTCACAGAACCCTAATTCTTATTTTGAATACAATTTTTTTTGAAATCTCATTTTGAAAAAATGCATACACTATCTGTACTTTCATAATCTAAAGCATATAATTATTCCATACTTCAAAAAGAAAATTTCACATCTTGGACAAAAAAATGAAATCTCCACACTTTTTAAAAAAATATGTTTTCTAATCCATTATCTAAAAAAGGGACAAAGCTTGGAAGCTACCTTGCTGAAAATTCAGACACGATTGCGAAAAATGTAAATAAATTAAATTTAAAAATGCATAAAAAAACCTAAAATTTTATTACAATTCTGGCCTATTTTTTGTGGACCAGGACTGAAAAAACAATTTATAATAAAGGTTAAACCAAGAATACTAATTGAATTGTTCCAATCTCGTTCCAGACAGTTTACAGTATTCATACACAAAAGCATTTTTGAAAAAAATTCAATACTTCAATTGGCCCCGCGAAATTAGGCCCCAGGAAATAAGGCCCCAAAAGAAAAAATGAAATAAGGCCCCAAATTGGGGTATTTTTTCATAATGAAAAAAATCGCGCGATTTTTTGCAGCTATTCTGTTACTCCCTGATGGTTTTCAACACGAAAGATGAAAATTGCGCGATTTTTTGCAGCTGTTCTGTTACTCCCTGATGGTTTTCAACACGATCCTTACATTTAAGCATTAAAAAATTTATATTACCTCGTCAAAATATTCTATGTAAATAACTAAGAGCTGCTTGAAAAAACCTTGAGGAACAATTTTAAATGTTCCATCCATAAAAATGGTTCTGTTCGTCGGCGGAATGTTTTCTTTTATAAGTTGAATTGTTTTTTGACAAACATCATATCGGCTTAACATTGAAACATTATTTTGGCACCACACTAAGCGGTACTTAAGCAGCTGTGGGTCCCCGATTAGCGGATTTTCACATAATTTTTTGTAAAAGACAATGTTATTTTAGCATTTTCAAATTATGAAATAAGGCCCCAAATTGTTTTCTTAAAATAAAATGAAATTAAGCCCCAAAAACAATTTGGGATTTTATTTCATTGGGGCCTTATTTCATAATGAAATTATGCCCCAAAAAAAAATGAAATAAGGCCCCAAAAAATGAAATAAGACCCCAAAATTTGAGAAATTTTGTTGTTGTTGTTTTGTGTACTTTTTTTTGGGGCCTTATTTCATTTTTTTTTGTGGGGCCTTATTTCCTGGGGCCTAATTTCGCGGAGCCACTTCAATTTTCAAATGATCATTCTTTGGAGCATATTTTATCACTTAAGAATAAATGAAATGCTTTATTTTGTTTTTACAAGATAAAATATTAAAAAAAAAAGAAAAACTAATCTAATTTATAACATAATATTTGAGTTCTTTTTTTTTTTTAATAAATTAGCAACGAATATACCCACTGTGTGAATGTGCCCACCACGTTTCTTGTGAAATGGATACAACTAACCGGCTTTATTATTATCGAGCATCACCTGTTGGGCGGTATTGTAAGCATTTCTTATGTAATAATTTGGATATTTGGGCGAGATACGTATATAATTTTACATCTTGGTCAGTACAGTCATTGAATATGCAGATGCAACGCACCATCATACGGGCCCTTTTATATGACATAAAAACCTCTTTTTTTTGGTTTGGCAAACAAAATAAAATAAAAAAATTGCGACCAATAAATATTTATGTTGTTGGATTAAAAAAATGTTGCATCGATTGGTAACAATAAATTTCGTTGTGATGAAACCTTTGTATCTTATTGAATAGAGCCAATTAGATATATTTTTATAGTTTAAAAGAAGATACTTGAAATGTGACAACTTGTTTTTTTTTTTGTAATTTATATCACACCTACATTTATCATTCATAAATAAACCAAAAACGAGTATATTTAATAGTTTTTTTTTTGTTTGTTTTATTGCTTAGTAATTTGGCATCTATCCTCATTTGACATTTATCCTAGACACCATTTGAAATTTCAGAGCAAATTTGTTTTATTTTTAAATTCAAATGTTAGATTTTTAGTGAGTTGGTTATTTTTGGTACATATTCCTAGAAAGGTTTTCAAGATTCCGGTGATATGCATATTTTGCGATTAACATAAATTATACTAAAATACAATAATAATTATGAACCGTGTAGTCGCTAGCCAGGCCGGCAGAGTCTTTTCATATCAAATGAATTTATGGTTTAGTGAAATAATGTTGACAAATATATCTGCAAGATGACATTTTTAACATACATATGTACATACACATACACAAATATGTAAATAATGTAAAATTAAAGGAATGTTGAGTAATTAAAAGTAAATCACGTAAATGTTTCGAATTCAATGCAAATGTTAATTTAATAGAGTAATAATTGACATTGGGAGCTAAATTGATAGACAGTTTTTATTGATTTATTGTTGGTTGGTAGGTATTGTTAAAACAAAAATAGGTACTCGTATTCATTAGTGTATGGCGTCAAGTATTTTTCTGATAAAAGTTAGTGTTGTAAGACTTGTGTCAATTTTAGGGATACGTTTTTATTTCTTCAAGTTTTAACATAGGCTGTTCTTGAAACCTGCTGATGGACTTATTTCATCCTATTTTTTGTTTCTAAAAATTTCGGCAATTTTTATTCAATGGTGACATTTTTTTGGAGAAGCATCTTAAATAAATAGTATTCAATACAAAAATTTTCAAAAATATATTTTTGGGGATTTTGAAAAGAAAATTACCTTTTTTTTTGAAAATTTTTACCTAACAATTTTTTAAGTTCTATATGGTTGTTTGTACCTGAAAATATTCAAGTTCTGAAAAACTATTTTTTTTTTATATATTTTGAACTATATATCTTAGGGCATGAACTGCAAAGGTCGGGTATAAACGTGAAGTGTTCAAAATCTTGAGATTTATACATTTTTTCTCTCCTATTAACAGAAATTAAAAAAAAGCCGTTACTTTTATTTCTTTACAGAGTCTGTAAAAATTAGAGTCAAGTATGACTGTACCACATTCCAACTTTCTGTCTGGACATTTATTATTTTGACTTGAGAAGACAAACAAAATAGTTAATAAATCGTTTTTCTGTGAATCTTGAAGGATAATGTTTTCATAATACCCACTTCAAATGCCGTTGAACCTTTTTTCGCAGAATTACGAACGCTTTTATTTGGCTTACTTAATACTTAACACCAAAAAATGTGTCAGTCCAAAAAAATAAAACACATAGCTATCTATCTTTTTACTCAGGAAAGGACAGCACTGCTGGATTTACTACACAGTGACATAATACTTTTTGAGGCGACTAGTTTTAGAGTGATGTACCTAATATCTTTACTGAGTATATTATATCCAAATGGAGAAAGTGGAGTTAAAATTGCATTGTTTTTAATCTTAGTAATGGGGTAGTTTTGATTTTTTATGTGATATTTGCGAAATAAAATTCGAAAAACACCTTTTTTTTATAATTTGCGCGCGCTCAAGGGGATTTTTGATGTACCCTTTATATGGACGGAAGGAGAAAGGTGTATGGAAAGGTGTGTGTGGCGCAAGGTACTGAGACCGAAGGTGGTGGTGGTTGTCTCAGATTTTATCTTCAGGGTTGGCGGCTGGGCTAAAGCGGAGAAATGCCGTGTTTTAAATCTATCTATATTATTTTGTTCGTTGTCATATTTTTGTTGGGCATACTAGTATTTACTCAATCACATGTTGTTAGTGTTATGCCAACATGTAATGAGTAAACCAGCGGCCCAACAATGATCAATGGTAATGGAATAAAAACAGGACATAGAACTACGGCAGGGATCGAACCTGTGACCTGTGAGGTTGACAGGCGACCACGCATACCATCACGCCACGGCCAACCCCAACCTATAACTGTAAATACATAATATACGACTTTCTTAAAATTGAAACGACAATTTAATTTATTTAAAATTTTTCTACAAGTTACAGTTTAAGTTTTTTTCACTGAAAACCCGTTCATGCTCAAGAGCGCAATTTTACCCCAAAAGACTTTAACAAATTTGACAAGTTAAATTCCACACAGCTTTTTTGTTGGTTCAAAAGAAAATGTTTATAAATTAGTTCTAAAAAATACAAAGTTCTAAATGTAAGAAGTAAAAATTTAAAAAAATTGCCGATAAAATTTTCTTCTGCTTTCTCCAAAAAATTGACTCAAAAAAAATTTGCCAAAAGAATATATCAGGGAACAAGTAAAAATTTTTAAATCGTAAAAATAAAAATGGTAGGAAAAAATAATTGGAAAAAATTCGAATATTTTTTCACACCAAAAAGTGGTCAGGAACAAGTAGAAATTTGTTTTTGAGAAAATAAATTGTGAACAATAATTTTATTGGTCAAGCAAAATGTTCGTTGAAATAGTTGGAAGAAATACCAACCAAAAACAAATGTCGAAACAAATTTGGTCAAAAACAACTGTCAAAACTTACGCCAGTAAAAGTTTTAATATGGAGCACCTAAGTGGAATTTTTTTCAATTGCTTATTATAATAATTTATTGAATGCGATATATAAGTATCTCTTTTGAATCTCTTTGGAACCGGCACGCGTAGGTGGTTTGTTTAGTAATTATATATAAGTTCAAATATAAAGTCTCGGTATCGTTTCAAGTTCATTTTTTTTAAGTCTAATGTCGTTTTCAATTGGAAACGGAAAAAAGCATTCTGAATGCGTTCAATTGGGCTAAAGTAACAGTTCTGATTCTAAAAACAAGAGAATTTCTCTTCTGGATTTGAAATCAGAAGCAAAAACAGAATCACTCACACATTCAAAGATTTAAATGTCACACTTGATAAATGTCATGTTTTTTAATTCACAAATTGTGCGAACTATGAAGTGATTGCTTGAAATACTAATACAGTCACACCAAACTTCAAGTTTTTCAGAATTGAAAAAAAACTGTTCAATTGGGATTCCGAATCTAAAACCAATTCCGGATTACCAATTGAAAACGACATAAGGCCATACACGAAGAAGAAAACCGTGTCTGCGTTTTTCTTCGTTGTGCGTTATAGCACAAGGGTAAAATTCAGCAAGATTATAAGATCTGTTTTTGAGATTGACCTATAGATTTAGAGTCTTAAATTCATTAATCCACTCCTGCATTAAACTCAATGAAATTAGCATTAATTTGTTTCATGAAAAAAAAATCAAATAAAAGATCAAAGAAAATAATATTATCATAATGTCTTACAGTCATAATAAATAAATTGCCTGGAGGGTCTTTGCCATAGGTTGGGTATATGAACGTGATGATCTTGTTGGATCGCAAAAATGAACAAAACTTAAATTTATTTTTTCCATAAAAACAAGTCAAATATTAAACACCAATTTCTGTTATAAAGCTTCACACATGGAGGTGTAGGCTGAAGGTACATTCGTAAATATGGTTTAAATGCAAAATGCAAACATTGAAGTTCGACCGGAAAAATATACAGATTTATGTGAATATTTTTAATGTCACATTTTGAAAAGACCTACATAAGATCTAGCTGTTAGGGAGCGATTGGAGCGTTTACATTTTTGAAGGAAAGTTAAATGGAAAAAAGATACATAATGGGAAGCTTCAACTATAAAAGTAGTTAACCTTTCTTTTATGATGGTAATCAAACACATGTCAAAAATTTTAACACAAGATGTAAGATTATGCCTTCATCATAAATTAAATCGTTAAACATTGAAATTTCTTGTTTAGTAAAATATTACCGGAACGTGTCAACAATTTTTTTAATAATATTTTTTAACTTAAAGCACCTATAAACAATGTCAATCCTAGCAGACGTTTATCATTTTTTTTCTTTAAAATAAAGTTCATGACAGTTTTTAATGGTGGCTCAATTTCCTATCCTACATGGAGATACCTTTTTAAAAAGTCTTAAATATAGTTAGGTATCTAAAATATTAACTGTACGTTTTATATAGTAACTAAAGGTAGCTTTACTTTAAACAAAATTCGCTCGAGACAAATTGTAGTGTACCCTATTTTTTAATAAAGAACTCATAGAATCCTTTTGAACGAATATGTGAAACTGAAAATAATATTTTTGTTAACTCCTCAGTATTTAAGGAATGAATGACGTACGTATTTACAGTGTGTTTTGTATAAGATGTGATAAAAGTCTAAAAAGATGAAAAAAATTAACTAAGACAGAGAAAAAAAATTGTTAGAATATTAAAATCTCAAAATACCATTAATTAAACTCGAAATATTAATCAGACCTAATATTACGATCATAGAAAACTTCTATCGATCTGTCGGACAAGATTCTCAAATATTTATTATGCATCAGTTAGAGGCCAAATTTGTTTGGCTTATTTTAGCAACTCAAATAATGAATTTTAGGCTTTTCATATTTTTTTCTAATGACATTCTTATATTTTTATACGGAACATCAAAAGGAGCAAGTTCATGCTATCGAGTCGTGTATTTAAATTTTTTAATGTATTCTTTAGTTTTCATTTTAAATCAAGTTCTTTTAATGAGTATTAAGTTTTAGAAAATAAAAGAAGAATATTCTTCCCAAGCAAATAAAAAAGTAGGTATAGTTCAAATTTAATTCAATTTAAAGAGAAAAATTAAGTTAAAATTTTATAATTATTATTAAATAATTTTAACTATTTTTATTAATTATAATTATAATTATTAATTATTATATTTGAGCATTGGCACACATATACATTTTAAAACGTTTTTTGTTTTATTTAAAGTAGACAAATTTCCTTACAAATAAAAAAACAAGTATACGCCGAAATGTCCCAACTTGAATGTAATGATATGAATGAATGAATATTGGTGACCCGGTTTAATTGTTTGGTTCATGACATTTGTTTTTTTTTTTTGAGTAGGTGAATCCAAATCTGAGAGTTAAAACAAAACAAGGACACAAAATCTAGAATTGAAAATGATAGCAAATATTTCTATTGGAATGTTGTATAAAAAATGCAGTCTTTAATTTTCTTTTTTCGAAATCTTTAAAAACAGTTGAATTTTCTACATTTCCGACTCAAAATCAAGAGTACGAATACAAACTTACGGTACTTGAAAAAAAAAATTAAGAAAATAAATTAAGACATTTTAAACATTTTTGAATTGAAATTTTATATTTACACGACTCTTCAAAATATTTTCGCTATCTATGATTAATTTTCACATTTAAAAAAGTGTCTAAAAGGCCTATCTTAACTTAAACGCTCTCCTTGGAAAATTTAGTAGTAGTCATTTTTAATCTATGTATATGTACATATATCTGATGGTCTTAGGATTTTACTTTGTAAAATAACAGGAAAAAAAATAGATTCTACGTCTTTGATAAAAAAAAACTTTTAACCAATTTATTTAGAAAACATATTGAAAAATTTTTCTTCACACAAAAATAAAGCGTTCTATGTGACATTGTGCAAATGTATTTATTCAGTTGCCTATAAATATTAGACTAGTATATTTCTAAGGCAGCAAGTGCAAACGCATGAAACGTACACACTTGCACTTATGTGTATTAAAGTACTTCAGAATAATCAAAAAAAAAAAATATTGCAAAAACAAGGATGTCACTAGAGAAAAATATGGAAAAGCATACATTTCTTTATTGGAATTGCAGAATTCCGGGACTCATTTTTAAGCGTTCTGTTTAATGTCTCGAGTTTAATTTTAATTTACGAATCCAAAGTCGCAAGTAAAAGTAGTATCAAACATATAGTTTGTACAGATTAAAACAATGAAAGACATCATTCTTGTTATTAATTCAATAGTGTAGTGTTATTAATTCTCTATGTTACCTACTACCAAACAAACAAATCACATCCTATGAATTGAAAAATGGGATAAGCTGTCGTAAAATTGTCATACAGCACTCACTTGACCTTGCAATAACACACATGAGTATAAGTTACCTGAATTTCATAAATTGTTTTAGTCATAAGAAAAATAAACCATTTCCGTTAAAAATCTCTGGCAAACAATCGTATTATTTTATCTGTTTAAACATTTCAACTCTAAAATATACATTGGCAGGTCTCTTATCTTATGTAGTTACGTCTTATACTAGATCGATGTTAAACAAACGCATTAATGCATCGAAAAGTGTGTAAAAGCCAAAGAATATTTATAGCAAATGCTCATTGCACCTTTGGACATTGTCTCAATAACTCGCATTCAGAAACTCATTGTCATTATGTTTCAATCAAGTATTTTTATATTTGTAATATTTATTTGCTTAAATTGTAAGTTGTTAAAATATTTTATTAATACAATTTCAATATACAATAATAGTTAATATTTCTTTCAATTTCTTTCAGTATTAAAAACTGTTAATATGAAACCAGTGGTGGAAGAAATTCAACAGAACGAAAACATTCTTCGAGAACAAGCTTTGTTAAAAAGTCAATATGAAACTTTTGAAAAGAAAGTCATACCAAACTATGATTTACATCGAGATGGCTATAACTACAGAAGACCGGAATTTCCTTTTATAACGGGAAATATAGATTATAGTGTTTTTAGAGGCTACGACTATAATCGCCCAAATAAACCATTTACTTATCCGACCTACCAACCAGAAACTACAACTCCGTTTATGTTTCCTCCAGCATCTGCTCGAATAATGTTGTTACCTAAATAAGTATTATTGAACAAAAAAGTAGATACAACAATAAAATAAAAATTAAGTAACAAATAAAAAAATTCAGTTTTTTTGCGGAATAAATACTATTATCCCTTTTATTCTGACATAGATTCATTTTGGCAGAAGACTTTGTTATCATGACCTCGGAAAATTTTAAAAAGCACTTTAATTTTGCAATACAGCTTAACCTTTTTTTTGAAAAAGGACCTTGAATTTTAGAATTTTGAATTCAAATTCGCAAACCAAAACCAAAATGAAAACGTTTTAGAGCACCTTCTTTTTCAAAACGAAAGTATTGTATAACTTCTAAAAACAAAAATCAGAATATCTCTATCAAGTAAGAATTGTTAATTTTTTGAGTAACAAAAATACTGTTCAATGTAATTTTAAAAGTTTTGAAGTAAAAAAAATACCGTTTAAATTTTTTCTTTTTCAAGTCAATTGAATTTTTTTTTAAATAAGATATTTTGAAATTAGACCGATAAAAAAAAGGAAACTGTATTTTACAAGAAAATATTTTTTTGACAAACATAAAGCAAATCATTATATTATGTACATACATACATAAATAAATGGATGACAACAAAATTCTTCACAAATGGATGGCGATAGTATTGTGAAGGACGGTGAATTTGACATGAGAACCAAAAGGCAATACCACCTATCGCTGTTGCGGAAGAAATGTAGTCGCAAAATCTCCAAGATCAAACAAATGCAGCGTCATTTCCATTTTGAAATATTGAGCATATTCAGGATTGAAATGCTAATTTTATGACTAAGATTGTGAGGTGTGTACTCGTCCGATCGAAAGGATTAAGGTGTTTATGGATAGAAAAACTAATTTTCTAAAAAATCATTGCAGAGCTGTATTATCTATTTTGTAAAATGCTTCATGATCGCATTTTACCAAATAATAGAGCGAAACGAGAAAATGGCTATTTTGCAAGCGAACTATACCTATCATGATTATTGAAAAGATTTCCTTTTTAGGAAATAGTTCTAACTTCGGTCGTTCTTTTTATTTTTATTTATGCAAATACATATGTCCCAATGGTTGAAAATCGACCATACGTTTGATATTGATTATGAAAATACGTTGCCATAAGGTCACTTAAAAAGGGAGGTGCAAAAGAGTATAAGCGAATACATTCAAATCTAAAAAAAAATGATAATAAAGCTCAAAATCATTTTTGGATTAACACTACAGAACAAAGAGATTGCTGGAAGAGAAAACAAAGTGTTGTAACTAATAATTCGACCGATTACCAGTAAATAAATATAAAATATTTTCTGCTATTCTTCAAAATTATATTAACTTCCAGTGAGGTTTTTGGTCAATTTTCGCTTGTTAACAATTCTGCAGTTGTATTTCGAGTATTTACTCCCCCTTAAGATGCTATGCATGGTCAAAATAATCATGCATTTTTCAGTGACAGTGACAATAGTTTTTCGAAGCATACTTTTAGGCACTACAAAAAAGGAAAATATCCTATCTGTAAAACTGCATCTTCTTACCCCAAAACTGCTAGGTTTGCTTTGCGTGAAAAAAGTCGTGGTGAATACAATTTTTTCACTTCGGTATTGTTAACAGTTGGATAAAAAATAACATAAGAAATACATGTAATTTTTTTTAGTTGAATAAATGTATACTGTATTGTATACCTACTGCTTAAAATGATAATTTTATTTCTCTCTAAGCAATATTTTAGTAAGATGTTAATGTACCTACCTGAACGTACATATAGTTACAAGGAGACTTGACAGCACGTTATTAAGTATTGCTTTTATTATTTAAATGATCTTTTAAAATTTACAGCCCTATTCTGAAGTTGTGAGGGTCACAACTGGTGATTTGTGTGAAGTTTTTTATGAGAAAGTCACAAGTCTGTATTCTCACGCAAACTTCCTTTGTATATGAAAATTATAGTACTCTCATGGCGAGTTTTTTTAGGGTTGCCCGGATCCTGGTGGTGGCGCTGCAAAATGTGAGGTGTAAAATTCGATTTGGTGAGTCTTTAAGCATCGAAAATTGGTGGTAGGAGCAAGAGGAGACTATTTTTTGGATAATTGCATCCAAAAAATATCAATAAATATCATTTAAAATCTCCATAAGCTCTCCGCAAAAAAAAAGAGTAAGGGTTGCCGGCATACATTAGATGTCGCCCCTTTCGACTCCCACCATAAGAGTACTATAGTTTTCATATACCTACAAAGAAACTTCATAAAAAACCTCACAAGAAAATTCACCACTCGAAGGTGAATTTTTGTTTGACATTTCTGTCAGTTGTGTCGATAACAGAAATTTGAAAATCAAAAAATAAAAATAATTTATAGCTAATGTACGTAAAAAATATAATAAAATTTGTATGTAATGAAATTTATTAATTGTTTTTATCTTTTAGTTGAGCCAAAGATCAAAAGGGCTTCCAAAGAGCAGTTAGATTACTTTGTGGAGTTCGTGAGGAGAAATCCCGAATTACTCGCAAATATTATCGTCTCTCAGTTTTCGGAGCATTCTTCTTCGCTGCAATCTTAAAGAACTACTTAATTAAATATTTTTTGATTTTATTCAAATACTTACGTTTTCTTTTTTTAAATGCGACAGAAATGTCAAATTCGTAAGTTATGATCTGCTAAATTGTACATCACAATTTTTAAGTTTTTGTGAGGGTCACAAGTTGTGAGGTTTTTGTCAGAATACGAAAAAAAATCACTAAATTGAGTTTACCACACCTTATGAGGTTTTTGTGACTAGTGAAAGATCAGTGAGGTTTACCAGAATAAGGCTGTTAAATCCAAAAACCAGTTGATCTTATGACTTATACGTTTAAAGGAATTAGTAAAAGTATCTTCATTATAAAATCAGGAAAAAAATCTATTGGTACCTGTTATGATCATGTTTCTTCTTTTTTTATAAGAATATCTTTAAAAGTGTACATATTTATGAACGTTCTACGATCAACTGGTTTTCAAATGTGGGATATTTACCAATTGGTTAATTTTAAGCGTAAATATAACCACATTATTTGCACAGAAATTTTCTGTCACAAAGCTACTTTTTTTTTAATTATTGAAACAACAAAAACATATAATGAATTTAAGTTTACAATTTTAAGGTGTTTTCGAACAAATTAAAAAAATTTGTACGAGCTAAATTTTGAGACGTCTATAAAACACAATCAATAATCACTGACCAGCGATTATTTTGGTTTTGGAATTAAGCTTTAAAAAAAATGTCCAAACCCTATGTTCAGATTTAAAACATAAATTTGATTTAAAAATTCAGTGAAAAGTTTTAATGAAATTTGGAAGCTCTAATGGGAATGAACTTAAAAAGCTGTCAATATTATACCGAGATTAATAAGAACATTTTGTTAAATTAAATTTTTTTTTTCAAACCAACAACAAAAAATTAAATTGTTTCAATCAACATTGTACAGTATTTAATATATTTTGAAAAAATCAACACAAACTGGAGAAATGGTTTTACAACTTTTTGTGTTGAACATCATGATAAAGCACTTGACCATTGTGAATTGCACCTTGTGTACGTACGACATATCCAGTACTATCATCATCATCATCATCATCACCACTAAAACGGCTTTGAAGCTTGCTGTAAATAATCAATATTATTAATTACAGTAAAATACAATTTCCTAAATTAAAAAGTAACAAAATATTCGAAAACATACCCAGGAGAAACTTTAACTGAATTTTCTTGTGCATAGTAAACTGGACCGTCACTAAGTGCAATTGTGGAGCTGCTTGAACTGCTAGAAGAAGCTTGCCTCCTAAGACGTCTCAGGATATTTGCTTGCTAATCATTTAAAAAAAAAAAAATCAAATTCAAAAGAATAACATTCTCTTAGTTTTCGTAAAAACAATAATAAATATGATGAAGTCATACGTGTGGATTGATTTGATGGACATTTGATTTATGACCCTCAGCATCTAATTTGTAAAAAGCTTTAGGAACAAAGAAACCAGCATCATCTACAAAAAAAAAAATAAACATGACGTTATAAAATAAACATTTAACAGGAAATAGATAAACAAAGTAATTATTTTTAATTAAATCCACGGAGATTGGATTTTTTGGCATCTTCAACGTGAAAGTAATTAAACAAATTTTATTTGAATAATACAAATTGCGGTTGAAAAAAAAGTAGCTAAAAATGAAAAATAACAAAACCGGCTCTGAATTATTACTTTTAAGGTCAAACTCGTTTTTCGGGGAAGTTATTTTTTCAAAAAATCCCACTAAATCACAGAACCTTCTAAATAAAAGGAAGTTACAACCCAAATCTTTTTTGTCCAGATTCTTTCCCAGATAAGTTGACTATCGCGAAATTTCAATTGGAAAGGCAAGATACATTGCCCTGTGTGATGAGTTGTTGGCTTGTTATTCCCAGAACGTATATTGAATGTCTTGAATGGCTAATAAGACACGTAGGTAGACTTAAAGCTGTGTTGTTGTAGGTAAATCGCAAGACAAACATTGACCATGGTGAAGATTCTTTGTTGTGTTGAATGAGGGTCAGACACTTCCTCATTCGAGGCATGCCCCTTGCAAAGATCATTGAACGATCACTATATTATATTTAAACATACAATACAAAATGAGTCACTATATAATTGGTTCTAATCTTGTGCATCCGTTGGAATGCATCGGAAACTACCACTTTAAATTGCAATTCAATTTTTTTTTCCTTAGAACTTAAGCCAATAGTCACGAAGTTACGAGTAGATTACAAATCCATTGCTGGGTATATTTGTTTGATTTAACAATTAATTTGTTGTTCACAATATAAATATATATTAACACTGACTCGCGATTATATTCCAATATAAATATTATTTGATGCTTATGCCTTCAATATTACCTGCCATAGCTAAAACAGCTAGTCCCAGAAAACACAAAATTAAACAGGTGATTTTCATGTTTGTGGCTTGTTAAGTTAGTTATCTCTAAAAATAGCTTATATAGCTTTTGTGCAAAAGTAGATTCACGGTAAAAGGTTCTATACGACAGACGTTCGGGTTGAAACTAACCTTGCCAGATGGATGAGTAAATCTTTTATACCCAAGTTGTGGTGATGAGTCTTGTATTGTATATAGCTTGTAGGTACTTGAAGTAGTATAGAATTGGCCAAGAGCGAATTGATGATGATGATTCTGAAAGTTAGCGAACGAAAGAATTTTACTTACCATACGTTTTGTTTTTATTTCTTTCTTTTCGTTCGTCAAAAAAGCAATAGAACTCTGATGCGCTTGTTTTGGTATATTTTAAAGATCGAGTTTAAAGACCAATGAAAGATTGTCATTTTCTGGTCCTGCGATCAAATTGTGGTTGTTCATAATCAAATGAAGAGTTGTTATAGGTAGTAAGAATACATTAACTTTTGTATAAGAAAAATATTTGAGCAACCTGAACGATTATATGCTCTTATGCCAAAAAAAAAATATGCCCTAAAAAATGGCACAATAATTAAAACATTTAGGTAAATACCTGTGACCTATTCTCTCCCAATAAATTCCAGTTATGTTCCTTAAAAGTCAATGAGAGAATGCCATAATAGAAATTAAAATTATTTGTTTAAGGGTCAACTACACAATATTGGTTCAGGATTTCAATTCACAGGGCTAAGCCAATCAGCGGTGACTCAAAAACTAGAAGCTAGAAGCTTGAACTATAGGTAACCCTAAATTAACCTACCGGATTTAGAAGATAAAAAATGCTAAACCACTAAATATTTGTGCAACATGAAAGATTTTGTGAATTTGTTTATTATTTTAAAATTTGTACAAACATTGGCCCTGAATGCAATAAATCATTAACTCGATTTTCAATTTTTTAAAAGTTAAAAATGAAAACTTTAATTTTTTATAATTAACGACGATTTTCCACCAATATTGTTATAACTTAGTAAATATACCTATTTATGAGGAGTAAAGAAGAAAAAAAATCTATTTCCTTCTTAGGCAGCTGTATAGGTGTCTAAGACTTTGCTATCTCAAAAAATTTTAATAGTGAGTTTCCTAGTTATTGTAATTATTACAGTGTGGTCTAAAGTAAACTTTCATAAATTTTCGTTTTGCTTCCATTAAAAAGTTTTAGTTATCTGCCTTGCATGTGTTTTGCTTTAAAAATCTGCGTTTAGGAATTTGTCCGGTGCCTTAAAATCGTTTGCATACTGAAAAGGGTGGGGTAGTAAGCTGTAAAGGATGTCTGTTGCACTAGGGTTTTGGAAAATGTTTTGCCTTCAACATTTTTTTTCTATGATTTAACCCCTTTGGAAAAAATATGCTTGATTTTCTTCTCCGCTGAAAAAAAATCTTGCGGGCGCTAATGATATAAATGTATAGGCAATACAATTTATTATATTATAACTGCTCTGGTTTTGAAAGAAATGCCTTTAATAGCCTTCAAAAAACTCCAATTTATAATAAATGCATGCATTAAACTGAGATATGTGCCAGATCATTGGAAAATGGCAGAAATCATTGTTATACTTAGCATGGTAAGCCACCTACAGAAGTAACATTATACAGACCTATATCCAAGCCATCAGTTTGGATTTAGAAATAAACATGTCACGATAGAGCAAGTCCATCGAATTACTAATGTTGTGGAAAAGGTACTTGAAGAAAAAGAAGTATGCTCGGCTATATTCTTAGATGTTGCTCAAGCCTTTGACAAGGTTTGGCACTTGGGACTTGAGTACAAACTGCATAGGGACCTTCCCAGGCAGTACTACGAAATACTGAAATCCAACGTTACGAACCGACTCTTTAGAGTATTACTCGAAACTAAAAAAAATTGAAGCCGGTGTACCACAAAGAAGTGTCCTAGGACCAACCCTGTATTTATTATATACAAGAAATATTCCAGTGGACATCAACGCTATCATGGCCACCTTTGCTGATGATACTGCAATATTGGTGCCAGATAAGTCCGTTACGAAGGCTACATAAAAACTGCAAAATGCAGTCTATAAAGTTAGTGATTGGACGCAAAAATGGCGAATCAAACTAAACGAAACAAAATCGTCGCATATAAACTTTACAAACAAAAAATAAACAATGTTCCAATTCTTATAAACAGTACAGCAGTACCTCACTCCAAAACTGCCAAATAACTTGGAATGACTTTGGATGCAAAGCTAAAGTGGAAAGAGCACATCAAAAAGAAAAAAAAAGAAGAACTAAACTTGAAGTACAGACAAATATACTGGTTGCTAGGAAAGAACTCTGACCTATCTACCCAGAACAAACTAATGTTATATAAGCAAGTATTGAAACCCATTTGGACATATGGAAACCAACTTTTGGGCTGTACAAAGAAAACAAATGCTGAACCCATCCAAAAATTAAAAGACAAGGTCCTTCGTAGAATAATAAATGCCCCTTGGTATATAAGAAATAGCGATCTGCATCGTGACCTTCAAATTGAAATGGTGACAAAAGTTGTTAAAAAAAACGCTGTATCACACAATCAGCGACTGCAAAGTCATACCAACTCCGAAATGGAGATCGTTTTAAATGTACGAGACAATATTCGGAGATTAAGAAGAACCAAGCCTCATGAGCTGATGGTCTAAAAGCAATGGGAAAGTGTTATAACTTCAAACTTCCCACAACGTGATTTATAAATTGAGAAAGAAAAATCATTTGTCGATCTTTCATAGATTGGTCCTGATCCACCGGTGGTTTTAGTGCTGTAAGAGAGTCCCACACTACTCAGTACCGATTCTAACCGAGTGTCTTTTAAAGATTTCCATCGGATAAAAAAAAAATAATTGGTTATTGCAGATATTGCTTGTAAATATCTTTTCGATTCATAAATCTAACACAATATTATAAACACTTGTTCACTCGCCTGAATATTATCATTTGGTTTCTATGGCGTATACGTAATATTTGTTTTTGTAGCTTAGCTAGGATTATTAAAGAATGAATTTTTTTTTAAAAAATGCATAACTAGTGTGCAGAAAAACCCAGATACAAAACCACAGCTGTCCGGTTGTTGTCAGGAAAATTTTCTACCTTTTTTGATGTTTGACTAAGATCATGACTTAAAAATTATCTGGTGAACACATATGTAAAGTCTTTGCTCGTATTTGTGCTATAAAAACCACAAAACATTCAAATAAGTTGTCGTTTTCAAGTGACCAGTAATAATTAAAAATAATATTGTGTAACAAAAAGAAATACCCATTACGTTAATTCTAATTTTAAAACCTATGTAAAAATTTTTCAACTATGTCTTGTAAAATAGAAAGCAAATCTAAAGACGTCAGAGTGATCATAACGATATAAAACATTAACTACATGTTATGTAGGTATGCACATATGTATATAATAGAGTGGTTCTTATAAAGGACATTGTTTGATTTGAACCATCTAAAGCAAAGAACCCTGAATTGAAGTCGAATATTTATTTTTTTTAAACTGTCGTTTGGAATTTGGGCATTTTTTCACATTTACATAAACTAGAAAACTTAAACTTTTACTACCTTAATGGCGGTTTTATAAATAAGATTGTTTATGTTGTTCTCATGTTTAGCCTCGGTTGTTAAGTTGCACACCACAATAATTGTGTATTGTGGGCACAGTAAAAAGAAGCCACTAGCAAATCCTGTGTATTTGTGTCTTCAAATATGACGACTGTCAGATAGGGAGTGCAAAAATTAGGACATAAATAACTTTTTAAATGTTTCTTAGCTAAATGCAAGTTCTGGGATTACCTTGGTCCTGGTCTGCCGTTTTATAAAAGAGGTCGTATTGGTTATCTTGGGTACCTCGCACCCTGACCGTTTATCCCCGATTCTTGGATAACGTCGATATCAAAGTTTTCCTCCATTAGGAAAACGCTCAGATTATCTGAAGCACACTTAGAGTGATTAATCTGAATGCATTTCAGCGAGTTTTTTAATTCTCTTTTACTGCAGGGCTTGGCCCGGCACCTCGCTGGGGACCTCGACTCCTCCAAAAACATCGTCAACCTCGACGTTGTCATCAGCTTTGTCGGTGTTTGCTCCCTGACTCTGCAGAATTTTAATTTTGGCATTCCTTATGCCAAAACTTAATTTGTAGTCGGCCTTTTCGAGAACCCCTAAGCTTTCCTCACTGATCCTCAGAAGATAAGAGGCGCTAATCTTCTGCGGTTCTTGTACCTTAATGAAAGCCCAGTCATGCATGGGAACCAGCGGATTTAGTCTCTGAAGACCGTGGATCAGCCAAGTGGCTCTATGCACATGAGGGGCAACCAAATGCGAGCCTTTGGTTGTTTTATTCGGTTTAGGCAGCACAGTCTAAAGTCTCCTGGCTGGAAGCCAAGAGTTCATTCTCCATGTCGGTGGATGGTTCTATGTACATTCGTCATATCTAAATCGTCCATTGTATGTGTTTTATGTATGTTAGTCCCACGAGTAGGTCGGAAAGAAAGGTCAGCCCCGGCGGAGCCGATATACCAGGGTAAAACAGAAAATAAGACGGACCCTACCAAGGCATCCGAATACTGAAACTGATATATAAATTAAAGAAAAAATTATCAATTTTAAAAGTTAGACCCCCTATTGTGCCAACATATTATATTAATCAATGTACCCATACTTTTAGATAACTAGGATTAAGCATATTGTAAATAATTATGTTTTTCAATAAATCTTAGTTAACTTCAAAAATAGCAAAAAAAAATTTATGGAGTATTATGAGTTTCTCCCGAAATGTCCTAATCGCCTATTATGAGTTTTACGAGGAAAATATTTGGGGTTCGGTTTTCCCTAGCCACGAGTAGCCTTTTCTGTCGAAATTTCCACTTAATTTTTGGAGACGAACTAAAAAAAAAAGATATGAATAATGTTAAATTCTAATAAACATGTGCAGTTGTTGAATTTAAGTTGGTAGATACCTACCTAACCAAAATTTCATTTATTTCGAATATGATTTAAAACAAAGGTAGGTACCTAACTCGAAGCGGGCACATCATCAAATATTATAATACAAAACTAGTTTTCTTATAAATTAAATTAAAAATGTATTAAATAACAAGCAACTGTTTTTTTTTTAAGGAGCGAGTTCAATAAGTATGAAATAAAGACACTAAACAATCAAGCAAGAATTTAAAGAAGCTTACGTCTTACCAGTTTAATCCTACTTCTTATGGTAGTTAAACTAGTTATTTTTTTTTTGTCTCTAAAAATAAAAGGCGTGTGCATTCGAAAAAATTAAACAATGTTTTTTTACTTTTTTCTTTGTTTTTATTTCATCATAACATTGTATGTGTTTTTTTGTTTGTTTTGAATTTTCATAAAAAAGTTTTAGTTATTTTCTTATTTATTTTTGTTTGTACAAAATAGTTTGCATTTTCTGGAGAAAAAAAATCATTTCATCATTCTCTAAGTGCTTTTTCACTATAAAGTCTTGTTGCGTTATTAGCCTTTTCATTAATCAAGCATTCGCAAAATATTCTATAGATCATTGTTTTTTTTTAAATAAAAAAGTAGGTATTTAAAGAAAATAAAATTATAAGAAAGGACGAAGTAAGTTGCTTAAATATACATAAAACAAAAAGTAAAAAAAGAGTAGAAAAAATATAAAATAGAATTCTCTAACAAACGAGACTCCTCTCTCTGGAAAATTGAAAAAAAAAAAGAATTTAAAAAAACAGAACTCAGTCCATTTAATGGACAATAATAAACGGAATTGTTATACTCCAGCACAACAACACATAAAAATTGACTCTAAAGACTGTGGAGAGGAATCCCGCTGGATTTAGTTTTAGTTTTTTCTTAGAATTCTCAGCATACTCATGGAAGTGTGTTTTTTTCTATTCAGATGGAAATGGCAAGTTATCTAGATATGGTAATTTATTTAACTTTACTCTTGCCACTGTGTGATGGGCTTGGTGATTGATCAGCTTCTGGGAGGTCACTCTCCTTCTTCTTCTTGATCTTTTCCTTGATAGCTTTGTTCTTCTTGGCCTGTGATTGTTGTTTAGCTTCTCGTTGACGTTCACGTTTGGCACGCAATTGCTCAGTGATGAAGGAAAAGATTAGGTATCCTTGAAGGATGATAACTCCGATAAGCGCCATAAATCCACGAGTTGATTGTTCAGTATTAGCTACACCATAGTACAGAGTTAGCACAGCGATGACCATTGTGGCGAAGCGAACCAATACAAAGAAAACACTATTGACGATGCGAATGCTTGCATATTTCTCATCACGGTCGAAAACTCCAATCAATTGGAAGATGTGGGAAATGATTTCACTCAAATAGTGCAGAGTTAGTAGAACGAGTGTAATTCTTTGGAAACTGAAATACAAAAAAATAAGTTTTATAAATTAGTTTTTATCCATCTTGAAATAAATTAAATTTGAACTTACCCGAAAGTATAAGCCAAACAGATGATAGAAAATCCAGTGATAGCATGAATAATTTTTGGTTGTTGGTCCTCTTTCTTGACCTTTTGGAAATATAGCTCGGGCAGCATGTGCAAGTAGTAAGCCATTTGGACAATGAAGAAGAATTTGTGGAGGAATATCATTGGATGGTTGGGGAAGTCCTCCCACAGAAGAGAGAATTTACTAAAGTATCCCTCTCGAAGAATTACATCAGCACCACACAAGAAAGAAAGAATGTAAAACACCACAAGCTGGCCGGACTCGTTGAAAAGTGACAGCTTGAATTTAGAGAGGTGTAACTTCTTCGAGATTTTCTATAAATAAATAAAAATATTTCATTGATTTAAGTTATATCTTTTTAAGCATTCGATAAGTAAGCTGTTTGTATGCTTAGTTTCAGCATAAGATTTAATTAGAGGTAACCGTTCGAATAAAAGCAAAAAAAAAAAATACCAAAAATATTTTTGTGTGTTTAGGGTAAAATTGATGGGCACCCAAAATTGATTGTGATAAGAATTATTATTATTTTTTTTCTATATATTTCATTTTAATTTAATTTATTTTAAACTACGAGTATATACTTAAATACATAAATAGTTTTAAAACAATAATATAAGGAAAAGGTTAAGGACACAAGTATTATTTATCTTCAAACTAAGTTGACATAAAATTAATTAAGTTTTTTTTGTATTTAGAATTGAAACCAGCTTAGAAGCTGTTGCGGTACAGAAGAGCATGCTAAAAAAATTTAAATAGCTTTGACCACCCAGAGGATTCATCTTTAATGTACATATTAAAAAAAATATTGATTGAATTGAGTAGCATAATGGTTTCCGAAAGTGAAAACATTGCAATTAGTACTTAAATATATGTATAATAAATTTGTAGTTAACTCGAGCAAACTGAGAATCTTTTTATTAAATAAATAACCGATTCACATTAAATATTCAATAGACATACATATGCATGTATATTTTCCAATTTTATATTTTGAAATCAATTAAAAACTAGTTATAACTTTGAAATATTAAACGAGTATTTGCTGTATGACTTCTTCCATTAACAAAAATAAATCCGATATTTTGTAAAAGTGTTCCTACATACCTATTCATAGAGCAATTCTAAAAGCAAAGCTTATAACCCAAATAAATATGCCTATCTGTCTTACCAAGCTTTGATCGCATTTCTCTATTATTAAGGTACTTCGAGTTAGTGAGTTGAGTCACTTTTTATTGAAAAGTAAAAGTGAGTAATTGATTTTCTATTTCGTTGTTAATCTTTTTGTTTCTTTTATGTTTCCCCTGTCTCACTCATTTCTTTCAAGAGTTTTGACTTTTTCTTATCACTAAATAGCTAATTCGTTTTTGAGAGTGAAGTAAGATGGCAAGCAAGGCACATTTTACAAAATAGCTAAATCTTGATACTGATCTTTGCTGTGATCCTCTTATCTCCAATGGTATAATTATCGTAAAAACAATTTTTTTTATATTGGTGCAGTCTAGGAGAGGCATTGAATTATTATTGGATATGCATCTTAGGCATCCTTTAAAAAAACAACGGTTTAGAACGATAACACATTTAAACCTATCGCTTACTTGTCCGGCTTCTGAGTATTCTGCGAACTTGCCGCATATCAAATTCTCTTTTAAGTATTTTGTATAGAAAGGTTCTTTAAGATCGCTTTAATGAAGTCGCCGTCACAAACAAACATAGAAGCCAGTGAGAATAAGTATTTTTTTTTAATGCAACCTGAATTGCAGCCTTATATTGGGAAGAATAAGAGATTTTTTTTTGGATTGAGAAATTATTATTTCGATAAATCTTAACAATGGCGTACAGTTTTAAATTATGTTTAGCAATGCATTAAAAATACATAGGTTTACAGGTGGCAACATCTATAAACTATAGTGACTCAAAATCCCAAACCAGACTACAAGAATATACATACATGCAAGCTGACTGGGAGAAAATTGATATTTTAAACTTTTTGCTGTAAAAATTTATCGTTTCAATTTATTGTGTTGCTATTTGTGTGTTGCCGCAGAATTTTTACCATTTTAACATAAATTTAATTAGTTTAATGTTAAAAAAAATAGCTCCATTGCTTTATCATGCAACTTAAAACTAAAACATCGTAAGAATACAACTTGTTTTTGTCATTTTATTTTTAAGAAGTACCTAACCCACCAAAATCAGTACTTTGCTGCATAGCCTTTGTTGGCTCTTACAGTTTTACAACGTCTGTTCATCGAATTTACCAAATGTTAGCACCTTTCAATCGAAATATTCTCCCAGGCGACTTTCACGGCAGACCAGAGTGCTTGGTTACTTAACGGCCTAGCGTCATAGACTCCTATCTTAACATCTGCCCAAAGATTTTCGATGGGATTTAGGTCAGGCGATTGCGCTGGCCACTCCATCACATTAACTTCATGATCTGCTAACCATTTTTTTGCCTTCTTACTGGTGTGCTTGGAGTCACTGTCCTGTTGGGAGATCATAAAAGTTGCATCTCTTCCTCTGCATAAGGGAGTATAATGTTTTCGACTATATTAAATAAACGTGTTGATCCATGATGGGTTTGATCCAATATATGGGCCCAACTCCATAGTAGGAAAAACAAGCCCACACCATTATGCTCGAACCTCCGTGCTTAACTACTTATTTCGTGAAAAAAACCGTTACCTTTTTAGTGCCAGAGATACACAATACAGAGAGATGACAGTTCAAGCAATAACAATTAACAGTATAGTTGCTTAAAATATTTTTCTATTCACTCAATTGCAGAAGTAAAAATGAAACTTGTACCAGTAGTGCTATTATTTTTACCGGCACTGTACATGCAAGCTGACTGGGAGAAAATTGATATCTAAAACTTTTTGCTGTAAAAATTTATCGTTTCAATTTATTGTGTTGCTATTTGTGTGTTTCGAATAAAAAGTCGAATAATTTGTTGCGAAGACTTTTACATAACATTGTTGCCGCAGAATTTTTTTTTACCATTTTAACATAAATTTAATTATTTTAATGTTAATTAACTTTGGCAAAAATCCATAAACAGGTTAAACAAGCCCCTAAATGATTATTATTTTTGTAAAAGGTTGAAAAATAACGTTTCACCTAAGATTCTAATTTATATACTATATTTATTAAATTAGGTTAATATAGTTTTATCTAAACAATTACTTATAGAATTTCTCAAAAAGTAAAAGAACTTGCGAAACTAAAGCAAATAGCAACTGTATAAACAACAGCACCTCGTCAACAACTCAATAAGAAAATAAAACTCTCATCTACTTATCAAGTTGTGACCTTCAAAGAAGAGCATGGAAACTGAGGGGAGGAGATTAATACTTATTTGGAAGATGTGAAAACTTTCATTAAATAAATAATAGAAATTATTAGGTACTTACATCGAGAACGAATTCTTGAAGAATTGCATGCATAATGATACAGGTCAAGGTATAAAAGAAGATAGCACATTGATCCTTGACTCCAGCAGCATAAGTGTATGGCTTTCCTCTGAGAATAAAAAAAAGATATTAGAAAGGAAACTTACTTGTGAATAGAGAAATGATTGAAACTTACGTTGGGAACTCATGGCTTGGATCCTCACCGCTTACATTATGATGCAATGACACAAACGGGCTGGCAAATTTAGCCGTGGTCTTTATGGAGAAATAAAAGAAACAAATAAAAGTAAAGAAAAAAAACAGAAACAGAAGCTGAAGCCTGCCACATTCCAACTCATTACAACTTTCACCAAATCCATCATTATTATCATCATTGATGAACAACTACGAGAGAAGGTACCTCTAAATGAAGGTTTTCGGCATTTCTTTCGTTGTAGTCCATGATTATGATTGAGGTTAAGGCTAGTTTGGATGGTAATGTAGAGGATACGTGGCAAAATAGTACTTGAAAATGCACCCGGATGCTGAAACACTTACCTCGTCCATCAATCCCACAACGAATACCATTGCCACGCAGGAAATGATATCTGCATGATTTAGGATAACAAATTCGTGGCTCAGAATTGGTGGATTCTTGTTGGAAGACTTTCGTCCCATTCCTGGTTTAATTGCCATATTGCCGTCGCTATTGGCTCGTTCACTCACTACAAAATCAATCCAAGACTGAAACTATAAAATCACCACAAATCGTTGGTTGGTTTAAAGTAGAAGTGGAAGAAGAAATCTAGTGACGTGTACACTCTCCCAGTTATCAATGGGCGAAGACAACAATGAGAACGACGACAAGCCACAACGACCACACGAAAGTGTTGAGTGGATTTGTGTTTTCTTTGGAGCAATTGGTGATTCTTCTGTTAAGGATACCAATGAGTTTAAAATTAAGCACACGGAATCTCTTACTTGGAAGACAAAGGATTTAGGAACCGATAATGCTTTGGCTTGTAAAATTGAATGAATCTGAGATTCGGATTATATTTCAGCAGAGACGGAATGCAGAGCAGAGAACAAGATTGAAATACATTTGAAAGAGGTTTTTTTGTAATTTGCTCTCTTTCTGTTTTTTTTGTTTGACAGATAAAATTTTGTTGACGTTTCCAGATTTTCTTTTTGTTGTTGTTTCTGTTTGATTAAAAGAAGAGAGTGGATGGGAAAATGTCAACGTCACCCATTGTGGGTGGTGATGTGGTAGAATCTAAGGGCAAGTGGAAAGATTTTTCGATGAGAGGTGAGTTAAATGAGTTTTACCGAAACTCACAACTAGATGGAGTAAGTATATAATTAACTAAAGTTCTGTTTCTAAACCGGAAGAATCGACGAAAAGAACGACCTCTAGGCTGTTTTCATTCAACTAAATGGTGATGTAATTTTGTCCATAATTCCTAAATTTGCTTCGGAATTATCTCATTTACGAGTATCATACAAATTCACATTTACAAATGAAGCAATTTCTACCTAATTTGCATAAAAATTATCATATACCTTGTAAATTATCTTTATCCATAGATAAGCTAAGCCCAGATAATTCTCATTACCACATTAATGAAAATGGATTAGCCTGGTACACAGTTCCTCAACGAAAAAAATTTACAGGTATTTCTTATGGGAGTGGTTGGTACAAAAATTTGATGTTTAAAAACCAACCCGAAGTGAAAAATTTTATTCACCACGACATTTTTCGCCAAAATAATGTCTCTGTCATAGTTTTATGCAGAAAAAATGGAGTTTGACAGATTTTTTTAAAAGAACTGTTAAAGTTTTAACCTGGGAACATGTTTTGAAATTTTAGTTCTTTTTTTATTAATAGGCGGTCTGAGTTTTGATAAATACTCCCCGGGTTTAGTTGTTTGTGGATTTAACATTAAATTGTTTACCGCCTGATGGGGAACATAAATTAAATATGTAGTTCTCTTCACTTTTTTTTATAATTGGCACGCACTCAAGGGGATTTTATGTACCCTTTATATGTCAAAGACATAGTGCGAGCTTTAGGTAAGTAGGAGGGGATTTGAAAGGAGATGTCGGTGAACATTAGTCTTGAATTTCAGTTCATCACAATGAGAGGGAAAGACAGAGCGTGGAAGGGTATTCCACATTCGCATAGTACGGCTAAAGAACGAATCCCTGTCCCTCATAGTACGACCGGAATTGGGTTCAAGAGTAAACTGATGAGCATTTCTGGAAGCGCGAGTATTACGGTTGAAACGTTTAAGGGAGGAATGCAACTGGCTATTTCATTAGAGCTATAACAGTAAAAGTAACGATAAAAGAGTGAGAGACAGGAAACGTTCGAGTGACGTAAAAGTGTCGATGATGTTCCTATCTCCGATCATTTTAAAGGCTCGTCTTTGTATACTGTCCAAGAGGCTTAAGTAAGTTGCTGGAGCACCAGTCCAGAGATGGGAGTTATACTCAAGCTTTGGACGTATATAGCTTTTATAAATAATAGCCAGATCAGAAGGGGAAAAGAATTTCTTGCATCTCCAAAGGAAACCTAAACATCTTGCGGATGCCAAACTTTATCAAATGGTTTAAAAATATCAAGTGCAATAATCTTACTTTCTCCAAAACGATGTAAAGATTTGTTTCACTGTTCGGTGAGATAAACCATCGAATCACCAGTAAACCTATTGCTGCGAAAGCCTTATTGCCGGTCATTAAGAAGCTTTCGATCTTCGAGATATTTCTTGAGCTGACAATTTATCAGCGTTTCCATGACCTTGGAAAGAAGGGACGTAAGTGCAATTGGTCGGTAATTAGAGGGTGAAGAAGATTCGCCTTTTTTTTGGGGATAGGCTAGACAAATGCTGTTTTCCAACTGCTCGGAACAAGCCCAGAAGATTAGGATAGATGGAAAAGCTTACGCGGGGGTTTTGCCAACGTGGAAGAACACCTCTTTAGAAAAATGGCGGGGATACCATCTGGACCAGCGGATTTATGAGTGTTAAGATCTTTAAGGACTCTCGCCACAGTTTATAATACTCATAGTTGTTATTTATTTCTTTAAGTCTTTATGGTCTTGTTCGAATATACAAACAAACACATTTTCTGGTCTTAATAAATAACTAAAATTAAAATTATTTAATAAGTAACCAAAATTAATAAATAAATAAAATTAAAATAACGGTCGGAAATTAGGCCAGTATTAAATTTTTTAACCTTTTCACTTTCTGTGAAAGTGAAATAGTTAAGGCTGAACCACACTCAATAGTGTGGTTCAGCCTTAAGTGTTAAGTCCGTTTGATAAAGTCAAACGTTCATTACTAATTCAGAAGTCTTTCTTAAAGTTGCTGGAATTATTTGATTTTTCTTCTTTGTTTTTTTTTTCAGTAAAATTGTGTCAATGTTAGGGGCCGTAAAAGTGAATATTTTTTGACAGATAAAGTAGGGACAGGGACCGAGTTTTTGAAGCGTGAATGATTCCCCGTCCAGTCTTTTTATTCTTGTGCGAAATTGGTATGATGACTTAAAAACTTGTTAAGTTCTTAAAAGCATTTGGTGCAGCCGGCCATTACTCTCGGAAGATGTCATGAGTAGATGAAAGTAGCTACTAGACTTAAATTTCCATCTACTCGCTAGTATGTACTACTTCACCCCAAAAAGAAAGCACTTTATTTACAATACAATAATTTAATAAAAGGTTTATGTACCTCTCCACTCTTGATAACTCCATCAGCTTCTATAATATTTGAAAAAAAAAAACAAAATACATGATTTATTTTTTCTCCGAATTTCATAAATCTTTAGAATACTTCTATGTAACAACTTAATGCCGTATCCTAGTTCCTGTAGGCAAAGACACATCACATCATAACATATTGTGATGCGATAAACAAATTTTAAGCTTCCGTATTTATTTTGTTTTCAATGTTCTTAACAATGCAGACACAAATGAATTGAATATTCTTTCTCTTTGGGACAATGTCGTCTAAATTTCCTAACCTCTTTTTAAGTGATTACCAAAACCCCAAATAGGTAACTACTATCCATTTATACACAGAGAGTATTTGATGCTCTTCACTTTCTTTGTCAATAAAGGATAGGTAGGTAGATATAAGGTTAGGTAAGGTATGGTTTTGTGCCCGTGGTTGAAAGAGATGAGTAAGCGATAAACCGAACACATCAACTTCATGGCAAACCATCTATACACCATACGAATGAACATTTCTATACATATAAGATAAAAACCAATATCCTCCCCGACTTGGGTCTTTCCTGAACCAGCACAGCATACCATAGATTTATCACCTCGTTCGATGTCAAACTCTTGAAGTTTACTCTTTCTTTTTTCACCCCACCTCCATCAACAAAACTACCTCACCTTCAGTGGGTTATCCAATGTCGTGTATGGATCCACCATCACCGTATACACCTACATCCACAACATGTATTTTTCTTTTTTGTTTGTTTGAATCCTTCGACGATAAATAGCAACAGAAGGATTCAGCATCATGAAAACCTCCTTTAACAAAAGCAAAAGCTATATGCTGCAGAGGGTATGTACTGTATGGTGATGATGTACCTATACATTTTAAAGAGACTTTTCATCTTGAAAACAAATTTACCGGAAAACGGTTTAAGCACTTTCACTGCTTCTCCTTCTACTTCCATTTTCGGAGAAAAAAAAGGAGAACAAAAAAAAAACTTTTAAAAAATATATAAACTCCTTTGCATCAGGCGAATGCTTGCTATGTAGCTGTTTCCTCCGTTTCAAATCACATGCAAATGTTGCGTGGAAGTACCCTATTACTTGGGTTATTGTATATTTTGGCCAAAAATGTACCTCCCTTGCGGGAAAGTGAAATAAGTATGCAAATTTTGTTCATCGAATTTAGAGGTTAATCCAGAATCCTGCGGCGCGCGGCAGCTGCCAAGAGGCAGAGAAGTGTAAATCGCTGGAAATGATACGGGCAAGGCTATAAGCTTTTGTTAACTTTTCGGCAAATTAGATGTCATCGATGTGAAATTGATGGTTCAATATGGAAGCAACAGGCGTAGGAATAGGAATAGAAAAAGAGCGCAGTCAAAATCAGGAAGAGGATAAGGTAGGTTGGTACACTGCTAACTTTTTAATCTCTAAATCAGACGATGGAACGGGAATAAGTTTACAAAGCTGTACAAAACTTTTTGTTCTTTTCAACGCTTAGCAAAAAAAAAAAAAAAAATAGAAGATTTTACGATCAAACGTCCTTGTTAGATATTTAATACTGCCTTTATGGGTGACCGACCTTCAACTTCCCCTAAATTCAATCTTTGTTGAAACTCACAAAAAAGGAGACTTTAATTAGAAGTTCGCCTGAGGCTATAAAGAGTCCCCTCTCACTTACTTACCTGTGTGTTTTGTCCTTTGGTTTAAGGTACTTGGTGCTGTATAGTCGGTACTTACTTGGTCACCACATCGGAAATCCTCTGTTAAAATCCTGTGTGTTGAACAGATTTTTCGGCAGGAGTCATAGACAACGGTAAAGAGAAGAGCAAGGAAAGGACGAAGAAGGAAGTGATTTATCGATTGCTTTCGAATCCAGAAACTTTTACTCACACAGCTGGATGTGAGTTTAGGGTATTAGCACCTCTTGTTATAATGTGGGATATCTTGTTCGGACGCCTTTTGTAGGTGGATCCATCTGTGGTCATAAGGACTTCCTTTAAAAATTATCAGCTCACAAAATTGAGTAAATATATAGTTGTATGTGCCTCTATGGGTACAATGTGTACAATATAAAATTCTAAGGGGTTAGTTTTATGGTTTTAGGAAGCAACACTGCTGACCTGTCGAACAAGGTTGATGATGGAAATTAAATTCAATGTTCAAGTATAGTTGAGATAGAATAATGAAATTTTGTACATAGATTCGTTGCACGGTAGGAGATTATCGGTTTCTGGCACAAAATAATTGAATTTCAAAAGCTTTTGGTATGGATAATAGCAATGTGATTGTTAATTCCGGATATTAATTTTAAATATTTTAAAAATAAATTTTTCATTTTCGGAATCTGTACAAGTGGAATTGAATATATGTACATGCATAGTTTTATTTTTTTTACGAAGAAAGACTTATAAAAACTTGGTTTCTGTAACATTTTTTTATATTTATATAAAACTTAAAAACTACCTAACAATATATTACCTATATAATTAATTAAAATTACTTAATAGCAGATACTTAAGAACTAGAACAGCCATAGCAGCATTTTATGTTTTTGCTGTTTTTTTTTTCACTGAGTATTGTTCACCACTAGACTTTAGACTTTAAAATGCGTTTTATATTTGTATTAAATATAATGATAAAAAATCGCTAAAACCGTAAAACAAAAAATTCCAATTCCATTAACAAAAGATAGGTTTGCAAGAATTTTTTAATACTGAAAATATATTGAGAAAGTAGTCTGTACTACAGAAAAAAAAATTGAGAGAAAAATTGTAAAGAATTTTTGCAAACTTTTTGTTATACAACAATATTATTTACAATTATTATTGCACTTGATATTTCTAAACCATTTGATAAAGTTTGGCATCCTGCTCTTTTATCGAAAATGTGTGCTTTTCGATGAAACCCTTCTTCGTTGGATTAGTAACTTTCTTTCGAATCGCTCTATACAAGTAGTATTAGACGGATTCAAGTCTGAAACCCACAAAATAAATAATGGTGTGCCACAGGGTTCCGTTTTGTCTCCGACCCTCTTTCTCATTTTCATTAATGATCTCCTGCCTGCAACTACTAATCCATTAAATTGTTTCGCTGACGATAGTACCCTTAGCTTTTCATATTTGTTTCCAGACTCACATCCCTGCTCTTCGGACGAGGAACTGAAACGGCTAAATATGATAAGTACATTAAATTCTGACTTAGACAGCATTGTACAATGGTGATTAAAAAATCGCGTAGAATTTAATGCTTCGAAAACTCAATGCTGCCTTCTGTCGTTAAAGCGAGACGTACCCCTCCTGCCATTATCTATGAGTGGCACTTGCATCGAAGAAACTAATCAGCTTGCGATTTTAGGTATGTGTAATGTGTATCACAAACCATCTTTTGTGGAATGACCACATACTTAACGTTGCCAAAAAGGCCGCAAGATGTTTAGGTTTCCTTTGGAGATGCAAGAAATTCTTTTCCCCCTCTGATCAGGCTATTCTCTATAAATGTTATATACGTCCAAAGCTTGAGTATAACTCCCATCTCTGGGCTGGTGCTCCAGCAACTTACTTAAGCCTCTTGGACAGTATACAAAGACGAGCCTTCAAAATGATCGGAGACAGGAACATCATCGATACTTTTACGTCACTCGAACACCGACGTAACGTTTCCTGTCTCTCACTCTTTTATCGTTACTTTTACGGTAAGTGCTCTAATGAAATAGTTTCAACCGTAGTACTCGCGCTTCCAGGAATGCTCATCAGTTTACTCTTGCATCCAATTTCGGTCGTACCGTCAAGTACAGGGAGAAATATTTTGAAGTGATTTAAGTGAATGTTTGTCCCCAAAAGAGTTATTTGCGATATTTCCGAAAGTAAACATTATACGAGGCTGCATTTTGAAAACCAATAAATAATTTAAAACGAATAAAATAATACCCATACATGTACTAGTGAATACCAGAAGTTTCTGCAAGCCCTAGTTATGATAAAAAAGCACCCGAAATGAAATTACTCGTATGGCAAACCAATTGTTGCATTTTTAAACGCTGAGTAGAAAATTAATTAACTTTTTTTTATACAGAAAGATCTATTTGTTTCCAATCCAAAATTGAAACCGCAACCAAATAAATATTCCATTTAAAAAATTTATGATAAATAAAAGGAAATAAAAATTCATTTTAATTGCATTCCACTTATGTATTTTAAAGCCAAGCGGCGCGGCGTGGGTCTTCAGAAAATCTTTCTAATACAGCTTTTACAATTTCATTCTTTCTTTCCGTTACAATTTTTCGGTGAACTATTAGCCTACACAAACCTGTTAATAAAAGGTTCAATCATAATCTACCACCTATGATTACTAAATTATTCAATTACCATTCAAACGATTTTCAAGCACCGTTTGTCTTAGCCATGTTTTGACCCGAGTTTTTGGAGATCATCGTACGATAGTTTTTTCTCTTTCCACAGATTGTACCATAATTCAGCCTCTCCAGGAAATCTTTTCAAAACTGCATAAAACTCATATACTATTTTAGATTTTTCTTTAAAATCGTGCAAGCTACTCTTTAACTTATTTGCTGGATGTAACAGAAAAAGAGAACACACAGGTAAGTTCTCCTCTGGAAAACGTCTTTCTGGTGACACAATTAATTGGTTAATTAAAAGCGACCTATTGCAAAACTCAACTGCGTTTGATAAGGGATGGTTGGATCGTAAAATTTGACGGTTAACTGTCCTTGGTTTTTGGAGTTCTATTTCAATGTCATCTCATCAACAACCGATTTTGAACTATGCATTAGCTCTGCTACTTATGACTTATGAGCCCACATTAGTTTTATGATCTTTCACCACATTGACAATACTTGGAAAATTTTCTTTGAAGTTGCATTACTTTTATATTTTTCCGACCGTCGAGTCTCGCAAACGCTGGAATGCTTGGAACATATATTCTGATTTTCTCCGTGTAATCAAGTTGCGATGGAAATTAATTACATCCTTAATAGTTCCTATTGTGTTACGTATCCGAAACTTCGTTCAAAATGTTTACAACCTCGCGCAGTGAAAATATAAAGCATTATGATACTTTTTTCTCAAAACCGCCTGCACCCCGTATCTTTTCCTAACAACTGCCCCCACTGCACCATTGACCGCAACACAAGTCAGGATCTTAGTTGTGAAAAAAGAGTTAATTTAGTAACATAGCTCTTGTATTAACTTCCCTGTTATATGTACATAATATATTTTCTTAAAACCTATTCAAATCAACGCAAAAACAACTCTATTTTATTTTCGAAACAGTATCAGCTTAGTGAATTAAAATTTGGGTAAATCGACGTCTTTGAATTTATTTCTAAGAAGGATGTTTTTTACTTCGATTAGTCAGAAGGTCGAATTTTTAATATTAAATAGCTAGATTACTTATCATTATCATTAAACTTTGTAGATGTAGGCACAATAAACCACTTTAAAGATAATAGGATCAAACCATAAAACCCTAAAACCAAATTTTTACATGATTCTTACATTTTTATACCCATTATTTGTGTTCCACGTGTTTTCTTTTTTTCAGAATTAGGATATCCTTTTTGATGGGATACACTATAAGTAGCCGGTCAAAAAAAAGAAAAAAAAACACACAATGGCATTGTGCAAAAAAGGGTATAGATTTCATTGATTGAAGCATGATAATGTGATAGTGCTAGAAGTGGGATCGACCTTTAAATGATTAACATCCCAAATTGTTGGTATCGTATGTCCTACATTGTCATCATCCATGTCATTGATGTCTGGAGTATTTTATACATATATAGTATATTCATGATTAACTTGATACTTTGGAAAAATTGATCCTTGTCTGAGGGTACAATAGTTTTGTCTACAAACTTTTTCCTATCCCGCACCCCAATTCAATTCAATTTAATTTAATTTGGAAATTCAACAAAACACACCACAAAAAAAAAGCAAAACAGCATACTCAGCTGGTTTCAAGGATGTTTAATATCATCTCCCATATACCAAAATTATATGAAAATAAAATAGAAAATTTAAAACACATTCTTTGAAATTAAATCTCCCATATCAAACCACACACTCTTCTGATGTGACCCAAACACAACATATCAAAAGCGGCAAGGGTTTTTTTTTTCATTTCATTTTGCAAAAGCACATTGCGCGACGTTATGCTATAGCAACCAATCATGCGTAACCATTGAAGAAAAAGAAATATGCAAAAAATGTATGCGATACGCTTTTCTCCCTTTTTTTTGCTACTCTTAGGGTTTAATAGAATTTACAGTGATTCTATTTTTGAAAAGTTTGCTATGCCAGGAAAATATAGTATATTTGTTTGTTAACAGTGATGTGTGAATTATTATTTTGTTTGATTTGTTTTCTTCGAAACTAAATAGAAAATTATTGATGAAGACCAAAACCATCATGAATTAAGAAAATATGGAAAACTACAAGATTTTGAAAATAAAAAGGTGTCTGATAATGCGAATATGGAGAAAATGGCAGAAATGATTTAAATTACGACAAAAAAATTAATAAAGTTCGGAGAGCAATGAAAAAAATCATAAAGAAAGAATCTTTGTAGAGTTATACAAGGATCTGGGATCTGTCGGGATGTATAATCGGCCACTTAAAGTACCAATAAACCAAGCAAATGAAAACAGATAACGAAGTTCGGATTTGTAGACCTGTATGTTGAATGTTAGGTCCATTAATAGAAGACGTGCATTTGGTTGCCAGTGGAACCTCTAAGCTACTTAGAGGTAACGAACTTTAAGTTGGCAACATTTTTTAACTGGCGATAGCTATTTTAAATTTGGTTTGGTATTTTAACATGAATAGAATGACAATTGAACAACGCTTCTAAATTTTGGTGAATAGACCGAAAAGAAGATTGCCGTTGAGTCCGATTTTCATAAGAGAATTTTGTTCAGCTATGAAGCACTTTTTTGGTTGAATGGATACGTCAATAAACAAAAATGCCGTATTGGGAGTGATGATAATCCTCAAGTGTATGTTAAGACACCGAATAACACCCCGCTGGCAAAAACTTTACAATCAATGTCGAACGCTATAGAGCCATTATTACTGACTTTTTCGTTCCTCAAATAAACAACCATGATGTGCATGAGATGTGGTTTCAGCTCGTGCCACAATTGATTTATTGAAGGAAACATTGGGTAACCGCATAGTTTCACGTTACGGAACTGTGAATTGGCCCCCAAGGTCGTGCGATTTAACGCTGCTAGATTAGTTTCTGTCTGGATATGTTAAGTCGCTGATCTACGCCGATAAAACCGAAACGATTGACTATTTGAAGGATAACATTCGCTGCGTTATTGCCAATATACGGTCACAAATATTGGAAAAAGTGGTCGATATTGGTACCTCCAGATTAAATTACGTTCGAGTCAGCCATGGCGTTCATATGCCATCATATTTAAATTACAATACCAAAATAATAACTTTTTCATGTCAATTTTAAGAAATTCATCTTTGTTTCATTCCATTTAAACTCTGAAAAACACCCTATATGCCTCAGTACCTCAGTAGCCGAGGTTAATGAAGAAAGATTTCGGTTCGGCAAGACCCAAGTTCCCTAGTTTTTTTTTTAATACCATTTTTTTTGTAACTTTCCAACTACTCTTATAAGATCTCTTGAATGAAGATTTTAATGATCGCGTGATATGGTTTTGTGTAGCTTCTTTGGATGAATATAAGAGCAAAATTGTTAGCAGTTACGGGAGCTGAACTGAGTCCGCTCGCAACACTCTCTCCCCTCTGGTTCCCTTTAAACAGATCTCACACAGCAGATTGTTTCAATTAAACCACCTTCAAAAAAATATAAGGTCAAATCCACATTTTGACAACAACTATTGAAAAAATTTAATTTCTGTTTTGTATTTTTTTTACACAGCACCGTATACATTTGTTTGATAAAATAAAAGAAAAGAATGATTTTCAAGAGTATCTTTGGTTCTTTGGTGCTGGGCTGCTGTCTTTGCAATAACTTGGCTAGGAAACTTCACATTCTAAATTCATTCATTCAATTTCTTCTGTTTTTTTTTGTATCCTTCCTTCATCTCTCTTACATTTGGTTATTTTTTATGCGCGCCCCTACATTCGGATTACAGGACGATCATTCGTATGGGCGGATATGCCAGGCAGCAGCATAAAAAAGGACATAAAGTGAAATCAACCCGCAAACGACATGATATTGGGGTGGATAAGCCAAAATGTTCCACATACGCAGTGGATGCCCTTTAAATCGAAGGGTTGTTGGCACAAAAAAAAAATGTATGTGGTGCTGTATACGTCACTTGAATTGAATTATGCAAATTACACTCAGGATAAATGGCTGTCAGTACCTTTCTAAGGGTGAGGGTACGTATGTGTGTGTGTGTCAGAATGTGTTTTATCCTTGAGTGATTCTTGCGCGACCATTTAGTAGAGTTTATCAATTGATTCCATTCGGCATGCTTCGGTGGTTTTCAATGGAACGAGCGAGGACGTCTAAGTCTCTGAGTTACTCTATAGATGTCATGTCATGTGTTTTGCTTGTTCGACGTCTTTCATTTAATTCTTTATCTAAAAGACAGGAGAACCTGAGGGGTAGGTAAAGATTCCCAACTAAAGAGAATATAGTGTGTAATTGTATGTTTAGGTTATACAACATTTTGTAGGGGCTGGCGAATTTATACAGGAAATTGCATTTATATTGAGCATTTATGGAAGTTTAAAATTCATTGGGAAAGGAAGGGAATGAAATTACCTTGCAATCTTTGCACACATGGAATGTCGAATGTTCTATGTATGAAAATGCAATTAAGTGGAATGCGTTCCTTTAGTGATATTAGATTATTTCTATGACTGAATGTGCATATAAGCATTATACACACAATTCCTGTGAAATGAGAATTGTTTATATATTTATACAAATATACATATAACATTGGACATTTAGTAAATGTCTATACGTTCACATCAAGTTCTAACAGTCGATAAAGAGGTGGTTTCAATGGTTTTGGCATTTATGTAAGCAATTATTGGTTGAATTTTAATGTTAGGCTTTCAAAAGAGGCATGAATAATTTTAATGATGCCTGTCGTCCGAGTTAAACATTTTGTTGTTTTCTTCAGTGACATGAGACTTGAATGTATGTATTTAATTATTGTAAATAAATGTATTGGGGTGGAAATTATTCTTTTGATTTGGGAGATAATTTTGAGAAACTGTTAGTGTAAGAAATGCCAAATGGTTTAAATAAATTTAATATAAACAAAAAGCACTTTCAGGAAGTGGGCTCGTTAAAATTTCAAACTTGAATGACATTTGGTATTTAAATTATTTTGTCTCTAGCACTCTGGCGAGACTGAGTGGTATCGATGGATTAACTTAAATTACGAGCATGAAGTTTTGGTCTATTTTGGCTTTTATGAAAAAGTAATTGAATATTACAAATATGTAAATCCAAGACATTCATGTTAATATTTAGCACCAATTTTCGACAGCTTTTATGTTAAAGTACTAGCTTTAACTGCTTCCATTTTATAGCAATTTTTAAAATTTAATTTTCTGTTGGTGGAGGAAAAATGCATTACGCACCATAAAAAAGTCTTTTTGGCATTGACTATCTTCATGTATCCGGCTCTCTTCGTATGCTCAGCAAAACATACAGAGGTTTTTGAGTCCGCACTTTGTTTCAGTGAGGCTGCAATTTGTGATTACATTCTTTTCTGTGATATATGTATCTTCTTCTCTCTTGTTCTTCTTGAGAATATCTTCCACAAAAGTGCAAAGTTTACCCCAATTAATCTCGTTGGCCAGCATCTTGTGAACTATATTTTTTGGATTCAATCTTGATCTTGATGTTCTCAGACGTTTCTCATCTGCTGCAGGCAAAGAAAGTATTCTTTGCGTCCCCTGTTTGGGAGTTTCTGTATTGGCAGACATCAGAGTTGTAAAAGACTGCAGTACTTTGGTAATGCAGTCAGTTCAGTCGCAGTTAATTAACTTAACAATTAACTGCAAGTTAATACTGGAGTGGGTACTTTAACTGCAAAAAAAAGCAGTCAGCATAGTCAGCAGTCAGTACTAATATTTTAACTGTGCAGTTAATAAAAGCAGTTAATTGACTAAAAGTTAATTAACTGCAGTACTTTTTAACTGGTCTTAGTCTTTTTTAGTCAGATAAAAGTTAAAGAACTGGCCTGGTTTTGGTTTTAGTCAATAAGTCTTTTAACTGCAGTTAATTAACTGTAAGTTAATTAACTTTTTTTTAGTCTTTTGACTAAAGTACTTAATACTTGTACTTATAAAAGCACATGTTGTGGTAATTTGTCTGTAGCATGTTGCAAAAGGCATTGAGTGGCATTGTGTGGCATGTGGCATCGGACATGGGGCATGTTGTATGTTACATGATGCATGTTGAATGATGTGTTGCATGTTGTATGATGCATGTGGCATGTTGGATGACGCATATGGCGTGTTGCATGTTGCATGATGCATGTGGCATGTGGCATTTTGTATGTTACATGATGCATGTTGAATGATGTGTTGCATGTTGTATGATGCATGTGGCATGTTGCATGACGCATATGGCATGTTGCATGTTGCATGATGCATGTGGCATGTGGCATGTTGCATGTTGCATGATGCATGTTGCATGATGCATGTGGCATGTTGCATGTTGCATGATGCATGCAACATGCCACATGCAACATGCCACATGCAACATGCATCATGAAACATGCATCATGCAACATGCAACATGCCACATGCATCATGCAACATGCAACATGCCATATGCGTCATGCAACATGCCACATGCATCATACAACATGCAACACATCATTCAACATGCATCATGTAACATACAAAATGCCACATGCCACATGCATCATGCAACATGCAACACGCCATATGCGTCATGCAACATGCCACATGCATCATACAACATGCAACACATCATTCAACATGCATCATGTAACATACAACATGCCCCATGTCCGATGCCACATGCCACACAATGCCACTCAATGCCTTTTGCAACATGCTACAGACAAATTACCACAACATGTGCTTTTATAAGTACAAGTATTAAGTACTTTAGTCAAAAGACTAAAAAAAAGTTAATTAACTTACAGTTGATTAACTGCAGTTAAAAGACTTATTGACTAAAACCAAAACCAGGCCAGTTCTTTAACTTTCATCTGACTAAAAAAGACTAAGACCAGTTAAAAAGTACTGCAGTTAATTAACTTTTAGTCAATTAACTGCCTTTATTAACTGCACAGTTAAAATTTTAGTACTGACTGCGACTGCCCGGATTACAGTTAAAGTCTTTTTGTAAGTTAAAGTACTGAACGAAATTAGTCTTTTTAGTCAATTAACTGCAGTACCCAAAAGACTGCAGTCTTTACAACTCTGGCAGACATGTCTGTCCGTTTTGCCGATCTTGTGGAGGAAGGCTTTGAAGAACCCATAACGGGGGGGAACTGGGTGACGTTAGTAGTTGACACTTCGTAAAGTCCTACGTCCTTGCACTGCCGCCATCAGCTTCCGCGATTTTTCTTGTCCTAGCAAACTTGGTCAGATCCCGCTCCCGTAAAAGAGAATGGGATCCGCTGTTGACATGACCACCTGTGTTTTCAACAAACCTTGTGAGCCAAGTTGTTACTATCGATGCTTGTTGAGCGGCGACTTTTATTTGCTGTCCCAAATAGTTCACCGCATCAAACAGTATTAATATGAAGGAATTTTAGCTTCCAAAATGAGGCAAGGCAAGGCTGTATAATGGCACCAATATTGTTACTGTTCGTGATTAGTAATGTATTGCCGCAGCTTTTTCGATTGGAAACAGAGGAATTCTGTTCGACAGATGCATAGCATAGCATCATAGCAATTATAAAAATGGCGGATAGAGAAACTAAAACCGTTGTAATAAAGATCAATACATCAAAAACAATAAGGATCAGCCTAGGAATTTTCTTGTCTGATCAAGTAAATATTTAAATATTTCTGGACAGCTAATAGAGATGGTAGAAAACTTTCAAGATCTTAGGAGTAATATCTCTACTGACGGCACAACTGCGTTCGGAATGCTGTCAAAAATATTTAGAAATACCTCTACAAGTTTAAAAATCTAGCTACGACTGTTCTGCTCAAATATGGAATCCCTATTTCTTTATGACAGGGGAAGATTTGGAGAGAGTTGAAATACATCTCCAGGGGAAACCACAAGCTGAAATTAATGGACATAAACGGTCCGAGGAAATAAGTAAGAAGAAGTGAGTAATCAGAACATTTAAACAAATTTAACTATATCAGGTAAAGAAATACATACCTTCGGTAGTACTAACTACAACAATAAAAATATATCTCTGGGTTTGGTTTACATTTGCAAACATTTGTCTTATTTCATACAACAATTTCAATTTTCATTGGATTGCTTAAAGGTAGGTGCTATGACTTCGTTTAGGCTCTGAGGATGAACAACAAAAAAACAACAATTTTCGTAGGTATACATGAGAAAGGCAAATCGATGTTTAAAGAATTTCAAATTAAGTAATTCTTGTGCATTCTCTATATATTTAGCACATTAAATTGTTGGACAATGTTGGACTTGCAATTGCAATTGTGAAAATTTTAAAAACAAAAATAGAAATTTTCTAGGTATACATATATCCACAGAGACGTATTCAGACAACAAAATATCTACCAGCAATCCATAAGGAAATGAAAAGTACATATCTACCTACTCCTATACAGTCATATAAAATTCAGGAAGTGGTAGCCCGCTCCTCGCCAAACAAGAAATGAATTTCGGAAAACATTTCAATTAAATTTAAATTTCCCTCAACCGATACCAAATTGCAGACCGTAAATTAATAAATCTTTCACTCTTGATCTCTCTGGACTTTGGCACTCACTCTTCTATATACCTTGCCGCATATCTTCCCACATTAAACTCTAAGGTTTTATACCTCTCTATGTTTTTTTGGGTTTTAAATAAATTTTCTGTCTAGAATTCAGGTTAGCTTTTCTTTATCCCACCTGGGACATTATAAGAGAGTTAAGCTAGAACTTATTCCTACATACATATATTCAAAAGATTGTATATTTTATATATTATATCTGTGTAAAGAAGGTTTGTGATTATTCTAGAATTTGAATTTAAATCAGTAGTACAGGATGCGAAAAGGACAATAAAATCCATTTTCTTATAAATACAAAAAAAAAAAATGAAAAAATCCTGATGCTGGAAGAAAAGAATTTCTAATAAAATTGTTAGGGCATAGAAGAGTAGATATTTTCTTTTGTGGTTGATGCACATTGCTTGCATTGATCCAATGCGCTCAGCAGCCAGCGTTTCGATTCATTGAGTTTTTTATTGAATGGAAAGGTCCTTACTATAGTTTTTTTCCTCTTTTTTTGGTTAAAGAATTTATTTATGAGAATTCTTGGCACTGGAGAAGATTATCTATGACGAAAGATGTTTAGGTAGGTATTGTTATACTTAGTATGTACTTGTTTTTTTTTTGTATATAAATTAAATATTTTTATACATATAATAAGCTTAAACATTGACTTTTTAAAGGATTTTAATTCACATACCTATGCCATGGTTTTTAAAAAAACACACTTTCTTTTGACGAATATTAGAAAATTCAACCACCACCCGTTTAGGCTTGAAAAATGGAAAAGTCAAAATGCGATAGCTGATGGCAGAAAATAAGAACTGAGTAAACCATGTAAGAATATTTTCAAAAATACCGGATTTTTGGTTTTCGATTTTCTCATAACCGATTTGATCAATGGCATCAAAAGTTTTATAGAAGAGGACATTTACAATTTTAATAATATTGCATGTCACATTTGAAAACTGACTTTATTATTACAGCCTTACCTTTGCTGGCGTGTGAAATTGCTGTCGTTGCTGCAGGTGAGCAACTAAAGTGGATGTGGGATGTGATTGTTGTTGCTAAGGGTACAAAAGTATAACCAAATTGTATGCCCTTTTAATGCCCTTTTCATAACTCTTTATAGCTCGTATACAATTTACAAAATATGCGCACAAAAAAAAATATCTTGCACACACTATTCTCGTCAAAAAAATACTTTTCTCTTTTCGGTAAAGTCAAAACTTAGTGAAAAAAGGAGTTCACTTTTTAATTTAAGGTATAGCGAGAACTGTGCAATGCATCAATGGTACATTAGCTTTTAAACGAAAAAAAAAAACAAAAACAAACAGGTCATAACACTGATTTTCAAAATTCTGAATGACAAAAATCTGTGTGAACAAAATACTGTAAGACCATAATTCTGTATTGGCCATCCAATCCATCCTGCTCTTTTTAAAACAAATATTTCATAGTTATAAATAATCCGCCTTACTTGTTATTAATTAAAAAAAAAAAACACCGTCCAAATCCATTTTTTGTTCAAACTCTTTTCAACCTTTTTAGCTTAAAAATCCCTCTATTAAACGTATTATAGCTTAAAAAAAAAATATAATTTTCGCGTTTAAATTTATTTGAACTTTAAACAGTCTCTATAATGGTTTTATAAAAATGTGGGAATATATATGTATTTCTGTTAGAAAAAATAGATCATCTAAAAAAAAATCCAACAGACCTAAAATAATTTCTAAGAATCATCAGACATATGCAAATACAAAGTAAATATTCCAGTTTATAGTACAACGAACACAAAAAATATTCAAAAAATATATAAAATAAACATGCCTTTAGTATAGTTGTTCTAGAAAAAGACCACATGCAATGAAACCACATGTCCTAGTATTCTTTTCTTTTACAGAATGACGATGAATTATAATAAAAAGCAATATTTCAAAATACACATAAAATGACAAACAAACAGCTTTTGTCAGACCAGACTAGAAGAGGCTCATCACATTCGGCAAACACACGCATTTACATATATATAATGTTAAATTCAACCCAAACAAGGATAAGTTGGAGACAAATATTTTCCATACATCTTCTTTTTTTTTTGCACAAAAGCCCCTCGCATTTTTATTCGACTCAAAAAGACTAAATGTTATAAAAAATGGAAGAACTGAAAAAAAAAAAATTATAAAAAAATAATGCAGTCTCTCTAATGTCAAGGCAAGTATTTTCCTTGTCGCTCTTCCCAAGGAACAAAATATTATCCTTTGACATGAGTAGTGAAATATGTTAAAAAATGACAAAAGATAAAAAACGAACTAAACATTATTGTGGAGACCAAGCTGTTCTGTCTATAGTTAAGAGGATGACAGAAAGTCTTGTGTGGTAGACGAAGACCTACCAATAGAAACACACAAGTGTTTTAGCCAAAGAATTTTATACAATTTGGCTATACGTACATAATGTCAGTTATGCTTGCTGTGGTCGAAATTACATTTTTCGAAGAAATAAAAAAAAAAACAGGGAAGAAGGGAAGGGAATAGAACTGGTAATTAAAGCGATGAATAAATACGTCGATAGTTTGCCAGCTATATTATTGGAAGGATATTGGATGAAAGACGAAAAAAAGCCTGGTGGGAAAAATTATACGGATGCTCTTAGGATTTCAAAAAGAAGGAAAGAATAAAAAAAAATACCTAGGATAAGACCCCTTATAGTATTCTTATATTCCACTCTACGCATATCGCAACATATATTCGACTAAAGGTGTCCTTTGAGATTTAAAAGATGTTATAGGTAAACTTCTTATATGAAGAGTGGTGTATACGAGTAGGTATTATGGCAAAAAGAAATTCTGAATAATAACAAACCGTCTTCTATTATTATAGTTAAGGCGCATCTCACGTATATGTATATACTTACAAAAAACAAAAAAAATCATACCCATATACCTACAATATATACAAATCCTTTCGATCCATTTGTGCAAGCCAAATCCCTCAGCGACAGTATAGAGTGGGGGTCTTCATTAGATCAGCGCCAACGACCCAAACCATCTGAGTTTTTCTCCTCCGCATCAATTCTAGTTTCTGGGCAATATACAGAAGAACAAGCATCAGAAAGGCTTCTCTTAACAAGGATAAAGGATAACTTTTGAACCACACCGCACAGACACACTGAGTGTTATACTTTATGGTCTTTGCTGAATCGATTCGATTTGCTGCATGAAATGGAGCATCTATGTGGATATAAAAGCCTGTTGGTCGTCCGTCCATATAATTCAACACACCCAGCCAGTCTCGGCTTTATGAAGAGATACATATATACAACTAAACTCAACGTATTGATGGGATAGCTTTTTGAATCCTTAGAAATTCCCGACTGTAGTCAGTTTAAGAATCTTACAAATCCCATTTATCATTCATCGTATAACCAAAGTCAGTTCTATATGCACGACAACTGCATTCTGGGATTGTTTCTAAAAGAAAGAAAAAAAAAATGGACGAAAGAGATTTTATATAACAGATCCTTATGAATTATGGAAGAATATATGGGTTGTTGGCATTAGCATACAAAAAAAAAAAAGAGTGTATCAAGAATGGATTCGATGGACTTTGGCCAAAGCCAATGACAGAAGAAGCAATTTTCTTTTGTTCTTATATTATGTTCATCTTTGTCTCTGTTTCAAAATCAAGAATATTTTTCATATAGTTTCTTTATGATTTCGAATGAACAGAAAATATTAAGATTCTAATTCATATACGGAATGTGACTTTGTTGTTGTATGATGCCAATAAGTGTGAATTAACTTAATTACTAACTGACTAATGAGAAGTACAGATTCAACAGTGGAGTGGAAGAGCTAGCTTAGAAAGTTCCTTTTCAATATTTTGGGCAGTCCATTAATATGTAGTTCAGTTCCTACGCAAGTTTAGACAATACTTCCAAGATATTGAAAATTTGCTGCTATCTCAGCTGATGTTCAATATATAAATGAAAAGATGAGGTGGTTCCGACGTTGATTTTGCTTATTATTGATTTGCCATATTGATCTGGGTGCAGTTTATCATTAATCACCAACAGGAAGAATACCGGCGATAATTATGCCTAAACCCATTTTGGATTTGAAACTCCTCTATAATAATCTTCCAGAAGACACTTGGATCCATCGTATGTAGCCCTGATAAATGGAATCAATTTATCCCTGGGATACCCCTATTATGCAAAGCAAGCCAGTCAAAACCCTTTTCAGAGTCTTTAAACAGCGATCGAACTGGTGATCCTATTCAGCGCAGTGTTCGATGATGATCCACAAGGTGTAAATGTGGTCCACACAGGAAGATTTAGGGTGGAAACCTGCTTGTTTGTATGTTTGTTTAATCTCTTCAGGACGATTCTTGCTTTTATCGATGTTATTGCCAGATAGCAAGAAAGGTCCTCTCCAATTTTCTGATCTTTTCATTGGACCTTAACTTTCATTTCTTTTGCAACACTTCAAGAAAGCTTTGTGGTGGTGTAGCTCAATAGATGTACATAGTTGACGCTGCTTGTAGGAGCTCTGCGGCGACACCTTCATGTTAAACCTCTTCCTTGTTCTACCACACAGTGCGTACGAGTATTTGGGGAATTATTACTTCGGGAAGTGTGACACCAGCTTGAGGTTTTTCCTGCGTTGATGTAGTTACTATACTATCACGCTGCACGCTTATGTGAACATTTATCATTTATCATTTTTTTTAAAGCTCACCAATGATTTTCGATGGATGTGGGTCCCGTGCTATTGGTTGTCCTCAATAATTTTGAAAGGTGTTTCTCTATTTTCTAGTGGACTACGTGATTCTTTAGTTTGGCGGTAAAGCATTCTGGTGATTTCTGGGAATCTCCAAACTGCAGCTGTTCGTAATATTACTGTAGGGTGTTATGAAGTATGAAGTAAGGTGTTATGAAGTGTTGTGAAGGGTGTTTCTAATACGCCGACGCTAAGTGATCAATTTGGTTGGAAGTTGTTTGCCTTTCCGTTGACACCCAGCAGATTTTGTGTCACGTCTTGTGTTCAAACATGGTATCCACTGTAGCATTTTCAAAGCGTATTCTAGTCCTGAACCTGGCCTTCATGAGCCTGTCATCTAAAGGCTCCCAGGAAATTAAATTTTTTAAAGCTGTTTTTGAAAGCAGCAATTCATCGCCAGACTCCCGAGAACTTACAGCTTACAGGTACCTTTCCGGAACAGATTAGTACAAAGCTTGGAGTTGCATTAACCGATCTTAACCATCTGTCACCAACTCCTACGATTTCTATATGACGTGCATGACGTGCTGCTTGAAGGACTGCATGACGCACTGTTTGACACGTTGCACTGTGGCGCCTTTTGGCAAAAGTGCTTGCAAAATTCAATTTTCGCGTGTGCTAAAATACCAAAACTAATTTTTTTAATGGATTAGGAATAAGTGGAAGCTTCAAAAACCGAAAGAAATTTTAAAATCGGTTGAAGGATTCGGATGATACAGGTAGTCAAAGTTGCCTTATTTTTAAAATCAAAGAAAAATTTTTTGTTTTATGAAAAGTTTCAGAGTTTCGGTATTAAAATCTAAAAAAACTTCCTTAAAAATTATATTTTTTTTATTTGATCTTATAAAAAGGACTATTTATATTACAATTCTGATCCATTTTTTTTTTTTTTTTTTTTTTTTTTAAATTTTGAAGATTTTCGAAAAGCTGTTTTTGGCTCATTTTTGTGAATTTGAGTTGGGTTATAAAAAAAGCTTTGAGAGGCTTCGGTCAAGACTCAACGGAAATTTAATCTTTCACTATTTCTGAATATTTACTAAGAAATAAAATAAAAAATAAAAATAAAAAATGGAAATTTCCTACAGTGATCTAGTTGAAATTTTTTTCGATAAAAAGCATAAAAAAGAAGAATTCATCATAGCTGTAAAAATAAATATAACCTTTTAATTGAAAATTGGTCACTTGAAGGAACAGATAATTTCGATAAAAAATTGTCATCATTTTACGTAAATGCTAAGTCTTACTTATTAATTTATTTACTCTTCACTATTATTATTAAAATATATTATTGAAATAATTTGTTATGTTGATGTGCCACTAAATAAAAACCTTAACCTTTTTGGATACAATTTTTTTTTTTTTAATATGAAATTCTGGAACACCCTGTAAAGAATTTTTCTTAAATTTTATTATTTTAAAGCATTTTACATACTTTCTCTATACCTTGACTTAAAATGTACCACTGAAGTAGTATATTTTCACTCTAAAGTGCAGCAAAATACTAAAAAAAAGGCTTTTTATACACCAGCAGAAATATTTAAAAAACTTATTTTTTGTTTACTTTATGCACCACTGTGACTTTGTTTGACTTTGAGACACCCTGTTTTTACTTCAGTTATTTGCTTTTGGTAACTTTTGAGGTAAAATATTAAGTTAATTTCCTATGAGAAGAAAGTCGTATTTTAGCAGAAGATTCTGAAACACCCTGTAAATATTTTTTCTTAAAATTCACAAATTTTATAGCCTTGGAAATTTCCTTTAAGTAGAAAAAAAAAATTATCACGATATCTGTATTCGCTTAAGAGCTATGATTTTTGCAACCAAAAAAGTCAATTGGCGCCACTGTGCGTTGCTTGAATTGTAGCTTGTGTCACTACTTGATGTACTGTTTAGTCTGTCCGTCTGTAACTCTCAAATTTCCAACATTTCAACCTCTATAATTTAGCCATAGTTTTATAAATTATTTTTATTGGAATACATTGAGAGGTGACTGAAAAGCAGGATTCTAAGATTTGATTTTACTAAAACCATATTTATGGTAAAACATTTACATATATGTACATACTTATATTTCAAAGAAATGTTTGAATATAAATCCGATAAAGAAGATTAACTTTAATCCATTAATATTTGTATTTAATTACTAACTTGACACTGTCTTTGGTTAAACATTTTTCTAGTTATTTGGTAATTAAATTGAAATATTTTAGCCTTGGTGTCATTTCTTAGCAAACTGGATAGTTATTGGTCTATACCATAGCTATAGCTTATAGAATTTCATCTCTGCTGCCGGACGTATCTGATATATGACTTTGAGTGAGTGAATTCCTCATAACCACATTACAGTGTCATTCATTCGTTTCTGTCATTGCCTCTGTTACCTCATTCAGGATTTAAATCTCGGAATTAATAGTCGTTATTATGATGAAATCGTCTGTCAGATACATTGTTTACTCTCTGTTGCAACAAGGGACACACAACATCATTTCATCATAATAACGACGGACGATTCTACTTGCACAGAAATTGCTGGTGCTGATATATGTTTTGTTTGGTTTTGGTTGAAGCTTATAAACCAGAAACAAAGTAAAGTAATTTAAGGTTTGCATATTTGAAAGCAATTATCCGGGTATAAGGGAGTGTCAATATGCAACACAAAAGACAGGGAAGTCAACAACAAGAACAACCCAACACATCCTGAATGGCACAAGGAAATTAAATTCCTGATGGGCTAGCTATATTCATTAGAAAGCAAAAGCGCCGTTTTGTTGTTGTTGTTGTTTTGCTTCTTCATCTAGACAATCATTTACCCTTTACCTATAGATTTACCAGGTCAATAGCTTTATCTTTATGTCGATATAAGGTATAATATAGAGACTGTTCTCTCTTTCTTCTAAGTGGTAGGTATGATGAAATGGGTTTTAAGGATAAAGTGTCCTGGTTGTTGCAGTAAGTCAATAAATTCCTTTAATGTACCCATAGATAAATTTACCTTTTACCTTACCACAGGATGTTATTGGTTTGTGTACACCTGAAGTTATAATAAACTATCTGTGTATACTATAGAAGATGTATAAGCAAGCTTATATTGGCATAGTTACAGGTTAGGATATGTAACTTATATAACTATAGCTGCAGGAATCTTTTTGAAATGTGTCATGCATCCTGAATTTGTTATAACATTTACATAACTATTAAATACTTTATTGTTGTTTCTTCAACACGAGGTCAGTTGAACGTTAAAACAAACATTGTTATTTTCTTATTGAAATTCGATAAAATGGAATAATGAACTAACTTTAAAGGTATTATTTAGTTTAGATCGATCTTATAGCCTGAAAACTTCGCTTGCTTTAATGTGAATTATTATTTCACATCACAATTTTTATCTCGCATCTCTATCAGGTATATTTCCTTTATTTTTTTTATTATTATTTTAGCTTTCCCAAAAAACAGACAAAAGTATACTTTTAGGCCCTTTAACTTTGAAAACATAAGTCATATAAAAAAAATTGTGTGTATAAGAATGAAAGATAATTAAATTTTGTATGAAATTTTTACTAAAAAATTTAGCTCTCGAGATATTTTTCAAAATGTCTGCCTGCACATCACTAAAAGTAAGTCTTATCTGTCTGTCAAACTTAAATTCTATCAAATTTGAGAAGGGTGCTTCAACCAAATAAAAACCTCTGCTATCACAAATTTTCACAGGACGCTCAGGTGTATACGTAGTTACGAATTTTTTTTTAAATACACTCCATTCTGTCAACATGAACTGTTTAAATTAGGACACATTAAATGTAACCGTATTCCAGAGTTGACCTAACAAATTAAACATTCAGAATTTTAAGGACATAAGAATCAGGAATGTCACGAGTAAACCTTTTGATGAAGCCAGGCATCCTATTAGCCTAGGCTACATAAATGTGACGTATTCAACAACGCATGATCTTACATTTCTAAATATTTAAACCCAGATGAATGAATCATTGCCAAAGTTTATAAGATCTTCCTGTAATTGTTCAAAGTCATAAATTTAAGACTTAGATAGTTACTTACAGAAGGCAGATCATTAATAGATAAAACAAACAACAACGGAGATGACTCCGTTGTGGTACACCAGTTTTTACTATAAATCCAATGGTAGTTTTTAAAAACAACACTATTATCAATTGTTCCTATTTTTGTGACATTTAGCTTAGTAAAAAGCATTAAGGCAGAGGATCGTAAATTGTAGTAAGTTTGTGTCTGTGAATTCTTTCTTCACAAAACCATCCTGTTTTCCGCATATAATAGAGGTGAAATGAAAAGACAGAACATATTAGATAATGGAATATACATATGTACATATGCAAATAATTGCTGCGAAACGGAGATCAATAGCCACTTTATACATACATATGTTTATGCTAAGTAAACTACATATTATATCATTCTTAATATTATTTGGGTATCATGTTTTAAATTACGAAATTAAAAATATCTTATTGAAAAATGACGATGCCTGTGATGTACCATTAAGGCAGAATTTATTAAGCACAAAAATAGCTATCTGGTCCAATATAACCTTAATAATATTACTGTTCAACATTTGAAAAGTCAATATTTTGAAAACGAGGCAAATCATTTTGTTTTCTAAAAGTACTTAAAAAAATTTTTGTATAAAATGTTTAAGATAAAAACACTCCAACGATTTTTGAAACTAATATTGTATCAGGCTTTTTTGGTCAATTTTTGGTGTGACTGCAACTTTACTTAAACTTTTACCCAACGTTTCATCACTATTCACGACTTCGGCAGGGGACTTCGGAGAATTATTGTGGATGAATTATTATTTGATTGTAAATATTTTTGTATTAAAAAATTTGCACCATTGGTTTTATAAAATAGTTTAGCATTGAAACAAATACGAACTATCACTTACTTTGTGAAAATAAAAATTGTGCAAGTTAAGAAGATGATGAACCAAGTTCCAATTAATAAAAAAATAAAAAAGAAGAAGAAGAAGAAGAAGAAGAAGAAGAAGAAGAAGAAGAAGAAGAAGAAGAAGAAGAAGAAGAAGAAGAAGAAGAAGAAGAAGAAGAAGAAGAAGAAGAAGAAGAAGAAGAAGAAGAAGAAGAAGAAGAAGAAGAAGAAGAAGAAGAAGAAGAAGAAGAAGAAGAAGAAGAAGAAGAAGAAGAAGAATAAGAAGAAGAAGAAGTAGAAGAAGAAGAAGAAGAAGAAGAAGAAGAAGAAGAAGAAGAAGAAGAAGAAGAAGAAGAAGAAGAAGAAGAAGAAGAAGAAGAAGAAGAAGAAGAAGAAGAAGAAGAAGAAGAAGAAGAAGAAGAAGAAGAAGAAGAAGAAGAAGAAGAAGAAGAAGAAGAAGAAGAAGAAGAAGAAGAAGAAGAAGAAGAAGAAGAAGAAGAAGAAGAAGAAGAAGAAGAAGAAGAAGAAGAAGAAGAAGAAGAAGAAGAAGAAGAAGAAGAAGAAGAAGAAGAAGAAGAAGAAGAAGAAGAAGAAGAAGAAGAAGAAGAAGAAGAAGAAGAAGAAGAAGAAGAAGAAGAAGAAGAAGAAGAAGAAGAAGAAGAAGAAGAAGAAGAAGAAGAAGAAGAAAATTAGAAGTAAATTAGAACCAAATTCATCCATCTATCAATGTAAGGCCTTAACAAACCAAATAATTTTTCTTTGATTGATATTTCTTTAAACTAATACCATGCCAATTAAGTTTGCACATGGATTTATTCATATTTCAAAAAAAAAATATTTATTTCAGTCCTTTATTTGTACATTCGTTTAAAATCTAAAGCTTTATACATTCCAGCTTTATGAAAATTCAAAAGTACATAGTTACCTACCTTTCATCTGCTGTTTTCTTTATGAATTTGAAATGAATAACATTAAAGCAAGTTATTCCTACATTCAGCTCTCTTTTGATTATTTTATTTTGAAAAATATATAAATTCAAAATCCAATTCTATTCTACCTATAAGCTATAACGCAAAGTGATAAGAACCAGCCTATTGAATAAAAAAAAAAATATCCTTAACTCAAAGCCGTGGATATTCCCATTTTCAGACTTATCCTTTATTACTCAAAAAATATAACACAAAGTCCCAAGTACACGAATTTATAAAGCTGCTATAAAAAACCATACAAAAAATTTGTTTTCTAGTGTAAAACATAATCAAGTGGTTTCTCTTCTGTATTGTATTCAATTGACCCATAAGGGATTGAAAAAAAAAGAATATAGCGACCACTATCTAATTAAAAACAACTCAAAGTGAGGATTAGTTCCCCAGGATCCTGAATGGCGCACATAACGGGCGCTCAATTCACTTTATAATTAAATTTACAGGCACTTTTTTTTCTGTGGCAGAATGAATTTAAGTTTTTTTTTTGCTTATAATTAGTTGATTTGCAAATCCACTGCGAACAACATCATAGCAACAACAAGGCTTCCCGAGCTAGAGGTACTCCTCGTCGTCGTGGTCGTTCGTTCTCACATCAAGGTTTTTTCTTTTTTCCTCAAAAAATTTGTTCTTTTTTTTCGTTTTACGAAGTTTGTTGTATTTTTTTTTTTTAATTTTTCATTTACCGGATTATTTATCGCAAGGATACTTTCATCTTTTTCGCAGAAGAAGGTATCAACAGAATCTCTATACATTTTAAGCAAGAAGGACAGTAGGAACTTTTTTGTTTTGAGAATCTATCTGAAGACTTGTAAAAGTACAGAAAATCACAAAAAGAAAAGATAAAAATTACGAAGGAATAAATAAAAACTTTTCTATTCTTTGAGTAACAAGCTTTGCATCCTTTTTTTTCTCTCTCTACCATTTATAACCTACTATACTTCTGTTCGACAACGTTGGTAGTGCTGATGATGGTTTACTGGAATTTTGGTTTGCTAACCCAAAGGAGTTTGAGAAAAGTACCTACACTCTTTGCTCGTAGCCAACCAATACTTTGGGAGGGTGAAATGTCTTCAAGAGTCCCGGTGGAATTTAGCTTGAATTGGTAACAAGGATGCCCGGAGTAGGTATCCATTACCATCCATCCTCCTGCTGTCTGTATGTCTTCCCGAAGAAGAAACAGTGGTAGTGCTATACAGACACAATAGTGCTGTTTCACTTTGCATTGTGTCTGTAGACGAAGTTGTGCATGTGTTTGTTGGGTCAAAATTCTACCGTCCAGAAATCTACCCAACTTTGTGAGGATACCTTACCTATACTCACTGTATTTCTCATTCATTCATTCTTTCATTCATCTATCTATGTTGTACTACAAAATACTTAAGTTCATAATACTTTTGGGGTCATTCAAGTTTCTATACATACCCTATAAGAGGATTGAATTTTCTGGATGCTTTCATCGGAAAGAGGCCAAGAAAAAGGGTTTGTGTCCTCATTTCTGGCTGCTTTTTTTTTTAGCTCTCTTTCTCCCGCCTGCCTTTTACTAGAAGATGAGGACTTGTGGACTTGTGTGAATATGTAGAGTTATATGTTTGGTTGACCAAACATAGGACGTAAGCAGGAAACCATTTCTGGTCAACAAAGTTATGTTATTTTTTTTTTTGCCAAGGAAATGTAGACAAGCAGAGTTAGAGGTTAATGAATGAAGGAAAATTTAATCAACGTTCTTAATTATGGCACATGGCTAGATTATACCACACAGATACCCTTTTAACTAAATAAAATTAATGAAAGAGAGAGAGAGATATACTTAGTTACCAACTTACTTCTCATCAAACTATTTTATGGAGAGGAGTATGTATCCAAGGAGGACTTGATATAATATGTAGAATGACGAGATTGATGTCTGGAAACAGCGAGGAAGAAGCGGAAGGTAAGAACTACAACAAAAGGTTGGGACTTGGGACCATACTACCGCTATGACTACGGTCATCCAACAAACTTACTTGATATCTAACAAAATGAAGACAAGTTAACAAACATTTAATCCTTTCATTTGATTGTTTGGATACAGGAGCGGTTAAATGGAATAATTTTGTTCCCGATATCCCTTACTTTAACATCATACCCAATCGACCAAAATTGACACGCGGTAAGTGACCAGCAGCAGGCGGTATTGCCAGTGAAACGGGACAAGCAGCATTTTGCAGAGGGCAAGCGGCACCTGGAATAGCTTTTTTAAAGTTTTCGTACACTCTTTCAAGCATTGCCACATGAATTGGGAGATTTTGCCGTAAATATTATTTGTGAGACCTTCCATATTTTCACTAGCGAGATGGCTGAATTTATAATGGCTGGGTTTAAATTTTTGAAGAAAATTATCTTTTAAGGGTGTTATGCCACCGACCAATTGGTTTACAGCTCTAGGCTCTAACCCTCTACATGCTTATTACTTGGGTAGAGACAGTTCTCAGAGGCCCCCCATCTATGGTGGACACATTTTCGGTACTCGCGCTGTAAGGCATATAAAAGCACATAAAATTTCGATAGAGAATTCGTTGGTAATAAAATTATCATAACGAAATCATGGGCCTGACGCTCGCCACTCTTTATTTAACAAATCCTGCGTTGTTGCTTTTCTGCTTGCTTGAATGTTCACATTGCTCGAATTCTTTCATTTATTTGACTATTCCAACAGTATATGAGTATTATGAAAGCGAAGGAATATGACTATTGTAAGTAAAGAACAAAGAGTATGATATTACTCTTAACAGTTTTGCTGTACATCCGCATACGCATAAATATATAAGGTTCCTTCAACAAAACGCATGAGAACGTGAGCAAAACGCTAAATGTAGTCATGATCGGGAATAACTACGCAAGAAGGTATACGAAAACAAAAAATTCATTCCATAAAATTTTACTTGCTATCAACAAAATTGGCCGGGCGTTCGCGTAGCAACGCCATCTTCATCACATATTATAGAAGTTCCAACAGCATACCCGTAATTCTAAGCACAAGCTTGTTTACTCACTTTACTTTAGCTTTTTAAAAGATTTAAAGGACACAGGCTTTGCCACCATCACTCACCAGCTAGTGGTATATTTTAGTTACATCGTGCTCCTGCCAAGCATCAGAGAGAAATGATAAAAAGCAGCAACTTGGTAATGTTGATGTGTTGCAGGAGAGAGTGGTGGTTTGGTGGGTGTTAATAATTACATCAACCTTAATTAATGAGTGTTTTGCGTGTTGTAAGAGCACAACACTGCTTCCTGTCAAGAGCTACATACATAGAAGTGACTGCGCTTCCTGCTTAGACAGTTTGGTTTCTGGATAATGGTTGGAGGAAGAGTCACCTCCTTCCTACTTCCACAGAATCTAATCATATGCATCAGTTCTCTTGCAAGCAGGATTTATTATTCCTCACATTTTATGTTTTCATATACAAGGAGTATGTAGGTATTTCTCTAGGTTAATTTTAATGCTAGCACACGAAGTTCCAGCTTATTTTAAACTCTATACGTCGTTTTTGTCAACACACTTTAAGCTATAGGTATGTTATTTTTTCTGCAGTTGGTTTAAAAGCTAATGTGCTGGTGGAAACCTTATTAAAATCAGCCTTTTACATTAAAAGAGCTCATTTCTGGTCGTAGCTATATCAGTGAAAGCAAGGTGAACTTTAACATTACTTCGGCTTTTCTGTTTCCATGGAGTGGATTGAACAGGGGTTAAAAGTAACTCTTGTTCCTTTCATATCTTGCCCTTGTTACATAAAAATAAATTTTATTATTCATTATATTGTTGTTCTGTATGGTTGGTCAATGACTCCAAAACTTTATCTAGTTACTTAGGGAATGGTGGGCCTGTAAATCTTTGACTAAACGACACACCAACCACCGGTCTTATCTAGCCCATCCACTAGACGTTGAATGAGGCCGCTGTCTCTAAGGGCCTGGGGGAGGGATGATCTAACCTCGAAGGGGTAAGGAAGAGGAACAAACCCAAGAATAATCTTGACGTGTAAACCTCTCCTAACCATGGTGATCTTACGACGACAGAAACCTAGATTTAACTGATTTTTCGACCTTTCGAGCTATAGCTCGCTGGAAACTTATCTACATTACCAATAAATGTACTCTTTCATAGGATTTTGCCATAGGTTATTCAACTAAGGGTATCACAGTGGATCTATATTGATCTAACCCTACTTAGGGAATCGGATGTATTATGACCGTGAGTTTCCAACTACGAAGCCCTTGTTTCTCTTTCGAGCCATTACGTACGGCTTCTATGGATATACCTCAGCTCTCTCTAACGCTTCCCAGGCATGCTTCCGTTATGATCGTTTTTTGTCAAGTACTTCTTGGTCAGCCCGCTATTCTACAAGGGTTTCATTGCATCGCTTGACCCGCAACATATGCACTGCCACTTACGTCTTCATATGATAGAGCCCATAGGTTCCTTTTGTAGCCATTATTTGATATACCGTAGAGCCAGGAAATTGTCAAAGTGTTTGAGGCTTTTTCTGTGGAAATGTTCTCTTGCAAGCCCAACATGCTATGATATGAATGAAATATTTGTTGAGACGGCATCGACATCAATCAACTTCTGAACATAGAAGGGTCCTTTGCTTCAACACTGTTGAAAACAAGCCTTCAACTAAGTTGGAACAAACCTTAGACTCTGTTGAATGCAAGTCTAGATTGGAGCATACAGTCTATTTAATTGTATGCTCCAATCTAGACTTGTAAGCGCAGAAATTGGTTATAGCAGACTAAAAATTAGGTCACGTTGCGGTACTCCACAGGGGTGGGTCTTATACCTCCTTCAATCAAATTTCCCCTTCACCTAGGTAGAAAGATAAAATCTATCTGATGACCGAATTCTATACTTCTTAACTCATCTCATCATTATGGCATCATCATACTTTTTACTGCACTCATTCAAAATAGTTTTCTGGAAGGCGTGAAATGTCTTTCCAAACTTGTTTCTCCTGAAATTCATAAACATTTTAATGTCTACTGTACCCTCTATGGCTAGCGTACGCTAATGGACGAACACCATACATACGAGCATAATTCCCTAGAAAAAGTGTTGAGTGAATATTTAAAAGACTTATGTCCAATTAACAATTGAGGCAATTATCACATTAAGGACCTAACTCTTTCGGTACTAGCCCGGTCGGCCGCCTGTAGAGCGTCTACTTAATTCTTCTTCCGTATATTTATCGCATCGCGCCATTCTCTATGTCTATACACTAAAACCCATCTTCCTTCCTGCCCTTTTAAACTGGGCCAACTTATCCAGCAAATTGGAAAGTTTTCTGCTAATTGTTGAGTCGGTTCTATATAGTTTTGTTTATAGACGTAGAAGAGGCAAGGTATGAGCATTATTATCCTTTTACTCCTTCAGAGTGTGTTTAAGTGAGTTACTTATTAACTTCTTCGTGTGCGTTGCCCTTTGGCCTTTTTTTCATTATATTTATGTTCATGATGAAGATAATGACGACAAACTACTCCTGCGGAGGTTGAATGAATATTCTTTTACTTCTGACGATGACGGCCGGATGACGCCACCCGACCGACCGACCAACGACGACGACGAGATACTTCCTTTCTCATTTTCTTTACTTTCTAAAGAGAAAAAAAAAGATGGAAGAAATGAAGGAAACGTACAGAGCCTTGTCTTGTTATCAGGCGGTTCGACATTGTTGTTTACTCTCGTATACTAGGCAATGTTTATGGCCAATGAACTTTAAACCATGAAACATGATTTTACATTGAGGCAGGTTAGTGCTTCGTTATTTCGTCTTAGAGGTAAAGGACTGCATGAGGGATGGATAGTGAAGTGAAGGTTCCAAGGTCCTTTTCGTACAATGATCTTTTATTTACTCAACGTGTTGTTGGTATATCCATCTCGAAGTTCCAAACTAATTCGCAGATCCTGTTCTGCACGCTTGTTTGAATTCCACTTTTGATTTGGTTAAGTTTTAGCCTCAAAATATAATATACTTAGGTGGATAGATGGTTGGTTTGTTTTCATAGAATTTCGCTGTGATGATTTGCTTCAAGCAATTCAAGTAGAATGTTTAATTTTGGTGGTTGTATTTATTGATGAATATTAAGAGGAGTTTTAGGCGATCTATTAAATTAAGACAAATATTAACTGTAGATACCAGAGATGCGTTGCTTAAAGTTTGATTCTCCTGATTGGTGTTCCGCATAGTGATGTAACGGCAATTGGCAAGATGTATGAACTTTTTTTTGAAAACTTTTGCATTTGTTTGACCGTTTCTAATGATGAACTTCAGGTGCGGAAAGACTTACGATTTGAAAGGGTAACGAGTGCAAGTTGAGGTTCTATGTACAGGGTCATTTATTTAGTGGTTTCATGTTGGCAGCGCTGGTAAAACTGAGCTTTCATCTGAAGTGTCATAATATTAGTAAAACCTGTGCATCATCGTAATGCATGTTCAATCAATCGAAAATATCAGCAATTGGTGCTGAAGATCTGAACTTATCGATTTCTTGGGCGTCGCGTCGTTAGCAGTGTTCAAATGACAACCAATTTGTTTTGGCCGGCAATTAAAGATCATAGCTTTGTAGACATGTATGTGGTTCCAAAAAATTTCAAGTTTTTGCGACGCCACAAAAAAATCATGTGATTTGACACGGTTTAATTTTTTATGTGTTTACGCAAATAATCACCGATTTCTAGGCGCATTAAAAATAACATTACTCAAGTTACTGCCGATTTATGGCGGCGTAATATGTGCCAAAATGTGGTGAAAAATTACCTCAAATTATCATCCGGAATCGGCCATTTCATACTAAATGGCAAAGTCCAAAGATTATAGTGAAATATAATTTCCAAACCTTTATGGGGTTCTTGGGTTATTTTTGACCCATTTTAGAACATTGTACATAAATAAGATTTTCTAGAAAATTAATTTTTTAAGAGCTTGACGTTTCATGGCTTTTCCTAAAGTGTTGAAATTAATATATTGAGCGTATTATTTTATAAAAATATTTTTTACTTTAGTACGTACTGATTTTTCTGCATTCGCGGACCTCGGGTCAAAATTGACCATACTGTATAAATGGAACGTCAACTGGATTTTTTCTATATTTTGCCCTCTTGTAGTTATTGTTGTGTACTTGATTTGTTTTACTAAGAGTTTTTTTACATAATTTTGTTGACATTTAGTGACTGGCACATGCTTTTTTTTGCAAGTTGGACTATTTTTTTTAAATTATAAAATGAGTGATAGTGAAAGTGAATTTTCTTTGAGATTTTCGGATGAGGAAGAATCATGTTCTGAATTCGAAGATCATCTTGAGGAAGCTGATTCATCGAACAGCAGTTCAAGTGAGGATGAAAGTGCATCTGTTCCTGCCAAAATGATGAAGTCACAAAAAATGGCCTAATAACTTATTCGAAAAAACCATTTGAAAAACAGTGCCGGAAGAGCCTCGAGGGAAAACATTATAAATTTGTTGCCAGGAATGACACATTATTCCTCCTCAAGAATCACAGCTGAAAAAATTTCAAGCTTCGAATTATGCTTTCCACCTCCTATGGTACGTTTTATTGATTGCAAACCCATATTTGATGAAGAATGGACTGACATTGATAACACGGAACTATTTGCATTCATTGCGCTTCTTTTATTGGCTGGTGTTTTTCGATCAAATAACGAAAGCTCTGAAAGTTTATGGGATTCTCAAAAAGGAAGGCCAATATTTGCAGCAACTATGTCCCTGAAAACTATCCAAAAATATAAAGAGTTATAATAAGTGAACGGCGGCGCGGCGGCGTTTATTAGACAAATTTGCTCCTATACGTGAGTTGTGGAATCATTGGGTTGAGATCTTAACGCAGCCTTACAACCCACCTGAAAATGTTACAATAGATGAATAATTGGTAGCATTTAGAGGACGATTTCTATTCCGACAATACATTCCATCGAAACTTGGGATGTATGGAATCAAATTTTGGGTACTTTGTGATTCTGCAACGATCTATGCTTGGAATATGCGTAGGTATAGTTCTTGATTTGGTTGTAAGACTGAAGGGGCATAATCTTACGACAAATAATTTTTTCACATCTTACCAACTGGAACAAATATTGCTGGAGAAACAAATTACACTGGTTGGAACAATAGGCAAAAACAAACCCGAATTGCCACCAGAAACAGTAAATGTAAAAGGAAGACCAATTCTGTCATAAAATTTTGCGTTTACCAAGGATACTACTATCGTACATAAATTTACTATCGCACATTTTATCATGATTCAAAAATAAGTAATCGCGCAGAAAAACCGGTACACTTACAAAAGAAAGATAAAGCGATGGCCTCAAGTGGTCTTCAGTAATGTTGTTGATATATCAGTTTATAATGTTTTTGTCCTATTCAAATCGGCTAATCATGCCTGGAAACAAAACTGTCTTGCTAAGCGCCGTTACTTCTTGGAAGTAACTTCCTACATAAAAAAACGGCAAACTCTACCTCGAGCACCTTTTTCCCTTGAAATCGCCAAAAAATACGAGGTGCATCTCAAAACGATCCACAACCTTCTTCATAAGCTCAGGCGGAAAACAGTACAGCAGAGAAAACAGTAAATAGAAGCCAATGTCAGTTATGTCCGAAAACAGATAATAAGACAGGTTTAGTTTGTTACATTTGCGATAAATTTATATGTAAATTGTAATAATTGATTTAATGTTTACCTTTCATTACTCAATAAAAAATTAAATGTACTACAAATAAGATTAAAATGTAAAAAATATTTTTGAAGTTTTAATTAATCAATAAATATAAACTTAAATAACATTTATTTTTACTAAAAATATTTTAACTATGAAATTAGAAACCATACCAGCAATATTTAATCAAAAATTATCTATACATGAATTTGAAAATAACACTAATGGGTCAGATTTGACCCGAAGCTCGTTTACGTTGGAAACTTTGAGGACCGTATGAAGGTTTTAAAAATATAGGACATAACTGTGTTTTATTTATTTAGTTTAACTTTTGAAACCGAAAAATGTATGATATTGAATTTGTGTTACGGAGACATCGAAGAAAAGTCCATAATTTCCAAAAACCAGAATTTCATCTTTTCAAAATTGGACAAAAAAAAAAATAAACTGTTTTCTCTTAAAAAAATGTATTCGTCTAGTTATAAAATTTTTAAATTTTAAACTCTCTAATTAATGCAAAACTATTCATACCTATGTACTTATAAAGACTTAATTTAAATCCCAAAAAAATAACACCCCAATTAATTTAATCCTCATAGAAATACCTTAAGCTTACACAAATGTAAATACAAAATTTCTTGAGAATAAATAACACATTTTGGTTTTTTGGAGCAAGGAAAAGACTCAAAACATTTTACAAGTTGCCATTATGATTTAGTTTAGCCAGTCGTCTTTTTTTTCTAGTTTTTAGATAAGAAAATGAATTCAAATTAATTTCTTCAATCTAAAATGTATTAAAATATTCATTGAATATGATGTTGGTTTTAGTTCTCATATAAATATAACCATTTTTTTTATATCCCATGCAGTCAGTACATACATAATGGTAGGAGTTACGTTAAATTCATTTAAATTTCCATCCATCCCAACTTATACTAACGAGTTAATTAAATTTCCAAAATTTATTAACAGCCTCATGAGCTATTATATTAAAACATACGACCAATGAGTGTGTTCTTTCACCCTATCCGAAGCCACAGCCCAGCATGAGAAGTGCTCTACATTTAATCCTGTCAATGATTAATGAATTAATCACTACTTGTTCATTTCAAAAGAAAGCTGCTTCGTAAAAAAAAGGAAAAAGATGTCGTCCTGAAGAACTTTATGCTTATATAAAGCTACTTCCGATTCCAACAAGGACCGTCGCCGAGCAACGCCGCCAGTCGGTCGGTATCATCGTTATAGCTTATACGAGGTAATTTGGAGAATTTAAATTAAATGTTTATTCTAGGAAAATGAACGTGTATCAACGAGTGTTGATATAGCTGTGTAAGCTATGTGGCACGGTGGCGGCAACGCGACGCACGACGACGGTAGCAGGAGCAGTGTCATGTTGTTTCTGTGCAGTAAATTGCAATATAAGAGGTGAGAGATTTAAGTGGGATATTCATATTATCCCATTTTGAGTCTTTTGTCTCCTTATTGTATCACATTGTTATTCATGCTGATTATGTTTATCGTCATTGTTAGGATGACATGCAAAAATCCCCATCGAATCATTGCAACACTTTTTAATCAACTTTTGTAATAATGAACGCAAACAAATGGTACTTTGTATAGGAGCAGTGACTGGCTCGGATCCATAGTGATTATGATTATGCTTTAAAGTAAAAAACAAAAAAAAGAGATTTACAGGTTTCAAGTGGAATACAATGACTTGTGAAAAAAGAGAAAATCCTTTTCGATAAGGATATGGGCTTAAATACCAAAAAGCGGAAACTCGTATATATGGCTTTTTCGATTGGCAATCCGCATTCCGGATGAGTGCATCTAGGACAAATTCTGACAGCAATATTAATCTTTTTTTCTTCTTTTTATTATTTTGATTATTGTAAAATGCGATAAGAAAATTAAATTAACTCGTGGATTAAGGAGCTTTTTGACTTCGTCTCACAACGACATCGCTTATAGTGCAGTTTCATTTTTATGTTCTGCACATGCAAAAAAAAATGGGACTCAAGTTATATTTGATGTCGTTGTAGGATTTAGTCAAATACTTGCTGTAGTAACACAGAAAAAGGCCGCTAGTCGAAAAATAAAAAAAAATTGAATGTGGATCCAAAATTGTCCTTTAACATTTTTCTTTAAATTGGTCAGCACTTTCTTAGCACAAAATACAAAATAGAGCGATGAAAATGATAGGTGAAAGAAGTATAACAGAAACGTTCCCTTCCTTGGAACATCGTCGTAACGTTTCTTGTCTTTCACTCTTTTACCGCTACTTCCATAAGCATTATTCTAGCGAAATAGCCAGTTGCATTCATCCCCTTAAGCATTTCCACCGTAATACTCGCACCGCAAGGTATGCCCACCCTTGAGCCCAACTTCGGACGCACTGTTAAGTACAGAGAATCTTTCTTTAGCCGCACCACTCGAATGTGGAATGCTTTACCCGGCTCGATTTTTCCTACCCATTTCGATGCTCAGACATTCAAAACCAATGTGCATCGGTATCTCCTTTTAATTCCTATCCCATTTCCCTAAACGCTTGTACTGTGTTCAAATATTTTAAGGGTAGTCATATCCCCGCGCTTAATATGAAAAGAAAGCTATGAAAAAAGCTATTGAATACAATCAGAAAAGTCGGATTGCTTAGCAACCATTAATTACTTTTAAGAAAATGTCAGCTAAAAAATTATTATAACATTTTTCATTAGAACAATAGATTGATTATATGGAAAAAACGTGGATCTCCTAATTCTGTCTGTCTCTGTCCGTTAAAGTATATACTATGTAGTTTAAACGGTTGGCTGGATTTTCTTGAAACTTTTTTTTTACACCAAAAACAACAATACTTGCCATTTTTTGTTTGTTTGCCTTTTAAGAAAATCAGATTTTTCTCGAAAACGAAAAATCAATTGTAACGGTTTCAATGTAACTACTCAACCCATCTACCCTAACATATGACCAGGACTCATATGATAAGTTTTGTGAAAGGGGTGTCTGATCGGCGAAAGCAAATGCAGGCATGCTAGCTTGAAGCACATGCATAGCTCGTCGTTGGGGTGGGGTCTTTTGCCTGCCTCACAGACTACCGTACCTGATTACATGCCTGACTATACTGATGGATTTAAAAAACATTAGGAATTTTGATAGGGATAGAAAGGAAATAAAAAAAAAAGAAATTACAAAAAAAAAATTATTAGGGAATATTGTTTGAAACGTCTCAAAATATACCACCAAAACCCCGGAACCTAAGATGTACTGGCACCGTTCATATTCCCTCCCCTTTACCAAATGTTATTGCATAAGGTACCTTGGTTACCATTTTAAATTATCTTATGATAACCCCGAATTCGAAATTAGGTTGAATTCTCAACAACCTATTACCATTCTTACAGGCTCATCTCTTCCTTCCTCTTCGTCCTTATCACACCTTAAAAAAAAACTTAAACTTTCATGATATCAATGATATCAAACATTCAGAAGAAAATAAACGGCAAAAATTACCATTGAGAATTTACTTTTCCACCAGACTGTTAAAAAAAAATAGATCAATAAGAACTACACTGATATTCGAAATTTTTCACACGGAACATAACCGTTTTATTTAAATTCTTTCTCTTAAAAATAACAGAATTAAAGAAAATTATATGATTTAATTTTAAAAAGAAGCAAAACTCAGAATTACAGTATGATTTGAAAATTCAAGAAAATTAAGAGAAAATTATTCGCAGTATTGAGTTTAAATTTAAAAGTAAACAAAAGAGAAAATTTAAAATGAAAACAAAATAGAGAAAGCAAAAAAAAAAAAAAAATTGTGACTCCACTTTTATTGGTATAAAAAAAATGAAATTGTTTATATGAGAATGATTAAATACTTTTATCTTATTTAATTTTTTTTATTCTTTAATAACAATAATAGAAAAAAAAGTAAAAAAAAAGATATAAAATAAACTTAATAGACAAAAATTTATTTCAAATTAAAAAAAAAGAAACTAAAATCACAAAAAGAATTATTTAAGCTTAAAATTCCAAGCAGCCATTTTTTTATTTTTCGGAGTAACTCATAATCTTAGTTTCGATTGAGTAAGTTTAAACGAACAAAAACTTGTTTTCCGAATTATGATAAGAGAAAAACAAAAAAAAGTCACTCAAGTGGTTTCTCTTTAACTTTTTTTTTTATATAGATATTATTTTTTTTGTTTTTCTAAATTTGAAAGGAATGAAATTTAGGAAATTATCTATCTCAAAAAAAAATATCACTCAAAATAAACCAAATTTAATATTGTAAAGAAAAAAAAGACTTACGTAAGTTCCTGACGATGTATGTGCACAAACAGCTTCTTTCCTGTCTTGAGTAGATTAAAATTTATACAGATGAAAATGAGATTTAGTTTTGTGAGATATTACTATCCTTTTCTTTTCCTTAGTTATTTTATGGTATTTTTTTTTTTAATTTATTTATATTAAGTACTTCACTTGAGACACTTTTATTTGGTTTCAGATGATTATGACGCTTGGTAGGTATAAGGTAGGTAATAAGGCATGTAGGCATGACATGTAATTTTTTTTGTGATTAAAATTTTTTTTTCTTGTAAAAAATTTTTTTTTTAGATTTTTTTTTTGTATTTTTTTTTTGGAGATTTTATTTTAGAATTAAGATAAAATTTAACACTAAAAATAAAAAAAAGTAGTTAAATAAAAAAAAAAAGGTTGAAATTAAAATAATTTGAAAACTCTAATCTGCAACACAGCAAACGATGTCTAGATGATGATGATGAGCAGTGGGTATTCGCCTAGTCGATGTGAAACGAAGACTTTCGTGACTACTAGGTGCTCCTCTGACATCAACAGAGGTTAGGTGTTCATCATCATCATCATCGGCTCGACAACCGGGGTCCGGTCCTGGCCTCCTTCAACAAGTCTCTCCACCTATCCCGGTCTTGAGCCGACGCCATCCAGTTGCGCACCCCAAGGCTTCGGGCGTCCTGGTCTACGCCATCTCTCCAGCGCAAGCATGGTCTACCACGCTGCCGTCTACCATAGAATGTACCACAAAGGACTTTCCGAGCAGGTTCCTCTTCACTCATGCGAGCTAGGTGCCCTGCCCACCGGAGTCTACCGAGCTTAATTTTTGTCACTATGTCTGCTTCAAGGTAGATTGCGTACAATTCATGATTGTACCGTCTCCGGAATCGCCCTTCCTCACATATGGGGCCAACAATTCTCCTTAAGACTTTTCTCTCGAACGCGGCTAAGAGGTCGGAGTGTCTTTTGCTAAGCACCCAAGTCTCGGATCCATACGTGAGTACTGGCAGGACCATGGTCCTGTACAGCAGCAGTTTTGAAGTTATGGTGAGATTTCTGGATTTGAAGAGCTTTGACAGACTATAGTAGGCTTTGTTGGAATTGAGCAGCCGCCCGCGTATTTCTTCTTCTATATTATTATCGGCTGCTACTATTGACCCAAGGTATTTAAAGGATTGCACCACTTCAAATTCGTGCTCCGCTACCTTGATTGTTTGACCAACTGTTCTTCTCGCATTCGACGCCACCATGTAGGTGTTCAGTTGACGAAATAAAGGTTGTCTTTTTTTTCCTTTTTTTTTTTTTTTGTTGAAAACACTTTTAAAAGTGAAACTTTTTTTTGTTTTAAAAGAATTTATGCCTTTTTTTTATTATTATAGTTATTGTTTTTATAAGCACTTTATGTGCCGATTGACAACTTTAATACACATATCAAAGGCACGTGAATATTATACGTATTCGTATTTTTTTTAACGTTTTAGCACTGAATTTTAGGCGTTTTAAGATTTTTTTTAATTTTTTTTTGTTTTATTGAAAATTTATATTTTAAAAACAAAATAAGTTTAGTTCATAAGTTTTCTTGGAAAACATTTTATTAATTAGGTTACGGTTCAGATATCTTCTTTTTTTCTTAATCACACACCCATCCAGTCTTAAACTCGAATTCCAAGAGAGCTCATCTTTTTTCCCGGAAAAGGATGTCCGCCACCCTCCATAAAAAAAGCTTAGCTTGGGTGTTCGAAAGATTTTTAAGCCCTCTGCTTGTAGGTTTTAGAATTTTCTTCGAAAAAGCTTTTAGGGTTTAAACAAAATAGCAACTACATATGACGTGAAATCCTGAAGAACCAAGTAGGTTTACAGATGCCCTTACACAATTCACTTTTAATGAAAAAACATTCCAAAATATGGGAGGTAACTTTTCCTCCCATTTAACTTTTTTTTTAACTTTCGATTTTCTCAAAAAAGTTTTACAAAAAAATTCAAATTTTTTGAGTGTATTACGGGATCTCCCAAACAAATGTTGAAAAAAATTGTTTGATTAATATTAGTACGGCCTCATAAAAAATAAGCGAACAACTTACGTGCTTTTCATTTCTAAAATTTTAAGTATAAGACCAAAGAAAATATGACATGTTTTTGTTTTACCTTTAAAAGATTGCAATAATTTTTTTTCAAAAGTTTCTGGCTCAAATGCAATATTTGGAACTGACCAAAAAAATTGGGCATTTTTCATTCATGTTTTAGTAGGTAATTAAAGAAATTAAAAAATTTAATTAATTTTCCTTTACCTATTTTATTCAATTCTCCATGCTAAATAATACAAAAATTTTTTTATATGTGCATTAATTTTTATAATTTTGGATTCATTTCACCTTGAAATGAATGGATTGGATTGTTATTAAACATGTATTTTTCCTGGGATACAAATGCCAGTTCCCAAACTTGATTAATGGAAAATTCATCACTGATGGGAAACTCTCGATATCATATACAACAGGAACATGTTGATAGGTTAGATATTTGTTTCCCTCATGTCATAACTTTATGATCTTAATTGCGTGCGCACATGTTGAAGTTGTATCGACCCAGTACATTGTACTTCTAAACCCTCATCATAAACTCCTATCGCATAACACATCTTTCTGATGATCTTAAAATGAGGTTTGTTCTGAATTACATGTTAATTTCTATAGTCTATTAGAAACATCCAGAAGGATGTGAAAGAAATCGCTTTACTCGCAAGCAATAGGGTTGCTGCAAGATGTATTCATAAAAGCAGATTACAACTGAATACATAATCCTGTTGAATAGTTAATCGTCCTTAGATCTAATATCGACCTGCATCACCTCAAGCCGGGCGTTGAACATTCTCTCTGTGCTATATATGTATGCATGATGCACCCAACACATGAACTAGTGCACCAAAAAAGCTCTGAGTATGCATAACTCGTTGCCCTAGTTCGAAATCGTTTCGTCCCCTTCACGTGATGATTGTAAATGCCAAGCACGTTCGTATCCATATGAACCGACCATTATCCAGTCAGCAAACACCCTCACATTCATCCCCACAATCATTCCAACCAGCTTCTTCTTCGTCTTCTGGTGCTGCTTCTCTTCATATACCGAAAGTCTCTTCGTGCAAAAGTTCACATGAACTATTATAGGTACTGATCAAAACCCAGCCAACCCAGAAAGACGAGCGATGCAAGCAACGTTTTCCTTACAGGAAGGATTACGGAATAACGTATTCGTCCTTGTCGACGTCGTCGTCGTTGTCGTTGTCGTCGTTGTAGTTGTAGTAGTTGTCACTATTGTCCTTGGTGCTACTTTTTTTCGCATAAATTTCAGGTAATAACAGGAATTCTCAACCCGGGCGGGCGATGGTCACTGGGCGTGTAATTATCTAATGTTGCACTAATTCGCATCAGCCCCAACTCGACTCGACTCTGTCGGGGTGTTGCCGAACAGCTTCTAGCTTTGGCATGGCTATCATTATCATCATCACCTCGGTTCTCTATATATTCTACCTACTAGGAGCAAAAGCGGAGAAACATATTAAAATGCAAAAGGGATGACGACGTGTCGTCTCTTCGGTTGTTGGTACTCTCCTTCACGAAGTTGGACATTGATTCATGGCACGTAATTTAAATTCAGCCCAGGATAGCAAATTAAGTATTTACATGAATAAATTATGTGCGTTATCCTGAGCTTGGAACTTTAATATTTAACGGACAAAGTGACCAAAACTATACATACACATTTAGGTGTGGGTATATTCACACTTTTACATATTTGAAGCGGGAGCCGGATTTTCAGAAATAGGGTGGTTCTATGGCTTTAGCTTCAATTTTTTTTTTACATTTTCTTAACTGCCATCGTATTTCATTTTTATATTTTGTGATGAAAATTTTTAGTTTTCAAAATGAAAAACACGCCCAAAAGTATTTTTAGCTCAAAAGTTAAAGCACAACAAGGATAATGGTCAGGCGTGAAGACGTGTTAGTACGAAAATTAGCTTGCAAATACTTCAACATTGGATCAGATTACTGCGAAATAGATTTTTTTATTTTTCAAAAAATACTTTGCATTTATTAATTTTATCGAAAGTTATTAAACAAAATATCCCTCTTCACCAAAGTTATGCACATTTCAAATATAAAAATAAAAATGTGATTTTGTTAAAATAATTTTTATAAATATTCTCTCCATAGGATCATAATTTAAATTTTTCAATGTTCACAAAACAAATTAAACATGGGCAAAATTGTAGGTATGTATAATTTGAGTACCTACTTAATATACATAGATTATGTTATCCTTACCTGAGGGCTACAAACAATAATGTTAAGGAGGATGTGAAAAATAATTCACTTACCTTAAACAGCATCAATGTTAAGGTCTGGTAAAATATCGGATTATGCGAGGATTAGTTCTTTATAATATGGTTTGATGTGCTTAGATGATAAGAGTGAAGACGATTTTAGAGGAGTTTAAGCTGCTTTTAGAAATCATTATTAATTCAAAAACCAGGAAGGTATGAGAGAACTAAACCTATATAAATAGTTTAATCGCTTTTTTTTAGATAAAGTCTTTGAGTTTGTTAACAATTCAATATTTAGACTTTACTGAAGAAAATTATTTAATGTTACGTGCCAATACACTCATTTGTGTTTTTTGAAATATAAGGCCTTAAATATCAAAAAAAGAACGTAATTGACAGATCATCAAAAATATGGAGCACTAATGTTGCCAAGAATTCTGTAATTAGTAATTTGAAAATATGAGGTTTTGAATGTTGTACCAGTATGTAGAATGATATGGTTTGTTAGAGTGATGGGACTCAGTGATCATACAACACAAAAAATAAAAAAAAAAAACTTTCTCAAATTCGTTATCAATTATTTCAAATACTCAATTGAGGGGCGTGTATTCATTTTCATATATACAAAATGGACATATTTGTATATCAATTATTTCAAATAGGTACTCAATTCAGGGGCGTGTATTCATTTTCATATATACAAAATGGACATATTTGTATATCAATTATTTCAAATAGGTACTCAATTCAGGGGCGTGTATTCATTTTCATATATACAAAATGGACATATTTGTATATCAATTATTTCAAATAGGTACTCAATTCAGGGGCGTGTATTCAATTTCATATTTACAAAATGGACATATTTGCATTTTCTAATATCCAAAATAGACACTCGGAGATTTTTTAGACTTATTTTATTTTATTTTATTTTATTTTATTTTATTTTATTTTATTTTATTTTATTTTATTTTATTTTATTTTATTTTATTTTATTTTATTTTATTTTATTTTATTTTATTTTATTTTATTTTATTTTATTTTATTTTATTTTATTTTATTTTATTTTATTTTATTTTATTTTATTTTATTTTATTTTATTTTATTTTATTTTATTTTATTTTATTTTATTTTATTTTATTTTATTTTATTTTATTTTATTTTATTTTATTTTATTTTATTTTATTTTATTTTATTTTATTTTATTTTATTTTTATTTTTATTTTATTTTATTTTATTTTATTTTATTTTATTTTATTTTATTTTATTTTATTTCATTTTATTTTATTTTATTTTATTTTATTTTATTTTATTTTATTTTATTTTATTTTATTTTATTTTATTTTATTTTATTTTATTTTTTTTATTTTATTTTATTTTATTTTATTTTATTTTATTTTATTTTATTTTATTTTATTTTATTTTATTTTATTTTATTTTATTTTATTTTATTTTATTTTATTTTATTTTATTTTATTTTATTTTATTTTATTTTATTTTATTTTATTTTATTTTATTTTATTTTATTTTATTTTATTTTATTTTATTTTATTTTATTTTATTTTATTTTATTTTATTTTATTTTATTTTATTTTATTTTATTTTATTTTATTTTATTTTATTTTATTTTATTTTATTTTATTTTATTTTATTTTATTTTATTTTATTTTATTTTATTTTATTTTTATTTTATTTTATTTTATTTTATTTTATTTTATTTTATTTTATTTTATTTTATTTTATTTTATTTTATTTTATTTTATTTTATTTTATTTTATTTTATTTTATTTGAAATGGTTTTCAGGTTTGCTAATTTTCTAGAAATATATTTTTTGTGCACTATCTGCACTACCTTCAGATCTTTTTTTTGTTGAGAGAGTTAAAAAAATTATTTTAAAAACATAAAGGATGTTTTGAGAGAGTAGTGGCTTTTATTTGTTAAGTTCAAATACATTTGTGGAAATCGGTTTCCTACGAGGAACAAAAAAGAATATTTTCACTTGAGCTGTAATCAATGTGTTAATTAAATTTAAAAACTTTTCAAGCATTTTTATTTCAATCCAACTAGTTGAGTTGGTTAAATGTTGACACAATTCCAAAGAAATGTCAGAATGTGCATAGATGATTTAACTAATGTGACCAGAAAAAATAAAAACATTTTAAATATGATTTGTATATAAAACTATTGACCTAAATAAAATGCTCATCTTTAAACTATTTAATGTGTTGTCAGATTTGATAATTGATTAGATTTCCAAGAAAAAATTCCAAGTAAAGCACTTGAAACGCTTGCGTCAATGCTTTCGTACCGCAAGCATTAAAGTTTAAGGCTGGTGTAACTCTGAAGTAACACATCGCAACAATGAAGAATAAAAAAATGTAGAGATGATAACACTGACGCACCGCTATTGTAACTCTCGTTACTTTTGTTGGTTTAACTCACGTTACTTCACGTTTTCAAGTTTAAAATGTTTGATCTAAGCTGACTTCAATTCATTTTTGAACTACATATTTGATAATATAGAATATTTTATTCTAAGCTAAGAAAAAAGACATACATACCTACATAATGGGCAAGAAAAATTTTTTTTTTTATGGATTCGCAATTTTTATTATTGAAAGCTTATAAAACATAAATGAAAATCAATTTACCATTATTAAAACGAGTAAAGTCAAGCACACCGCAAAATAATCTACCTTCCACCAGCCAGACTGCCTGCAGTTCAATACAAGAGTACCTACTAGTAAAACATATCCAATTTGTCATTTTAAAAAGACTTGTTTTCAACAATACCAGCTTGTGGTATCATTTTTAGCTGACTCTTTTTCGTAAATTTAAAAAATCACCATCAAATTTTATCTCCCAATTCAAAAACAAAATCTTTTTCTGCCATTCAGTTAGTCCAAGCACCAATGAATTTAACTACCTCCTGTCCATATTGCAAAACAGTAATATTTTCAAATTCCAAGTATATTGCCATTTATTTATTTTATTTGTCATATAAAATCACATGACACTAGACGAATATGCACTTACATACTTCGATTAAAGTACCTAGGTAATAACACGATTCGTAGATCTGACCTTAACTCTGTACATAAGGGCTCCTTTTCACTTCTACATATGGAACGGAACTCTTTCTACTAGTATAACAGAATTTAAGCAATAAAAATCTACTGTATCGTTCTCAGGTTTTATTTGATTGTTATATCCTCGTATAAAACGTCGAGATATAACACACAACATAACTTACAAATAATAATAATAAACGCGTTAAGCCAATGTTCTCCCATTAAAGACACATTCCCAAAGCTATTTCATTAAATCCCTGACTTTCGTTGTTTCTAAAAAAAAAAAACGACTTGAAACAAGCCACCAGCGCCATCTGCAAATAATCGAGCAATATGTACATACATACATAAAACGTCTAGTTTGACCTGACTATGACTGTCAAAAAAGAAAAGAACAGAAATCTAGACTTGGTACATACATAGGTAGGGAGTTTCTCTGTCTCTTTGATTTAAATGATGCTAGTCCCGTCTGGAATATGAATCCCAGTTGTGAAATGGTGTTTGCTATTTTTTTCCCGTGTGTTTGTTGAATACGAGTATTTTTGGAAAAACTGATTCTCTTCAAAATTTCATCTAAAGCTAATCCGTTTTTGATATGCTGTGTATGTTCCTTTAGCAAATCCATCTAAATGACGAATTATGTATGTATGTCGACTATACCTACCAGGGATGTGATTTGATATGTCAGTACACTCTCGTAAGGACATACAATGTGTCCACCTCTTTCCAACCCCCACATAGCCACCCATATAAAATCGAGATGGAAATGGTTTCCCCGGAACTCTGGCTGTTGCCCCAGCCTGAAGTTTTAAAACACACCTTACGGTTGAATGATTTATTGCAAAAATAAAACCAAAACGAGGGAATATGCTTGAAATTAAAAAAAGGCTTCCAGAAATATTCAAATTTGCTTTAGAAAGAGGATATACGCAGTATAGGTACACAGCACAAACACTGTTCACTCAAGAAGGACTCCTCCACAAAGCTACAAAAGAAAAAAAAAATGAAAAACAAACCTCGCTCAGTTTGCATATAGCACACATAACTTTTGTTGCTAGGATTCTAATATATCTAAGCTCGTCTGGTTTGTTTATCTTCCTCATGATTTTCCTCCGTGATGTTTAAAGTGTTCAAGGATTTGCTTTTGATAAGGAAATATAACGGAGAGATAGAGGAAGAAAAATAAAAACCAAAAATGTCCCGGAATGGGCTAGAAGAGTTGGATTTTTATTTTTCCTCCCTTATAATCGACCGACGATGATTCCTGGTTTCTTTGGCACTTTGCATCAAGCTTTTAGCTCATCCGTATCTGTGATCTTTGCCAATCAATCTGACACACATCCACTTCAAAGACTCTGATGCGCATCAAGAATTAGCCTATTCTAGCTTGATGGCTGGTGTGATGTATGAATCTACATAATGTGTGTGATACTTAAATGCTTCCTTCATTTCAAGAGAGTTCGGCTTTAATTGAAATGAAATTGGTGTTACACTGCAAGTCACTTAATTGAGCTATAATTTCTGGAAGTTTAACTTGAAGATGTTTATAACGAAGTTAAGTTACAATGAATAGAAACTCATTAAGTAATTCAAAACAATAATACTCTGTTTCCAAGGTGTGCCAAGTGAAGGAATGATATCAATATCCATAACATGAATAACAAAACAGAAAACAAAAACAGATTTCATCAAAAACAGTTCCAACTAATTAACAATTAAATCGTCTGATTAACTATTTCCATAAAAAAAACACTTTAATTTAAAACCACTTCTCAGTGAACTCAGTTGGAAAATAAACCAATTGCCTTGAGTTCGAAATATTCTTAATCCATGGATTAGCTAACCCGAGAATATAATGTTTGAATTTCTGTTTATTTTTAATTGTAAAGTCTTAAGTAACTAAGCAGCTAAGATAAGATAATAAGACTAACAAATCGTCAGTTTTTTCCAGTTTTCCAGAGAGCACTACATCTGCGAAATATAATCATAAGATTAATTTCTGATTAAATTTTATTCAGATGTTGTGAAACGTAAAAAAGGGCGTTATTTGATGACTAAATTCCAATTTTAATCTGAAATTGTGAAACAAACCATTAAACTATGAATATAAAATAAATTGCTTTTCATTTTAAATTTTGGGCAAAGTCAAATAAATTTTAAACATTAAATGTAAAAAAAAATATATCTCACTCAATTGATGTGGAGTGTGCATACGATAGATATGCATGTTCGATAAGCAAAAACATGTCCTTTTTGGTGATAAATAAAATAGGCTATGGATTTGAATCCATAGCCCGGATGGGATCATCGGTGTCGTTGTTAATTAAGGTCCTGCATTAATTTTACGCATTTTATTATATCTACTTTTTTTTGTTTAATTGAACCTCGAAAGACCGGACTTGGTCAGATATTTATGCGGACAGCGCGGTGTGCCTATGCAAATGAAAGCATAATACTTTTGATCCCTTTTAATGACTGCATAAACGACTCGGTGTGACGATACATACCTACCTACTAATATAATAAATGACACGTATACATGGATTACTCGAATATCCTATGTGCGTAAGTGGGTGGAAAATAATTGACTTGGCAAGTTAAAAACAAACAACAGAAAAAAAAAGTTTTTATACCTACTGCCCTATAACTACATCCTCCGCACTATAAGCGCTATTTGAGCTGCATGTGGGCGCTGGTAATGTCAATAAAAAAAAAATACGCAAATTTAAAACCAAAAATATGCTGTTAATGATTCGATTTTGGGTAAAACAAGTTTGTCAATATATACCTTTTTTTATAGCATAGGATAATGCTTGTGCATACCTGAGGGATAAACAATAATAATATGCACAGAATCTCTTAAAGCTTTGATTCTGGATTTTAATCAAAATAGGAAACGCACTGTATAATAGAGTGTCGGAATTTAATATTGGTTTTGGCAGTTTTTAATTATTAGCTTGTAATGCAATTTTGGTGGTGGTACAATTAACATTAATTAAAAATAAATTTTAGTGAGGTGATGCGTAGGACTAGAAGAAACGTAGATTCGATTTCGATCGCAAATTGGTATTCTGTTGCAAAGCAAACAAAATAATGTTTAAGTTCTAAGGTAAAAACATATTAAAGCAAGTAGAACTGAGGTCTATGTTTTTTTTCAAAATTGACCTTTTTGGGAAATTTGATTTTTCTCGAAAATGGTTTCAATGATAGAAAAAAAAATTCTAAAAATTAAAATAGATGTTGGCTCACCTCAGAACAAAAAATTGCCAAATATGGGAGGTATCCTTAACTTCCATAGAATCATTTTTCTCTTGATTTTCGATTTTCTCAAAAAAAAAATTCATCTGGTTGTAATCGAAATTTTAATTAAAAAAAAATTGTTTGAAAAAAAAATTAAACATTTTTTTGAAAATTAAACATGTATGCATTTTAAGAACGGCTGGATAAATGTCTTTGAATAATTTAATTTGAGTTTCAAAATTAAACGCATTTCTTATCCAAATACATCGGCATTTCATATGTTTCACAATTCATTATCATAGACCAAAAAGTGTTTTTCTTGAATTAAAGACAAATTAAAAAAACACTTGTTTTATAATATTATTATTTTTTATATGCAATGCTTTTTCATTTAAAGTTATTTCAGGAAATAGATTTTGTTTGTAAATATCGTACATATGTACATACATATGTACATAGATATATAAAAAGCTAACAAATTTTATTAATTTTGTACATTTAGTAATATAGTGATGGTATTAAAACAATTTGTGGGATCAAAATCAACATTATGTTATTAAAAAAAACATTAACATTAAATTTAAAAAAATATTTCAACTTCGTTGTACGACCAATTTTTTCCGAAATTTTATTTTCAACCACTTTTTTCTGAAGACGAATATTTTTTCGTCAAAATTTTTTCCACAATATATTTTTTTAACAATTTTTTTTTCTGACCAAACTTTTTTCCAACCATTTTTTTTTTTTGAGGCCGAATTTTTTTTTTGACAAAACTTTTTTTTCACATTCAAACTTTTTTTTTCAACCATATTTTTTTTGTTTTGAGGACAAAACTTTTTTTTCACATTTTTCAAATTTAAACTTTTTTTTGACCAAATATTTTTTGAACATTTTTTTTAAATTTTTTTCCAACCTTTTTGAAGACGAAAATTTTTTCAAAAAAACTTTTTTTCACAGTATACGAGTATGTATATTTTTTTCTGACCAAGCTTTTTTCAACCATAAAATAAATTTTGAAAAAAAAAGTGTGGAAAAAATCTTCAAAAAAAGTTATCAAAAAATGTTCGTCTTCAAAAAAATGTGTTAAACACTGCCAAAAAAAATGTCAAAAAAAATATTTGTCAATAATTTTTGTCAGAAAAAAATTGAACTGAGAGAATTAACGGGCAAAATTTAAATTGTGAAAAAAAATATATTCAAAAAAAAGTAATTGGTCAGAAAAAGTTTTGGCCATAAAAAAAATTGTCAAAAAAAGTTATGGCTGAAAAAAAATTGTCAAAAAGAATTTTGTCGGTACAACGAAGTGGAAATTGAACCGAGTCATTCAGTAATCACAATAATGTCATCAGAGAAAAATATGAAAAAGCATAATATTTGTAATTGGAATTGCTAAATTCCCGCTAAGCATCTCCTAAAGCCTTAAGTCCAAAATTGAAGAAAATCCCTGCTGCAGTTAAAGCTGTAGGTTGACAGACAGGAACAGACAGAATTCGAAAGAAATTACAAAATAAAAATTTAAAGAAAAAAAATTACAAAAATAAAAATTGTCAAAAATAAATTATAAAGAAAAATTTCTTCCATATCTTCCATAAAGAAGAAGATGAAAAAAATTGTCAAAAAAAAGTTTGTGTCAAAAAGATTGCCAAAAAGAAATATTGCCTATGTAATCCGTGATTTAATAAGTCAACGATGCATTTTTATACATTACATATTTTGAATTATTATAGTTTTACATATACTTTTATAGATATATTTATAAGTAGATATACAAGAAACAAGACTTTTCCAATTATTGTTTAAATGCAAAGAAAAAAAGAAAATTGATTTTTTTAATAAATATTTCGTTTTGTTTAATTGAAGTGATCCGCGAATAATATCCACGGGCGCCTTAGGAAAAATTATGGAAATTACGCAAAGCTAAAAATTAGAAAACATTTAAAAAATTCCTTCCAAACAGATTTAGCCAGTAGGCTTTTTAGCTAATTTTTTAACCAACAAATTTAATTTTATTCAAGAATTTTCGAAAATTGTACACTTTTGTGATTCAATTTTTTAAAAAGTATTAAGGAAAAGTTTATAGAGCTTTAAATTCTTTTTTGTTATGTTGAAATCCAGTCAAAAACAAAAGTTAATTAAATTAAGTTAATTGAAAAAAAGTTTTGTGGAAAAAAATGTTTGTCCTGAAAAATAAAATAAAACAAAAGAAATAGTTTAAAAAATGCCGAAAAAATATTGTTAGAAAATGCAAAGAAAAAAACGTATGAGAAAACAAATCTCGACAAAAAGTTTTGCCGAAAGAATAATTTTGTAAAAAAAAATCGTAAATAAAACTGTCAGAAAAAAATTGTCAAAAGTTTTTTTTTTGTCGGAAGAACCAAGTATTAAACAATCTACCGAGTCATCATTTCATCAGCCCATTATTCTACCAGTGTTGATCATAACTATGTTTACCTATTATTATTATAATTATATAGGCAAACAAAACAAAAACGAAAAATTTATACAATTACCTAACTAATTTAGAAAAATACCATTGGTGTTTTTTTTGTATTTGACTCCAAATTTAATTAGTTCCAAAAAAAAAATACGACGACCTTGTCTATAAAAGTCATGATTCATGACATTTATTCTTCACATGCAATATGAGTCCTAAATCCAAAAACAAAAAGAACAATCCGTATCCTTTGTGATAATTACTTTTTTTTTTGTATGACTGGAAAATGGTATTTAATAGCCTTTGTGTGTTTGTGTATGATACATGGGAAACTTATATCATTAAGGACAATATAATAGAAAATCTTTTGATGTTGCAGAAGAGCCCAAGGAATATAACAGGCAAAATCGTGTCATTGCCATTCGAGGATAACTACTTTGTATGGCTACAACAAAAACTAAACTTAAAAAGAAAAATGTAGAAACCTACAGAGGAATAGAATAGAGAAATTGTAGGTATACCAGGCACATAATAATAATATCTAACATACATATAGGGAACCATGCATCCGACCTTATCCTTCTGTTCGTCGCCCCGAGGTAATGTGATATCGTTGTGCATTTTTTTTTTTATTCTCCTCAACTCCATATCCTGAATTCCTGGTACTGGTGTGTGTTATCAACATCATGTTGTGTGCTGCATAGAACTCATTTATTGTCTCGTTTACTTTGCATTCTAGGATCTATCAAGTTTGTCGGAGCGCTATGTATCGTATCCAAATGGAGTATCTTTTTCTAATATCGTAGATACAAAAGAGCTGATGGGCGAGTGGAACGAGACAACCAACGGGGGAGTGTAGGTTAATGCCAGCGTGGGGGTGTTCATGCAGCAAAAAGGGTATAGAGCAGGTATATCTGTTATCCCAGTGACATATCCTCGAGGCATCTTAATAAGAAACAAGATGAGAAATACAACAAAAAAAAAAGAGTCTGTCCCGTCCCGTATGACAATTTCATTTTCATCTCGGAGACTGTGAATGAAGCGAAATAAGTGGAACGTGCCAAGAATCAAAGATCAACTTTAATGTCAGGCGACCTTAACTTATTGTTATGTGCTTGTCATGCCTTCGGAATATAGTGTGCCATTTGTTGTTGAAATTCAAAGTAGTTCCGAAGGAGATTTTTGTTTTCTATGTAGGTAGGTATGTATTTTTTTTTTGAAAAGAGGTTATTTCTTATTTGGAAGAAAAGGATTAAAGAGTTTGAGATCTTATTGAGTGTAAGCAAACAAATCTTTTCCAATTTTAAAAAATGGGCCTCATGGAAAAATGGATCTTAATGGGTCGGAAGGCATTGCAATGAAATAAGTATTAAGAAGGATGAATTATTTAAGAAAAAAGTGGAGGCTTAGAAAATTGTATAGTTTCCTATTGGCACCGCAGGTACATATGTACATTATACATTTTCGTTTCATTTTTCATTTAACATTTCGGAAACTCTTGCTTTCCCATTTTAATTAACAAAATAAAAAATGCACCCATTTGTCAATCTTAAAGCGTAACAAATATGGGCTTCTTCTTTTACCGACGCGACGGCGACGGTGATCATGATTCAGACTGTCCTGCCAAGAAGACTTGCTCCACAACTCTCCCACTCTACTGCTTTACACCAAGACTCAACTTGTGGGGTCCACCGGGATGATCTCATAAAACGCCAACAGACCTATCAGTTTTGAATGTTCCATGCCTGGAGCTATGCTAAGTTGGTCATGATGCATATTGCCCAAGATGATATTTTTGCGTGAAGGCTTCCTCTTATTTTCTTTAATCTTATTCTATCACGCTTTGTCATTCCGGCTATTCCTGTTATGCGAACCAACTTCAAATTAGCCGCCGGCGTAAATTTACACTCCCGTGCAGGGAGATGTTGAACGGAGACGAGTTTTTTCCGCCACGTCATCCACTGAAGTGATATTTGATCACTAGTCGTTGCAAGAATGTAGGATCTTTACTAATGATGGCTCCGTCGTCATCAAAGATTTAATGAATCACGTTATACACAAGTAGAAAGTCAGGGACTGTAAAAGAGCAGAAGCCTAGGATGCTTCTCTGTTGCACTTGCACACCTATTCTAATTGGAACACTTCGGTGATTCCTGTACAATTTTGTTTTAATGTGGTGGGAACTCATCGTTTCCTAAGTGCAAGTTATATCAGATCTCGTGGATGTCTGTTGAGTACCTACTTTTCCAAAATCAACCCATACAATATGCAAAGCTCTTGAAGAATTCCAATATTTTTTCATTCTGATCCTTATATGTACTCTAGATTGCATCGGTGGTTAATTTACAACCATCGACGACCATCTAATACCTGCTCAACGATGTATGACATCAGTTTAATTGAACGGTATAGATGTCGCAATTTCGTGATCACCCTTCCCTTTGGTTTGCGAAAGAAGGTAACTTGCCTACTAAATTATTAGGCATTTGATCACAGCCATCTTGTCCCGATGGCTCCAATCTTTTTCCAGAACTCAGAGGCTATATCGATTGGTCCGATCGCTTTTGCATTTTTGGAGTTTATCACCGCTGCATTAACTTATTCGACTGAGATGTCGGCGACTTCTTCGTTGTTAGGTGCAGCATCGGAAATTGTTAATTTAAAAACCCATCACAATACTATTTACACACATCTGAGATCTTTTTTGTCATCCACAAGAAGTTGGATTTAAACGTTTTTAATGAATTTTAGTGCGTTTTGATCACTTGATTCCCCCAGAAACGTCTTTTTCTTTGCCCGTCTTCCTCGACTCAATGAAAACAAATCTGTCACCAGAAGATGGATGTTTTTTGTCAACTCTGGAACAGTTTTTAAAACCTCGATCACCGTCGACATTTTGAAAATTTATTTTTCAAAAATTTAGGGAACGATGTTAGATCAAATTATTATGGCTCTTCGTTGATAACAAGTTCTGGGTTAAGCGTTCCCAAGAACTGTGGTAATCCTTTGTAATTATTCATCGAGGAAGAAAATATAAAATTTTAATAAAAATCCTTGGAAATATACCCACATACATCTAAATGCATATATGTAGCTGCTTTTTTGGCAATGGATTTTTCCAACATTTGAACCTTCATATGTATACTCGTACATACATCTTCTTACTTTTATATTTGGTACATTTTGTGCGTTTTTTCTCTCTGTCCAATCCCGAAACATGAATAATTGTACCAAACGAATATAAATGGAACTTCAACGTTTCTTTTTGTTTTCAATACCAACTTGTATTTTGGCGAAAATTCAAGTTTCCATATTCTTTTTAAAATGTTCTCCCCATGTTTTGTGCTATTTTATGGGTTCTTTTTATCCTTCGACCTTGTTTTTTTTTTCGTTTGTTTCTTAGGCTCTGGGAATATTGCCAAGGAACAAAGCTTCGCAATTTCCCGATGGAATAATTACCACAAAGTGATTTACAGGGCTACATATATAAATTGTATATCTATATAATATCTTTTACTATGGAAAGTAATTGCGAATTAATGGTGAGAGCAATATTTTTTTTTTTTTTGCTGTCACTATTATTATACCTAGTCGTATAATGTTTTTTAATCACTCAGCCAAATAGAGATTAGGAAAAGTACCTACCTTAAAGCTAGTAAATTTTGTTTGCAAGGTTGAGCGCTCTGACACATGAAAATTTATAGAATTTTAATTTCGAAACAATTTTTGTTGATGCTATTTTGATCCTGGTTTATGTTTGAACATAAAATACGTAACTAGACTGTAATATTATATAGGTATATATCGTGAGATATAAACATATGTATATCATATTGAGTATTTAAAATTCAAGCAGTGAATTCTAAATTAAGGTAAATACACTTTAATAAAAAAAATAAATTAAACAATGCATGAATTTGTTTTAATAATCTGCTTTAAAAACTCCAAAAATGGTTTTGAATTAAAATATGCGATCGATTTCGAATTGCGAAGTGCGGAGAGTAAGGTGTGTACTGCACATTGCAAAGAGCGGAGTTTAAAATATGAAGTGTATTTAAAGTGCGAGGTTGTAAAGAGTGCAAAGTTTGGTGTGAAAAAACTGGAGTGCAAAATGTGCATGTAGACTGCGAGCGAAGTGTCAAATGTGAAATACTGAGTGCAAAGTGTAGAGTGCGGGATTCAAATTGTAAAATATGTAGTGGGAAATGCTGAGTGTGAGAACACACTATGCCAGGTGCGGAGAGTTAGGAGTGAACTGCGAGGGGTGTATTGCGAAGTGCGTAGTATGAAGTTCTCGGGAAACGAGAAGAGATCGATACGAGGCTAACTTTAAGGTCGAGAACTATACGACAACATATTTCTTGGACCGAGATTTAGAATTTTTGTTAAATAAATAGGTACTCGTTTTAAGCAGTTTATATAATAAAATTATTGTTTTGCAATTTTCCCAAAAACGAATAATTACTTCGTTCAGCTGTGCCGTGTAATTAAGATTTGTATAATGTCACTTTTTGATGATATTTTTCACCAGTGGACCTATTAGTTAATCACTATTCTATAGACGGATGTCTCACATATTGCTCTAATACAATGATCGATGAAAATTAGCTTTTGTTAGATAATCATCCACGTACAGCTAATTCATTGCAATAAAGAGTCCTAATTTTGAACGCTGTTCAAATCTTGCTATTATTTGATTCCAGCTCAAGGAAGCTCAACAGGCTTAAGACGCCCAGACGCTTAAATCGTCCAAGATGGCGAAGACGCTCGACCCAGCAACCATACCAATGACACCCAAAATGTCTTAGATGCTCAAGACACCCAAAACGACCGACTCATTCCAGAAAGCGTCCCATTAAAACTGATCACGATTCAAAAGTCGTGCTCTTCTTAGGGAATGGTGAATTTCGAAAAATTTGTAGATAGCATTGCGAAATAATCGCGATGACGAAAAAACAATAAGAACAATGTGTTGCTGTCAATCATAGCAACGTGTTATAATTGTTGTTTCATCTGCGGTTTGAGTTAATTTGTATTTTATTGAAATAAGAAGTTACGTCCTCTGACAGCATTGAATTCTTCGAAACTGTCCTTTTACCCAACACGTTGCTACTCTCAGGTCTTTAAAATCGTTACATCGGCTTTTGCAAAAAAAAAAAAAACACCAATTGCAATAAAGCTTGAAACTATTTTATGAAGCATCCTCTCAAAAATTTCAGCTCAAAATTGAATTAACACCAAAAACAATGGATCTCTCGAATCATGGCAGGAGCCAAGTATTTCCTATACCAGATTTTCACATTATATTGGCAGCGTAATTATTCAAGCACGAAGAGTATAAATTCCGTGTTCAACCAGAACAGACAGCAAAGAGTTGTGTAAGCGTTTTTTTTTCCGTATGTCACCCTCGCATTATATTTACGAAATCCTTTGGTGTGAGGTCAAAAGGCAAATGCTCCAAAACATCTATTTCACATCCTATCCGACAGCAACATCAACATCCCTGGATCCCTCTGCCTCGCTGCCAGAATCTACTACTCCCGATGATTGGTTGAGTGATGTCAGAGCGAGTAACACATTTATAACATTTTTGACGTGGTTAGGAAATTAACACAGACGCTAATGAATTTGTAATTATGTTGTGTCCTTATAGTCCTTGTGCTTGCATTCAAATAAAACACAGAGAGGGCGTTATATACCAGCCAGCACCATCATCACCAACATCTGCGTGTCGAGGGTATTCACGCGGCTGTAAATTGATGGACAACAAGCATTTTGTAGCGTTGCGGTGCGGTGACAAGTAAGTCTGTTTTTCAGAGGCATGACTATGGAAGAAGTCATCAAAACGAAGTGAAGTGAAAATCAAAAAGTCACAGGCACTGACATTCGGGTTAGATATAAAACGTCAAAGTAAACTCAGATCAACCGGAATAGTAAATGAACAAAACAAAACTGTCCCGAATGTATGCGAAAATTGTGTGAAATTGTTAAAGCTTCAACAGCTGTCATTGTGTGTTTGCACCCTAAAGTCAAACTATACGGAAAAGAATAATGTAAAAGTAGGTTAGTTGGCATTAAAGACATGATTACCAATTTAGTTTATTTTTCAACTTGGTGGGGCATTGAATTGAAAATGAAGGAACACGGAATGGTGTTTACACGATTATTGGCCGAAGAAATTGTATGGTATTAGCACTGTAAATTAGGCAGTGATTTCGGTTTTAGTTGCTGCTCAAATAAAATCCATTCAATCTCATTCAGCAAATTGAGAGGAGAGAAAATATTGCAAATTTGTAACTTTCATTAATTACTGAAAAATCGTTTAAGTTTTTCGAAATTTAACATTTAAAAAAAAATTGAATTTTGCTTTGCAAACTTGCTAATTTTTCTGATAATGAAGTCATTAAACAAATTTTACTTTTGTTGTTTTAAGCACCTAAAAGATAAATAATAAAACTCATTTTTGCTCCTTTTGCTAAAGAATACTAATTTTACGAAGTTTTTCAACATTCAATTTACAATTCGCTTTTTTCAAATTACTATAGGTAAATTACAAAAAATCTGCAGTAAAATTTGCAACGTTGCGAAGTTTTATGGTATGCTTACGTCACATGGCAGAACAGGTTGTTAACATTGCAGCGCACTTTTTCCAAAACTATAAAATCAAATCTGATTTTTCCTACTATAACGATCGAAAACTAATTTTGCGAAATTTCGCAAACATTTTTATTTTCGTTCAAATTTTTTTAACAAGCAAAAATGCCGCAAAAACTGTAAACTAAACAAAAATAAATTCGTTTTGACCAGGAAAAAGGCGCGAGAAATAAGTACTTAAACGTCGAAAAAAGTCGGATTTAGGACTCGAATGCGAATACTGTCGTAGAAATATAGACACAAGCAGTACACCAACGATTAGCACAAATTTTATTTTTTATTCAAAAATCAAAAATGGCGCTGCTAATTCCATGAACATCGTATGCCTCTACTTAAAAATTTAAAAGTAGCGAAAATCTGCAATTTAGTTTGTAGCCAATCCTACTCTCCCCATTTTCTGCTTTCGAGACTTAAGTTTCCACTTATGCAAAATGTTTGCATTTGCTGTAGTGGCAACCATGCAAAATTCCCTTTGGCAGTTAGAACGATTTTTGTTCCTATCCAAACATCTTTCTATATACCTAACTATACCTACCAACACAAAAAGATGGAGAAGCATGTCAATATGGCCTAAACATCTCAATTGGATTCCTTCAAAGATCCCTTTAAAACTTCCGGTACTTTAGAAACAAATCTGAACTGCCTCCCATATGTAGTCGTACCATAAGTAAAATGGAAATGGACTAACTTTTGTATTCTTGGTTGGCATGAATATCTCCATTATTGTAGGAGAAGAAGGGTTACAAAAAGGGGTGTTTTAGAAATCCTACCACGACCGACCGCCATTGTATGAGCATTGAGCATACATAGTGAAATGCACATTATTAGATTCCTTTGATTTTATTTGGATTTAAGGCACGTACTGACAATACACAAGCCAAATCGCTGCCATGTATAGGTTATGTGACTGCGCCTCTGTTGATTGTGTACTATAAGCATATTATACTAGAAAAATAAACTTCAACTCATTGGATTGAGTCGAATATTTAAAAAAAATAGAGAAATACCTAAATACTGTTTTTGCTCAATGCCTCCGGGGATATAGACACTCTTTACCATCATTTTTGCAACCACACTAATTCAAAACGAAAATTGGCTTTGGATGGAAAAGTATATCTTCCCTTCCCTAGCTAAACCATGGTCTTGAGACCATTTTGAATTTTGAATCTTTAAAGGGGCTGAGAAGGACACATTTTTTGAAAATATATTTATTTTTTAAATTAGAACCCAATCAAGTGATTCAGAATGTTTGTTTTATACTTCCAAATTCTCAATGTCTAAATACTTTCAATGTTGAAAACAAATGCCATATTGAGTGCCGAAAAGCCAGCCATGGATATTTCTGTGCATGCTTCACAGATATTAGTTTCGGTTTCGGTATATTGGATTGCACAAAAGCATCAACTCAACGCGAACTACACGTTGAGTTCAGCATTATAATTTTGCTTTTTCGCCAGAGAGACAGAAAAGTAAAGTTGTGGTTAAGAGTTTTAGTTGGCGCGCAGATTTTTGGCAATGAGGTGTTGAATGGATATGGATATGGCTACGGTATAATAGTGGCATTGTTGCACGCTTTCCATCCTGTCTATATGTCTGTGTAGTCAGTATTTTAGGTTGGAGAATTTTGGGATTTTTAAATTAAAATATCAGCACCTGACTTTTCGTCGAAAGAATAGGAATGTTTTCATCTGAGTTTTTAGAGGTTGTTTTTTGTTTAAATAGAAATTGGCGGATTGTATGTCTGAGTAGTATTTGGGATATTCAACTGATTTTTCATTAAGTTAATTAAGACTGTGTTCGTGATGATGATGGGAATACGTTTTTTAATAAAATTAAAAGCCTTTGACCATATCAACAGCGGATTTTGTTTGATTCGAGTATGTATATGCAGGTATCTCAAAAAATATATTGTTCAAACTCACAAAGTTCTTATAATGTTATTTAAAAAAAAACTTTCTTAATTTGAGCCGTGAGCTTAAATAGTTGTTTTTTTTTTATTTTTTTGAAAAACTATTTTTGAAAAAACTTCATTCTGCTTGGATAAATTATAGAGATTGCTGGGACCAAGGGTGCCTTAAATGCTCATACATACTAATACACGTCCTTGGAGATGTTTTTTGATTTTAAGGTTTTTCTAACTCTTACCGAGTTGTGCTGATTTCTCTGAGACTTTTCTTCGACAAGTACTTCTAGGTATCCCGCTGGCAACGCCATTCAAGTTTCCCATTACCATTATGATGTCTCCACGTTACAAGAGATCTGTATTGGGGCGTAATACTGCAGCATGATGACTCGACGTACTCTAGTCCGGAAGAGATAATGCCATCTAAGAGCCCAAAGAAATTAGTCGTTTGAAAGCTGTTGTCAAAAGGAGCAATCCAGCTAGCAATCCAGAATTCGGGGCACCCTCGTCAACGTGTAGTCATTCCTTATCCGAAGAGTAGCGTTGGTCTCGTTAGCGGCTACGATGGTTCCTAACATCCGTAGCTTAGCCTAGAAAGCTAATCCTTTAGCCTTTGTAATTTTGGAATATTTACGTACATAATATGGGTACGCCAACAGTTGTCTGGGGACACCCACGAGAGGAAGAAAAACAATAACTTCTGATGATTGACTGTTGCGTTTCTGGTCCTGGCCAAGTTCTGGGCAATCAGTAGTTTCCCGATTAAGCACGGTGCAGGTCGCTCAAAAATTCCTAGATTTTTATCATAAAATAGTTTTTTTTTTTTATTTTTACATTTGCGCAAATTTATTTTATTATTTTTGTCTTAAAATTGGTTAAAAAAAGATTCTCAAAAAAACATTTCTGGGTCTACATTTTTCAATACAGCGCAATTCAAAATCTTTCCTGGTAAAACTACCAAACGCATTGGATTCGGCAATATTTATAATTCATTGTATACTCAAAAAGATTGCGAATTTTAAGCCAATCACAATTTAATAAAACAAATCTCTTTTCTTATTTTATAATCAATCTTTTACAATCTTTTTACTAATTGCAAAAGTATTCTTTTCAATACTAAATGCTACTGATTTCCAAAAATTGAATTTATATTCTCCATTGCCTAGTGAAGATAATCTTCTTATACATTTACATAACCTAAATCAATATACATTTGGTTGTGAAAGACAAAAACAAAATTCATCTTTTCAAATGAAAAATCGAAAACATTTGATTAAGTGATTGAATGGAATAGAAGGGATGCACAATAATAATATACAGTAAAATGTCCAGGTTGTGACTGATAGGTCTTGTTTGACTGATTTGCAGAATACAAAATGAAAGAGTTTGGCTTTCGGAAGTGGAAATGATGATTACTCTTTAGCAACATCTTCATTCTTGGTGAGAGTGATTACAATTTTTGTTATAAAAAATATGACATTCCCGAAGGCTTTAGAAGAGTATTTTGATTTGGTTATTAAGTAAAAAATTTAGCATGTTGCACCTTCAACTGAAAACATCCAATGTGCAGCTAATATTTCCAAACACACTGTCAACAGCTCCAGCCACAAACAAAATGAACCAGCCAAGGCAAATTTGGGAATCTGGGTTTAACAATTGAAATACATTTGTTCTCAAATAATATGGCGTCTGCTGTTGTTGGTGACGTAGCTAGAGCTAGTGCTTGTGCAATCTATTTCACGCATAAATTTACCTCCACACTTGGTTCTGAAGTATTGGGATATATCACTCATGCATTCTAGTACCAAATGACACTTACTAGGTACAATTGTGCAAAATGTGGTTTTATACCAGTAGTGCTACAGTGCACCATACAATAAAGACTTGAGGCTAATTTGTTCACAGTGGCTCAAGCTTAATTCAAGATTATATGTTTACAGGTTGGAATTAGGTAATTAAATAAAATAAAAAAAAAAAACAATCAAAACAGTTTGTGTTAATCTATTTTTTATTTAAATAATTAGCATTAGCAGCCTATAGTTCCTGCATTTTCTTCAAACTTGGTAAAAGTAATTCGTGTTTGGGGCAATACCGAAGTTGTTTTTTATTTAAAGTTTTTTTTAAAGAACAAAAAACTGCCATTCAAATGTTAAAACCCTTTAAAAAATCTTAAATTTCTCGAAAACGCCTCAGAGAATTTTGATATGTACTAGAATTATCACGTCCTAAAATTTAACAACACTCTGGAAATTGGACGTTCAAAAATTTGGCCCATCTACAACTTATGAGCAATATTAAATCTAATAATATTTTCTTCAGTAAATATTGAGTAACTTTTTTCTGTACAAGCGATTCTTTACAAAATATTAATATTTCTCAAATGATCAATTTCGGAAACTTAGAATTTTTCCTGGAAAAAAGAACACAAAATGGAAAAAATTCAAAGCCAACATTTTTAACTATACAATTATCTTAATTTCTGCAATAGTAAAACTGGATTATAAAATTCCTTCCAATTTTGCTTTGCATAAAATATAACTGGGGGTTAACCAGAAAACAAACAAAAGGAATATTGGTGTTTGGTACCTATAGTATCCCCCCAAAAAAATGTATTTAAAAAATAAATGATAACTCGAACCATGTATGTACCTTCCTATTAATTCTCATACTTATATTTTTGATATTTTGTATAAGAGGCCTTAGAGTAATATTTGTCTTAGAAAGAATAGAAAATTTCTAAGAAATTTAATTTGAAGAATCTTTTTGTTATTTTTTAATTAAAAGATTAATTTTTTTTTGTTGATAAAATAATTCCTTTTTAAGAGAGATTTTACTGTATGTGATGTAAGTCTCTGTAGGCAAAGTGGCACATTCAAATTGAATAGTCCTTCTCATCATCATCAAAATAGAACTCTGCCTCTTTTCTTGTGCTGGCAGGAACAAGCTGCACTTTCATTGCATTATCCTGCATTGCACTGATGCACATTTCAGACAATGCAAAAGGCAGGGGCAGTACAGTATAAGGATTCAAAAAACGTTCGCATGAACAATTTGCAGTCTAAGCAAGACAACCAAAACTAAATGAGATGAAGCTAAAGATGAGAACAAAGTGTTATGTAGGGTAAAGGGGAATTGAAAGAAGAAAACTTTCGGAAGCAAAAGCCATATCTTCTTCGAACAAAACTATCACAATTCTAACCAACCCTTTCTTCTACGAATCTTGAACTTATGTATATATGTACGTAGGTACCTACATGAAAAATTGCATCATCCCCAATGGCATTCTCTCTTCTATTCTATCTGTTTTTGTATATCTTCTAACATCACACGAAGAAATTGAATTTCAAATTGAAATTCAAGCAAACACACCGACAGCTTTCAATCCTTCATTACAAAGTAGTATCTATAGGGCAGTATATGCTTTTTGGCTACTTCTGCCACTCCACTATACTTTTAGTACTCACATCATTGCTGGAGAATTTCGGACACACTGCTCAATATAGACAGAAACTTAAAGATACATATTGTATGGGAATTTTGGAGCATTCTCGGGGAATGTGGGAATCCTATCTCCTATCTGTATAGTGCAGATATAGAATATTTTGTTTTCATTTCGGTAATAAAATATGCAAGAGGACTAAAGTTTTCATTTATTTCACCATTTTGCTTTTTTTTAAGTTACACAAAAAATAGTTACAAAATATAGAAAGATACTCAAGCCTGGCAATGTGTGTATAGCTTAAATTTAATTTAACTCATTTTTTCATCAGTTTTCAAGTTTCTGCTGTTCGAGGGGCTATAATATCGGTGACCATATGTAAGAAGAATTACAAAATGATTTTATTTCAATAAACATACAAATTAAAAAACAACAGTTCCAAAAGCTAAATTAGAATATGATGACGATGGAGAGTTCCACCATTTATCGCCCATTAATTTGTGCACCTGTAGTTCTTCTTCTCAATTTACCGGTGATTGTCACGGTCTCGAGGGGCCCACAGCTCCCCCACTTCAGTCCATTATTCGGTCTCTTTTGCGCTAATGCGGTATCCATTTGACTCCAGAACATCCACCCATACATCAAGTGGCAAGGACACAGGATCTTCTCTTTTGATGGCTCTATCGTCAGCAAAGAATAGCTAATTCACTTTGGGGTTTGTCGATTTATCCCCAAGCAGAAATTCAAGGTCTGTAATAAAGAGCAAAGGACTTAAGACACTCCCCTGGCGCACCTACTTAACTTGTTTTGAGTACATGTTCTGTTCATGATCATCCACACCTAGACTTCCGGAACTCTTCGTTGCTAAGGGGAAACGGTCTACATGGTGAGTGATATCAGCTTGATGAACGGAAGCTATCGGAATTTATAATAAAAAAAGAGATCATGATGTGCATAAATATATAACCATAGTCCACCGAATCGTAGGGTAAAGTGGCGTCTCAACAATACAACATTTCGTAACTTTCATTAAAATTAGAAAAAGTGCGTATACGCCGGAGTGCCCGCTAAACTGTCATAATTATTTGGTTGGACTGTAACTACTTCTTTGACACTCAATCACAATCACAATGTATTTTGAATGAGTGATTTTTTTCCCGCAGTTCCACAAAACAGCACTTTTGGTCACCTTATTTTTTTTTTGGTGTGCCTTCTAATTGGGCCTCAAATAATAGGCGGGTTTGACTTTGCTCTACAATTCCCAGTGTGTATTCAAATAACAAAGAAAAAGAAATCCTGCTGTTCACACACATATATGAGTGTGCCAGGATGTAGGCCTTACTTTTCGAATTTTCAACACTACACTTTGTATTATACTATGCCATTTTACAAAGGCCCTAGAAAAATAGATGAATTTTTTTTTGTTTTTGCTCTAAGGGATTTAAAAGCGATCCTGTTCGTTCACATCCTGTTTTAAAAAAGAATAAAAACAAAACCAAGTGAAAGAATTCCAGTGGCCACTTTATGTTTTGTATATATTATATAATCCAGGATCCGTTTTATATAATATGTTGCGCGTTCCACAAAGCCAAATAGCCTAGCCCGTCTCAACAATAACAAGTTGTTGTGGGAGCTATGATTTTTTTTTTTGTTGGCCCCGCGAACTCACAAAAGCTCGAACTGGATTCCTTTTATAATTATTATTATTATCCTTTTCTGTATAGAATACAGTACAACGCTGTGTAATTTGCTGTTTATGTTTTATGTTCTTTTTTTGTATATTTTTCTTGCCGTTTTTGTTGTTGCTGCGTGTTTTTTTTTTTTTTGTGTAAAAGGACGATGAGAGAACAATACCATAACGAGCAATGGACTGCATTTTATTATATATCTTCCCCCATAGGGATCTAAATAAAAATGAGGATAATGGGGAAAAATAAAATCTAGGACATCATATAGGTTATATGGAGATAAACAAAATAAAAAAAAGAACACTCGAATAGGGAAGAAATAACTAGGAGGGCTATACATGTACATAGATATATAATAATATAATATAATACATGATATTACAACAACACTATATACAGTGCTGCTCGCAAAACTTATTCCTACTTCTTCAATTAAAGGATTTAAAATTTTTATTGTACTCACGAGTTCTGTGTCACTTGCATCGTATATCACATGCCGTGTGCCAGGTGAAGTGTCGCGTGTTACGAGCCATAGATCACGAGTTGTGTGACACGTGTGATATGGCACGTGATAAGTAACACGTATTGTTTGTCGTGTCATTACGTGTCACGTATTGCAACCCACGTGTCATTTGTAGCATGTTGCCTATAGGCATTTGCCCGTGTTGCAGTGTCACGTTACACGTGTGATGTGCAGCAATCATTCGTCAGATATTGTCCAGCATATCACATGTCGTTACCTGCTGAACTAAACATTGAAGTTTTGCTTTTAAAAAATTTATATAATGTTTTGGAAATGTAATTGTAATTGAGCTTAAAAATTTTGTAAAAATTATGTTCACATCACTTTTAATAATACATGGAACGATAGGTAAGGTGGATGGAGTTGGTCTCAAATGCGTATAAAATAAATTGCAATATTCTCCCCCAATCAGTGCGCTAGCGTTTCCTTATTAATAAGAAAATTGTTGTCCTTTTTATTTTATAAGCTTGATGCTTTGCTTATTTGTTCAAGGAAAATCGTTTTTTTTTGTCTCTATATAACAAATTTACATATATACAAAACACTTTATACTAATATATAAAGAAGATACATGAGTATGTAAGTATAATAATCGTTATTCAACTAGACTCTCTTTCATCAAATAGGATCCTTTTTTTCAAGTGAAATCTTTTTGATTTTAAAAGGACAACAAGAATTACCATCTTCATCATATTTCTTATGTCGGTCGTTGGTTAGTTGTTGTCAAGCAATGATGATGGTGATGGTTGCTTATATAGTTCCATCCATAAGAAAAAAAAAGGAAGAGATTGTCTCATTGTCCCATCAAGGAAGTCTGTAAGGATGTGTCCCGCTGAAGAGAGCTAAAAGGGATACAGCCCAGCTAGGATGTTGGCATCCTCAACAAGACCCAAGACAAGAACGACGAAAGCGTATAGTTTAAATGAAAATATTTTCCTTATTCAATAAAGACCCAGAGAGACCCGACAACGACGACCAACGACCAAAAGGGGAAAATCAAAAGATATATCCTATATAAAATCCTTAGTTTATTTTTTTTTTTCATTCTGTTTCTCTGGGTTGGAATAAGGAATGTTATAGGATAAAATGATGTTGCATTGCATTGTTTTGTTCTCTGGCCTTTTCAAGCTAGCTAAATGGATTTTTCTATGCTCGTTCTTCATCGTTCTTGTTATAAAATGAAAAACGACCAAACTATAAGGCCGAATGGCCGGATCTTAAAGACTTGGACGAGTGCAAATTGGAAGGACTTGTTGTTTGTACGTGTGTGTGTGTGTGAGAGATTTCTTTTCTTTTGAAAAGAAAGTCAAGAATGATGAGGTAATGAAATAAATAGCTTAAGCCTAAAGGAATATGGTTCTGGGTTTGTGTGTTTTTGGTATTTCATGCTCGTTAATTGCTTGAGTTGTCAGTTCGTTAGAATTAATGTTTTCCCTTTTCATATATCCTTACTTTATTAAAATAACACAATTTTGCTCTTAAAACTTGTGGAATAAATTTGTTGGAGTGAATTTTGGAAGACAATTAAAGAAATTATTGAAATAACATGACGAAATGGCAAGTCAAAATAGACAATTTTAAAAATGTTCGCTTCTTAAAAGAATTTTTTATTCTCGATATATGTATATGACAAGGATAAGTTTTTAGTCGAATTTCATACATAGGTAAGAATTAAGATGTACAGAATTATAACTGCCAATTATAGAGAGATAAGAAGATGGAGAAAAGTACGGATTAAACTACGGATAAGATGATATAGATATGGATATGGGGATATGGGATATCCGAATATGGGGACATTGAGAAATCCTCTATGGGGATATAGTTTGGGATATTGGGATATGGAGATATGGGGACATGGGGACATAAGGATATGGGGATGTAGGGATATAGGGATATGCGCATATAGAGATAATGGGATGTAGGGATATAGGGATATGGGGATAGGGGGGTATGGGGACGTGACGATTTGGGGATAAGGGGATATGGGGACATGGGGATAGGGGGATAAGGGGATATGGGCATTGTATACAAATTTGCATAGAACTCTCATGAACACGTTGAACAAACCGGCCACCTTGCGATCACATCACTTACTAATTTTTTGGTTGCTGTTTCTGTGTATACGTATATACAAGTCCGCCCTCAGACGACCACATCACACAACGTTTGGAACGTGATCATGAGAGTACTATTCAAATTTATATACAATGGATATGGGGACATTGGGATATGGGGACATTGGGATATGGAGATATGGAAATGTAGGTAGGTATATAGGGATATGGGGATAGGGGGATATGGGGACATGACGATTTGGGGATATGGGGAAATGGGAACATTTGAAAATGGGGGTATGAGGGTACGGTGATATGTTGATATGGGGATATGAGGATATTGGGATATGGAGACATGGGGATATGGGGATATGGAGATGTGAGGATATAGGGATATGGAGATATAGAGATATGGGGATTTGGGGATATGGGGATATGTGAATATGTGAATATGTGAATATGGGATTGTGAATATGGAGATATGGGGACATAAGGATACGTGGATGTAGGGATATAGGGATATGGGCATATAGAAATAAGGGGATATAAGGATATAGGGATATGGGGATAGGGGGGTATGGGGACGTGACGATTTGGGGATAAGGGGATATGGGGACATGGTTATAAGGGGATATGGTGACATTGGGATATGGGGACATTGGGATATGGAGATATGGAAATGTAGGGATATAGGGATATGGAGATATAGAGATATGGGGATATGGGGATATGTGAATATGGGATTGTGAATATGGAGGTATGGGGACATGACAATTTGAGGATAAGGGGATATGGGGATATGGGGATACGGAGATATGGGATGTTGGGATGTTGGGATATAGGAATATGGAGATATGTGGATATAGAGACATGGTGATGAGGGGACATGGGGACATCTAAGCCAGATTCTTAGTAAATTGCCGATACTAATAAAATCTCATTACAATATATCTCCATAAGAAACCATGAAATTATCGAGTGAACCAAGTATAGATTATGCTTATTGATATTGCTTGTGCTTTAAGAGTATTTTCTCTTATGTATAATTGAATCTGGCTTTAATTGCTAAATTTTATCAACTTAGTTGAACTTTATTACATCCTTTTCCTGTCAAGGTTGTTTGAAAAACAAAAAAAAAAAACAACGCTATCACGTAACTCTCTTTATTTTTGTTATGGTTTGTTGTAGAATCCTTTTCTGTCCTAATTTGTTTTGTTTTTTTTCAGTAATAATAAAAACAAATCTCTGAACAACACACCAAGGACCTGCAAGGACTCTGGCTCAAACAATTACCATGTGAATGTGGTTTGCATTTTTTTTCTTTTCATACCTTTTCTATAATAAACTTCATTTTTAAAGAAACCCATGGTGATATAGGGTGTGTGTTGTGTACTTATATTTTTTGAAATAATATCAACGAATTAAATCCAAACTGTTGGTAGTTATATGTGTTCCCTCTTTTTCAGTCATCATTCCCGCTTCAGTCGCCTTTAACATTTTCAGAACAACAACTACAAGACTAGTACCGACAACAACCAATGAAAGGAGTCCTTCAATGTTTACAAAGTGCTTATAATGGAATTTTAAAGCAATTTGACTTAATTGCCTTAAGCGGAAATTCCCCTTCACTTCGCATAACTACCCATATAAAATGGGTAAAAAAAATAACACTACAGACATATAGCGACTCAGATAATATGGAATCTGTGTGGTCAGAGGGGTTGGGGGCGGTAGGTGACGATGATTACAAGAAAGGGTATGGGGGTGTATAACTTTTGGTTAGTGGTAAGTAGGTGAATGCTTTTCGTACATGAACATTCTTCCAAATGGCAGTTCAACAAACATTTTCAAATGATTAAAAAAAAAAAACAAGTTTATTAAGTACCTACGTATGTCGTATGTATGTAATACTGTACGTACATTAATGTAGGCACCCATTTCTCTAGATTTATATAAAAACAAAAGGAACGCTGTGGTACAGTGTTTTGATTTTAGTGCTTAAAGAGGGTAGTTTGAAGGGTTTATTTTTGTATACTTTTAGGGGGAGGAGAAATGTTAACTGGAAAAGACAACATTTCTGTCATTGATGTGGCAAAGTTGTTGATTCTTGTTATTAATTTTTTTTAATTAGGTCATTTACAGAAAAGAGAGCATTTGTGGAAATAGACAAAAAAGGCCTATTATTTGTTAAAGAGAAGAGGGGGGGTCAGGGGTTTTCGCTAAAACTGATGTTTCATATTCGATATTCAGTATAAAGCCTTTTGCAATATTAAAATACTTTTGCACATTATAAGTATGCTTAAGCTAAGAGTCTTTGTGAGAAATAAATCCAAATAACATTTAATAATTTTTCAGTTTCAATTTGGTAAGTTTTTATTTCGATAAATTTGGTTTCGCAAAGTCATCAATTTCATAATTTCGCACTGTAAATTTATTTTCCGCATTTGATCATTTCATATTTCTTTACTTTGCGAAATTTAATTTTCACAATATATTACTGTTTCGCAATTTATTTTTTTTTGAAATTATCGTAAATGATTTAAATCCCAAATCTCAACAAGTTTGCAAAAACAACCATTTGATAAAAATAAATTTGGTAGCTCGATAGCCCACGAAGAACGAGGCCTAAGTGAGTTTCAACTCTCAACCATTCTCGTGTGCGTGTTTTTGCAGGAATGAAAAAAACCTATTGTTAATCAATTTGAAATTTATATTGATACTTGCGAAGTAACATTTGCAAAAAAAAAGACACCCTGAGTACTCCTCAATTACTTTGATTAAAAAATGAGACCAATAAGAAATGCTATACCATTTTTTTAAGCGCATATAAGAAAGTAAAAGTTTTAAATCATTGTACGTTTATTACTCTTGTTTATATACATAGAAGCGGTATATAAAGTAAGTAAGTTTTTAAAGTGAACCCAGTCCTGAAGAAAATAAGGGTTTCGTTCGTAATTCATGTCTCTCGTTATTACACTCTTAATATTTGCTATTATGTACCTTACATAATTTTTGCGGTTTTACAAAATGAGCACGTAAAACGTGCACTTTAAAGTAGTTCATAATTTATGATATATATATAATTTATGATCTGATTCTTGGTTTCAAATTATACCAACCTATGTAGGAGTAGGTGTACGAGTAAAGTACCTATACGATTTATTATATGGACGTTATTATGAGAAGCTGTGTGTTGCATTTTGGTTGTGAGTTTACGCTTGGAAAATATGTAGTTTTAGGTACAAATTTACAAAATACAATTATTGATCAATAAGTCTCTTTCATCTTTTTTCATTAAAAGTAAGTACTTATGCTAAAGTTAATTATTACATGATCTTCATTACCTAAATACAAAAAAAAAACAATGTTGAATAATGCTTAGCAGTTTATAGTCCATTCACGATTTTTTATTTATTTTTTTAAACGGCGAAACATGTCTAAGTTCTTAAAAATGTTTACTCTAAATACTACTAATAAGCATATTTTTAGTAGTGGTGGATGAATGCAGTTTTAAAAACTTTACAGAAAAAAAAACTATTTTTTCAGTTAATCAAGGGTTAAAGAAAACTTATTTGATGAATTAAGTATGGTTTAACTTTAATTTTGCACTTAAAAACAGGGCCTTAGTCACAGTGGATTATCTTTAATCTATTAAGATTTCAGCTCATTTTTCCATTGCTTATTAATTAAAATATTATGAAAAGAATACATAGTTTGAATTGTTAATCGGATTTGGCTAATAACTCGATTTCGTGTTTTAAACCCTAAAAATCATTTTGCCCAATTATAGGATTTTGCATTAATTGTGTTTCGTTTCTTTCTTTAGTAAACCTTTTTTTGACCGTCACCACTTCATTATTAATAAAATTTATTAAAAATAAATGAAAAATTAAAAGAAATTCTGTATTTTATTTAAATTAGCCAAAAAGTATGCAGTTGAAAAGAAGTGTCTGACGCATGATTAGAAAACTCAATGCAAAGATTTTTATCAATTGAAAATTGGTGCTTGGGCACCAAAATCAACTAAAACCAATGCTTATTTAATTTATCGGCCTGATAAATTTGACTTAGTATTGTATTATGGTTTTTTTTTAATTGAATGAAAAATTTCAACTAGAGGAAGTGAGATATAACAATATGAGAGATGTGAAACTTGACTTCGCTGAAAAGCCTTTCCACACTATCGTACTGAAAATTAACACAATTTCAAAAAAGTATAAAAAAAGGATGCATATGTCGGATGGTGTATTTGTCTTAAAACTCGGTTTTTAAATTTATTTAGAGGAAAATGGATTTTTGTTTATTAGTTCGCTTAGTGCCATTCAGAAATATAATTGTTTGGTGCAACCGATAAATATCATTTTTAGGTTTATCGAAGCACTCAACATTCAAAAGCGTTTCATGCAACCGTGAATAAATTGGTGAGTGCCCTTAAACTTAAAAATATGTGCATGGCCATTGTATATAAAACTTATAGTACTATCATCACGATGATTTTTGAGTTGTGTTGTGTGGTCGTCTGGGGGCGTATATACACAGAACGGGCAACCAGCAAATTAGTTAGTTGTGTGATCGCTAGGTGGCCGACGTGTGGAACGTGTTCATGAGAGTACTATGCAAATTCATATACAATGTGCATGGCAAAAAATTTACCTTACCTGACGCTACCGTCACCTCGAGTGGTAGAAACAAATTATCGATGTTTTTGCGAAATTTAATGTTGTTGTTTTTCAAATGCTCAATTGAAAAAACTCCGAAAATCTAGATTTTCTATTTTTTTAATTTCATACAAAACATTGATAATACACCAATAAAAGCCATTTTTTACAATCACTAATGATCCTCCTCTCTGAGTTCTAAAAAGTTCCAACAATGCTAAAAACTATTATTTTCCTGACTAGTCAATCTAATTTTTGGTTCATAAGACGCCCCGATAAAAATATAGGGATCATCTGCCGAGTACATACTTCAAAAAATAACATACAAAAATAATTGAACTCAAACCTCCAAATCCATTCCAAACCAACCTCAACTTGGGCATACAAAACTCACCACATCAAAACCCACTACCAGATGTCGCTTTCCTACCACTCAAATCTGACAGTTCCCAGTCAAGCCAGCTTTGCGCAAGACAACTTCCAGTAAATTTTCCAGTATCCATAACACATCTCTCTCGTAAATAAACAACAAAATTCATATCGGTTTTCCCTTTTCATTTCAAACAGCCCACCAACAATGAAAATAAGAAGAAAACTATCTCCGCTTCATTTATCTTTATCCCAATTTCCACAAATCCAAAACTGGAATTAATATCTGGCAACGCAGAACTGGCTCCGTCCAGTCCAAGTAGTTTCCATTGAAAACAGAAACACTTTTCTGGTTAACGAGTTCGGTTGTCGTAAGTTAAGTGTGCGTCGCGTCGTGTGTATGAAATTTTTGTGGTGTCTCTCACAAAACAGAAGTGTTCCGTCGTTCGCTTGCTTCACAAAATTAAAGATGAAAATTAATTAAAGTTAACAAAACAACAACAACAAAAGGATAAATCTAAATGGATAAATAAATAGATTTTTCCTTTCTCGAGATTGTGGGTGGATAAAAAAAAAAATTTGAAAGCAAAGAAAAGAAAAAAAACGAAAATTGTGCAAAAGCGGCCGCAAAATCTTACCTGCCGTCTCTTTCCCACCTAGTGCACTTGGATAGGAAAGAGTACTGCTGTTCGTTGTCATCAAAATTCTGACAAGTGCATCTCGTTTGACGTTTCGTTTGGTATGTCAAAATATTTTTGTTTTTCAACAAATTCAAATTCAATTTTATGAAAATTTATTACAAATGAGTGAATTATCTGTGAAAACTCACAAAATATCGCCATAAATATAATGCTTAATTGATTGTCTAAAAAGTGCAAACCCCAAATGTCGTCGTCGTCTTCGCCATACACATCAAATCCCGATCGTTGTCGACTCCCTTTTTTGTGTTTCTAATTTCCAAGTTGTTGTGTTTTCCCCCAAAAATAAAATGCGTGCCATCTAGTTAATAATTTTTGAGAGAAGAAGTTTCAACTGTTTTAAAAATATGCAAGCAAAAAAGCGCTACATTTTGGTTTTTGTCTCTTGTGCTTTTCTCGCCTATTGCTACTTTGGCGGCTATCGACTGAAAGCAGCTCGTCGTCCCTCCACGGTCACTCGGTCTCGGGAAAAACTAAATAGTTTCGTTGATGTGGACTTGAGCAATGGCCAAGATTACCTGACTAATTTCCGCAATGATGTCAGCACCGAACAGGCATCCCTATTCGAATCCAGAACAAAATCCTGCCGAATGGAGACCTGTTTCGATTATACCCGGTGTTTCGATGAGTTCCTCGTCTATGTCTATCCGGCGGAACCACTAAATTCCCTCGGTGCCGCGCCGCCTATTAGTTCGAATTATCAGAAGATCCTGACGGCAGTTCGCGAGTCGCGTTACTACACCCCCGATCCGGACAAAGCGTGTCTCTTTGTCCTTGGCATTGACACTCTAGACAGAGATTCCCTGTCGGAGGACTATGTGCGCAATGTGCCGTCGCGTCTAGCCCGCCTGCCGCACTGGAATAACGGTCGAAATCATCTGATATTCAATTTGTATTCGGGAACGTGGCCCGAATACGTTGAGAATTCGTTGGGCTTCGATCCGGGCGAAGCGATACTTGCCAAGGCGAGTATGAGTGTCCAACAAATGCGTGACAACTTTGATGTTAGCATTCCATTATTCCATAAACAGTTTCCATTGAGGAAAGGAAACACGGGTTTCGTGCAGAGCAATAACTTCCCAACTAACAAGAAGTACTTGCTGGCGTTCAAGGGAAAAAGGTGAGTGGCCTCCAGAATTTGCATTTATTTCTTTTGTAATCTTTGACCAACAATCTTTTTTTAACTCTTACACTACTGGCTTCTATGTGGGGATCCTCGAGACCCAATGCTGCAAGGGCCAGCCACAGCCCACCCGGTACGTGATTTACCACTTGTCACGCACAAAAATCCCTACATAAAAGTGGACAAAGATACAAAGATATCGTTTTGTCGAAGTCCAAGAGTGCCAAATGGCGTTTGCTGTTTCTACTTTTTCTGTTTGTTTTATCTATGAATTATTGCTATTTAGATACCGAATAGGGGGGGGGGGGGGGGAGGAGTGTTTGGTTGGCAACATGTCGATGTGCATGGGATTAGAAGATATATATTATATTTTCAAGTTAAAGTTTGTGCTTTGGATCGAAAAGTCTTAGCGTCACTTTAGTTGGGTTTTGTAGGATAGTTTATGATGGCAATCATCATTTGTGGAGCAAAAATCCAATTAAAGAGATTCTCCTCGTACCGAATGGAGGAGCCATGTGTGTAGGTTCTTCGATATATCAAAATGGATAGGTGCGGATGGGTGGGAAGTGAAGTGGGTAGGTAGGAGTGTAACTAACGAGAGTGAAACGTGTCTTGTGTCATTCTCTTAAATTGCACAAAAACCCATTTTTTCTGGGTGACCTTCGACTTTTTTTTTTTTGATTTACGCATTATGTCACCATCTACACAAATTTCAGTTCAAGGAAATAAGACATATATTTTGAAATCAATTTAGGAGTGTGGGTAGGTATACAAAGCTTTAAAATTTTTTCTTAAACGTTTCAGGAAAAAAATAATAGATACAATTTGATGAGTTTATATTGATTAGACATTCGAGATTTATACTTACCAAGAGGTAATTAAAATTAAAGTGAAGTAATTAAGTGAATATTTGTAATTGGTTCTTTTGAATTTTATAAATAGAGGACGAAAGAAATAATAAAATAAGAAAATACGTAAAACAAAATTCTCGTTGAATACAAATCCTTTTGGAAGCTACAAAATATTATTTAAATGGATTGCAGTCTTTATTTTGAGATCGTAATCTTTTCAAATCACCAACTGTATGGTAAAATGGTCAAGAGCGATACAATAAAGTTTTTAAAGTGAAAAATTGATAATAAATCTGTGTGATTACACAAATTAAAATAAACTTTCCCAATTTCTTTTTAAAGACTTTTTTTAACTATAAAATTCAGTGAACATTAAAGCTCGCTCATTTTATTCAAAATATTAATAAAGTTTCGCGTGAAAGACGTATAGATTTTAAAAAAGTTCATCGCAAGAATTGGTTTTGAAATTGTTGTGATTCTAAAGAAATGGATGGGAAAACATTTTTAAAAATAGTTACAATCATGGGGATTGAATGGTCTGTTCAAAAACGTGTTTTTTGTGTGCAGCGCTATTTTTTCAGATGTCAATTCATTCGTACGTGTGATGTACTTTCGCTTAGGGCTCCATATCGCCCCCGCGATCGAATGTCTTGTGTCTTGTAGGATACTGGACATTTGTCCACTGCAATGAAAGGACTCCTAGAATAATCTTTCAAGTGTTTAATTCCAAAAAAGGTTGGTGCCCTTGAGAATTGAAGACTTTCCATTCCACGAATTTTTAAAGAATATCTTCAACTAATCCCTATAAGATGGTTGTCATCCAAGAGTTGAAATCTGAAGATTTTGAAGACAGACATCTTTTAAGTGAAAACGCACTTCCCTGAATTTACCGAACGATTTTTTTTCTGTGAGGATACATAAAATCTTTTTTTTTTTTAACCTCAAAGAAGATATTCGAGTCAAAAATCTTTGAACTTTTTTGGAAGTGTTAGAATCTTGGACATTAATTCGATTTCAAAATATTAATTTTCGGGATTCCATTTTTGACTATTTGTCTAGTGTATCTAGAAAAAATACTCACCCTCTATAAGTACAAAGGTATATTCTTTTTCAATTTTAAATACTAGACACGTAGGACACCAGTCTAACATTTTGGTAATTCCTTGAAAACAAATGTAATATTTGGAAAGAGTTTACGAGATATAATTGAAAATAAATATTGGAAAGCATGCTTTCGTTTTCAAAAAGTGTTTTGAAAAATATGGTCTAAGTATTTTTTCGGCAAAAAAGCAAGCGAAAAAATTCTTTTTGACACAACTTTTAAGAAGACGTCTTACGACAATTATTTAAACAAATGCAATAACAAAAATATATTTACTTAAAAAATGTTGGTATGCTTTTTTTTTTGTTAATTTCAATTAATTTTATTAGACGACCACATACCTACCTACATACATATTTAAAATTAGAAAAAAAATTACTTGTTCCTCTGTTAATGAACTGAATAATATTTTAATTAAATGCCGTATTAATACCCAAACGCAACAAAATTTTTGTATGTTTTCTAGGAATTCAAGATTTTTGAAAACGATTTTTTTAAACATTTTATATTTATATTTAGTTCAAATTTTTAAAGATATATTGAAAAACACTTTGTGACGAATTTCGAAAATAGAGCCGTTTTTGAAATATTAAATTTTCAAAAAATTGTTTTTGTTTTGTTTTCAAAACTCAATTTTTTTTTGAAAATTCAAACAGATATGTAAATATTTTTATAATTTCTAGATTCTTTTACGTAAATACATATCTTGATTACAATCATTAAAAAATAAAATAAAAAAATGTTGGCCCAAAAACACTACACCAAATTTCAAGAAAATCCACCCACCTGTTTAGGCTGTAGCCAGGCAGACAGAATTGCAAGAACCACCTCCTGTCAAAGTAATGTCCAGTTTGATCAAAATATCAAGTTCCACTTCGTTGACGAATCCAAAACTTGCCCTATATTTATGTTGAGATGTTTTAGAAAATAAAAATCGAGTAACCTACTTACTCATGCTTCTTTCATTTAAAATGTGAATTTAGAATGTGTTGACTGACATTCAAAGTTCTTTCTACAGTTATTATTTCTGTTAATTACTACCTAAAACTAATCTTACAAAAAAAAATTAAACATATACATACATAAATATGCGAATACATAAATTATAAATTAATACACTGGAACTACCTTATTTGGCCTGGCTTTAAATAAATTATTCCATATTGTTAATTAGAATGTTAAATCTTCTCTTTGACTTTTGAATAATTTGCAGATGAATCTAACGAAATAAAAGCAAACTTTAATATCTATGGCATGGATAGAATATATCTGTACGTATTGCTTAGACAAATATGTATTTAAATAGAGAAATGAATAATAATTTATTTATCTCACACATTTGCTTTTAATAAGCACAACTCGTAAAAATAAACAAAATCTTGATAAAAAAAATAATAAGGTATATATACATTTTTGCATTCTAATAAATTGAACAATCTGTTGTTAATTTGTTACGAATAAATCATTATATAATTAGTCTGGCAGGTTGATAGAAAACAAGGTAGGGATGTACCTAATTGTACATTATGAATGTTTGCATATTGTGTAAGAATTGTAAAAAAAAAAAAAATACGAAGTTCAAGTACAATAAAAAATTATTTGCAAGCAAAAAAATTATCAAAATCTCAAATATATGATATGACAAGAGTCCAAACTAGAGTTTTTTTTTGTTATTTAAAATTTAATCGTGACGTATTATCAATTTTATTGGTTATTTTGATTTCGGATTATAAATGAGGCCATGAGAGCAATAGTGGCGTAACCCATAAAATTCACTTTAGAGCTACGAGAGATTTAAGAAACAGGATTTCTTTAAAAATTTTTTGTATTTTCCCTTTGACATTTTTGATTAATCTAAAAACGTGGAAGAGTTTGAAAAAAGACATACTTTGTAGGGCAAGCTTTTTTTTTAATTCAACATTATTTTGAAAAAAAAGTGGGTTACGCCACTATTTTCATGGGTTTCTGTACAAATTAAGAAAAAAGAAAGGTTACGCCAAATTTATTATATTATTTTTTTAATTTCTTTCGTAGTTCAATATTTTAACAACAAAAAATTATGTGTACATTTTTACTTATTTTTTAATAATTTTATTCCTAGTCTGATAAAACGTCAAATTTTTCAATTGGAACACCTGTTGACGTTTTTAAATTATTATAAAAAAAGTGATGGATTGGTGGTATAAATTGAAGCAGTTCTAAAGGGTTAAGTCTCTCTTTTTTTATCATTTATTTTCGGTTCCTCTGGGTGGTTACGTTTTTTAATATCCACGGATTGTCTCTTTTTTACATTTACCTCTTCGAGTAAAACATCAATTTCATTGGAATACTTATAAAAAATTGAAAATGTTTTATTTTTTTCGAAATGTAATTACTGAATTTCAAGCCATTCAACCTTGGAATTGGAAATGGACATTTTCCTGTTTGTGATATTTTCTTCCAGAGATTTTGAGGAAAAAAATTCAGATAAAGTCATTTTCAAAATTTCAAATGGGTTTGTCTTTCTGGCCGAGGAAATGAAATTTACTCAATCATTTTTTATTCATCACTATTTTACCAAAATCTTGGTCAGATGGCAAATAGGAATGGCCATTAACTAAAAATTCATGGTGCATTTCCTTAACCACAAAATCGGGATGGGATACCAAAAATTGACACAAAAGTGAAAGTATTATATTTCTATTTTTGACCCACTATGGACAGAATACATAATTTTTTTTAGAACATTCTATTATTTTAAATAATGCATAAAACAAGACCCAATTTCTTGAGGTCCCCTTGACGATGTAAACTCATCCCAAACATACATGTGAACTTTTTCACTGCCCATATTATATGTATACCAAAGCAAATGGTCACAATCTATACCGAAGCAAACAGTTTCTAAGAGAAGTATGAAGGTTACGCCACTATTGCACTCAAACTATGATCAAATTATAAAATGCAATAACACCTTTTTGAGTGCCATCTGGTTTTGAGTGTAGATAGGTGCATAAAACTATTTTTGTATTAAAATAGATATATTAAGGAACCCATTTTCATGAAAAACTCATTTTTGAAAAAAGGGGGTTACGCCATTATTGTACTGACGCCTCAAATAAGAATATGTGCAATACAAGGGTAAACCGTAATTTATTTTCACAATTTTTTTCGTTTTTTTTTTAAATACATTTTTATATTTTTTTTTTAGATTTTTTAAAGGTTCAATAATAATATTGAGTTATAGCCAATTTTGGGCAGTAAAATCAATAATTTAAAAAAATTTCTTTCATTTCTAGATATTTGTTTGCATTTTTAATCAACTTTATCGTAAGCTTTTAGGTCATGTACATTGTACATATTATATCCATGTTTAATACAGCAAAAAAGCGATTATCTGGCGTAAATTGAATCAATTAACAGTTCAAAAAAGGTTTTATTTCTTTTTTTTTTCTAAAAAGTTTGTTTTTTCGTTTTTAAATAAAAATTATAAAATTGACACCTCCCTGAGTACGATTCCTTTCATTTTAAATAATAGTTTACTGAACTCAATAGTTTCCAATGCAAATCAAAACTACGACAAGTCGCGTCACATAACGCAACGTGCGTGTGTCGTCGCATCGTCGTCGACATCAAAATTTACTCAACAAATAAAATTTCAAAATTGAAAACCACAACACTGTCTTAGAGAGCTCTATAATGATTGATAACCGAATTTGTGAGAATTTAAATATGTGCAATCAATAAACGTGCGTAAATATCGATAAATATAAAGATAACGGTCATGTCTTGTGAGTGGGCTATCTCACAACATTCCTAGACAAAGATTATTGTTGTTAACGATCAATCAACCGGTGCACGATAAAATTTATCTAAAGTTATGAAACAAATTGAAAAAAATTGCTCTTATAAAAAATTTCACTTGAAATTAAAATGTGCTTGTTATTATTCAAGTCTACACTTAGGGAGGGTCTTTGGTAAGCCAGCTGGATACAGTAAAATAAAAAAAAAATTACTAGAATTGACTGTTTTTTGGCGCAAAGAAAATAGGTTTTTTGTGAAAATAAAATATTTCAGTTCTTACCATTTTGATACCATTAATATTGGAATATCCTTAAAAAAGACTTCCTTATACAACTGCTTAGTTCATATCTCTTGAAACAAGTAGAAACTAACTGATAACACTGAATTAAGTAGCAAACTATTTAATTCAATTTGTTTAATATGTTCGCAGATATTAATTTTTTGTTGCTTAGCCAAATAATTCCAATAAGCTGAATAAGAATTTATCATGATTTAAGCAGCTGCCGAAATTACGCCAGATTTTTTTTTTTTTTTTTTAAAAGGCAAGACGAATTTTAATTCAAAATCCGAACTTTATTTCCTAGGAAAAAAGGCAATCTTTTTTGAGAAACTTTTTAATTTTTCATCAATTTTTTTCTATTTCTTAAGATGGGAAAATCCCAGAAAAATTAGAAAAAAAACAGAAACAAAATTTTTGATTTTTTTTTTCTTTTCTTCGTTTAGTTTACCAAACCAAAAAAATGTTACTAACATTAGTTATAAATTATTAAGAAATAGACGCAAAAAATTCTGTTAAATAGGTGCTAACGTTCTTAAAGAAAAAAAACAGCTAAAAAAACTTCTATCGCTGATCAATCAATTTGAAATAATTAAAAGTTGAACTCCTGTGACCATTTTAAGGTGTAATTCATGTATTTTTTTTTTAAATTCGAATTCCACGAATGAGATGCTGATAACCTTATTCTACCTTTGAACAATTTTTATAACTGATAAGTACTATGCCTGACCAATTAATGAAAATGATGATAATTTTGTGATTCATGATTTGCATTTGGGTTTTTTTAAATTCTACGAATAAGTTCATAAGTTTTGAGAGTCGTGAGCTTAGAGTTTATGATAACCTTTCTATAATCGCGGCTTTTCTTTGAGAAACAAAAAAATATTTTATTCATAGGTTTAGTTTAGTGTAATCATTTTAAAACAAAAGGACCGTTGTGGCGTAAGTAGGAAGGAAAAGATGGATAGGAAAGTATTGAACGGTTAGTTCAATTTGGTTTTTCTAACGAGTAAAAATTTATCTCAAATATAATATGGTTGATTGAAGTGCGGTAAATTGTTTATTTGGCTCACTATAGAGAGTCAACTCTCAGCTAAACATTAGATTTGGGGGGAGGAGGTGATTTCGAAATTTTAATACTTTTTTTTCTCAAATAATCAAAAAAAAACATTTTTTTAAATTCCAATGGTAGTGCTAAGATGACATTCAACTTAACACTCCCACCCTTCCAAAATATGGTAAGAGGAAGTCTAAGATAGGTATTAACTTGCTTTTTTTTATTACCAAATTTGTTTTAAAAATTGGCGGTTTTTTCTTATAACACAATTTATGATTGTGAAGCGTGTACTTGCCTGATCAAGTATCTGAATATTTTTTAACTGCAAAATTAATTGTTCCTTCTTAAAATGAATAAGAAGGTACCTATCTACTTAAATAAAATTACTAGTCTTTAAAATTTCTTTTAAAACTCTACACCTCGTCGCCTAAAAGAAACTTCGATTTAATAATTTTTTGGCTCGTAATAAATTCATTAAAAACCAATAAACATTGAACATAATTGCTGTTTCGCTTAAAATCAAATCAAAGCAAAATAATATTTTATTTTTTTTTATTTTTTTATTTCTCTACACTTAATCACACACATGTGTAATAAAAACGAGAAACAAAAATCAATATTTCATGAACATTAAATTTCATTTTTTATGTGAGTAACCTCCCCAATAAAAAATACATAAACAGTCTTGATAAAAAAACATCAACAACAACAACAAAAATAAAATAAATGAAATTGAACTGAATTGAATTTAAACCTATTTTATATGAATGAACGTTGTGTTATCAAAAAATCCATTTAAACTGCTGACGTACATCTGTTGCTGTTCAAAAAAAAATACCTGTTCCACGTCAACCTTTATGTGACCACATATTTTCCAAAGTATTAACTTTGCTTCATTGATCAAATAGAATATAAATTTATTTATATTTTTTTTTGTTGGAATGATATATACTTTAAAAAAAAATGTTTACTCCATTTAGTAAGCAAAAGGGATTATCTCAATCTATACTTGCTCCCTCTCTTTCTGCAATAAACAAGCAGCCTTCTCTATCTACCCACCCTCCTTCAACCCAATCCAACCACCCCATTCGACAGGCAGGCAGGCTAGCTTTTATGTCATTTCAAGCCTCGCTGAATAAACAAAACAGAAACATTCCTTTATGTATATTTAGCGCGTAATAATTATTTGCTCAAGCGTATGTTTTTCTGTTAGACTAGAGAAGTAGGTACATATATCTCTTTTGTACCTACGCTATGTTTTCCTTTAGCTCAATCTCGACGACAGAAGCAACTTGGTATATTTTTTTTTCTTTTAATTTTTTACGACTTGCTCCATAGAATTTTATTTATATTCACACAGTCATTCCCTTTGCAACATTAATTTTTACTCCCCATCTAGCCTTAAGTCGGGAATAAGTTCCGGCAAAAAAGAAACCATCATCTCAGATAATAATCACTGGAAACTTTTATCTGGTTCTGGTTATAAATATATAGGATGTTCGAAAGCGTAGAACTTTGTCTAAAAGTTGTTAGATACTTTTTTTCTCGTTTTCATTTATAGGAATTTATCTAAAATAATGTTAACCTTTAAGAAAAAAAAAAAAAAAACAAAAAAAAAAAAATTGGCAATTAGGATTGACTACATTTTTAAGATCTGGAATTTTATGTTGTGTAAGTACTTAATGAATGAAAGATTAGTTTAGATCACCATTCGACCTTGAAGTTGCTTTTGTTTTTTCGTTTTTATTTTGAGATAAAAATTTTCATATAATTTTTTTTAAGTAATTTTATAAGAAAAGGAAAAAACACCATAATAACATGTAATATTTGAAATTCTAATGAAGTGTCTAAATTAGAATTTTTTTTTGCTCTGTTGGTTAGCTGCGGGAGTCAGAATTGGGATACATCTATATTTTATAGATGGGAATAAAATATTATTTAAAGGAGCATCCCTTCTTTAAGGTTATATACGAAGAATCGTGCTTGGCCTCTATTTGAGATTCTGCAACATTGCCTGCTCCCCTTTTTAACCTCATTCCCTTCGCATCAGGAACCTCCGAACCCAAATGAAGTAAAGTATAATAGTTATGTGGAAAAATAAAGAGAAGCAAGAGGAAGTGAAATGAATAAAATAGAGTGCCAACCAAAATAAAAAAAAAAAAAAAACAGTATAGGGTAAAAGAAGAGGGTGATTGTTGCAAAAAAAATGAACTGTGTTTTCTTCTTTTCCTATCACTTGCAAAAAAAAAAAATTTGTGAACGCGAAATTGAAATGAATTTGGAGACGATCCAACATCCAGAGGGTAGCTGTATAGTGATGACAAAGAGAATTATGTACACTGGGGCAGAGTTACATGAAAATTGGTCGAAATAAATAATAAATTTAAATATTTTTATTATTCTCTGATCTCATTCCGTAGTCTGTGTTCTATCCTGCTGTCATATATTTCCAGATTCCTTCTGTCATTTCTTCTCTATACCACCTGTTGTATCTGGAAAATTAGTTCTCGTCTTTTCTTCTCCTGCTCTATTCTGGATTTTCTTTCCACGTCTTATTCACTGTGGTCCTCTCCTTTTCCCACCTCCTTCATTCCCTTCTTTCAATCTTCCGTTCTTCCTTCATTCCCGCTGCTACCTTTTTTATTCCGTCCCTTTTATGTGACTTCTACTTCTTATCATACTTTGCATCTCTTCTTCATTTTTCGCCATTGAAACTACATTTAATGCATATGCCAGCGAGCAAATTCTTCTTTCTCTCACTTCAACCCCTTCCCAAGGCCCTTTGCCCAATTCAACTTTTATATCAGCCGCCACCAGGTTAAACAGCATTGGACTCATCGGTCATCATTACTGCCTTACATTTGTTCGTGTCCCTTTTTTGATTATCGGTGCGATCACCCACTCTTTTCACCAATCCTTCTCTCCACACTTTCCCAGAGGTCTTCCATGCTATCTTTATGACTTGTTCTTCTCCAGATCTCTACGAGTCATTCAGTAGGTGCCATCTATTTCAAACTGCTTTTCCCTCTGAGTTTCTGATCTTTTCTTTGCTAATTTAAGCCTCGCCTTGATTTTGTTCCCTCCACCCCTCCAATTTAGCTCATAAAATATCTTTTCCATTTCTCTTCTTCAATTTCCATGCGAGAAATATCATTATTGAATATTGGTGTCTTGTGCATATAAAATCACCTGCGTTTGAAAAATGTATCCAAGCAACAGTTTCTCTTCCAATAACAAAACATTTCCTCCATCTTCTATAATTTTTCTCGCACTTTCCTAAAAGCCATCCCACTGTAAACGACAGAATACATGGGGCTAATGGCTTGCTAACGGGCAGAGAGAGGGAGTGAGAGGAAGAAAGAGAGAATCCAAGAGGCGAAGGACAACTATAAGCAATGCTGAAGTCAGCTGCCTCCAATTTAAGTCAATTTCGTGAACGTGCTTTCTAAATTGAAAAATTGTCTCGATATACATCTTCTTGACGCGCGGTATGTTTTCATTGTTCCTATGACACAAATCCATCTGCCATGCCGCCTGCCTGCTTGCTTGCCTTTCTATAGTCTCTTTCTTCCATAACACCAACCACACAAAGACATCATACTCGTAGTTTGATTTGCTTTCGAAAGGCCAGTTTCTCGACCCACAAAAGCACCCCTTTTAACTGAAGCTGAAAGAGCAAAGTCGGCGCGGCCGGGTGCCCTCCAAAAAACACTCCTACGTCCTTTCCTAACGATTTGCTTGCCTAACACTCTCTCCCCTCGTGCTCCGTTCACCGCTTCACCGTTTCAACGGGCTCTGGAGGGATTGATGAGAAATATATTTTTCGGCTTTTGTGGATGTAACGCTGAAGGCGAGAGAGATGAAACTTGGAAGTGACAAGTAGTGAGATTGGAACGGCAGATATCAATCGTTGTTGTCCAATCCATTTTGATACAGTTACAATGTCGGTTGTTATACCTATATTCAGATGTTTGCATAAATATTATGAAGATAGGCAGAATTTACTGTGATGGTTAAAAGTAACCCAACACTGATTTTGTTTTCATTTTTTTTTTGCCATTTTCTTTCAATATCGATTGGAAATTATAAAAAAAAAAAATCTCGATATGAATCCAAAGTGACAGAAGATGATGAATTTCATTCTTATTTTGAGTTTTTTTTTGTTCGTTTGCCTTGTGCCCCAATTTTTCTCTTTTTTTGACAATCTAATTTGGCTTCTGTCACAATGAGATTAGCTTCATCATTTTTTGAAAAAGAAAGCAAAACGAAAGTAAAAATACGTTTAAATAATCCAATTTTGACAATTTTGACAAGAGAGTCATCTGTGATGCTCGCTCTGTCGGGGTTATGTAAAAAAAAAACCACTTGTCAAGAAAATAATGCTTCGATGAGTATTTTAGAAAAATGTCATTGTATATTGATTTGACATATTGTTTTATGATTTATGGAAAAGATTGTTTTGTTATTTTTCTGATGAAACTGTATCAAGGCAAAGGGTATCATAAGGTTTGATGAAATGTGGGGGGTTCTATTGTTTAATTCTATGATGTCATGTGACATTTGTTTTTCTTTTAATAGTGTTGTTCAGATGACATTGTCATACAAATGGCAAATGTCACAATGATCGAAAACTAGAGAACTTGTTGTGCACTACACCACCAAATAAAATGATCGAAAATGCTGGCAAAGTTGCTGTTGTCTACTTAATTTTTGTGCGGCCGTAGATTTTCTGCCTCTTTGCCAGTTGGAAAAAGATGTTAACAATTATTCAAATTAAACTGCAGACAAAAGAAACATTTTTCTCTGCTTGATTTTTATAATAATTTTAAATGGTAGTCTTCTTAAATCAACAAGTTTTTCTTCTTAAAATCAAATTACATCTATTGATAGAAAAATTTGTAAAAATAATTTTTTTTAAACATCTCGCTTCTATCAAATTTATTGCCACCATAAAAACAGTGCTGCCAATAAAAAAAAACTCTTTAAAATACCTACCTACCTGTACTTTTTAAATAATTCTTAAATATTTTAGAATATGTTTCATATTTAATTTTAATTATTTTTATTTCTTTTTATTTGCAGGTAATTACAATTACTGAATGACATGAGTGCGGCTAACATAAATTGTTAAACCTATATTTTTGTATAACACTTTATTTGTGTAAAGTCTTAAGTGCTTAAAATATTTTTTTTTTTAAATTAATTAAGGATACGTAAGTCACATTAAGAAATATTCCTTACTTGATTTAAAATAAAATAAAAAATATATAACAAAATAAAATATTTTCTCAAAACTTTGCTTTATCAAAAGTTCATAAAATAATTGTCAGACGAAAATCTTACCGATCTAGGTAGTGGTGGCGACTTTTTTTTAATGAAAATTACTCAAACGGGCAAATGGTTCTTTCAGCTACGCGATTTTTATTGTAAACGTTTGTGCATCCCACAAATCATGTTAAAAGTGTGTCCTTCCATTGTCATGCATTTTGTTATCGTAGTCGCAACTCTTAGGTAAGAAAATTACAATAATAAACCGAATTGTCATTTTCTTCAACAATTTTTTCGTTACTAAAATTTCTTTTTCCGGGTCGTACTTTATTAAAATTCCTGTTAGTTTATTTTTATTACTGTTATTATTAAATTCTTTATTAAACAACTTAAACTTAACAATTTAACAAAATTCCTGTTCCTCTACAGTTGTTGGTACCTACTTTGTTCAGTCAAATCAAATTGGTAATTGTGTTCCATCAAAATTGTTTCTTATTTTAATTGCTACACCTGATGATGTTCATAGACATGAACGAAACTTCGTGACAATAATTTATTTGTTTTTATTGACCTAAAGTCCATCAGCAGCATCTAAAAATTCCTGTTAGTTAAATCGTACAAATTGGATTTTTTAAAAATATAATTTAGGTGGACATAAATCTTTCAGAGTTAAATACTCTCTTTCAAATTGATATAAATAAAAGAGATCATTTAAAACATATCCACTATCTGGACGAAAAAAAAAATATGTTAATTTGAATAAATTGTGTGCGTTTTTTTTAAATATATACAAGTTTTCATCTATAAAAATAAAATTTTCTGCAGCTGCCATAAATTACCCTAATGATTGTGCCTTTTTTTGCAACTCCTAACAACATTTACCTACTTTCCAAAAAAAAAAAGCTCATTAGCAGTTGAATACCAAGTTGGTTTTATAAAGCGCCATCAGAGATATGGGCTTCTCCGCGTTTAATCGATTTAAATACTCGGCATAATTACACCCTTAAGATAGTATCTACAACTAACTGTTTTTTTTTTGTCTTCCCCAAATTCTTTTTAACATCATAGATACGGAAAAGGAATTCATAGGTACTTTTTGTATAAATTTTCTACTAATGGCATTAATTTAGATTTATACAAAATAAAAAAAGGGTCAACGGCCAGTTGATATTTCTCCTTTATTTTGTATCTACGGTTATTTTTTTCATGGAAAATTAAATTAAAATCCCGAAATTCGTTCTTTCTCTTCGTTATTTTTTTTTTCTGTTTCTCTTATATTTTAAAAGAATATTTACCCAAACAAAAAACAAACACAAATCCCCCAAAGCAATTAAATTTTATCGATAACCCCAACAAGCAGTTTTGTATCTTTTTCTTTTTTATTTCTCCGATTTTGCTTTCTATTTTTTAATGTTTTTTTTCTTTTTTTCTTCCTGAAATACAAATTTTACCCTTGATGTGTTGTGTATATCTAGATAGAGAAGCACACGCAATTATTGTTTTGTATCTTGCACCAATTTACACTCTATCGGTTTTTTGTCTGACGCGCTCACTACCTATATAAAAACATATAGCACAAAAGGAGCGCGTTTATATTTATGCTAGTGAGTGACGCATCGTAGGGTAAAATTGATTCTAAAAAAAAATAAAAAAAAAAAAAAACATTAAAAAACGAGTACCTTCCATGAAGTATAAGGCGTAAGACCGAAGTACATCTATATATAAAAAATGTGTTATTCTACACCATGAATACGAGTACGACGCACGCCGCACGCCGCCGCCGCCGCACCGCCAACGAGGAAAATCGTTATCTTCCAATGATTTTAGTTTCACAGTTGCGGCTATGAGTGCTTTTCTTTAGCGGTATTCTAGGCATTGTTATCATAGATTTGTGCTGTTATGCAGAGCAGTGCTGAATCATTATTTTAAAGACAAAGCAGGCCACCGATTGGTTTTTCTCTTTCGGTTTCTGACACCTCTTTGGTTTCAATTTTTGAAAAAAAAAAATGTTGTGCTGCTTGTGCCCAACATATGCTACAACATTATTTAGACAACAATCGTACTGAGAGTTTGGGTTTGCGAAGAGAACCATTTCTTTAAGCGTGGTGTTAGGACCGCCATTTTTGAAAAGAAAAACTTGTTGCTTGTGGTATTTTTGCAACGATGACAATCCCAAAAAAAAAAAATTGCGAAGCACTTTAGTATGAAGTAGACATTCCCATTTACAATTTTTTAAGAATATGTAGATAGAAATTGCGATGTGATCTGTACACGGTGTCTAGTTCCTTGAATATATTGAAGAACACCTCCAAAATTTGAAAATTGATATTTAAAAAGAAAATCTGACGACGGGTTTATATTTGCGATGGGATTTATTAACATTTAAATAATATTTAAATAATATTTAAATAAGCATTGCCATGTGCAAAACTTGTGCTATGCTGTAATGTGCGCAATTTATGCACTCATTTACCGTTAAGACTTAAAAATTTCACAACTTTGCAAATTTTGCGGATGCATCTAGGTATTCTTGAAATTTACGCTTTCAGAAAGAAATTACTTGTGCTATTTTTTACTCAGTTATTTGCAGATAAAAAAATGAAGAAGCGATTGAATCTTTTTGGTTTTCAAAAATATACATAAAAATATTTTTATTAATTTCGCAAATTTGCAAAATTTTGAAAAAAAAAAATATTTTTTGCCAGATATGTGTATTGGACAATAATCTGATGAGGTGTTTTGATATGCGAAGGGTAAAATAATTGCTGCGAAGCGTCAAGTATAAGTACCCGCATTTGAGATATCAGAAAGAAATTTTTTTAAAAAACTTCGCAGCGTTTAAGAATTTTACGAATGATGTTTTTAAACTATCAATTTTTGAAGAAAATCTTATATGTATTCGCATTGTTTTGTGTTTAGTTTTAGTTGTACTTAACAAAAAAATCTGACGAAAAATTTGCGAAGGATCACATAAATCTTCCAAAACGTTAAGTTACACCATAATTTTTCATTTTCAAGAAAAAAAAAATATGCTGTAATATGCGAAACTTTTGTTGCCATCTGAAGTAATTGCGAAAACAATACAAATAGTTTTTTTTTTTGTAAAATCCGCAAATTTTTTTTTCTAAAATTGTGAAACTTTTATAAATAAATGAACATTTGTGGTAACAAAAAAAAATAGTGTCAAATTAAGACTTCGCAACCCGAATTCGCCCCTGGTCATAAAAGCTATCATTTTGCGTTGTTTAAGAACTGCAAACATGAAATTGATAGTCAAAATTGCAGACAATTGGCAAGAACATAGACTAAAAAACTCTCATGGGCCCAATAAAAACGAAAGCCAGAATAAAAAAATGAAAAACAAAAATATTATTTCCAAACGGGACCATTTCAGAGGCAGAATATTACTTCTCCGACAAAAAAAAAACATGTGTGTCAAAACACTTCATGCCAACAATGACTCGACGCTCAAAACGATATAGCGATGCTATATCTATAGAGCTATTGCTGTCTTGTATATATAATCTAGATCGACCAAGGAGGAGCAAGTGAATAGCTAATGAGGCAGAGAACTGTTGGAACAGTGATATCGATTTGAATTATGTACTTGGAAGAGATGCTGTTGCCTATTGTTCGGCATTATAGGTATATCACATCACAAAACACAGGAACTTTGATGCCTCGGAGCGGAGGTTCACACAAGATGACTGCGGATGATAAATGAAATCGATGACAAAAAAGTTCGTCTTCTTCCTTTTGTCATCATTGAGTGTTGAAAAGATAGTTTTTTTTTGTTGTTGTTTTGCTATTGTTTGATACAATAAAGTATTTGGAATGTTTAAACACTTAAGAGACACAAAACTATTCAATAAGAAATATGTTTTTTTTTGTATACATTGTATTTACATGATATGATTGGTTAATTGGGGAACTTGGGGCTTAATAATTTATAACCAATTTATACCATCAACTTCATGCTTACCAATAGTGACGATGTATTTTTTTTTATTTTTCTGTTTTTTAGTTATTAGTTGGTAGTTACACGCTTGTTAATTGACAATTAAGTGCACGAAATATTGAAAATCAAAAGTCACGCAAAAGAACTTAATGAAAAATAAAATATAGACTACAAAATGAATTATTATAATGACTGTCCAATTAACCATTGTTGTTTTCTTTTGTTTTGAAAAATAATTGGCTAATTTGATACCATATTAGGTTGTTTTGCTTCTTAGTTCTTAAGGCTTGGATCGATGTCTAATTATTAAAAAGCATATCTTAATTTCTATGCAGGGTGATTTGCATTAGGAGTGACAAAAAGCTAGAGCGGGTACGTGGAATTGAGACAAGAAAAAAATCGTATGGATTCGTCCCGTTTTAATGAGAAGAAAAACTTTCAATGTCATGATAAACACTTTTTCAAAGCTAAAAGTCCATCCTTCAATTATTATTTTAAATCACGTTGTTTTGCATAGTTTTTGAAAAATTAATTTTAAAAGATATAAACAAATGTCAAAGGTAGTTTGAAAATAATTTTTTAAAAAAACTATAAACTAAAAAACTTGATTTAAATAGTGAATCCAACAATGTAGTTTTGGCTTTAATCTATAGAACATTGTTAGTTTTTTTTTTCATTTTCATTTTTTCGAAAATTGCACCTCCCACCTCAACGGGGGAAAAATATGCTGTCTGTCCTTCTAGACTTATGCAGGTCACCTTGTATGAAATTTTTCATTTATTAAACATTTAAGACTTTTAGGATGAGCCAACATTTCCTTTTTTGATAAAAGTTATTTTGTGTGATTACATACTTGCAGTTAGGCTGCCAAGCTTGTATGAGCTACTTAATACTTGTGTGAGTTGCCACCAAGATTTTATTTGCTGCAGTTATACTCGTGGACTATAGGCATTAACCCACATAAAACCGAACTTGTCCTCTTCACAAGGAAATACAAAATCCCACACATTGACCCTCCCCATATAAACGGTGTACCACTTAAATTTTCAGAACAGGCAAACTGCTTGGGTCTTATTCTGGATGAGAAATTAAGTTGGAAACCTAACATTCAAGAAAGAATAAACAAGGCCACAGTAGCCCTGTTTTCTTGTAAGAAAGCCATTGGTAATAAATGGGGTATGGTGGACTGCGCTTGATATAGCAACAAATCGCGATAAACTCATCATAGTCCAACGAACAGCCTGCATGTGTATGGGTGGAGCACTTCGCTCTACCCCCTCTGCCTCACTTAATGTTCTTTTCCATCTAATACAGCTGGACATCTTCAGCAAGTAAATGGCTGCAAAAACTGCCATACGGCTCCAAGCTTGCTCACAGTGGATCAATAATGAGATTGGCCACTCCACCAAGCCGCTTTAAAATCTCTAGACTCTGTCTCTACTTATTCACTAACAGCCCTAAATTGTCTTTGCTGGGTGCCGGGTCATAGAGACATTCCAGGAAATTGCAAAGCCGACGAGCTTGCAAGAGAGGAACTACTTTACCTCTGCTGGCTCACAATGCTGGCGTAGGTATGCCTTTGGCTACATGCAAACTAATACTAAAGCAAGATAGTATAGAGAGAACAAACTACAAGTGGAACAACATCACCACCGGCAAAATTAATTTGGCCTAAATTTAGTGCCAGACGCTCTTACCAACTGATATCCTTGAGTAGATTGCATATTAGCTACGTTATAGGTGTTCTGACTGGACACTGCTTAATAGGCAAACATGCACTTCGACTTGGAGTTCCTTCAAATGATTTTTGCAGGAGCTGCGGGGACGAAGAGGAAGAAGAGACAGTCTCTCATCTTCTTTGCACCTGCCGCCCCCCACCCCCTTGTCACAAACACGAAAACTCCACCTTGGAGACTTCTTCTTCAATGATCCCAGCGATCTATAAACTCCGACATCACTTGTCTCCTACGCTTCATTCAAAGCTCTAACTGGTTCAACGAGGGGGGGTTGACCAACTGATCCATGTGGTATCACAACGGACCAAACTTTGGTCCAAGTGTGTTGGTTTCTAACCAACAGCCACTTTAACCTAACCTAACCTATACTAGTAGTTATTTCACGACAGCCAAGTCAAGTGGGTGTTTTGGTTGTTAATTAAAAAATTTAAATGTAGGTTACCGTTAATAGCATTTTGTGAAAAATAGTTTTAACGAAAAAACTGGTTTCTTAGAAAATTTCATCAAAATTCCTAGAACGGTTTTCAAGATAAATAATTTTTTTTTCGTATTTTTTTTGAAGCAGCGCCATTTAAGTTGACTTTGTTTTGAAGAAATTATATTTTCTAATCTTCTATACCAAACCAAATCAAACTACATAACTTATATTCCTTGCATTGAAGTTAACAAAAACGAATACTGACATTAAAATCCTTTTTTCAACAAACACAATTTCGCCTCAAAGCCTTTTGCATAGTTAAAGCAAAAAGTAATTTTTTTTTTCAAAAAAAATTGAAAAAGAGTTTCATATCCTGCCGCAACAAAATTGAAAAAATGAAAACAATACTTTAAACTATTAAACTATCTCCGCAACAAGAACTAGGCCAATCTCTCTGTCACAAGATGTAAAAAAAAAAAAAAAAAAAAAAACGATAAAAAACTCTCTCTGATGGCATTTATGTACAATTTAACCTGCAATCACTTTAGATTTTTGTACTGCGATGACAGCAATGTGGCACCCATAAGTCTATCCTATTTTAAATCAACTTCAACTTCCTGACTTTTAATAAAAATCTCATCACACTTTAAATGTTCGACATCCGCTATATACATGTAGGTACCTTTTTTTTTTTGATTTGCACACGGGAGGTGCTCTGTCAATTATACACCGGCATTGAGATATTTTTTTTTTTTTGAATACCGGAATTCACCTTTATAGTTACAGATGTATACGTATATTAGAGCAGAGGCAAACCCAAAATCGACAAAAAAAAAAAAAAATAACAAAACCATTGTGACTTTTATACCAACAAATATATAATAAACGTGTGCTGAATCGGGTCAATAAGGACGACGACGATGTTGGGTTTGTTTTCTCTGTTCTCTGCGGAAAATACTATAGGTACAGCATGGCTGGCAAAATAATAGAAAAACGTCACCGCAATAATTGATTTGTTAGTCCGGTCGTACCATGGCTTCTAGGCTTCATCGCACGACACGACTTCAAATGGAGGAGGCTTAATGTTAACCTCTGCAATAATATCCAAAATAAATATTTTTCTCAATGTACGTTTGGGTCGATCTACAAAATGAACGAATTCGAGCATTTCCTGACACTGCCCATCTAACAAAAGCCCCTTCTATATGTTGCGCAATAAAACTCAATAACCATCGGATGTCCTTTCCGCCGCACTTGGCCGCCTTTGATAACAACAAAAAAAGGATACAAAAAAAAAATAAAAATAAAACAAAACGATACGAAAATACCTTAGGCCCGAATTGGCTGTGGCTATGATGCTTCAAAGTCACGCATATTTGGCATTTGATTTCTAGAATTGGACCTCACCAAATATACCTAATACCTATACCTAACAACCAGACTGGCCCACAATAAAAAAAAATCTCTGCTTCCGATATTAAATCGATAAGCTATACAAACGGTCGAACCAAGCAAACGAAAGGGTCACAACTCACGGGACCATAATAATATAGATGGCGCTATACCCCTAATTCCGAATGCGAAAGGCAACACGCTCATCACACCTCCCTTAACGCTCTTGATTACAAATGTCAGTTCGTTCTCGCATTAAATCAATTGGCTTGGAGCAGCTTGAAGACCCTTTTGCTTTTGCTTTTCCGAATGAGAATCGAAATTTGTATGATGCGATGGTCACCTCGACGCGGATGTCGTTGTCGTTTACGGGTGTGTTACAAGTATAATCCCCATTTCAACCAACAACAAAAAAAAGTGTGTATGCTTGTGCGTGAGCAAAGAGCGCCCTCTATTGTTCATGATGTATACAATAAAGGATTAACAAGGATTTATAGGCATTTTTATTGCGGCAATTTGAGATTTCTTTCATGTACCATTGTAATGGCCATTGGGTTTTGTGTGTTTGTTGGTTGGGTGAATGAATGAACATTGAGGACTCATGCACAGCACAGCACACAAGATGATAGATGACGTCCAAAGTATTTTTGCTTTTGCTAAAGACATTCCCTATAGGTTTTATTTGTCGTAAAAGTTAGAGAGCGCAAGAGAATAAAACGTTTTATGTTTACGATTTGCCTATGCCGCAGAGTAGATAAGCGTTTTAAATGGCGCTCACCTCATTAAGGTATAAAGCATGATACGGCTTCAGCGGCAACGGCGGCGGCGGCGAGTGAGACTATATCATCGCCCGCCAGGTCCTTGAGTGTAATTTGGCATGCTGGAGGGGAATTTTTCTTATGTTATTTATATGGAAGGAAATTTCTTCTCTCGGATAACAGGGTGTTTAATGTAATTAAGTAAAATTGGCATACCTTACCTATGTATGTATATATTGGGGGGTAAATTTTGAGAAAGAAAATAGCTTTGTAATTTATTTTGGGTAGGCAATCAGGATTTAAGGAAAGTTTTATTTTTTGACCCTCATTAAAGCAGTGGTTAAGGTTGAATAGTTCTCACAGTGATTTCTTTAGTTTCGATGATTAGTTATTGATGATTTTTGTTTTGGAAAAAAAAAAGATTTTTGAAATTCTGGGAAAGAAAAGGGATTTGTAATTTGTAAAAGGGGTTTTTGTAAGGGTAGTAATTAGTTTATCAATCAGGCGTTGAGTAATAATGTCAAAAAAAACAGCAACATCAATTTGGAAATATCGCAGAAATATTTTTTTTTTAACGTTTAAAATCACATTTTTTCAAAATTATAAAAAACAAATAAGTACATATCGCATTAATTTTATTTGATATTACATACAAATTTTTTTAATTTGGGCTATATTTTCAAAGTAAAATTTTAATGAAAGTTTTCGATAGACATCGCCTGAGGTTAGGTTATGTTAAGTTAGGTTAAAGTGGCTGCTGATTTGGAAATCCAACACACTTAGACCAAAGTTTGGTCCGGTGTGATACCACATGGATCAGTTGATTAACCCCCTCGTTGAACCAGTTAGAGCTTCGAATGAAGCGTAGGAGACAAGTGATGTCGGAGTTTAGTAGATCGCTGGGATCATTGAAGAAGTAGTCTCCAAGGGAGAGTTTTCGTCTTTGCGACAGGGGGTGCAGGTGCAAAGAAGACGAGAGACTGTCTCTTCTTCCTCTTCGTCCGTGCAACTCCTGCAAAAATCATTCGTAGGGACTCCAAGTCGAAGTGCATGTCTATACCTATTAGGCAGTGTGCAGTCAGGACACCTATAACGTAGCTAATGTGCATTCTACTCAGGGAGATCAATTGTTCAGAGCGTTTGGCACTAAGTTTAGGCCAAATTAGTTTTGTCGCTAAACAGGTGGTGATGTTATTCCACCTGTAGTTTGTTCTCTCTATAGTATTTTGCTTTACCATGACTTTACACGTAGCCAGAGACATACCCACACTAGCTTTGTGAGCCAGCAGAGGTAAAGTTGTTTCTCTTTTTGCTAGTTCTTCGGCTTTGCAATTTCCTGGAATGTCTCTATGACCCGGCACCCAGCAAAGGTCAATATTGAACTGTGTGGCCATCTTCGTAAGAGATGATCTACATCGCACAATAACGTTATCAAAATCAAATTTTTATTTAATACAATTTTTTATCTATTAATTTATTATTTTTTGAATTCTGCTTTTCCATTATTCTGTATTCCAAAATTCTGTGAACCCAGATTTCTGTATTTCAAAATTCTTTAAAATGAAAGTTCAGAATGTCTTTAATGTTCTGAACTTTAGCAGGTGTTGATGTTCTTTCATAAACGAACAAACGAAAAATTCTAGCGAATATTTCATTAAATATTTTTTCTAAGACCAGGTTGGTAATTTCAAACTAACCAATCTGTATTTTAAAAAAGTGTCTTTTATCATTTACAATTTTTTAGAATACAGATTTTTTTTTCTGAATTGTAAATTTAAAGAATTTTGACACTTACAGTATTTCGAAATACAGAATCTTATAATTTTGAAATCCGAATTTTTGTAGTCTTAGTTCACGTTGTGAAGGAAGGGCCCAATCTTCGGTTTTTGCGATTTTTCATGGCCAGCAAGGTGGCCCTATTTAACCGTCCTATACTTTTTCTTTGAGACAATTTAAAGTCGCGAGATATGCAACAAAAGCTTCAGACTATAGTATACGTAGGTAGAAATGGCAATCACAAGCCAACAATTTAGCTTGTGCCCCAAACGGCGCTGGACTGCGCTGTTTTGATACCGTAACTCATTTGACCTATGATTGAAGGGGGAAGGATTTATAGAGAAGGTTCACCGCGGATTTTGCTAGAGCCATTTCGTCGCATTGAGAAAAAGGATCAGATCTCTGATCTTCATCTCAGATAGCTCGTCAGTCAAGGTCGCTGAAGCAAAGACATTTGAAGAGGAAATGGATTAATGTTTCCCTTTCCCGTTGGTAACCACAACTACGGCAAAACGTATTGTGAGGTATACCCAACTTCGTTGCATGTTCTGCTATAGGCCAGTGTCCGGTACATACCGCAACAACCTTGGCTATGTCTTGCCTGGGCTTGCATAGAAGATCGTTTGAACGGTTTTTATTAAAGGTTGGCCATATCTTCCTAGATATGATGCAGTTGGTTTCCCATCATTGCACCGAGAGAATGTCAACTATTTCCGCAAGTGAACTATGTAGGGCCGTTCATTCATTTCCCTCGATACCACTATGGCCCGGAAGGCCGGAACCCAGGTAAAAGTGAATTCGAGGTTAATGTTCAAACTCGCAAGCTCTTCGCGACATTCCAGGACTCATATAGAGGATGATGTGGCCAAGTTAATGGCTCTTAACAGCCGCCTAACTGTCTGTAAGGATTGCCGTATTTTGGAACCGCTTTGGGTTTTGTTTAACTAATTTACATTCTACCTTTATTGCCATAGAATATCATCTTTTTACTTGTTAAAATTTCCATCACTCAAAATCTTTTCTTTTATTTAGTGAAAAAATTAATTCAAAACAAAATTGGACGATTGATTCGGCGCCATTTAGTGACATGAAAAACAACTGATCAATTTACTGGTAGTTGAAATGAATTGAGTTACCTGAGATATTTGCTTTTATCGTTGAAAGTAGAAGTCCTAGGATCATCTTGTTTTCAATATTGAACTATTAAATATTAAATGCATTGAATATTTAAAACAAAAATTCTACTAAATAACGCACAAAAGAGTCAGTTCAAAGAACAAATTTTGAGCTTGAAAATAAGTTTTTCAAAAACTTTGCTCTAGATCAACTTGATTTAAAATTTCGATTGACTAATGGAGTTTTGGCCTTCAAAAATATAACACCCTGTGTCCGTATATTTAAACGATTATTTCTTTGACTTGGTGGGTCATAAAATGTTGTTTAAATGCTTTCTGAGTTTTTTCAAATCCAAAGTTTAATTGTTAATGGTCGAATTCCATCTTCTATCAACATCTACATATTTGTGCCATAAATTTGTATTTATATTTTGAATACTGTTCATTGTTCTTTCTAGTTTTTTTTTTTATTATTATTTTCTTTTGTTACACACAAGATCCTATATTCATCCAGTCCACACATCACACACAAACCTATGACTTATATGGAACTCTCTTATTTCTTTGAATAATGTACACAACATTATTATCCTGGCTGAACTGTACTCGTAATGCAAACAATGAAGTAGTGATGACTCACTGTCGACAAAGCACATGTCAGAGTGTTGAATTATGAATTTGAAATATATATTATATCCAGATAGATGTATATGTATATATACTTTTTGTATATTTTTATATACAAGTACCCAACACACTTTATCCTTATGCAGAAAAGTGCGAAAGCAAATTGCTCAGCTAAAGACAGTCAACAACAACAACAACGAACAAAAAAAAAAAGAAGAGAAAAACGAATGGATGGATATCCATAAAGCCCGAGCGTAACGCTTTATAGCAAGCGTGATGTTATTTTAAGTAAGTGCCTTTTAAAAATTTGTGCGCTCTTGCAATTTCATTTACTTTGAACAAAAGGAAAGAATTTATATGGCTTTTATCGGTAACTTTTTTTTTTGTTGTTGTTGTTGGTTCTTTTCATTTTTCTCAAAAGGATGCGTATCATTATTTAATGCTAGGAAAAAGATATACCTAACCTATACTATATGTTTATATGCAAACTCATTTTGTTGAGCTTCAAGTGATTTACATGAATACTTTTTACAAAGAACTTTTTTCCTTTGGAATGATTTTATAGAAAATGTGATCATTTTAATACTATTTGAAGATTGGAGTAAGTAAAATTCAAAAGTGACAGTCATTGTCGTAAGCATGGCTCTCAATTCAATCAATTTAGGTTTAATATTTTTCGATATACATACGAGTACCTAGGAGGAACATAATGTTCGTAAATTGACACATCACACATCGAAGTCTTTGATTTTGTAGAAAATTGTATGTAGCCAAGAATTGTGTAAGAAGGAAAAACCAACAGAAAAATTTATTGCACTATGAGCTTATCCACAGTTGAATGTTGACCTCTTCAAAAATATAGAATTCATAGAATACTGTATTGCATGCCATAAAAATTTCTCATGGGGGCTATACTTATCGTTTAATGCTCGGTCAAAGAATGTTATCGATAGTACATAATTTATTTTATTCATTTGACGTTTATGTTTTTTGTTCGTGAAATATTTTGTGAATATTTTCATTAATTTTAAAGTTTTTAGAGAAAAAAACTGTTTTTTTTTTAAATAAATGAAATATTAAGCTATGGAGAGCCCAACCAATTTTTTATAGTATCTTCCTTTACTGACTGATTATGGTTCAGAGTCTCCTATCTAGAAAACTGATACCACAACTCTTTTACTTCACTGTTTCACCCTAAGGCTACACTTGCGGGGTTTGCAGTGTTGACCTCAGAAAGCATCGACAGGCCCCTATGATCAATAGCGTGTGATACTGAGATGACGACATCAAACATCGCGTAGGATGGATGAAGTGGCGGGATCGGAAAATGCCCCCTAAACTGAAAGGAAAATTCTACACGGTAGTTGTCCGTCCAGCGCTTACATACGATTCACAGTGTTGGACAATGAATAATACGTATTAGAGTAAATTGATGGCATCAGCTAAAATGAAAATGCTTGGTGTGAGGAATGACAAAGAGTGATCAACATGACCAACTTAGCTGGTACTGTCATGTAAAAAGAATCCCTGAGTACCCAGTGCAAAAGGCAATAGCACACGACGTTCCAAGACTATCGCAGAAGGAAGGCAGACGCAAATACTCCTGGATTTAGTTGGGTTCAAACATGAAATAATCAAAAATCGGGAGGCCTGAGGACATTTTCTGCGTTCACCCCCCGTGAATCCCACATGTTTAGCATTAAAACATTAGAGTGAGATAGTTGTGGTTCCCCGCGAGATCATGAAGAATAGGTATCAATTTTGCAATTTTTTGACTACACAATTCGGGAGTTTACAGTAACTTTTACAAAAATTAAATACATAATTGAATTGATAATCCAAGCTAGGCTGAATCAGCCCGTTTCTGACCCATATGCTTCTAACAATGGATACAAAAATCAACAACAATGAGATAAATGTAAATAATTCTCTTATTCGACAGAATTTCGAAAAGAATTTTCCAAAAGCTGATTATAATTTTCGATCTCAATTGTACTCTTAAAATTCTAAACATAACCGAAATTGCAACAACCTTATTTCAAAAATACAAATTCTGTAGAAATCATTTCAGAAAATATTACGTTAAATTGGCATTTTCCTTTGATTTCTTCCAATATTTTATACAAAAATTTCAATCATCCATTGAATAACAAAATAGCAGGAATTGATTATGTAACAAGATATTGTGAATGAATGGGTCTACATATATGAGATATGAGATTTGAATATTTGTCTTGTCATAATCATAAATTTATGTAATATACCAAATCGAATTTTACTTAAAATCTTCAAAACGTGTTTAACATATTCTTATCTAATTCCGGTAACTAGATTCCTCTATACATTCTGTATCATCAACAATAGGTAATATTATCATATCTTCATCATGCATATTTGACCCTGAAGCTATCAACAAAATAATGGCTTCATAATAATATATACCCATAGCTATCTAACAGGGAACTGTAGAAGAAAGAGAATTTCCAAGAAGTTCTATTATTATTTATGCATAGACCTAAATTTCCAAAAAAAATACAACAAAAAAAAAAAACCATTCCACACAAGATAAAATATCTTACACATTCCGTTTGTCTATCTTCTCTGGTTTATGATTATTATATGAATGTTCATCATCTTCATCAGTATTCTGACTTCCAAGAAATATTTGTGAATAATACAAATTCGATCTAATTTCCTAAATCATGTTTAAGTTACCAACAAGAAGAAAAAAAAAACTAGAGATTTAAGATACCAACAAAAACCGGCTTCAGCTTGTGAACCTCTTTCTAATCCGCTTCCTATATCTTCTTGTTTACAGTTTGCAGTGTTAATTATTTTGCTCTGCACAGAAATGTTATTCCCCCACTCACATATGCAGTTAAATAAACATCATCTGGTGTGTGGTGCGATGCGGTATAATATGCGCTTTGTACTTGAGATACTTTCATCTGACTGACTGACAGACAGACGGGTCGGGCCGGTCGGTTAGTTTGGTGCCGTCCTGTTGTGCATAGCTTGTATAAATAAAGAAAGAGGCTTCGAGATTTTCTTTTCACAGCGTGACCTCGTTACGTCTTCTGGTGAAGCCTTTTTTTTTTTTGTAGATATATTAACATAACCCCACTCAATTATATGGCCATTTTATGCCATCGTTAAAGCACTGTGGTCCCAAATTCCAAAAGTCGTAGAATAAATCGAAAATTTGGAGTTGGTACTTGGGTCTTGCCGCTTGCGATCAATTTTACTATTGAAAATTATATTTAAGAACAAGTTGGTTGCAAGGTACCTAAGGAGCCGTGTACTGACTTTTTGGCACACTGTCCCACTCATGCAACTCCTTTGCTCCGCTTAAGGTATTTTCAATCGCCTCGGGTGGCAGGCGCCATTGTTAACATTTGTTTCTGATCAAAAATACAAAACAAAAACTAGAATTGAATTTTTGTGAACAACAACAACTAAGAATATTTGTACTCAAAACTGAAAATGCCATCTGATGTGCCGTAATAATGGGTTTTTGGGAAAAAAATCAGTTTGTTTTGTTTCCGTTATTAAAAAAATGATTTTCGAAAAAAAAATTGGTTGGCAAATTTTTAATATTTTATAACCTACACTTAGAACAAAACTTTCCAAAAAAAAGAATATCAACACGTTCTCAAAATATTAGGTTTTCAAAAAAAAATTATTTCTTACCTATAGGATAAAAAATATATCTAACCAAAATTCGTCAAACCATTTATGAGTTTGAATCTCGGTTTCTTGAAAAAAAATTTATTGACTTAATAATTTTAATTACCTACAAAGTCCAACTCCAAAAATTTCATCAAAATCGTTTGAGTAGTTTTCGAGATAAAATGTTTTGTCTTAACAGTTGTATTACAGGTACCGTAATTTTTGGAGCAAAAAAAAAAATCCATTTTCGCACCTAAAAATTATAAGTTTTAAGTTTGAGAAAATCGCTTCAGCAGTTTATGCAGGTAGACAAACAGACGAATTTTCGCGTTCTCAATGAACGTAATCGTGATTGGCACTTTTTAATGAATAAAACTTCGGAGGAATTTCTTAAATATGAATAAGTTCAGGGTCGAAACCTAGATTTCCCACATCATTCCAAAAATGTCAAGATTTTTCTTCTGAAATTTTAGATAGTTTAGATATTTCTTCAAGCTGCCAAAATATGCCTTCGTAATCTCTGCTTGCATCAGAACAGACTTCTTTTTTTTTTTTTTTGATTCCTTTGACAACGTCTGTAAACCACTCCAAGACTTTTTGCGAGAAAAATTAAAAACAACCATATTGCCGAATATGTATTAGGTAACACTTAAATGTTCAATTTTAACTTGTTTACCACCACGGATACTTTCAGTAAGTCCAAGTCCAAAAATCACAAGCTTCTGTATCGTGGTCAGCTTTAAAGGTTTCGTAAACGGTTTTTCATAATATTGATAAATGCTTCCTTCGTCTTGTTCTCTATCCCAATTGTACTATTTAATTCCCCTAGAAACGTCTGTTTGTTTGTTCGTCTAACTGGTTTCTACCAGTCAGCAGAGTCTCCTAAATCACATTGCAATCTTTCACTAACGGCTTCATGCAACTGGCTACCAGATTTCCTCCACTGCTGTAAATGATGTACATGTTGTTGGATGAAGCTTGTATAAAACCCTATGGGACCATTTGATCTGCATACGTTTCTGATGTTTTCACACAGAGGATTCCTGGTTCCATTTCGTTAGATTTCGAATTAGTCAAGATACCATTTTTAGGGATTTCCTTAGTCCTTAGTAGAACATTATGTCTACCGGCCTTTCTCTATTAAACTGGTACTGTTTCCAGTGTTTCGCCATTTTGTTTCTTGGACGCACAAGATATTTATTCGCCTTCTTTCCATCATCTCTTCCAGCTCAGAGCACTTTCCGGTCATACTTCGAATGCTCTAAGGTTCCAACTCGCCGCTCTTAAATTTCGTATAGCTCTGCCCGATCATTTCTAATCGGTCGAGTATCAGTAAACAGTGGAACTTCCTGTTGTGGGGTAGTGCTCATTTATTACCAAGTACTTCCATGATGCTCTTCATTTTACAAATAATTGCGAAATTGTGTTTTCGTTGTTCGATCTTCTTACCTCCCTTCTCTTCGATTATTTTGTTATTTCGGTCCGTTTTGACGTTCTAGCTTTTTGTCATAAATATTGTTGCTTATTTTAATTATTAAATTAATTTGAGTTAGATATTGGTTTCTTTTTTTTTTTGTTGGTTTTTTAGTTTTCTACCAACTTCAAACAGTAATTTGGACCATTGTACATAATCAACGGTTACCAAAACTGATGCAGATGCATATGCCCCCAAGACCTAATAATGTCTGCTTCTTAAATATATCTACATATCCATTGGATTGTACGTAGTTGTTGTTGTTGTCAGTGATTCAAGTAGATTTTCAGCTATAAATTTGCTAATAAATTTTTCTCTTTTATTCATTTTTATTGCTCTTCTCCTATATACAGAGATAGAAAGACATTTTCTGTATTTTTTTTGTTGTTGATGTTATTTGTCCTCTCTTTTGTACCCACATCTAAAAAACATTATATTCACAGCAGAATGCAGATCCATATGCGAGTTAGATTGGACGGGACTGGCTTAATGCACATAGTGTTCATTTAAAGAAATTTCAGAGGAATTGCTTAAATTGCATGCAATTAGCATGAAAGACATCAAACACTCGCACAGAGTGAGATATTTATGCAATTGTACAGTCATGTGCAGAAATTATAAAAAAAAAATTTCCATTTATAAAGAGTTAAGTTTATTAGAAGTTTAAATAACGGAAAAATATTTAGCCTTACAGTTATTAGCTGGGAGGTAAAAATCATAATTTATCTATTCAGCCGGGGTCCGGTCCTGGCCTCCTTCAACAAGTCTCTCCACCTATCCCGGTCTTGAGCCGACGCCACCCAGTTGCGCACCCCAAGGCTTCGGGCGTCCTGGTCTACGCCATCTCTCCAGCGCAAGCATGGTCTACCACGCTGCCGTCTACCATAGAATGTACCACAAAAGACTTTCTCAGCAGGTTCCTCTTCACTCATGCGAGCTAGGTGCCCTGCCCACCGGAGTCTACCGAGCCTTATTTTTGTGACTATGTCTGCTTCAAGGTAGATTGCGTACAATTCATGATTGTACCGTCTCCGGAATCGTCCTTCCTCACATATGGGGCCAACAATTCTCCCAAAGACTTTTCTCTCGAACGCGGCTAAGAGGTCGGAGTGTCTTTTGCTAAGCACCCAAGTCTCGGATCCATACGTGAGTACTGGCAGGACCATGGTCCTGTACAGCAGCAGTTTTGAAGTTATGGTGAGATTTTTGGATTTGAAGAGCTTTGACAGATTGTAGTAGGCTCTGTTACTTAACAATAGATATAAATAAATTTTGATAATTAAAATTTAGCATTAGCGACATGTGTAGAAAAATTGACATTAAAATGTAATAGCTTGAAAAGGAAAAAACATTTTATCAAATTTGGATTGACATACTGGATGCAGCTGAAATGTTGAAATGAGAATACTGGTGGCAAAAATAAGAAAAAGAGGAAGCCTTCCGTCGTCAATTGCCTGCAAGTATAATTGGTGTCTGGTCCATTTTGGATTGTATCTGTCATGCTTGAAGCTCTCTATAAAAATTTTTTAAATGTGCAACAATTATTTTTGCACAGCAGTTTATATTATAAGAGAAAGATGTACGGTAAATTCAAACGTCATTTTGACAGACAGATAATGGCCTGGCAGACTATATAGTGTGTTTTTGCTAGTAAATAGGTATACCTATACGTTTGTATGCAACAAAAACAACAACAAACCCCCGTTAACAATTTTCCACTATACAAAACGAAGAAACGTACATCATGATGACGAGAGAATTTGCTGACACTTGGGTATGTGCGGAATAAAAAGGGGGACTGCTGCCGGCCTAGTCTGGTATGATAGTAGTTGGCACCCTCTGGTGGTTGTTGATGATGGGAACCGGTTGATGATTCTGAATTGCGTGTGTTTCAGGAACTATGTACTATTATTGTGTCCTCTTATTCTTCTGCTTCGTCTCCATTTTGCCACTCAAGTTTGTCCCGATGCCTTTTCTACTATTATATTATCACAGGACACACAATTTGGCTTTTCTATCTCTATCCTATTGTCTGATGGTTGTTGGTTAGTTGGATTTTCATTAAATCTCATGTGCGGTTAGATGACAAAAGTCACTGAAGCAATTAACGCTCTTCCTGGTTCCAGTTAATAATTTCCTTTGCTGTTAATGGAAATGTCCCTTACATTTATGTTGAGGGTTAAATAATTTTCCGAGTGAAAGAGACAGAAAGAAAAACTTTTTTTTTTTGAACTATGTGTGGATATAGTGATCAAATGAATAAGCATCAGCAAATTGATGTGTACATTGGAATTTCCCCCTTTTTATTTTTTAATTGGATAATCATCAGCATATTATGTTGCATTATTCCTTATGCATTATCTTCAGTGAATAAATTATTTTATTATTATCATAAAATCAAGATATAGTATCTATGGTTCAGCATAAATGTATAATTATTGATTTTAGTTGTAAAAGAGGGGGAACTTGACGTTTTCATTCTAATTGTTGATTGAATATTCCTTAGTCTGATGTTTTCGAGAAGAAAATTTCTCCTAACAAATAAAGAATTAAATTGGTTACCTACCTCTGCATTTCTTACACTTTCCACACTCTTCTCTCTCTCTATCTGAATCCAAGAATTCAGAGGAGGAAAGCATTCCAAATGTACGCCGATTAGGTATCTACCTATAACATTTTGAATTTTAAATAAATTATTCAAATTTTGTTGAAGAGACGAACTTATACGAAGAACTGACGGACAAACGAATTGAAATGAAAAAAAAAAAAATGTGTGAAGAAAATGAAATGTGTTGGGCAATGATGAGATCTTGTGAGGGAATGATTTTTGAAAATTGCTTTGATAATGAAAGTGTGATATTATGGTGATGATATTTTATTTTTATTTTAAATGGGAAATTGTGAGTGGTTGAAGATACACTCAGAGAATAATTAACTACACAGTTCTATGCACAATTATTCTATTTTCTAGTGTTATTGTTTATGTCATTTTTATGAGTTACTAATTTTTTTACAGGGTGACTCACGAATTATGCTACTGTAAGAAATTCAAATAACAAAAAACACGGGATGTGATAAAACTGCACACCACACAGCCATCATCAAGTCATCAAGAAGTATCCGTTGTAATGTCCGTCTGCTAACAACAATTTGTTCCTATAAGTTTCGAGTCGAAACGCTTAGAGTTGTATCCTGAACCCGAACATTTGAATCTCCATGGTACGTGCGATGCTTTGTAACATGTTCACCAGACTCATAATGGTCCATCAACGCGGAGAAGTACTACCAAACTCCCGCCTAAATTCCTTCAGGAAATGATGGTTTCAAAGAATGGTACCCTGTATTCCGAGTTTTAAGTTTCTGTCTCCATTGCAACTGAAGTCAAAGGGTGTAGTTCCAGAACTTGAGTGGGCCCTTTGGAAAGAAAAACACATGATTACAAACATATATTAATCTGAAGTAACTGAGGATTGGAAATGCAATCGTTTAATTGAATCTATCATAGATTGCATTCACAAAAGATTGCATTCTTTTAAAAGCTCTCTGTCTTAACATTTCTTAATTGTATTTTATATTTTATTTTGAAAGCAGCTGTCAAAAACTCGAATAACGATTGAAATTTTACATACATTGAAACTGTGCAATAAAAAATAATAAAAAATAATGAAAACATGAGTAAAGTGAGAGCGATACGTTACTAAGCCTTACATCATTAAATTAAAAAAAAAATTAAATTTTGGTAAAATGTTTTGCATAAAACCCTGTAGTCAATTTTGAATCGTGAGAAATTGCGCCGAACATTTATTTTGATTTCCCATTTTTTTTTTGTTCTCCTAAAAATCGTGCCTGCTTAGAAGGTATGCTTTTTTTTTGTGTCCGCCCAGCCCCAACTAACGAGCGAACATTCTTTATGAAAATAAAAATTCTAACAAAAATCCTTCGCCATTGACAATTTGATCCTCTTGCTCATAACTTTCAATTACCTAACTTTGTTCCATTGAAATTTTCTAACGATGTCAGTTGGTGTGGTCGGCCGTTAGCAGTATATACGGTATACCTATTGTACACCGTTAATAATATTCCTGTTGGATATGATGATGTTGAATTATTGTGGGTGGCATCCATAAAACACTATTAAGGTCATCTCTTGTGGTGCTTATGAAAAATTCTGGACACAACACACACCTTATGCCGATGCCGTATGGCAGAGGAGACTTACTTTTTTTCTTTCTTTGAACAAAACCATAACTATAGGAAGCTTTGAGGTACCTATGGATCTGTTTTTTTTTTTTTTTTTTTAATATTACACGACACAAAAGGACTATTTTCATGACACACTAATAGAGAAAATTCTAAAATCTTGCTTACTGTCGTGTCGTCTCCTCAAAATAACCCTCGCATTTGACATCATTTCATTTAATGGAATTTTATGTCAAACAAAATTAATAGACCTTCGACAAAAGTTTTTTAGCCCCAGAAACAAAAAAAAAAAAAAAAAAAAATCTATAGGGAGTCGGTACATAGATAGAGATATATGGCAAAAAAGAAGATTACACAAAAAGGTATTCCCATCACGTACTTTATATACCAACAAAAAGAAAGAAAAAAAAGGACATTGTCAGGACATTGTTTACATGGTAAAATGTGTTTTTGTTTTTCATTATTATTATTATTTTGCCCAAACAAAAATATAATCAACTTTTTCTCGACAGCTCTTTTTGTTGCTGTTGTTGTTGTTGGTTTGGCTTGTTATTTGAAGGCTTTATTATTCATCCTAAATCTCTCCATGTTTTCTAATAAATGGGAAAAAAAGGATGTTTATTACAGAGAGAATATTTTAATTTTGTTTTTTTGTTGTTTTTTTTTTATTATTGTTTATATATTACTATATTGTATTTTATTTTTTTTTTTTCAATAACTTAAATATATTTCATTTTGACGAGGCATTTAATTAAGTTAATAGTAAAGTAAACACACAAAAAAAAATGATGTGTTCAGGTGCTCGCCTGGTTGACGACGACGCACAGTAGGGCATCATTTGGAATAATCACACAAAATGTGAAAAAATACAAAAACATCGAACATGTCAAACTGGAAAATTCCAATTTTAAAATTGATGCCAACCTATGGAGACTTTTGTGTCTCTGTGCAATAAAATATATGAAAAATTGAGACACAGTTGTTTTAATTTTTTTTTTGTCAAGTAAATATTTTTTTTTTGTTTATAAATGATGATCATATATTTTCCTTTTGGAAAAAATATTTTTATATAAAAGTAAATAAAATATTATGAGCTCATAACTTGTGTGGAATACAAACATTATGTCTGATTACTTCTCAATAAATACCTACAATACAAAATAAAAACATGTAGGTATTTATTTTTTCGTTCAGGATGTGAATTTTTTAATTTTTTTTTTATAAAAAGAGGAAAAACACCACAAACGAACGAGAGTAGTATTGATTTATAGTTGGAAATATTGATGAATTAAAATTGGCTTTTTGTATGTTAACAGAAGTTGTTTCTTCTCTTTTGCAGCATCATGCAGAGCCAGAACCAACTACAGCAACCAGATGGAATTTGAATATATAGTCAAAAAAAAAAAACGTGTCCTTCATTTAAAATTTGTGAAAAAAACGTTAAAAAGAATTTTATTGAAGGTAGAATTTTTGAATATCATTTGGCATTGGAGGAATTTTTTTTTGTCAAATGAGAAATTATTTAAATTGGTTAGATGATGTAGGAAAATTGAAAATGACTAATTTAACATTTAGGTGGATGGTGGTGGCATTTCAATTTTAAATATGACAGATTTACTTTTGGCATTTTGTAGGTAACATGCACAAGCACATGCAAGGAAAGAATTTTGCTAAGAATACATTAGTAATAGTTAGTACTACGATTCAGGAACTGTTGCATTATGTAGGATACCTAACCTTCAATTGAATTTTTGTAATATTGTCAAATGTTATTTCAAGTTCGATATTTCGTAAGAAACTATAAATTGGCGTTTTAATGTAATAAAATAATAATGTAATAATGGGGATATAAGCTGTTAAGTATTTTAAATTCCTTGTGTCTTGGACGGGCTTACGTACCTACATGCTTAAATTTTAATAATACAAAATATGTTTATTTAGCATAGTCAACATTCAATCTAATAAGATAAAATAAATTTTTTTGGAGATATAAGTTCTTACTTTTCAAAAAGAAAAAAATAATATGGTAACCAATATACCTGGGCCCTATTTCATAAACATTGACAGGTGACTATTCTGCAAATTTGTCGGATTTGTCTGACAATTGCTTGGATCATAAAAATAGGCAAGTTACAAATTTGTCATAAATTGTCAAATTTATTTCCCGACGCGAAATTTTCCATTAAATTGAAAGTCACTTAATGCTATAAAATGATTGTTAATTCTTCCTTTAAAAATTCGAGGGCGTACAATACGGTATTCCGCTTGAATATCTTCATCACTTTCACTGGCAGAAGTAATATTTCACATGTTGATTGATACCTGTCACTTTTCTATCTAAACTTGACCGAAGCTCATTTGCCTGTCACAATGACATATTGACAAATTTGTAATTTACATATTTTTTCCTGTCCCATAAAAGAATTGTCACGACAAATATGTCAGAAAATTCGTGACAATTCTCGGAAAATTCTTGACAGTTCATTGTAATGACAATTTTTTTATGATCCAGAAACTTGACAACTGTCGCATATTTTCCGTCAATTCTACAAATTTGTCAAGTTATTTATGGGACAGAAATTTGACAATTGTAAAATTGTCACTCGACAAATTGTCAGGTGACAAATTGTCACCTGTCAATGTTTATGAAATAGGGCCCTGGTTAGCATTTTTGGTTACCATTTTTTGTGGTCTTAACTTTCTATTTTTTGATTCTAATTTCTGCAATTGTATCGAGAAAATATGAACCTCGAAAACCATCCTTTAATTTAATTTTTGAATAAAGCTGTCGAGTGAATACCTTTTCGAAAATTATTTTTTAAAGTTAACATTGAAAAAAAAAAATATTTTTGTTTTTTTTAATTTTTATTTTGACCAATTTACTTAAGATTATTCTTTTTCAAATATTTAATGCTCTTAATAATTATTCATCAAACATACAAAACCGAAATGTTCTTTATGTTATTGGATTCCAAAATTATTAAAAACCTTTAAGTCTCCACAGGTGTTCTCTATAAAAATGTGTGTGTTGACACTTCATTTTATTTTTGTTAGACCGATATTTAAAAAAAAATAGCAAAAAGAAAGTTAATCCTGCTTTCAGCAATTCATATAAGAATCCAGTAACGTAAAAATTAATAAAAAATTTCTAAAGAGAAGTAAATTTAATTATTTTGGATTTTCTCAAAAACTATCAAACATTTCATTCGGATTAAAAAAAAGAACTTTGGCTCTACAATTTTTTAAATTTTGTTATTTATTAATTTTGGAAAATCAATTTCTTAGTTTTATTTAAAATTTGATCAATTTTAAAACCTTGTAAATTTTTAAATTTTATGTAATAATTATCTTCTATGAAGAAAGGAGAATACTGTATATGAAAATTAAACGGAGTGAAAACATTAATAACTAAAAGATTTAATGATAAATTTTAGGTTAAACAAAATAAATGGTTTTCTCACTCCTTTTTGAACACCACGATTTAATTAGAATTGTTGGGATTTTTTGATAAAAATTCATTCATTTTGAATTACCTACTTAAAATCCCTTAAAAAAAAAATAAAAGAAACCTCAGGTTCAACGAATGTCAATAAACTTTCATTGAGCCACACAAAAAAATAAATATAAAAAAAAACATCCTTTTATCAACATTAACATAAAAAGAACTTCGATTTAATTTTGTTTTCCTCTGTGTCCTAGATAATGCATATGACATTACCTACTGTGCAAATTACATATAGGTTCATAGACTCCCTTATACGAGCATAAGAAAAAAAAAAAAAAGTAATATGTAGTATTTTCCCTAATGGCATGTTCAGTTCACGAATATATCGACGATACCCATAGATATTTACTCCTCTTGGTGGCGTAAACCTTCAGCCCTTTTATTCCCATATAAACCCCAAACAATATTCTCCTTTTATTTTTTCCTATTTCTCTCTGAATGGCAACAAATAAATTAACTACACACGTATCCGATTGTATTGGCACGTGTTTGTTATGCCAAACAAAAGTACCTACATACCTACCAAAAAAAAAAAAGTTAAAATAATCTCCAATTGCTATATGACTGGTATCCAAGAGCAAATCTATTCTGGATCATAAGTGTGATTTCACCACAATCCCTAAGCGCTATACAAAAAAATACCAATAAAAAAAAATCCTTTATTTTTTTTTTGGTTACTAACTTCCTTTCATCTTTTATCAGGAATATAAAAAAAAAATATCGTTACAATACAATCTCTGCATTCTCGCTCCGCGCCCCACTCTTGTTCCTTCCGTTTTTCAGACCAAAAAAAAAAGAACAATACCTCCAACAGTCTCAACACAATTGCATCGAAAATCCCCCAAATTGAAATTTCAATCCACATCGTATAATCCCGTATAGCTATTTGTGCTGCTACTATTCCAGTGCCACCAAAATCCACTGACCCCCAATGCCATTCGAAAAAGCTGATAGTAATGTCAGCGGTTTTTCGAACAAAGCCAACAAATAAATGCCAAACATTTTACTCCATAAAACCAGAACAAAAGACTACAAAACTACACTCTGAGTGTTTCAAGTGAATAGAAATAAAATAAAAAAAAAAAATCAAACATACTTTTTTTTTTATAGATATGTATGTTGTGTGTACATGAAAAAAAATTGCAAAAAAAAGTCCTTACTATTCAGAAAAATGTCACACATCGGTGAAAATAGGTTTCAAGTGCTAATGCAGCTTTAAACAACACAAAACATAAAATCGGGACAACAAAAAAAAAAAAAAAAAAAAAAAAACACCCAAGTTGTTGAATGTTTTTCGAATTCGAAAACAATAATCGAGAGGTGGTGATTTTCAACCAACGCTCAACCCACTCAACCCTTGTATCGCACTATCGGGTGTGGTTTAGGTCGTTTTCTCTTTTTTATTTTTTTTTTTTAAATAAACAATGCATTTTGAAGCCCACATTCGTCCTTGTATAACACACACCGGGCTCAGTATAATGGATGCATTGTTGTATGTGGATAGATGGATGGACTATGACTGCGCTGCCTGGATGGATGGACTCTTTGTGTAGCCGCAGGAAACGAAAATATCCATATAGATATGTATGCACGTGGAACCAAAACAAAAAACGCACATGATTGTTCTAAAATCACATATGGAATACCACACCGCTACTGATGATGTTGTTGCACACTGGATCCCGGTCCATAGTTGCCAGATAGAAGCCGTTCAAAATTAGTTTTTCTGTTTTTTTTTTTTTATTTCAAAATAAAATTGAATTTTCTAACAGAAAAAACATTATAGCATAGTTAAACTAGAATTTGACATAGCAAGCATTTGTAATTGAACTTTGTATTTTATTGTTCTCCGGAGTCTAAAAAAATGGCGGATTCATCCCATTGTGACCCTTTAATTTCTAAAACTGATTTATTGCAATACGTATAGCTTGGAGAAAAAGTGTACAGCGAATCGTTGGAAGCGGTCCCCTGAAAGAAAGATACATGCAAAGTGGGCGTGGCAGTCACTGGATTATACTGAAACTATTCTATCCATCTTTTTTTATTAATTAAAAAAAATCCTAACAATGTTTTCTCAGAAAATAAGAAGAAAGCCACAGTGGCACTTCCAATTAAAAAATAACTCGTATAACGAACTTGCTATAGATTTCGGTAATTCGACCGATTCTCACCGCTTTGGATAGACTTATAAATCAGCATAGGCATAAACGGATCATCGCACAACTCCTTCCTCAGCGCTTCTGCTCCATCTAAATAGAACTCTTGGATATATTCTGTAATCAAACTACTGCGAGTACTCCTATCCGTTTGTAGGCTTCCCCTGTTTGTTGGCCACTCTACACTACACCATTCCACAACTCCAGTTTGAAAAAAAACTTTCAGGTTTCCATACTTTCCAGATCAGTCTGAGAGGACATTACATTCCTGAATGATATTGATTAGGTACATTGCTTTACTGACAAATAAAAAAATTGATGATGGGGTCGTTAAACGTTGTAGCTTGTTCCAAATGGAATTTTTATATATCAGAGAAATTTAGTCTTGGCTTAAAGATAACGTGATATCTGAACGTGAAACTGAAATAATGTCCAGGAAGTTAGCAGAAAAAATTGTTTTATGATGGCATACATAACAGTCTATGAAGAACCAGGGCCTAAATGACTTACAACTTTCAGCCATTTCTGTGAGCGTTTTATTGCACAAATGGAGGGAACCTACAATTTCATATTGCATCCGAACGGCTAGTTTGAGAAGTACTCTATTCTTCACAATTGATACTCTTGGACAACTAGTCAATTTCTCGCAATGGAATGCAGCCCTTAAAAGAACATCTGTTTTTAGTTGAATGATTTCGATAGAAGAGCTTTAAAGAAACAAGGTAACTCTGCCTGTTTAACTCGCAGAGAAATAATTCGTTTAACTGCTTCATCCTAAGAAAAGTACTACTTCTAGTTCCGCAGATATTTACCGTTATTTCTGGTACAAGTTAGCTATTCTGTCAATATAAGTTGTTGAATGAATTTTTTGGTAAGCGATTTATTTTGGCTAATGATTATTTGGTACTTCAAGAATTCTTTGGACATAGTTGAAATGGAGCCGAATGAGAATATCCAACGGAGCAGCAGGAGTCAGTTTTCGACTTGAAGCATTTTTTTAAAGATGTCTTCTAGTTGCCTTAGCAGGTAATTCAGAAAATATAATTGAAGTTTTTTCTACTTCTTCGTAATCCTCGAAACTCCATTCCTGGAGTATGCGAAGCACATATTGATTCGAAAAAATTATACTTCACAGTAAGTCACAATCTTTTTGTCCAATTACTTTTAGTCATGAAGATGCGAGTTGAAAGTCAGTCTTGTCGTGAGTGTTTGTCCAATGCGTCGATATTCTTTAAGAACTTCCAATTTTAAATCCGTAGCATATCTACCTGTGTTTTTTGGGAATACCATGATATTAGACTTCCCAAAGTTCACTACGATCATCATGAACTGGTTTGTTGCTTCTGGTAACAGAACTATATCATTTGCAAATATCAGACTTTTCTTGTTCAAACTACTTCTCAGAAAATTCCGAATGATTCCGAAATATAATTTTTATCCTACACTGCTAGGTTGTTCGTCTACAAAATCACCAGCAATCAAAGCATTTTCAATGACAGTGCTCTGCTACTCCGTTTCAGAAACTGTGCTCTCCTATCTATTGAATCGAAACAAAAAACCCGTCGGATGTGGTGGTATTAAAACAAAATCGGAGTAATTGTAAATATTATTGTTATAGCGAAACAACATAGGTTATGTTCAACATATCAGCAGTTCGTCCACAGAAATGTAATTAACAATTTTGATGCCTTTATTTCTATGTATGTACCTCCATGCTCCATGCTCCATGTATAGTGAGCCCCCAAAGCGTTTTGCTCTGCCAACCAAAAATGTTGATAAGATTGCTCTGGGAATTACAATGAGTTTCAGTTTCGCTTAGCAACAACCATCAGCTAAATAATAATAATTAAAAGCAAACAAAAAAATGTTGTTACCACGTTGTTGTTTTTTTACTGCACTATAGGCGCCACCATCTTTATGTCATGAGTCTATATGGCCAATCAATTATGATAAGTAAGCGAAATGTATAACATACATACTTCTTTTAAATGTCTTCAAAAAAAAAACCTTGAAATCTGGCAACTATAACAACTGTCACACGCAACAACGCCCTCATATCTCGTCTCTTGTTAGCAACAACAAGAAAAATAAAAAAAAAATAAACGACTGACACTCGCGCCATCCAGATGATTTTGCAGGTCACTTCACATCACATGGTCGACAGCGTGTTATTAAAATTACACTGGGAGGTTCCGCCCATGTCATTTTTTCCTACTATGCCAAAACGGAAGAGATTCACCGGCGCGAAGTACATAGATGGAAAGTTGATGACGATGATGAGGTGATATTTTAAAATTTATGTCGACACAACGAACAAGAAAAAGAGACTTGCTTCGACAAAAAAAAAAAAATATATATCCTTCACTTCACTTCAGCTGGAAGAAGACGAAAAACTAGGCCGAGTTCTTCTTGTGTTACATGACAGGAACACTGAAAGCCGAAAGACAAATCAGCTGCTTCGCTTTTGCTTCTGCTTCTGCTTCTGCTTCTGCTCCTGCTGGAGCCTTTTGCCTTCGTTGCCACATGATTGATGAGGTTCTACGGCTACGGCTATGTGGCTCTGGTTGTGGCTTACCAAAGTTATGTATGTGCGGGTGGAATCCTGGTGAAACCTTTTTGGGGATTTACAGTCATTTTTGTTAAAATTGTCGTCGTCGACGTCTCCATCATTGTTATAGACGTCGCCGATGCCGATGCCAGCGCTATGTTGCCTATATGTCATACTATATGTTGTATAGTTGTCGTCCTTGTTCTTGGAGCAATGTTAAACGTTGCAGATTGGTTCCTTGTCATCGTTTTAATTCACCATTTATTACGTCCTTATTGTCATCGTGATTTCAGGATAATTAATCCTTGGGCGAATGCCATAACTTTGGTTATTATATAGATATATGTAGAGCGAGATGTTGTACCTTCAAAAAATAACGTTAAGATATACATATATATAATAAAGGGTTCATTGCTCGATGGTGGGGCGGAGGGAGGTGTGGTAGAGAAGGAGGAGGAGACGATGTGTGTCAAGCGTCACGTTAACATTATCCTATGGCTCCACAGAATAGAGAAAAGTAGGAAGTGTTTTCTTTAAGTCAATAAAGTTACTCGGGGGCGAAAAAGTCACGCATTCGAACAAGGAAGTCAGCTTGTTGTATATGTAGGCAATGACAAAACACACTAAAATTAATCAAAGTTTACTTTGTCACATAATTATTCGTTCTTTCTTTCGCACTCTTGACTTTTCTATGCGTGTTATTAATGCATACGAATACAGTGCTGTGTAATTGTTTTCTTTGGTAGCTATGAAAAATATAGTGCGAAAACTGGGGTAAAACTAGCAAAAGTAATAGTGTGAATCGTAAGAATCAAAGACGCACTCGACGCCGAACAAGATTCGCCTGTGGAATTCATAATTAATTTATGTATGCAGATACAAACATTTCTTAAGTCCAAAAAAATCTTAATCCATGGATTAAATAACCTTTTTTTGCTGCAAGTATGACAACAGGGAGCTTAGTGCAACAAGAAAATTTCCTTTTTTTTTTCTTTTTCTCTACTTAATTCTTAATCCATTGTTAACTTTACTTATATTCCGTTGTCTGAAGCACAGACAAGTTTATCCCAGTATCAAAATATAATTCCAATAAATCAACCGATGTTAAACCTGGCTTAAAGTATGTAATTGGCTATCATATAAGTATATCAAAAACTTAAACCATAGTTAATCCGTCTAAATAAGGGTCAGTTGTATAAATATTTGAACCGTGGTTAAATATTTTTAATATATCGGATTTGTCTGGTTATCATATACTTAAAGCATAGTTAATCAGTCTAAATAAGGGTCAGTTGTATAAATATTTAAACCGTGGTTAAACATTTTTAATCTATCGGATTTGTCTGGTTATCGTGGGTTTTGCTCTAGTTCATGCTTGAACCTGAGTTAAACCACTGCTAATCTGCCAAAATTGGCGAAAAAAAAAACGCATTAATTTTTTCCAAAAAGCCGTTGCACAACTTTCACGATTTTTCCATTCTCCTGTACAAAGTGGGATGTCTTTTTCTTGAATTTTCGAAATAATAGCTCGAAGAAAAGCCTCTTTATTAGGTAATATTTACCCGTATCACTTTGGCTGCCATCTTGAATTTTAGTGTTTGTTAAATATTTCAATTGCTGATATTTTGAATTCCCGTATTCTGTAAATGATAACCAAAATAATTGAAAAATTAAAAACTAAAGCATAAATAAAGTATTTTTCAAGTATTTTAAAAAACTAATCACATTCGTACTCAACCCAAATTTTATAAAATTTAAAAACAAAAAAAAAATCCAAAATTTTTACCACAGTCCTGTTCTTACAAATAACATTTTTTTTCCAAAACAAAAGACCTTTCTAATGGTTCCTAATTAAGTAAGGCTCCTACAGAGGATTGAAGTGAGGGTGTATATTATTTCTTTTAATTACTTTTTTTTTCTGTGATTTTAAATTCCCGAGAGTCTTTGCTAAATTGAAAGTACAGAAAAAAAAAGATGAGAGAATTGAGCGCCATTAGAATGTAAATGTTGCTTATATTCTAAATTTTTTATGTAATTTGCTGTGAAATGTAAAATTCCTCAGGCACAAGTAGGTTAAACATTTGCCTCTATATACGTACGTGGACGTGATCCTTTCTTTGGGTTTATCTGTATCTATGTGTCTACTAATAAAAATTCTAACCTATATTTTCTTAATCACCTCAAAGGATGTGTTTGGTATTTCTCTCTGTCTCACACTTCAGTTTTGTATCTGCCTTCTATATTCGTGCGATTGTGTTAATTTCGTTTCCTTTATATTTTCTACCTGATGACTAGTTTCGACCCGTACCATCTACACAGCCCGACTAACCAACATCTAGGTTAAGCTAAATTAGAATTGTGGTTCACACATATACAAATACATATATTAGTATAAGACTTGGTTCTTTTTGACTTGGTTTTAATAGAAGAAAGGACGACACACATGTCAAACTAAACTAGGTATACATATATTAATAATAATTGTGATTTGTGATTTCTAATTTTAATTACGGTCATTCACAATCACAATAATAAATAAATGTCTAATGTACATCAACTGAAATTCTAATCAAACTTCTAAATCAGTTTGTGATGTGTATAACTGTATAACCTCTTGCATGTTTTACAACATTCTTTGTGACCAAAACAGGATAATTAACCCTTTGAGTTGAAAAGGATGGTAATGTTATATATTATTTTTAGGGTGACCTGACCAGACCATATCTACCTACGAACTTATCAAAGTAGGCAGTTTAAAAATCTAGGTATACATTTTTTCATATAATTTTGGAAAATAAGTTTAAACCTTGAAACAATTTCCTTTTTTGAGGATCTAGCGTTGAAATAAAATTCTAAATAAATTAGAAATTTCTTGAAAAATAGAAATTAAACATTTCTGTATGGCTTTCTTCCAAGAAGAAATTTAAAAAAATATTATTGGTTTGAAATTCAGTCCCATTTTTTTTCCAACTCTCATCTCTTCTTTTTTTGTTTTGGTATTGAACCTGAGACCTTTCGTTCACCAGCTAAGCACTCTGCCTTTAGGCTAATTCGCAATTGAAAATTTTAATCTTAAAAGTTCCTCACGTTAAACCACTGACAAAAGAAACATTTATTCGTGAGTGCCTGAGACTTGCATTTTTTGTATGACCTGAAATTTAACTTAACATCTTTAAACAATAAGTTTTTCGCATTATTGGGCCTGTCTGTCATTTCAGTTGATAAAATAAGGAAACTTGAACAAGGTTCTAGCGCAGTGCAGTATGTTGCTCGTCGGCTTCGTTTACTCCCGGTTCGAATCCTGGTAACCGCAAAAAGTTTTTTTTTTCAATTAATATGAATAGAATAGAGGCTGTAACCAGCGCAGCGCATATAACGAGTCTGATGATCAAGCTGTTGCCGTGTAGCACAATCAAGTTGTTGTTGCAATATTCATACCTTCAATTTTAAGTGATATTCTTTCTAAATATAAAACAAAAATCTTATTCAATTTCAATTAGTTTTTTTTCCCCTTAAATCAATTCGATTCCGCTTTAGTTTTTATAATTTTTTTTTTCTCTGTGCAGATGGTCACCATAATCCCTCAATATTGGTTTTTGTTTTCCTTTGCTGCTTTGGGTGATCCAAATGATTGCAGGTTCAATACCAGTTGGGCGGGTTTGGTTGAAAACGTTCTTTAAATTATTATTTCGTTCCAAGAAATAGCTTCCGTCATTATTGTTGTTGCTGTCGCACGTCGTCGTCATCGTCATCGTCATCGTCATCGTCATCACTGTCGTTGGTCGCTATTCAATTTGTATGAATGCAAAACCGCTTGTAACTGTGTGCTATACCACAGTTATTTGCTTACACTTTTAATATATACAAAATATAAACATACCTACATTTATGTAAATATACATATACTATATGTATATATAATAATTTATTATGGTTCTTCACAGAAGAACTCTTGGTTGGAATTGTTGCCGTTATATACGTTATAGGACTGAATGACTGCTTGACAGCCAGCAGCATGTGGAAATTATATTCTTGATGAAAATGAATAAATTATTCAATTTTTTTTTTATTAATGTTGATGTTGATCAATATTGGTTGAGTATAATGAAGAGAAATTGTTATCCTTTTGTTTGTGCGGATGAATATTATTTTTTTTTTTTATATTTTTGATGACAATTGGATATTTAATTGAAGAAAATATTAAGAATTTGAGGATTGTGAAATGTATACATTATTAACCTATAATGAAGGGGGAGGCCAAGCAATGGTATTTTAATAATTTGGAAATTTTCTTCTTTTTTATATCAAGTGATTAAGATGAAGCGGTTATTGATTTGTGCTATAGTTTAACCATGGTCAGTTTAAATTTAACTGTTCTTTTAAAGTGTCCTTTTCAAAAATATGACATATGTAGTTTTTCACACATCAAAATTAGAAATACGTTTACATTTCCTCGATATTAAAAAAGAATATTAAAAATAGGTTTTTTTTTCAACTTAGAGTTTTCTCAAAAATTACATGACGAAACCCTTTCTGGTTTTTAGAATTCGATTAAAAATTTATTGAAGAAGTCTAACATCATGATGAAAGAGAACAATAAATAATTATTTACTTTGTTAGGTCCTGCGACCTAATTACTTATGTATGTGAGTTCCCCTTGCGGGACATGGTGTCGCCAATACTCCTATGAACCATCGTCTAGGTTTTCTGGACATGTATTTTCGCTCCACCAACTCTTCCCCAGTTGTGCTGATTCATCTTCGAACGTTTCACCAAAAGGATTCCCATAAAAACTTTTGCTGCTATTATACAAGTCAGAAAATAACTTGCATAAGATCTTATACAAGTTTAATTGTTAGTTGGGTGATTTCGATGAATTTTTTTTCTGTGAGTTCTTGAAAGTTATTGAAATTATTAAATTACAAACAAAACATAAAATTTTGTCAAAAAAAAAAAATGCGCACAAAAATTTGGTCAAAAAATTTAATTTTGCCAAAAATAAAATCGTTAAACTAAAATTTGAATAAATTTTCTTGAACGAATAAAAATTGTCGTTTTCAAATAAAAGTTGCTATAAAAAAATTGTCGACAAATAAATTGTCAAAGAATTATTTTCCAAACAAAAAAATCCGTAAAAAAATGTCCAAAAAGTTTACTCAAAAAAATAAGTTTTCAGTAAACCACCAAGTGGAAAGTTTTTCGACCAAGAGAATCAAAATATGTAAGTCAAAAATATATTGGGAAAAAAATGGCTGAAAAAAAGTACAGACAAAAATTGTCTACAAATAGGACAGTGTAACAAAAATTCCGAAAAAAATTTGGCGAACAAAAATATTGAACAACCAAGTGGCCATCAGTTTATCAGAACCACATACATTTTTTGATACCAACCTAAAGGTTGATAATCTTTCCATTCTTTCTTGGGCATCTTATGTCCATCTTAAACGTCTTGTCTGTCTTAAACGTTAACGTGTGTTGCACGTTTTTAACGTCCAAAGTGCGACTTGAGCGTTTGAACTGATTTGGACGAAAATGTTTATTAGTTAATTTTTTTTTTGATTTCAAGTCCTAAGGTTAGTAGGGACAAAATGTTCTGAGTGTACTTGTAGTTACATAGATACATAAGAAAATTATACATACATATATATATCTTTATTCTTCACAAAATATGGCGTATTATTTTCTGTCCAACAATGTTTTTCTAAAATTATTTTTTACTTAAAAATCATTTTTAAATAACATAATTTTTTTGTAACTTTAAACTTATCTCAAAATTAACCATCTTACTAATAATTTTTCTTTTTTTACTTTCAGGTAAATTTATCTCCTAAAATAAACGGAAAATAAAACTTCAATAAGGTACAAAATGCAAATATTAATTATAATGAGTTAATATAGGTTCGTTTGGTGGTTGATTTCCGTTTATTAACATTCCTCCAAAGAACAAATTCAATATACATAATTGGAAAGTTTCGGGTTTAAGTTTAAAAGGTATACTTACACATATAAATAGGTAAACCATTCTTTCTTTTTTTTTTTGTTGTGGTAAGGTTGATTTACTTTTGAATATAGACTTCATGATTAATTAAAATTTCGCCTTTGGTAAATACATAACCGAAGGAAGATTGGTATTTAAAAAAAAAACTACCACTAAAAAACTGGTCAACAAAGTTTTCATACAATAGCTTTTCCTAAAGTTTTTAGTTTTTTGGAGTGCTGAATCGAAATATTCGACCTCAAAAAGGCTTTACAGTATACAGGAAACAATATCATGTATGTATGTACATATAGTACACTTAAAAAAATTTGGGTGGATATATTCAAAAACAAAATTTTACAAAATTAGAAATTGTTAAAAAACATTGAAAACAAACGTTTGATTTTTTCTATAACTCAGTTCAACAACACAATAGTCAAATAGCGCTTTTGACAAGCGCTGCGCTGCAGAAACAAAAAATCCTTAAACCAAATTAAAGAGCGTTGAGATTTTGTAGAGCTCTCAAAATGTTTTGTTAGGAAAAATGTTAAGTTGTTTGTTTTTACAGTGGCTTTAAAAATTGATTTTTCATCGTTTTTTGACAGAATTCAATAAAAATTGATGTTAAATGATTGAAGAACAAAATAATTTTATGATAGTGGGTAAAATTAAATAGTTGTTTTTTGATTGTATGGAAAAATTTATTTTCATTATGCAAAACTTTTGTGAAACGTGTGTTTTTCAAAAAAAAAAAAAGGATTTTTATAAAAAAAATTTTAACGGTATGTATTTTGTTCCTCAATTTGTCATTGGCTGTGACTCCAATGGATTAAAGAAAACTTAGAAAAACACATATTTTTGCCTCTGACAAGATTCTAATTTTTGAAAGTCGATTTAACTGTCATGGGGTGACATTCACAACGAAATATTGTCAAATTTCACTAAAGCATGGCCAAGGTCCCGATGGATTAACACGCAAAAAAAAAATTCTTCTAAAAATTCGAGTGTCTTTTTTTAAATGACAAAATTAAGTTCAATCAGATCCGAACCGCTTATTGTTTCAACCATCTTTGAAGAATAAGTAAAACATGTTTAACCCACATATTCACTTTTACATTTTGTTAAATTTTTTGGTTAAAATAAAATACCCCAATGTTCGCAAGGCAACGTGAACAATGGTCTGCTAGTATTTAAATATTATCATTAGTAAATTATTGAGTGATTCTCAACACCTCCTCAGTCATATAATATATATTTTCATATCTAAACTTCCTTTCACATGATGAAATGGTATTTAAAATATTAAATACCCACTGACAGTAAAAAATAAAAACACTTTTAATAATTATAATAAATATTGCGCAACAAGGTCAAACATTAAAACACGTCATCATAACATGCATCAGCCACAATTCACGTGACCCATATTACATAAAGGTATGCTAAAGTAATGAAGCGCCTAGATTATTATCCCAGCTGTTTTTCTAGTCACGCATCGCATTTTCATCTGTTTCCTTCCGATTATGATACCGACAAAAAAAAAAAAAAACAAAGCAATGCAACGTTAAATTTGCACAAAAACAAAAATTAAAAAAATTGTAAAAAAAAAACTATTCAAGGATTAAACCCACAAAACATGCAAGCAAGGGGTTTTTATTTTGTTTTTTCGTGGTTGCAAAAAAAAAAAAACGAATGTGCACTGCACTGGACATATGTCGTCCTATGATAACCACACATGTCATGCAACACAACAACAATACCGCAATGCTGCAGAAATGTTCTCTGTTTTGCTCGCCTCTGACTGACTGCATAGAAAAACACAACAAAGTTCATCTTCATTATCATCAAGCAATTGTTTCAGAACAAAGTTTCATTTTTGTACCTTTCCTTTGCAACAGTGACAAATCAAACCAAACCAGAGTATAACCTGTCAAAAGAAAAAGTCACCATCTGTCAAAAGTAATAAAAAGAAAACAAAAAAAAAAAACTTGTTCGTTTGTGTCACAGATAAAAATCAAATAATTACCTAAATACCCACTTAAAATTCATCGCTCCAACATTCTTCAACAACCTCGATGAGATCCTATTAAATTTTTAATTTCTTTCTTCAAAGGAGACTATAATCTAATTTCTTTTATCTCTACCCCCACGCACTTATTGGACACTTAAAATTCCTAATTTTACTTTACAAATACCGTAAGGTTCAATTAAGAAGCAATAAATAAAAAGCTCATCTGTCACTTGAATGAACTTTGACATTCAAACCTATAAACGATAAAAATCAAAACCAATGAAGAGAAAAAGCAGCGAGCCACTTACTTCTTATTGTAAAGAAGAAGATAAACCAGAAGTTTCAAACGAAGAAGAGTGAAGAAGAACGAAACCTGATAAGAGGCTAATCACTAGATAACAAGAGTACTATACCAAATAGAATGCCATGTGTTCAAGATCAAGCTGGTTTCTTTCAAAAGCACCCATTCGAGCTCGCCCTCGCTCTTAGTTCCGAATTCCCTTCAAGGTATACATTTTAATTACGAAGACTCGATGATAATTCACTTTCTTAAGTGTTATCTACTGAATTTTTCCAAGACATCTATAACAGAACTAGAGTCTCTTTTACCTATTCCTCGCCTCCGATTCTATTGAAACCATTGGATTAATCGTTTTCCATTATTCTTCATAACATGACCTCTGGCATCGGTCCCAATTTTCTAAACCAAGAAAAGAAGATACCCATTCCATCACCAGTTTACAGAGTCCTGTATTCGGATAAAGTGCGGAAGAAAGAAAACAGGCATTAGGAAAATAATGACCTACCACCGAAACACCCCATCCCCATTAATTCCCACTCAAAATAACTTCAGTTCCCCGCCTGGGTCCCCTTCAAACCGTACAATTTCAGTTCTTCAGTAGAAAATATCTTTTAATTAAAAATTGCCAAAGAGCATCGAAAGTCACTCTATGTATAGACACGAACGACTGACTATACATCGAATTGAAGCTCTGTTCTGGCAGTTCTTATATTGTACTATAGATAGAAGTCTACTAAACAGATGGGAAAAGAAGAAGAAGAAGCGAACGGATAACAACAAACGTTTGAGAAATAGGGATCATTCACAATAAGGTCAGCTATAGGTTTAGCTACAGATCCATGCTTTAGCCACAATCTCGCTCTCACTCAAATCGAAATAATGTCGTGGTGCTGCCTATAATATAGTGTTGGGTTATAGCTTATGGGAGGATGTTGGAGATGGACAAAATGAGAACGATGGACGACCGAGCGACACGATGCGATGGTGGAAATGGACCCACCATCATCGGCATCGTATCGATATAGCTGGATGTTCAATAGACTTTGGGAAAAAGTCGGAAATAAAAGGAAGCAGATGGAAGTTCCGATTGGCCGTGTGGTCGGATGGTTGGTTTTGTTGCTTTTTGCTTGGAGGCCATTGGGGAATAAATGTCAACACAGAAATTGTTTCAATGATTTCTTGTGTTCTTTGTTTTATTTCATATTATCTCACACCCTTCATCTCTTCGAGTTCCAATATGCCCTTCCCCCCTTTGTTCCTGCAGCTAGTCATCCTTATGTTTTCTTTTTGTATTTTCCTATTTTCATTATAAATATGTTGTAGAAACAAGCACATCTACTATACACTGGAAGAAATAAATTAAACCTTCTGTGGTAAAATGTTAATATTCTTCCATGATTTGTATCTAGTCTCTTCTTCATTATATATCACTTAATATACAAGCTGGTCAATAGTCATATATAATTGGTTGATGTTATAAAAATTATTTCGCTGGATTCGCAGATTGGGTTATCTTCAATGCTGTGTAAAGCAACCAAAATTGTTTTTTTTTTTCGATTGTGAGACTCTTCGATGTCTTTGATCTGGATTACTTCACATGACTTCTTCATTCTGCCCTTATTTTTTTTTCAAATGGATCATCGTTGTTTGCAAATCTTCGTCATACATGACTTCTTCAAATTCCCTCCATTGGAAAAATGCTGCTTTCACAGTTCTACTTACATCTTTTTCCGATATTTCCGATAACCTTGACAAGATCCTGTGTTTCAGTCTAATAATATGTGGGCACCTTTTCACTTATTCAATTTATTACCTGGGTTAGAGATTCGTTTGCTAGATTCTTCGATATCTTATTATAATTCTCCACAAGATCTTTTTTTTTTTTTTTTTTTTTTTTTTTTTATAATATGCGCGCGCTCAAGGGGATTTTTGGTTTACCCTTTATATGCATCAACACAGCGCGGGCGTAAAGGATAGGATAGGATGGGAAGGGAAAGGTGTGTGTGGCGCGAGGTACTGAGACTGAAGGTGGTGGTTGTCTCAGATTTTATCTCCAGGGTTGGCGGCTGGGCTAAAGCGGAGAAATTTCCGTGTCTTATATCTATGTCCCTTTATAATTCGCATTATTTTGTTCATTGTCATATTTGTTGGGCATACTAGTATTTACTCAATCACATGTTGTTAGTGTTATGCCTGAACAACATGTAATGAGTAAACCAGCGGCCCAACAATGATCAATGATAATGGAAAAAAACAAGACATAGAACTACGGCTGGGATCGAACCTGTGACCATTTGGTTGACAGGCGACCATGCATACCATCGCGCCACGGCCAACCCCAATCTTAATGTATGAAGGAGCTTCTAGTTCTTTTTTCCAATGGCCTGTCTACAAATTTCAATGATCATCTGACAAAACTTGTTTTTCTACAATTCGTTCATAACGCCACTTGAAAAATACTCTAAATGCTTCTTTGACACGTTTTCTATCCACAGTATGTCAATAACTTCCTTTTCTTCACTTATTCAAAAATCCTTAGTTCCAATCTTGGTTCGCTATTAAATAAAATCTGGGAGTTCTGTCCAGATTTCGAAAATAATTGATCTTCGTAAGCTGAGTGACCTGGCTTGTCTTTGTTTGACTGGTGCTTCTGATGTTTTTTAATGCTTTCTGGAAAAATGGTTCTTGAGTTTGGTGTTGAGTTTGTAAATAACCTCTGGATTTTTTCCGATTTCGAAACTCTTTTGTTTTCTTCTTTCTACACAGGTCCTTCAACTCCTCATCTCTACTGGTACTTTTAATATTGTGCAATGTCTCCTAAAAAAATCAATTCTTCATTTACCGGCAAATTCTTCTTTCTCGCTGGAGTGCTTGCTATACCTAATGGCCAATAATTTGCTGTGCTTTGGTTTCTGTATCGAAGACCATGCATTCAAGCATCCAGTTTTGTATTTGTATTAAATCTCTAATTGTTGTTCTAATAGGGCAACTCAACAATATTCTTGTGCTCGGTAAATACGTTCGCATTTTCTTGAAGATTTACATATTAAGGAACTGGATCTTCACATCATGATAGCTTTCTGCCCCTATCATCCGTTCTACCAGATACACATCTTGAAATGCTATTTTGAAACATCTACTTTTCACTCTGCTTTATCAGTAGGTTTTCTTCGCTGTTTTTAATAGTCTTAGTTGCAGTTTTAAAATCAGCAGTTGTTGACCTGTTCCAACAGAGCCTACTACAGTCTGTCAAAGATCGTCAAATCCAGAAATCTCACCATAACTTCAAAACTGCTGCTGTACAGGACCATGGTCCTGCCAGTACTCACGTATGGATCCGAGACTTGGGTGCTTAGCAAAAGACACTCCGACCTCTTAGCCGCTTTCGAGAGAAAAGTCTTAAGGAGAATTGTTGGCCCATTTGTGAGGAAGGACGATTCCGGAGACGGTACAATCATGAATTGTACGCAATCTACCTTGAAGCAGACATAGTTACAAAAATTAGGCTCGGTAGGCTCCGGTGGGCAGGGCACCTAGCTCGCATGAGTATAGAGGAACCTGCTCGGAAAGTCCTTTGTGGTACATTCTATGGTAGGCGGCAGCGTGGTAGACCATGCTTGCGCTGGAGAGATGGCGTAGACCAGGACGCCCGAAGCCTTGGGGTGCGCAACTGGATGGCGTCGGCTCAAGATCGAGATAGGTGGAGAGACTTGTTGAAGGAGGCGAGGACCAGACCCCAGTTGTCGAGCCGATGATGATGATGTTGGTCTGATCGTCAAACTTTTCAGTATCCTTGTGAAACTACGTTCGCCTTCTTCTTGAAGGTTTCCAGATTTTTAAATGGATCTTCATTTACTTGAATTGCCTGCCTTTTAGCCACATCAACCGTTCCAATATTTTCCAATCAGAAACAAATGGAAATGTAAGTCCTATAATTCTATAAGTGTGTTATCTTCACTGTTTCCAAGAGCATGCGAAGAAATCTTAAATCCAGCTGCTAGCCTTTCAATTTTTTTTTATAAATCCTCTATGTGTTGTTTATATCACTAGATTTCTAAATCTTCATAAGCTTGGTAGTTTCGTACGCCACGATGTTCACAGATCTTCACAGATCTTCACCTCTCTTTTCTTGGAATTTCATAGTCTTATCCATTCATCATAACATGGATTAATATTATAATATGAGTTTGTTCAAAGTTCAAAGTTTTTTCTCTGAGTGTATCTGCCTTTATGTATATTGTATCTCTACATTGTGTTTATATTTGCTTTGATTGATTTGTTTGCATTCATTGTGATAGTAGAACATCTAGCGGTGCGGGCTATGAGGAGATACAACGTGGTTTTGCTTGCAGTAGGTACCAATACGAATACCAATAACAACCCCATTCCATGACATACAACTTGATGATCCCAGCTGCACCAGTTGTGATGTCTCGTCTCCATCTCCTTCTTCTTCACTTTCTCTCACTCAATTGCTCGGGAATTGGATTGGGAATAAATGGATATGGGAATGCAGAGTTATTGGAGGAGCTTGATTGACGTCATGGTATATCATTGTGCAAGCAAGCGTGCATGCATGTGAAGACAAAAAAAAAATAATATTTAAAAAAAAAAAAACGAACCACTTTATGAAACTCGAATTTATCACTATCTTGCCTGACACAAGTCAACCCCTTTCTCACTCCCTTCGCTAGTTTGTTCTATTTTTTTATTTTGCTCTTTGTTTGTTTTGTTTTTGTAGTTCTCAGTCATCATTTATAATTGCATGTTTGTGTGGTGAGCTATATAAACTATACAATCTAAAGGGTCATCTAACCCCTTTGGGTGTTATGCGATAAGTTGTCCACTTGTAGCTCCAGCTCTACAAAATGAAAGTGAATGTTCCTTATTGGAGACGACGCGACGCAATCTTTTTTCCATTTATTTAATATGATTTTTTTTGTATTGTTTTTAAATTGTATTTATTAGTTTTGATTATGTTTCCATTTATATTGATAAATAATAATCGAATCGTTGAATTGAAAAGATGTGTTATGACTTATGAAGAATATTAAATAGTTTTAATGTTGATAGAATTTAAACATTCAAGTTTATTTAATTTAAACGTAATTGTGAATATAAATCTTTTAATAACGCGAGACGTGATTCTGATTATTTATAAATAGGAAGTATAAATTTTTAATTTTTGGCGCCAGAAAAAATATGTAATACTTTATTTTTATTATGTTTAATGAATTATGAGTTTATTAAAATCAAAAAAAAAAAAAAAAATAATAATATATCATAGGGGAGTCACATACCTTGGGGAGGAGACCGTGGTATGTGGCACTTTGAATAAATTACAAAAATGTTTCAAAGCATTATTCCGATAACTTAACTATAAAGTAGCTGTCTGTTTAGAATAATACTTAGAATAAAATTGTTTATTAAAAAATGACACTGTAGTTTTTTAAATATTCTTTTGAATATATTTTAATTAAATTTTTAATTATAACAAACGTCGGTAAGAGGATACACACTTTGAATATAAAATTCTATGTGAAATGTTATACATACATACATATATGTATGTATATATAAACAAGAATATGATTTTCCTTTGAAATTGAAATATTGTAATTTGTTTAAGAACACACATGGCCCGGTGGTAACATTTTCGTTTACAAATAAAATCAATTTCAATGGAATATTTGATGACTTCCCAAAAGAACTTAGAACCTTAAATTATCAATTTATATCAAGTAGAAAATATTTCCGCCCACTCCCACGCCTCTTTTTATATGAATTTTGAAAATCGTTTTGATTTTTTGTTATGTTTTTGTAACTATAATATTGTAAGGGACATCTGCTTTTGATTGTTTGATATTGATAAGAGTATTGAGTATTCAAAACAAAAATATTACTTAAAAAGAATGTTTTATTTTTTTTATATAAAAATTTTGAGATAAATTTAAAATTTTTCTAAAACTTTTCGCTTGAATAACTTGATAAAAATTTAAAATTAAAGAAAGGATATCTGGTTTTAAAAATTATATGTACATACATGCTTTGAGATTCTTTTTTTTTCTTTAGAAAATTTTCCATTCCACCCAAAATGGGAAAGTTACGCCTTCCTATTTCTTTTTGTTTTGACCCACCCTTTGTAGATACCCTCATCTTTGCTTTATATTTTTCACCCTCACTATACCCTGTATAGTTATTATTTTATGCATTTAAAATTATTTAATTAGTTTTATTGTCCCTTAATACGGTTTTATATGTAATCTTCTGATTGTTCTTAAAAAGTCTAACCAAAAAGAATTGCAACAGACCTCGATCATATAAAACTGGCTCTCATCTCCTGATTCCTATAAGGCTTTCGTTCAATTGCTCAGGTAGTATTTGTAAAGAAGGATATAAGAAGTTATTTTTACAGAATCATTTCTGATTCTATTAACTCTGAATCTGGTATACCACAAGGCTGTCACTTTGGTCCACTGGTATTCATTGCATCAATTAAAATACGTTGTTTCGGTAGTAAGATCCTGTAGAGTTTCTATCTATGCAAATGTGATAAGAAACCAGTCCGATTCTGTATCTCTGCAAAATGATACATACCTAAATGTGTATTCTGATTCACAGGTTTCTCTAGAGAAATTCATTTTAAAGTTAGAGGTCAGAGCTTTCGGAACTGAAAATTTTTACCGCGACTTCCATCGTACTTCACAAATATACATTTTGAACTTTTTGAATGACTATTTTTATTCTCTTTTTTCCTGAGGATATTTAAAAAAAAGTTGATTCACGAAAAAAATGTCCTTTAATTTAATTAAACAAAGTCTACGGTCTGTAAAAATCATTAAATATAAAAAAAAATGAATATCTCCCAACACATGTTGTCACCATTACGCAATTCCTGAAAATAATGCGCAAAGTAAAAAAAAAAATAAAGAATTTTACTGCACCACACGTATACGTATATAAACCCTAATAATACTACTTCTAACACACATAAATATATGATGCCATAAACTTTATATTCATTTGCCTCTTGTCTGAACCGCACCACAACTGAGCTTGAAGTAGATATACCTACCATACTATACAGAGTATATGAAATGGCCAGTCATATTGCTAGAGTCTATTATCCCATCAAAAAATGTCCTAAAGCTGCTTTTATTTCGATTGCCCTGTCGGCGTTGTCATATTAAAAAAGAAAAAAAAAACTATATAAATGGGACAAAATGCCATTAAATCTGAGTTGCTGCATGAATTCAGTTCAATCAGTAACTGAACCGTAAGTTTATCCATAATCTCTCTCTCTATATACCAATGGCATTTTTTTTGTGTACTTCTAAATAAGCAAAAAAAAAAGATAGAAAAACCTTTTTTTTTTCGATTAGGCAAAAGAAAATGGATTCCAATCGCAACAGCTGTCCACATTCCAACCAACCTCAATCCCAATAAAAATTTAAAATTTAATTCCTAAAATAATAACAACAACAAAAAAAAAAAAGTTTAAAAAAATAAACAGAATCCCTACATAAGCTCGATTCACTTCGAACTGATATCTATAGTTTGGGTAACTCACTTCAGACCTGAATTCCAATTCTATAAAATAACTGAAAGCAGGTGCGAGAGCTTAAACCACCCACAAATTTATTATAAATAAAAAAAAAAATAACATCACACAACCCCAGCGCCCCAGTATAGACAGTACCAGGCTTTTGTGGATGGCCAAATGGAATTTAACTGAATAAAAAAAAAACTTAAGTCGTACATACAATCCGCGTAAATTGATTGTGTCGTTTTTTCATCAAGGATTGATTGCTACTCAAGCCATTCGTTAGGTCTTCGCCAGATTAGAAAGTAACATAGCCTCCCATTGAACATTGTTTTTTGTTTCTCGGTTTTATCAATTTATGTCTGGTTTCAATCATTTTTTTTTTCAAAAGCAAGTTATTAAAAAAAATCCATACTATTTTTTTTTACTTGGCATCAAATAGCTTTTGGATTATTTTACTTATTCGGGACTTAACCTGCAAATTTAAAAAAAAAGTACTTCGATACGTCAAATATTTTTAAATTACAACATTACTCGTATTAAAAATAGCAATTTTAACATAAAAAATTTAATTTGCAAAAAAATTAGAGAAATACTTTTTAAAATCTCCATATTTCAAAAATATAGTATTTTTAAAGTAAAAACAAATTATCGAATTCTAGCATTATTTCTTCATTACTAATTATCCTGTTTTTCATTTTGGTTTTGCAGATATGCGGTAAAACACATGAATTATGAGATTAGTTCAGTTTTGCGAAATCTTGTAGCCATCATGAGATTTTAATATGTGAGATTTAACTTTGCATATTTTCGTCATTGCGAGATTATTTTGTTTTTTTTGCGAAATTTTGAAAATAGATTTTTTTTAATTGCGATAGTTAAAATGCGAACATTTTCTTTTGCAGTTTTTTGTAGTCATTGTAAAATTTATTTGCAGTATATTTAAAAATTGGTAAAAGATATCGCAAATCATTATCTTTCAATTCTTATCAAAATAGATATGGCTGCGAAATGTCAAGTTGGAAACCTTGCATTTCAAGATCTCGCGATTACAAAAACTCGCTTTTTATAATTTCGCAGGTAAAAAAATTTGTTCTTTTAAGAATAAGTAAAAGGAGCAAGTTAAGATTCCAAAAATATTAAAATCTCTCGGGATTTTTAAGTAATCGTCTAATATTACCTAAAAATAAAGATCGCTCGATTCTTAAATCCAAATCTAGCAACTTAATAAGACTGTTTTTCATAGTCTCGCATCTAGGAAATTCAACTTCTAAAAGTCTAGTATTTATATCTCGCACTGCAAAATATCTCAAAAATTTTGTAATTGCGAGATCTTATAATGCGAAGTTTTCAATTTGAAATTTCGCAGCCATCTCATATATTTATATTTTATTACAAAAATGCGAGAACATTAAAAGCAGCAGCAGATTAGAAAGTTTAGAAATATTAAAAAGCGAAATAATGAAAAGTGAAATATTTTAGGTAATTGCGAGATTTTTAGTGCGAAATTTTGATTTCCGAAATATCCTAGTCATTCCAAAACAACATTTTTCATTAGTTGGGATATTGATTTTCGAGATATCAGTTTATATTTTGCAATGTATAAGCCGATACGAGCGAGATTTTGTGACTGATTTGCGATACTCCGTTATTGTTTTAAGTCAAATTTGTGCTGAATTAATTATAGAAATACTCCATTCCCCCCCCCCCCCCCCATTTTTTCGTGTTTTAACAGCCTATCCAATTAATAATAATTATGACCCCAATTCAGTGACGCAGAATGTATTTTTTGTGTGTTTAGGGGGTACATTGAAAGGCTGACCGCATGGAATGGAAATTCCATGAGGACACGTTTAATACAAACCCGTAAGGGAGTCATAAAGTTGTAAATAGTGCGGTTGTAGCCATGCCCATCACTAGAGGGTTGCTAACTGGGTGTCTGGTATATGCGACCCGAGATGAGTTCACTCTTAAAAATACATTCTCGTATAAATTTACCTACCAAAGGTTGACAACATTTTGTAATCCCTTTCCATATAGAAAACTGCTTTAGTTGTATACTTTAATAAAGGTTGGCCATAATCAGTTCTCCATTTAATGCCTCACGCACTTAAGTACCCACCTGCAGGTGTAAGCTTAAAACTTTTCAACAAAAAAAACTCTGTTTCCATATAAATTTATAACAACAAACAAAATTGGAATCCTTTAATTCCCAATTCACAATTGTGGGTGCCTTTTGAAAATGTGGTCTTAATCTCTCTCTCAACCATAAGCACTTTGGTTGCGTTGAAGGTATTTGCGTGTGAATTTTAGCTCCCCTATAATATATAAATATTTTACAGATAGTATAGGAGACTGAGAAAGCGTGAGATCAAGGCCAAGGGGGCTGGCTATATGCTATGGGGTATATTTAACTGATGGTTGAATTAAAAATAGCTCCCGGCAAATGCCATCCATGGTGGTGGTGTGGCAGCCGCCCTCGGTGGCAATGGAGATGATGGCGGCAGCGGGCGGCGCGACGAGACTTATATTTTCAAAGAGGGTTCCTTTTCGAATAAAAGTTAAACAATTGCTTCCGGTTTGTGTTATTGTGTTTATTACTTAGCATTGCAAACAAGAATTTTATTTGCACAAAAAAAAAAAAAAACGGGGTGAAAAATGGAAGACTTTTTTAATTTCATCTCATTCTGTCGGTCTTTTAATTTAATTCTGTGTATTCTGGTCGTAACAAGATTTGAATTGTTATTCTTTAAGTGAGGCAATGTTTAAAAAAAAAACCCCGAATGCAAGCAACACAATGAAAATGTTATTTAAGCGCCATGGCATTGGTTTGTTTGGCTTTGGAATTAATTTGAGTCTATTATGATCATTAAAGGTCAGCTCATTGTGAGAAGAGTGATGCTTTTTTTTGTTTTAATGGACGTGTTTGTTTTAGGGTAATTTGTATATGGTGATGAATATAAAAGAGGTATATGAAAAGTTGCATTTTTTAGTTGAGTTGTCTTTATTCGACCTTGAGTATTTTAACTTTTGTAAAACTAAAGTTGTATATTTGACTTAAAAAAAAACGATATCAAACAAAAATTCTGAAATTTTAACATTTTGGTTAGTTGTTTTATTTTATAGTTTGTTAACTTTTTGAGCCAAAGTTACATGTCTTCGTGGAATAAACTGAAAACTTTGGCATTATACAAATAAAATGAACGACTAGGTTGCATCAACTTTTTCACTTGGTTCAAGGATATAATTTGGTTAAGTTAATTTATACAAGAGAAAGTAAATTGTTGACTAAAAAGTGGGAAAAATTGTTTTTTTTTTCTCTGATTGTTTTTCTTATTAAAATATATATACTCGTATATAAAATAATAAATAAATATTTGGTGGCGCGACAGTCCATTGAGAACCAGAACCTTGGTGAATAACTCTCTCAACTACTCCTGGGTGTGTATTATTGCAGAAATGGAAAAATAGACAGTTACTAACTTACATACTATAGATGGCACTACAGTCTGGATCGGAACATGCTTCTCCAAACAGCTCGGTCCCGAACTATAGCTGTCTAGAGTTGGTAAGGGTCCTCTGCCACCTGCAAGTACCACCTGAGTCGCGGTCTTCCTATATATGGCGCCGTCCCTCGGGATTGGGTTTGAAGAGTTCGCTCTACATGACCCAGAAATTTAAGTCGCTGGACCTTGACTCTTTTGACCAGTTCGTGGTTGTATCTTCTCATCCATGTAAATGGGACCAAAAGTTACCCGAAGCTTTGATAAGGTCCATATATAAGAACCGGGATGATAAGTTTCTTAGAGAAGGACCTTTTAATTTGCCATCCCTTACCAAAGAAACGATTGGTACGAGTTATTCTTCATTTGATTTCAGCGCTGGTGTCATTTTCCGAATTTATGGTCATGTCCTCATTGACCTTCCATCTTCTTCGCTTTCGTCTCAATGCTCACAAACGAGCCACTGACACCACGCTGTGTTTTTCCAATTATGTCAATATCGTCAGCGTCTCCGAGGAATCGGACAGATCTTTGAAAGATGTTGCAGAAGTGGCGAGACAGTGCACCACCTTGTCTGAAATCTTTTTTGCCATCGAATGTATCGGTGAGATCTTTTAATGCCCTAATGGAGCAGCGTAGATTCTCCGTCGTCATCCTTCACTGACAACTGACAAGTTTGGCTGGGATGGCAAATCTAGACATAGATCTGTTCAGCTCTTCTTTAGAGATGATATCATACGCGGCATTGAAATCGATAAATAGGTTGTAGGTGTCGATTTGCAGTTCCTGTTTTTTTTTTTTCAAAATCTACCGCAGTGTGAAAACTTGGTTAATAGTTTGTCAGTCTAAAGCCACACTTATATGGATCTATTAGGTTGTTGACGTATGGCTTCAGACGCTCACACAATACGTCAGAGAGGATCTTACAGGCGATGTTGAGAGTTTTATAAATTGGTCAAAAAATTTAAAAAAGAACACATTTTTTTATATTTTTCCATGGTGTTAATTTTGAAAAAATTATTTTCAATTGATTATTCAAAATTTTCAAAAAAAAAAAAAAAACTGATGTCGGGCCCTTATTTATTTTAACAACTCTAACAGTTTTGAAATTTTTTCAAAAATTCATGAAAATTCCTCCATACACAATCTACGTTTTTTAACTCAGATCAGTTGTTCTGAAATAAACTCAAATAAATTTTCTTTAATTTTTTTTTTTTTTGAACAATGTTAAAGGCACCCGCTAGTTATTTTATTTTGGGAAAATTTTATGTCTCCAAAATAACTCGACAGATTTTTATGAAATAAATCTAGAAATTGTTTAATATGTTCATTTTCTTTTTATGAAAAAATCCCAAAATAATTTTTTTTATCTGCTCAAAAACAGTTAATTAAATGTGTATTAAAATTTTTAAAAAATTTATACTTTTAAATTGAAAGGTTGAGAGTAACCGGATACAGTCACACTAGAGAACTAATTCCGATGTAAATTACATGCGACAACAAGTTATAATAAAAAAAATACGCATACGCCCTCGTTTACCTCTGTTCTATCGCCATAATCGCATTGGATAAGTGGGACCGCTATTAAACAAATATCTTCTTTCCTGTGAATCATAATTGCGCTTTCGTCCCTGTTCAAAAAAAAATACTTTATTTTCAATGTAATCCATAAATGTTCCAGTTTTGAGAAAAAATTATGTTACCACATCATTTCCAATTTCTTTAGCTTAAATATTGAAAACTACTTATGTACATAGATTACAGTAATCACTATAAAACTAAGCAAACACACATCACATACATAACTCATCTTCATTCAGAAATCATGTGTTTCGAGTTCTCTTAAGACTTCCAACACTAAAACAAATTTAATAGTTTCGTATATTATGCACATTTTGATTTCTTCTCAAAGCAATAAAATGTGCTGTGCGCGCGTGATTACTATCTATAACTCAACTCTGGAATGTACATTTAACGAGCACTCAAGCGCTCAGCGAATATACTAAAGCCATTACGATCATAAACCAGTCACTTAAAATCTTCATTACCCCAAATACCTCCCTGAAGTACTTGCATAGGTATATTTCAAGTTGTATGTTTCAAGTGAATGTTCATCCTAACACAGGTGTTTTCATATATTCTATACCAAAAATAAATAAAAAACTTAAATAGTGTGAAGAAGAAGAGTTCACAATTTTTATTTGAAATATTCCAAGACGGATATCTACGTTAAATATTTTTATATTTTAATATTTAATTTTAATGTGGGTTTTAGTGCCACTTAAAAAAATATTGACTATGGCAGAAGCATAATTTGAACTATAAAAATTAAAAAAAAAAAAAAAACTTTTGAAGTATGATTGTAAAATTTGTTAAGTTTTAAAATGGGACTTTGTTGGTTATATCTAGAGGGCCCGGAGAAACTTTGGGCGCCTCAAAAGCATACCAAATAATATTTTTTTTATTTTGACATGATTTTGAAATTAAAAGCATTAATATGAATGGAATTTTCAACTTTTTTTCAAATTTTTGATAGTAGAATTAAATTTTACTATAGAACTATCTTGGGAGTGTTTTGAACTATTTAAAGGAGAAGGAGGAATACTTTTCTAAAGACCCGACCAATTAATATGTATGTACGTACGTACGAGTACCTATATTTTATGTTTGTAATAAAAAATAATTGAATTGAGTGTAAAAAAATTATTTTATTATTTTGAAATTTTTAAAAATAAATTTAAGTTTTTAAATTTAAAAATAATAATAAATATGAAAAGTTATTTTTTTAATTGTCAGAATAAAAAACTTGAATACCTAAAACAAGCTAAACGTTTTCAAAGCTATAAAAAAAATACTCATAACTGGGTTACCTAACCGGCGCGCGATGAGATAGCCAAAATGCATCTCATTTGTTTTAATTATATCTTAAGTAAAGTATTCAGTTCCGCAACGAAAAAAAAAATGTATGTTAATTGTATGTAATTTCCGTTTTCCTCTTTTAGTTTGGTTAAAAAAAATATGTCGAAAAAATGTAACAAAAGTTTTCAGGTTTCAACCAAATGTGAAACAAATTCAACGAAGTTTTCTGAAGTCAACCCGGCGAACACGACCCAAAATGGTAAATGCAGAACAAAAAGTATGAAACAGCGTCAAGAAAAACGTATGGTTTTAAATTAAAAAAAAAAAATTAAAAATACTTTTATTTTGTTCAAAATATAAAAAAAAATCAGAAAATTGTTGGTATTAAAAATACTACTATGTCCATATTTATAATTTTGAAAAATCGGAAAAACAATTTTCGATAAGATTAATATAAAATTATTCATTAAGATCTGGGAAGCTATTTTTCAAAAATAAAAGATTTTCCAAATTAAGCCAAAAAAAAATGTATGGCAGAGACCTACCGTTATTTTTAGTGTAAAGAAAAAATTATAACAAAAAAATACCAAAAATTTTAGATAAGTTCAAAAAAAAAATTAAAACCGTTTATTTGAAGTGCTTTAATAAGAATTTATGAAGAAACAAAAAATTGGAACAGTTCCCTAAAAAACAAATTTCTTTTCAAATAAGTGTTTTTATGTTTTCTATATATGTACTTCAAAACCTACTTGCTAAGGTTCAATTTTTTTCAGATTTTTTTTGTCGAATGTTTTTTTTTAAATATAATCTCAACAATTTTTCGAACAGTTCGGTTTTACCAAGCTTTGATTGGGCATTATTTTAAAAAGTTTTTGTACACAATACTTTTTTCCTAATTTTCATTTGACAATTTTTTATAATTTTTAATTCGGCATTGGCAACAATAATTTTATTAGTATTAAAATATTTACATTATTTACATTTCTATTTGAAAATTCCTTCGAACTTGCAAAATACTTTTAATCAAAAATACTTTACATTGGTTTGTGTAAAGTGATTCAACAACGAAGTAGCGATTTATTGTATTAATGTAAAGCAGCTAATTTTGTTATTAAATTCTTCAAGAAGATATTAAATACTTATTGACCATGTAACTAAGTATGTATATTGTTCATTTACGAAGAAAATCATTCATTGATGTTAGTTCGAAACATTTTTTAAATGATTAAATTCGATGAGACTATAGGAAGGTTAAATATCTTAATTCTTTGATACCAGGCACACGGATCTGGTAGATACACAATTTAAAATAAACATGATATATCTTTCATTTGTCTCAAGTCCTTGTTGTTTTTTTGATATCTGATTTTCATCTACTTTTAATTCGTAAATCTTGTTATTTCCATGGAATGTTATATAGCCTACTTGGCAAAGTTGTTTGTAATTTAGAATATTATAAAAGGTATTATACTTTTAACCTTGTTATCACCTTCTCAATTTACTCCTGTTAAGTTAAGAGATTGTGCTTAAAAGTAATCTTTTTAATTTTTTTTCCACCACCAATGGTATTTTTATGAAATTTGCTTTTTCTCTGTTTTCATCCTAGTCTATATTATCAAGATTTTAATTAATATATCAGTCATGGATGGCGGTCGTGAAAAGCCACGTGGGCAAGTTCAATACTTAAAAAAGTTCCGAAGGTCAGTTCTTATATACGTATATTTAATATCTTTCAGAAATAATTAATTTATATTCGAAAAAGTTTCAGATTTTAATAAGAAAATATTCGAAAAGTATTTCAAGAAGATGTTTGTTTACTGATACTTAAGATTTTTGTTAAAGAGTTATTATGTCTGTCCGATAGATTACCTCTCTCCATTTCTTCCCCAGTTGTGCTGATTCCTCTAAGATCGTTCCTCGCCAAGTGCTTCTAAGTCGGCCTGCTCGTCTGGCAGTTTGCGTAAGAAGGTTCCGTTGCATCGTTTGACTCCCAATGCACTCGTTACTCTTTCGAAGCTCATAGCCAATTCACTGCTACGTCTTTGTATGATAGAGTCAAAGGGTTATAGCACTGAATCTGTCAGTTAAATTTAATCAGCAGTTTAAAAGCTAATTAGTGCTATTGAAATATTTTAAAACGTGAATGAGGTCGGTAATTGGCGGAGTAAGTTCGAAGTAGCTTGGTTGGAAATTTACTCAGACTTTGTGAAACAAGCACTCAGGTTAGGTTAAGTTGACGGAGCCGTCAGCAATACTGACACACAGCGGCCAATGATTGGCCCATTGTAATATCACATGAATACTAATACCGTACTCGTTGAACCATTTAGAACTCCTTATCAAGCATGAAAGACTGTTGATGTCTTTGTCTATGTAAGCAAGTTCGCTAAGATCGTCAAAATAGTATTCTCCCGAGTTAAGTCTACGACTTTGGAACAGAGCTGGGCACATACAGAGAAGGAGGACGATTGTTTCTTCGTCGTCCATACAGCTTCTGCAGAAATTATTGGAGACACCTAGCCTTGCTGCGTGCTTCCCAATTAGATAGTATCCTAGATCGCCTAAGATTAGTGGTGATGTTATTCCTCTTAAGCCTGATAGCATCTTTCACAAGCCTGAGCTTGCGTGAAGTAGTTGATATCGCTTTGTCTTTAAACCGAGACAAAACGTATAGACTTGTTTTAAAATTGGCTTTTGATCCGTCACTATAGAAATGATTGCAATTATCTTCCAGGAATGTAATGTCCTCCCAGACTGATCCGGGAGGTATGAATACCTGAAGTTTTTGTCAAACTAGAGTTGTGGGATGGTGTAGTCCATGTACTTAGAGATTTTTCCAAGGAAGTCTGAGATAACAGATTGGCCAATTCCATTGGGAGGAAGCCTTGGACGGATAGCAGCACTCGCAGCTGTTTGCTTACAGAATATATTCAAGAGTGTCTGATGAAGCAGTACATGTGGCTAAGTAATGTATTCAATAAATTAATGTTAAAATATTAAATCCATTAAATAAATTCCACGAATATTTGTCATTCATAAAATATTCACACAGAAACTCAGTGGGTTTTCAACGAACTAAAGAATTATTCAATTATTGGAATCTCTTTGCCAAAGCAAGTATAGTGCCTATTTTTTTTTTTGGTGAATAAAAATATAGAGTAAAAAAAAAAACAGTAAATTTGAATTTAGATAAAAAAATAACCCTCGTTAAACTTTTTGAATTAAAAAAAAAAAAAAAAAAAAAAAAAAACAAATTCCAAAACATAAAGAATTCCTTTTCATTCATCAACGTTGAAATTTTTCTACCTCTTTATCGGGCATTAGTTGAAAAATACTTTTTTATCGTTTAGGTAAATTCCCAGGAATTCAAAGTGCAAAAAGTAGGTTTGCTCCACCCTACTATATGTATGTATATTTGTTGCTATATCATCCGGAATGGGTTTAATTAAGTTTGAGGTAAATCCTATATATCTGGAGAGATTCTTCCACAAAAAAAAAAAAAAAAAAAAAAAAACACTAGTGATGTGATGTGATCCCATGTTTTGCTGACTTGCCTCTGGCAAGTTGATGTGTGCGGCAAAGAGTCTCTGGAGGGTCCATTTAAATTCATTGCATTCACCCTTATAAAGGTCGATGAGAATAATTTTTATTACGACTGGGAATAAAGTTCTGTCGCACCTAAACGTGCGTCGCATACTGAATTAGAAGAATTTGTGCAAAAGAACGAGGGGGTTGTTTTTCGAAAGGGGGTTTTGCCATCAGACATATAGAACGCATAAGGACCGTTTTGTCGTTCGAGAAGATTTGCGTGACAAATTGTCGTATGTTTGGGTAATATCCGAAGTTTGACTTGCGATATATACCTGCTTATTCCTGACTCCTCCTGCCTAACCCTCATGCGTCTATCGAGTATGAAAAAGGCTCGTTTTGAATGACTACCCACATCCTCACATCGAAAATTTTTCAAAACGAAAAAAAAAATAAAGCTTATAAAGGTTGTTTATGTGCACAAAGGTAAAAACAAAAAAAAAAAATACAAAAATCTCTTTCAACAAGCATTTCAACTCACATAAAAATGCCAGATAAAAATAAAAATAAAAAAAATATATATAAATATAAAATGGGAATAAACACGAAAACAAAACGCTTTTCCTCTGGCTGTTTAGCTTAGTTTACCCAAATCTTTGAAATTTAAAAGGTACCTATAAAGAGCTTATAAGAGGGTTAGGTTAGAATTGTATACGTATGTATGTAGATATTTTGGATTTAGCTATTTATATGGAAAGGTATAGGTAAAGGCTGTCTGCTATATATTATTATATGAGTGGTGGGTTAATTTGTTGCTGTTTCTATTTTATTTGTTTTTGGTTAAGGAAATTTCTGTGTAGTTGTTGGTATATTTGAATTTTAGGTAATAGAAAAAATAAACAAGCGAGGAGTCGTAAAACCATTACCTGATGATGACACGGCACAGTGGTCACACAATAAACCTACAGAAGGTATAGGTAGTTGGGTACATAGGTAACTAAGCAAATTAAAATTAATTTACTGTGGAGTGTTTACACGTGTAATCGTAAAAATTTGTGTGAACCTTTTGAATATGAAGATTTTCTGTATTTCTTTCTTGTTTTTTTTTTTTTTTTTTTAATATCTTTCGTATTTTTTATTATAATGATTTGTTTACGATATCTATTAAGAGATTTTTACATAATTAAAAATTCAAGGTTGGATTGAGGTAGATGTATGATTAAAAGATGTTTAATATTTGAAGATTTTGAAAAAGATGTAATTTTTATAGAATAAATAAACAGCATCAAAGGAGAAGTAATTTTACTTATTGGTTATTTTTAAAGAAATTAATAATGCAATAATTATGTAATTAGACAATTCCATTGACATTTAGTTACTGATTAAGATTTTTGATTTAGGATGAAATGAGTGACAAATTAAATATTTTGTGAACACTTCTGGGAGTTATAATTTTTTGAGTGTATGGTTCAGTAAAAAAATGTATTTTCAGATTATGATTGGGTTTCACTTTATTAAAAAAAAAATTGCCCCCAAAAAACGCTCCATAGCGACTGAATTCCCAAGAGCCAAGCTATCGATTAACATAACCCTCGAGCAATTCAGATTTGTTGCGTAGTAAGTTAAAAAAAATATCCGCCCATAGTCCAGACCCTATCTAGAAAATTTTCGATTTTGAGTTTTTTTTTTTTTATATATTTTTAATTGGGGAACTGTCTCGCTAAAAAAAAAATTATGACGGAAAATCTTCAAATAAACTAGAAAGGTAATTTTTGTAGTTTATAAATATTGAGGTAAAAACAAGGGGATAATTTGAAAAATACAGTCCGAGGAACGGAGGCAAACATTAAAAAAAATTTTTTAAAATTACAAAAACATCTTTCCTCATGTTGAAAAAATTCATTATGACAAGGAAACCGATAACATTTTTCAAGTGTTTAAAATTCTCTAATATAAACCAACCATGGTGAATATTTCTTCAAGTGTTTAAAATTCTCTAATATAAACCAACCATGGTGAATATTTCTTCTGAAGTTGGTTTTGTCGAAACTGCTGAGAAATTGAAAAAAAAAAAATGAGTTACACAGCAAAGTTTGCTCCGCGTATTTAAAAATTGATGTGTTGTTAAAAAAATTAGAAAAACAATAAAAGATGAAAATTGTTGTTTTTTTTCAAACGTTTTCGAATTCTATTTCTTCCTTGTTCGATGGAAGCATGAATGACTTAACTTCAACCATGACCATACCATTGTTTCTGTAGGTGTTTATTTGGGTTCGAAAGTACCTTCAAATCAACTCACAAATTTTTCTGACATACCTGACTGAATTTGGTTATTTGTTTTGATGGTTTGTTTCCAATATTTTTGGGTGATTTCTTTTTTAACTTACTTACTCAGGTTCTAAAACTTATTTTACCGCTGATTTTACAGCAGCTCTCTTCAACTCTTCTCCAATTGTGCTGATTCCTCTTCGACCGTTCTTCACTAAGTGCTTCTAGTTTGGCCCGTAAGAGGGTTCCATTACATCGCCTTGACTCATCATCATCATTATCGGCTCGCTCGACAACCGGGGTTCGGTCCTGGCCTCCTTCAACAAGTCTCTCCACCTATCCCGGTCTTGGGCCGACGCCATCCAGTTGCGCACCCCAAGGCTTCGGGCGTCCTGGTGTACGCCATCTCTCCAGCGCAAGCATGGTCTACCACGCTGCCGTCTACCATAGAATGTACCACAAAGGACTTTCCGAGCCGGTTCCTCTTCACTCATGCGAGCTAGGTGCCCTGCCCACCGGAGTCTACCGAGCTTAATTTTTGTCACTATATGATTGTACCGTCTCCGGAATCGACTGGTAACTACCCTTTCGAAATGTATGGCCAATCCAATGGGTTCCCTATCTGTTCTCGAATAAAGCTCAGCATTGGAGATAAATTTGGCCTAAAAATCCTTAAGATGCTTTGCAGACACCTAATTACGAGAGTGCTTGCAGCTTTCTAGTGACAGCCGAAGAAGCACGAATTCAGGATTGGAGTGAAACAATCGTAGCTGGTCCGACATGTTCGGCTGTTAATATCTAATTCGGTTCTGGCGTCACTTCTTCCAAAATACTTCCAAAATATTGAAAATTTGTTATAATTCTTTGACATTATCGTATAAGTCGCATCGTCGGCGTCATCCACATCGCTCGTTAAAGGTGTCCACTGAATTCCTCCATTTCCAGTCAACAAAGCTGCGTGCGTATATCACTAATCACCAACAGGAACAATATTGGTGACAATTTACAGCCCTGCCTGACCCCACTTGTATACTTTCATTTTCTTCCGACCTTCGAGTCTATCAGTAAATTTCTGAACATGTTTTTTTCATTTTGATACAAAATCATCATATTAATTATTAATATTTCTAAAAAAAAAATTGACATTTACCATCAACGGAAAACAATCCGCAAAATGGAAAAGTGAGAAGAATAGAACATTAATTTGAAAACAAAATACTACTCAAAAAATTCTGAATGCTTGTTGAACTTCGACATGCTCGTAGATCACAAGAGTAAAACACTGACTGATACAATTATATCTGACACATCACACGTCAAACTAAATTAACTCACAAAAATATTGCTGATTGAAGTGGAAAATAAAAACACACATAATTTTAGTTGATGTTCATGGAGACTGAAGTTATTTTCATCAGGATTCAGGATCAAAGGAGTAAGTGATGAAAAGAGATAAAATATACAGTACATACATATGTATATAAAATGTTGTGAAAAAAAACTTTGTTGTGTAGCAAATCATGTTTCAATCTGCCATCATCATCGTCCATCCGTATCGCAATGGCTTTCCAAAAAATCATCTAAAGTCATTAATTTCATATTAATTCTACATCTATTGACAGGACATCCACCACCTCCGCCACCGTCGTCGTCGTCGTCCTCGCATCGCTCAATCCCGCAACCCCATTTTTCAAACCAAAGTCCATACATATCTGTGGAGAGAATCAAAACCAGGGCATCTCTCGTGCACGTTCCTCCGTGCTCCGTCATTTCTTCAGCTTCAACATTTTCATAAAGCTCTTCGGTTTTGTATTAAAGACCAAAAATGGGTAATGGACTTCCTTATGCCGATGCCGATGCCGTACCGATGCCATTCGTCTGTCCGTCCATCCGTCGCAGTCGTCTCCATTTCGTTCCGTTGTCGTCGTCCGTCGTCATCGTCTTTGTCGTCATCATTTAGAAAAGAAGATGAAGTAGATTGGGCGGTGTGGTAGATGATGGTAAGTGGAGAATATACACTGTAAGAATGTGATAATGTGATACATGTGTGCTTGTGGGGGTGTGACGGGACGCGTTCGCAGCCGCTATCTGGGCCACACTAGGATTCTTTCCTCATTCCCAATAACAATAAGCTTTGAAAAGTGGAAGAGATTAATGGTCACTGAAGGAAGTGAAGAAAGAAAAAAAAAGACGGCAATAACTATAGCTCGATGGTCAGCAGAAGAAGAATGTTCAGGCGAAGGACGAACCCAAACGAGCAATAGGAGAAGAAAGCAAAAAATAAAGAATAAAAAAAAATTAAGGAACCGAAGAAGCATTAGGTGCATGATATGGTGAGGCCATGTATCAATGCGGAAAGATATCTTGGGAGAAATGAAAGTAAGTTTTATAGCCGTTCCCGAGTGGAAAAGCTGCTCTGGTGTAAGCTTCCCCCCGCACCGCAGAATCAGCCACGGCGCTGAGGTAGTTACTGAGGCGGAAGCTATAACCTTGTCCAATAGTTCGAGTTCCTACGTTCGAGCTCCGACACTGCTAACGCAAACACCATCAACCCCATCACTGCTATTGCTGACCTCTAGAGTGCTAACTGATGATACTTTAGTGCCAATCCGGGGTACTATGGACGGGATACGCTAGAGTGAGCGAGAGAGACAGAGAGGTCAAAAGAAGAAATACCCTTAATAAATGATGCCGCAACTTACTTATCGCCATACGTATATAGTCTTCGTTCGTCGTCGCCTGTTTGTTAATATAATGGATCTCTAATGTACTGTTAGATGTTTTTTTTTTTTTGTTCATTTTTGGTTTTTGTTTTTATCTGAGTATATGAGTTGTAGATATATGTTGGGATTAATAGGTGCTTGGTTATTAGAAAAAAGGGCGAATGATATATTACTGGAGGTATCTGTTAATTATCTTAGCTGTTTTTTCAAGTGGAAGTGCTTGATTAAATGCAATTCTGCGAAATTTCTGGGATTAATATTGAAATTTTATTAGTTTCAGTTGAATTGGGGAGAAGTTGCGTAGAAACAGTAAGGGCGTGAAAACTTTAATTATGGGTTATTAGTTTAGCTTTTATTTTAACAACCAAGTAGTAAAATGCAATTTAATAGAAATTATTGTTAAGGAAATAAGGAGAATCAATCGTTTTTTTTTTTTTTTTTTTTTTTTTTGAATAAATAAAAGAATGGAGTGATAGTTTTGTGGAAGGATTTCATCGATCTTGCACTTTATATTTAAATGCTAAATATATTTTCAATATTCTTAGAAAGCAAGCTTCGTTTCAATTTTGGACAAAACTCCTCTTCTCTTGTTGCTTTGAAAATTAATTTTACAGTAGAGACAAGATTTAAAAAATTATAACAATTTCAAAAGTAGTTCTTCTAAACTTTGTTTTTTTTTTTTTTTGTGAAAAGCAAATACTCAGTTCATGAAATCCTTACACGAAAATAAACAAAAAAATTGATTTTAAAACTTTTTCAATTGAATTTTTTAATTGAATTTTTGATATTGTACAATACAGTGGTGCCCATAGAAATAGCACACCTATTTGTAATTTTTTATCTTTTATTAAATTTGAATATAAGGAACGACTAAAAAATAGCTTCAGGTGTAACTAACTCTGTTTTAACTCAGTGGTAGAGTTGAAACAGAGTTAGTTAAAGTTGAAACTTCAACGGTTCCTTTTGTTTAAATTTAATAAGAGGTAGGTACAAAGTATGCTATTTCTATGGCCACCACGGTATGCATGCAGTATCTACTTGTTTTTAAAGTTTAAAAATTGCTCTTCAAATAATTAACTCAATCTCTTTTTTATTTTGTTTACTTTCAGGTAACTTTCCATCATTCCATAACATAAACACGCAGTGATAAACTTTTTTTTACTATAAATTCCCTAAATGATTTAATTGCAGAATTGACTGGTAAGACCTAGAATTTTTTACAAGCGTTGGTAATTTTTTTTTATTATTAAAAGTACCTTGCCTGTCCCTCTTGGAATCCAATGATATTTGGAGGCACTGTCCCTCTCATTCAATTCGGATGCTTTGCTTAGGGTATGTTCAGTCGAAAGGCAGGCATATTTCCCAATCAGTCAGATTTTAATCAATTGATTGAGAGAAGAAAAAAATGCAATCTTTTTAAGGGAAAATTAATGGTGATGCAAAATTTAAAGTAGCAGTCTTAAAAAAGGATAAAGGATAAATTTTCTTTTGTAAATAAAAAAGCTGCTCTTGTTCGAAGGCCATAAACTGGACTATTAAATTTTGACTTATTTTTGATATATTAATTTTTTCTCTAATAAAATGTTTTTTTATAATTTTGTTTGTGTAATCCGGTCGTGTATTTTATTTTTTATGATTTAACTCGTTTTGAGACCTCTTAATTTTTTAGCTAATAAAATATTAAATTGTACAAAAACCATTTTTCATTAACACAAAAAAATGTGTTTTTTTATTTGTTTTTAAATAACAAAGAAAAGAAATATAGTATACTAATAAGAGTAATAAGTGTTTATACTTTAGCTATTTCTTTTAAACTGGGTAGCTAACGAGTTTCTAGTTATACCCTTTAAAATGAAAGTACAAAGACATTCCTTTTTATTAACTTGGTAAATTTCATTCAACCCATTCGAGAATATATAGTTACCTCGAGTTTTGCACTCTTTCATCCCTTTTTGAAATACAATTTACAAAAAAAAGGCAATTTACACATCGTGTTTTGACTTAAGCATCATCATATGTGGTGGAAAATTCCAAAGCGCAAAATTTCAACATACATATTTACCTGGGTAGAGGGAGCTACAAAAGCAATTTGAACTGTATATTGCCTTGTTCTATGTACTGTATACAAAATTATATATCTACTGATTCTACACTCCTATATGGCGATAAACCGACTCAATGTAATCTACTAATTAAAATCTCCCGCAAAATTAAAGAACACACCGAAATCATTCTGTCAAAATGTAACTGTAGTTACATATACCTGGTTCCTATGCTCTGAACTCTGAACCCCGCAACACACAAGGTCTTTTCTATTTGCATAGTCAAGTGCGGATCAAAAAAAAGGGGTTTCGCAGTGATGGAGTTCATGGCCGCCTCCTAGACACATTTCAACTAGTTGCTTTTTTATTTCACTGTCAATCTTTTGGCAGTTCATAATAAGACCAATCGGTAGAGGATTTTTTGTTTGCAAAATCAACTATCTGAAAATTTTATGATTGGAATTGAAGGATCGGTAAAACTAGAGTCTCGAGAACAGTTCATCTTAAAAGAAAAATTGAGAACTATGTATATTCATAAAAAATTTAATCATCTTTTTTTTGAACAGTTTTCCATGGAAGTTCTGCTTTCAAGTTAAACCGCCTGAAAGTATACTATTTCAGTATTTTTCGTTGTTTCTATCTGAAAAAAAATTGACTTTAAAGAAACCCAACTTGTGAAGTATACGTCGTAGAAAAACAAATATTCTAAAACTGTAGAGAAGTTTATGTTGTACCTTGTTGCCTTTGATTTTTTTTTATCATATCAACCGCAAAGAAGATATCAACAAACTAACAACTAACTAAAAAAGTATACTTTTAGGCGATTTAATAAAAATGTTGGAAACAAAAACGAAAAATAACTTAATTTTTTTTTTTAGAAGTGAACTTTTAAATTTCAAATCTACGATAAGTCAGTTTTAAAATATGGGTTGAAATGTTTTTCAAAATTGCGGCCAACGCACAGGACCTACAACAATTGAAATCTGATCTGATCCGATTTTTTTTTGTAAATATTATTTCTCGACATTTTTTTCAAATATTTTTTTTTTTTACGAAACTTTTTGTTCTCAATTTATTTATCGGAGAGTTCTTAAAAACTCATTTGGTTTTTCCCAGTATTTTTTTTCGACAATTTTTTTTTTCTACAACTTATTTTTTGACCGACTTTCATTTTCTCGGTTCAAAACTGTTTCCACTTAGTTAATTTTTGACATTCTTAAACCAATTTTTCGACAAAATTTAATTTAAGAAAAAAATGTATAGATGAAAATTTTAATCGACAAAATTTAGGTTTCCCAATTTTTTTTTAATTTCAATTTCGACATTCAACATTTATTAAGTCTTAAAATAATTAAGAAAAATGGCTAATATCAAGGTCGTAAACGTTATATCATTTTTAGTCAGGTCAAATGGTGATACCAAAAAATCTTAAACCGATAAAATTGTCAAAAGATGGGCTCAAATGGTCATAGACTTAAAAGTATCCAACATTCTTCCTACAACTTTGGAAAAAAATTCACCTCCCCTTATGTAATTTTTTTATTTGAGACCGCGCCTGCACATGACCGACCATTTCACCACAAAGGTACTTAACCGCATCGTCAACATTAACATACATAGACGTTTAATACAATTGAAGCAATTTAAAATAAAACGACTACTGTCGTTAAATGCAATCGTTTGAGGAAATCATTCCTATCCTAGACACATTGGGTCCTGATGGCGATGGCGGGCGACCGAAGGCGACGGCAACAACCACCAAGGATGAAAGGTTCCCTTTCAACATGTCAACAAAGCGTTGTAATTTCCTATAGCAGGAATATTATATAAAAAAAGAAACCATGCGAATTCTCGTCAACCCTCCTCAGTGATTCTCCTGGTCCTCATCCTTTTTCGTCCTTCGATGTGGTGGTCATATAAATGTCATCGCAAGAGCAACGCTAATAATTAAACTTCGTGGTTTTCTTTTCTTTTTGATTTTCCTCGATTTTTTCTTTTTGTTTTATATTTTTTTTCTTTTTTTTTTTATTTATTTTCCTTTGTATTTTGGTGATGGCATTTCTTTAATTTATGAAATCATGTTTTCTCTTTTTTTAGCGCAAAAATTTGTAACAAAATTTCCTTAGGGCGGAAGTTCATTAAGCACACTTCACTAGCCATTGCCCATACACAGGAGGAGCATTGCTAAAGAATCAAAACGAGAATACAAAAAAAAAAGAAAAAAAAAAAACTATAGGGAAGGGATGATTCCTTCGTTTCGGTCCTCGGTGGAATTCTTTATTTTTTTAAATATATATATTTTTTTTATATTTAAATTTATTTATTTAAAGTTGTACGTTATATTTTTTTTGTTTCTTCCTTTTGATTTCCGTTTAACAAAAAAAAAAAATTGGAAACATTTTTCGTGCTCAGAGGAAGGTCAGCAATGCTACTGCTACTTAGAAGTATACTTTTGCTTTTAATTTAATTATATTTTTCTTTTTTTCTTATTTCTACGAATTTTTTTCTGTGAAAATGGTGGCCAGTTGAGTTGAGCTTTGTTTTTCGTTTATTTATTTTTTCGTGTTTTTGCAATATTAAACATTCAAAATGCATTTTTATTAAAGAGGTGCTAATAGGATATGGAAGAAAGAAAAAGAAAACAAGTTAAACAGAGAAAAAAAAAACAACATTCTTTTATACGAAGATATTTTCCCGGGATGTATCTGGTTGATAAGATGACAGACGACTAACTGTACACTGATATGATATTTCAATTAGCGAGAAATAATTTTTAAAAAAATAACAAGTAGCTAGTGACCTCAGGTCTTTTCGATTAACTGGGTCATGACTTAATTTGTCTGGAAATTAAATTGAGATTTATTTTGATCGGATAATTTTGTGAGCACTTAGAACTTGAGTACAAATTTTTTAATAATAAAAAAAGATTAAAATAAAATCTTTCTACTAAAAAGAGCTCTGATTTTAATGATCTTATTAAAAATAATTGTTTTAAAATATTATTTAAATTCTGAAACATTGTGAAAGTGCTGATTGATTATGTTTGAGTGAGATATTAAGAATGCTTAAGCCAAAAATGATAATAAATTTACCAGTGGGTTTCTGAGAGAATGGTTACACTGCGATATTTTTCAAAATTGTAGGTTTTAAAAATTGAAAATTTTCCATTATAAAAAAATATAAAAATACGTAGAAGCAGAAATTAAAAAAAGTACCTAACCTAAAAAAATCGAAAAAAAAATAATAATGATTTTTGGTCTAATTTTTTTCGTAAAAAGTGGAAACTTTAAAACTTTTAAACAATTTAAGTAAATCTATTTCCGTTCCGCTTGCGAGATTATTTAAAAAAAAATTAATGGTTCTATGACGTACACACTATATTCAAAAATAAAATTAGCTTACTTTCGAAAATGATTAAATTAAAAAAATTTCAACGTTCTCTAAGGCTGTTACTTTTTAAAACATCCAGAAAGTCTTCTCGATCAAAATAAAACAGGAAAGTTAATTCTCTGCACTGAATGATAATTGTTTTAGTTCAAGATGGTGGTCAGAAGGTGAATTTAAAAAAAATATTTCACTTCTAGTTTTTGAGTACCTAAACGCCAAAAATATCATATTTCTCAAAAGTAATCGTCAAAGTAATCGTCCTTCAAAACCTCTCTTATTGTATTGCCTGATGTTGATCAGTAATCACTAACAAAAAAAAAATGGATTAATTTCTGCCGAAAGTCAAATGAACAAAAATTCTACTCGTAACAAAATTGAGACAAATAAAAAAATTCTGTATTAAAAAAAAAACACCCTCGATAAACTCTCCCCCTGGAGTGCATTAAAATCACGAAATTCACTAGCGTATCATTAGTGGCATCGTTTCTATGTTTTTTTTTGTGTAATTTTTTTTATCATCCACCATCACAAAGTTCGAAAAAAAAAGAAACAGCGGAAAAAATTACGGAAGGAAGGAAGAACAGAGAACAAAAATCACAAAAATGATAATAAAAATTGATAGAAGCTACCTATACCCAAAAATAAAAAAGATGAAAAAACCAAAATGCAAAAAAAATCATACAGATTCTGAAGTCTGTTTTGCATACCAAATGAGAGCGAGACAGTTCGAATTCTCCCGCAACTAAATCGTCTCACCTCGAAATTGTCTTTCTTTCTGGTTTTTGGTCTGCCCTCTGTCTATCTGTCTGAAGTTTAACCATCAAGTGACTACACCGAGTATATAATAATAAAACACGTTTAGGTTTATGTTTTATGTTTTTTTATTCACCGAACTTCAGCGTTCGGTTCGTTGGAGATATTAATACAATCTGCCCTGATTATGGATTTGTCTAGAGCTTAAATAGTATGCGGATTCTTTCTTGCAGATGCACATGCATAGTGCACTAGGTGTATGATAGAGAATTGGCTTAGACAATTCTCTAGAACGAAATTTGATCGTTTTGTTTGTCGAAGAATTGTTGAAGACAATTCTTCGGAAATTAAAATTAAATTTGAGAAGTTTGTTTTTCTAAATGATTTGACTTTAAAAGAATTGGAGACAATTCTTTAGAAATTATATTTGACTGATTGTTTTCAAAGAATTGTTGATGACAATTCTTTGGAAGTAGAATTAAGAGTGTGGGAAACTATGTGGCGTATCATAATTGTATGACACCTCCCCCCTTTCAAAGTGTGCAGTCCCTGCAATTCACTTACTTAAACTCAAGACAGTTCCATTGTTACAATATGACATTAAAGTTTTACATACTGTTATTTTTCATTATTTAGGTTATTACAATATAACTTTTAAATTTTTCATTATTTACACATATTTTCTTATTCTATTTTACACAGTTGTGGAATTTACTTCATTTTTTGAAATAGAAAAAGGATCTTTTAAATTTGTTAATTGAATTTTTGTTGTTACAACATTTTTCTTTTCTTTGAGTTTACAACAAAGTATAAATAAAATTCCAACAATTATTATTATTACAGATAAACTGAAAAAACTTGTAGTGACATTATTTTGAAATTGTATGTACTCGATTTTATCTCTATTTTTTATGTTTTCCATTTGAATATTTTTTAAAGATATTTCATTAATAAAGTTCTTAGTAAAATTTACATGAACAATTGGAGCAATAACATTATTTGTAAAATTTCGCTCTCTGTTTTCAAAATTTAAGTTTTTTATTTTCAAGTTACAATTTGCGAATTTAATTATGTTGTTATTTTTTATAAACATTTTTTCTGAATGACAATTTTGAATTATTTCTGTAAATTCTATATTTTTGGTAACCACAAGCCCTTCTGTAATTTCTTCTATAGCAATCATTTTATTAGTTCTTAGATTACAAATATTACTTTCTTTAAAAGCGTTTCTAATGCATTCATTTTTGTGTTCACGTATTTTTTTCACTTGAAATTGATTATTAGCTTCGTATACTTTATTCCCCTGTAATATTACTTCTTCTATTGGATGATCTAATTCTTGAAATTGTTCATTAGGGAATGGAATTACTAAAGCCTTTTCAAAAATAAGGGAAGAGAAATTAGGAACAAAAATTACTAAAATTAGAGTTTCTGAAGAGAACAAAACGCTTGTTTTCATGTACGATAAATGCTCTAATGTTATGTTGTAGGCATCTTTCTCTTGTTCAGTTAGGATATCATGAGGTAAGACGTTAAGTCTGCTTGCTAGTAAAACATCGATTAGTTTTTCTAATTGCCTATTTATTAGATTTATATCAGCGTATAGTTGAAATGTCAATTGAAATTTTTCCGGAAAAGAAACTACTTTGTTAATTTTGTTTGTTATTTGGTCGAGATAGTTTTTCAAATTCGATTGTTGGTTGTTAACGTGATCCACGACCATTTTCAAGTTTTTTATCAAATCATTATTTATTTGAACTTGAGCATTGGATTCTTTTATTAAAAGTTTGTTATTTGATTCAAGGTTCCTTAAATGATTATAAATTTCTTCGGCGTCATCGCTGTCCATATTCCCAAATAAAAATTTCAAGGCTTTGCCTCCGATATTTATTAGACCCCGCTTAAGTCTTTTGTCTTTGTAAATGGAAGGAATAATAAGACTTAACTTGTGTTTAGCTAATATTATTTCCTGATATAAAAAGTCATAATCACTACTTTTAACCTTATTTAAAACATTCAAATTATTTTCTAATTTTATCAAAATATTCTTATATTCCGTTAAATTACAAACATGAAGAATTTTAGTGTAGTCCTTAACAATATTTACTCTTTGTTGTTTTAAAATGGTGAACCCATACTCCGTGTTGATTGGTGTGATGGTTATTTCCTGTGTTTGTGTTTTCTGAATCAAAAAGGCCAGAAAAATTACCCACATAATCAACATTCTGGAATGTAAATTAATTATTTTGATAAGCATTTTTTCTTTTCATTTGATTTCGTGAGTATTTTGTATTTCTTTTATTACTAGTGTCTATAACGTAATTATCTTCTACTCTAAACTGATTTAACTTTTTATATTTAGGTTTAATTTTGGCGATTTCCCTATTTCTAACTATGTTATTGGTCAACTCATAATTTCTATCCTTTGATTGATTAATTTTATTAATTCGATTGATTTTGTCTTGCTTATATTTTTCGAATAAAGTTTCAATATCCCTACGGTCATAATTTTTTGTTATAAAATCACTAGGTCTTAATTTTGTTGTTGTATGTATAGTGTTATTGTAAATTGTTATGACGTTATGTATTTTATCGTCTAAACTCTGAGTTTTGTTAATTTTATCTATTTCCATTATTCGCAGGTGTTCATTCAAAGTACCGTGTAGTCTTTCAATATCTGCATTCCCGGTTTTATTATGAGCTGTTGTCCTATGAATAATAATTTTATTTTCTTTTAAGAAAAGTTCTACCGCACTATGCAGCATACATCTTTCATTGTCAAATATTATTTTACTCATTTTCCCTAAGAATCTAATTCTCTCTTTAATAGAATCTAAAATAGATATCCATGTTCTATCATTTAGCTTGTGTATAGTTGCATATTTTGAGAACTTATCTATTGTTGTAAGATACATTATATTTCTGCATGGAAACCAAATATCCATGTGGACAATTTCGTTAAATTTAGAAGCAGTCTCACTTATATCGAAAGGAATTTTAACTGGATGCCTGTCATATTTAGCAAGTTGACATGTTTCGCAATTATTTATTAACTTTGTAACAAGTTTAAAGAGATTTGGATAGAAGTATTGCTGCTTTAGTTCAAGAAACACTTCGTTTATACCACGATGGTTCTTATTAAGATGTTCACTCTTAATTATATTTAGTATTTCATTTTTATCTGAAATATCAATTAATCTAGTATTAGATTTAATAAGTGTTAAAGTAGCATTTGGAAAATATTTGACGTAATTATCTTGAAATTTAAGAAAAATTTCATCTTCTTCACAGTAAATACACATTATTCCTTTATCTATTATGACCCGCTTCATTATTTCAAGTAAGTTTGAATCTTTAGTAAGTGTTATATGGTTTTGACATTTTTTATTTATAATTTTTGTCACTACTTTCTCTTTTCCGCCATACTTTAAGTATATTTGATTTTTATAAAGATTAATACATTTTTCGGTTATACCTATGTAATTAATAGAGTCTTCAACTCCGCTATGAATTGTATCATCAGTAGACATGACTTCGACGTCCATGCTAGTATTATCGCCATCGTTATAAAAGATTTCATTAAAACTTTTATTATCTTTTTGCCTTTCGGTATTAATGTACCTACTAAGTCCATCCGTTACGATGTTTTCCTTGCCTTTTAAATAATTAATTTCGAAATCATATTCGTTTAACACTATCTTCCATCTCTGAAGCTTCATATTTGGCTCCTTCAGGTTGTGTAGCCATACGAGTGGTTTATGGTCAGTGCGTATTAGAAACTTCCTACCGTAAAGATATGTACGGAAGTACTTAACAGACCAAACTATCGCCAGGAGTTCTTGTTCAATAGTAGCGTATTTCTGTTCATGGTCGTTGAGTGTGCGAGACGCATAACACACTGGGTGACCATTTTGGCTTAAAACTGCTCCGATTGCAAATTTTGATGCGTCGGTTGTAAGCACGAATGGTTTCGTAAAATCAGGCGATTTTAAAATGGGATCACTTATTAGCAAGTGCTTAAGTTTTTCAAAAGCTTCGATATATTCCTTATCTTTTAAATTGATCTTTGTATTTTTTTTCAAATATTTAACCATAGGATAGACTACTTTTGCGTAGTCCCTTACGAATTTTCTATAATAACCACTGATACCTAAAAATTGTTTTATCTCTTTGGTATTAGTGGGGATTTTCATTTCACTTATAGCTTTTATTTTGTCACCATCTGGCTTTGTCCCATTATTTGTTATAATGTGCCCTAAAAATCTTGTGGACAGATCGGCAAAGCTACATTTTTCAGTTTGAATTTTTAAATTGGACTCCCTTAATTTGCTCAAAACTTTCTTAATGGAAAGTAGATGTTCTTCGAAGCTAGTCGAAAATATTAATATGTCGTCCAAATAAACTACGCATATTTTATTTATTAATTCCTTAAGGACTTCGTTAACTAGCCGCTGGAAGGTGGCTGGGGCATTTTTAAGCCCAAATGGCATTCTTGTAAATTCAAAATGCCCATGTCTAGTCGAGAACGCAGTTTTCGCCTGGTCTCTTGGATCCACTTGTATTTGGTGGAATCCTTTTACAAGATCTAATGTGGTAAAATAGTTACATTTACCCAGTTTGTCAAAAAGTTCTTCCATGTTAGGAAGAGGGAACTTGTCATCAATCGTTTGTTCATTTAATTTACGATAATCAATGACTAGCCGCCATTTTTTATTACCATCACCACTTTTTTTCGGCACCACCCAAAGTGGAGAGTTGAACGGACTATTGCTAGGTTTTATTATTCCTTGATGAAGCATTTCTTCAACTTGTTTGTCTACTTCTTCGCGAAATGCCTCGGGATACCTATACAATTTGCTATATACTGGTGATTCGTTTTTCAGTACAATCCTATGTTTGGTTAGATTTGTACATGTCAAAATATCACCCTCCTCATAAAATAAATCTTTGAATGAATTGATTAAATTTTTCAGTTTGAAGGTGTCCTCAGAATTAAGATGAGAAGCAAAAGTGTCATTAAAATGCTTGTGTTCTTCATTGATTAGTAATTCTACAGAATAATGTGTCAAAAGGTTTTCTAGATAAGATTCTTCATCTTTATTTAAAAATATTGAAATATTAGATTCTTTTGTGATTAGCGATCTATTTTTGTAATCTATAACGGCTTCTAAGGCTACTAAAATGTTGTTTCCTATAATGCCATCGAAATATTCATGGAAATTGAATTCTAAGAAATTAATTAAAAAGTTTGGTTTTTTGAATTCTTTAAATAAAGGAAATCTATATTGGATATTTGTTTGAACATTTCGATTTAAAACTCTTAGCGTACGCGTATCGTTATTTGTTTTCCATTTTGGATTGCAAATATTAGGGTTTATTATACTAAATTCAGCTCCTGAATCTATAATAAACCTAAGTTTTCTTACTGGAGTGTCAATTACTATATAGGGTAGTTGTTTGGGCCTGATATATGAAAATTTGGTTGATTTTCTTCTGCATTTACTGATATATCCATAGGTTCAGGATAAGAATTACTAACGTTTTGGGAGTTGGTTGAGTTATAACCCCCTCTTTGTGTATTTCGTGAAGTTCCTGAGTTAGTATTACTTTGGTTAAATTGTTTATTTCTAAAATTATTCCTTGAATTATTTGAGTTTAGATTCGTCTGTCTAGAATTTTCATAGTTATAAGAATTCTGGTTATATGGTCGGCTTGAATGTTGTTGGTTCACAAAATTCCTGTTCTGCCTGTATTCATTTTTTGAAAATGAATTCGTATTTTGATTTTGGGGCCCAGGTTTATAGTAGTTAGTTGTTGAAAAATTGTTTTTGGTTATATTTTTATGAGTGTAATTCAAATAACCGTTTGTTCTAATGATTTCATATGCGTCGTGCAAATTTGAAGGGTTTCGACTAACAATTACACTACGTACAGGTTCTGGTAATCCGTATTTAAAGGTATGAAGAGCAATTCTTATGTTGCTTGCAACTTCGTTACTTACGTTTGGTCCTATCAAATGAGCACAGTTTAGTCTACAAAGCAAATCATTTAATTTTTTATAAAAATTATTTATAGTCGTGTCGCACCGACAAGCCCTTATTTTATCTATAATTTCATCAACCGATTCTTTTTCCCCATGAGTTTTGATCAGAACAAGTTTAATATCTTCCCACGTTGTGAGATGACTATGTATCAATAGGGTTTTTCTCGCGTTACCAATTATTTTGTCTTTGATGGTTGACATTATTAATTGCTTGTAGATATTATCGAAGGTATTAAAAATTGGTAAAAATATTTCTACCTGACTGATGAAATTTGCTAAAGCATCCCTATCGCCGTCAAATGGTGTCATTCGACTTAGGGTATTAGTAACTAATTTGAATCTTTCATTTATTTCTAGCTGCTCCATTTTGTTAAAATAAAACAGATTTATTAAAAAAAATTTTATGTAAACAGAACTTTACAAAACGATGAACACGCGAATTTTGATTGATTTTAGGTTTTAAAAGCAATATTGCGATATTAAAAATTTTTTTTCAGAAGTGCTTGTTACAATATGTGAAAGTTTTTTGATTTCTTATTATCTTTTTAAAAATTTTTTTTTTAGAACACAAAAAGTTTCGTATAAATTTAATAGTATAAAATGTAATTTTTATAAATAAAATAAAAGATTAATAATAATTAAAAAACTTATCTTCCATCAGAACAATGTTCATAGTATTTTTGGATTTGGATCTTTTTCCGATGATGATTCTCTTCGGATGTTGTAAAGAAGTCCACTGTGTCGTCGTTGTCCAATGTGTTGATAAGGTTCTTTCGATATAACTCTTGCCACATTAATTAAGAAGGACGTAACACTTATTTTCTTTACACTTATATTGGTTTACCGGTGTAATTATTATTTAAGTGTTGTCATTTACGTATAATTTTTTTTTCGATTCCGACTTGTCCACGTCTGCGATCTTTATTCGTAAGACGCGATACTTATTTATTTGGGTTTTTTAATAAAATTTTTTTTTATAAAAATTTTTTTTTATAATTTGGTATAAGGTTGTTAAAATTATTTTTTTTTCAAAGACCACAGTAAGTAGTCACTTATCACTTAACAAGGAAACGGAAATTATTTATTTCGATTTTTTTTCGAATTTCCTTCAAAATTTTTTTTCTGAATTTTCTTAAAAAATTTTTTTTTTTTTTTTTTTTTAACTCATTGCCTTTACTAACGGGAACGAGTACCGACTGCGCCAATAATAAAACACGTTTAGGTTTATGTTTTATGTTTTTTTTATTCACCGAACTTCAGCGTTCGGTTCGTTGGAGATATTAATACAATCTGCCCTGATTATGGATTTGTCTAGAGCTTAAATAGTATGCGGATTCTTTCTTGCAGATGCACATGCATAGTGCACTAGGTGTATGATAGAGAATTGGCTTAGACAATTCTCTAGAACGAAATTTGATCGTTTTGTTTGTCGAAGAATTGTTGAAGACAATTCTTCGGAAATTAAAATTAAATTTGAGAAGTTTGTTTTTCTAAATGATTTGACTTTAAAAGAATTGGAGACAATTCTTTAGAAATTATATTTGACTGATTGTTTTCAAAGAATTGTTGATGACAATTCTTTGGAAGTAGAATTAAGAGTGTGGGAAACTATGTGGCGTATCATAATTGTATGACAATATAAAGGCATAGTATTTCACTATGCTACATATCTTATATACCCTTTCTCTCTAATACTTCAACGGTACTTTTAGGGGGTAAATTCATTTTACAAAAGTTCAATTTCTTGTTTTTTTTTGCTGTTGAAAATATCCAAAGTATCCAAAAAAAAAAATCATAAATTTAAAATGACGCATGTGGTGACATTTTTTTTACTTTATTTCGTAATAATTTCAAAAACGAAAAGGACGAAGAAACAGTATTGTCTGCATAACTAACAGGGTGTAAGACAACATACCGTAGCACAGGTGGTGTTGCTGAAGATGGCTTTAGGGACTTGAAGTTTTTAAGAGGTGATACCAGGTCTGTGTAAAAGGGATGTTGTAGTATTCCATGCAATAGTTTGCTTATTCAATAGGAATTACAATTTCGTGGAATGTCGTCCCATGAATTTTAGAAATAGATGGATTGTGATGATTTTCAGGACATCGCTCGATCGTGAATAGACCTGCTACTTCCGAACATCTCGTGTGAAAAATTAGTAAAACTTTTCGAACCACCCGCAACCATTAACTTTGAACTCCTGCGCGATTTAGGTCTTGTATGGGCGTCAAGATCCCAAAGCCTCACCTGCACCTATTCACCGCGATCAGCAGGTAGAAGACTCCTCGAGATCCAAAGGTGCTTACTTCAAGCTTGGGTAAAGCATCAAGTACAAGAGTTCTGGTGACAGTAAAAACTGCTCGTAAAACGCTGTGAAACATCAAAAGAAACATGGGCCTTATAAATATTGAAAATTCATGACAAAAACTCTGGTACATCAGCATATAAAAGTCAAAAATGCTGGCTGATCGCTGTGTTTGTACAGCATGATCAATGATTCCTGGGGACAGTCAAAACTCCCAGTGACATACAGTTTTGTCAGACGAAAAGCTTTGATACATAATCAGGAGGAAGGATCATAGTTCATAGCTGAACGGCCTGCTACATCAGCAGGTATAAGACTCCTCGGACGCTCTGTTGCATCAGCAAGTTCAAGACCCCTGGTATCAGTCGAAACTGCTAACTAGACGCTTTAATGCATCAGCAAGTACAAAATTACTGGTAACAGACAATACTACTGTGTGAATGCTTTGGTACACCAACAAGAGTAAGCTACCAAAATCGTCACCTATACCCTCTGATGCACCAGTAAGACTTCTGGTGACAGTTGAAACTGCTGGCTGAACGCTGTGTTGCATCAGCAAGGCTCAAGACCCCTGATTTCATTCAAAACCTTGCCTGTACCTACAAGATTCTTGATGGCTGCCAAAATTGTTCCCTGATTGCTCTGATGTACCAGCAGTCTAAGACTCTTGGTGACAGCTAGAACTGTTATATCAGGAGGTACAACACTCCTGATGACATTTTAAAATGCTCGGTGAATGTTCTGGAACATCGTCAGATACGAGACTTTTGTTAACAATCAAAACTGCTGCTTAAAAGCTCTCGCGCAATATACCCGATGATAGTCAAAACTGTACGGATACTCACAAAATTTTTGAAAACATAAAATTTAAAAATTGTGAAGCACCCCTTAAAAAAATTAACCATTTGAAGTACCTACGGTCCTGATGAAAACTTATCGACACTTTTATGAATTTCAAAATTGGTTTGTATCATTCCTTTTCATGGTCATAGGTCTTTGGGTCGATCTATTCCTTTGGGGGTTCAGTTTCCCAAAAAAAAAAGGAAAAAAAAAATTATTGAGAAACTCTTTGCTGATGATGGTTAAAAGTTTCCTTTTTCCTGTTGAAACAGGTGTGTTTTGAGTTTCCAGTTTGACTTCTAATTTTTGTTTTGTTTTGAAAAATGATATAACCGCTCATGTCGATGTTTTTGTTAGGATAAAGAGTCCTCTAGAGAGAGAGAGAGAGAAAGAGACTCACTTCAAAATAAAACATACAAATGAAAAAAAAAAAAAAAAAATCGAATGTGTCATCGTTCTTAACATGACTTGAGACTTTTGTACATCAGAGCTGTAGTGTGGGGAACGAACATGTGTGTCCCTGGGTTTTTTTTGTTTTCATTTTTTTTTTTTTTCATTTGAATGCAAATATTGTGAGTGGAAATTTTTCCTCTTATTGGTCTTCTAGAATTTTCTCTCGACGAATGCAAAAATGAAAATGCAAAAACAAAAAAAAAAAAAAAAAAAGGAGACTACATTTTCCATGGACAAGTATATAATGAGCTGTCACTTCTTCTGCTACACAAAGAAACAACTGTTTCGAAACTCTGGGTTGGGTGTGGTTTTGGAATAAATAAATTTCACAAAGTCACTAAAAGCTAATTTATACCAGTGAAACGTGGAATTTTTTGGCAGAGTTAATAGTAATTGTTGACCCTTTTTATTTTAGTCAATCTAAACACAACACAACACCACCCTGACTTCTTCTTCTTCTTCTCTACAAATTTGCTGGGTGGAAAAACTCATCAAGCAAAAACCCATTAACTATAAGCTTAAAAATATGGCTACAATACTTTTTGACTACCAAACTCTTTCACCATCAAAAGACAAACCCTAAAGACAGTTTTTTTTTTTTATTTTTCTAGAAATTTAAATGAGAAATTATCGCTTGGAAAACTTTTTGGTTAAGTGGAAATGACAAATGAGAAATAGGAACTATGTTAACGTCGTCGTCGGGCGGCGTCCTCGGAACAAACTCGAGACTCGACTCGACCCTTATCTGTACAACAGCAAGAATTCTAACGAAATAAAAAGCCCATCAACCAAAAACAATTCCACTTTTGTGTGGAATTTCGATTAAGTTGGTAGGTATGTTGTTTGTCTAAATTGTATATCTGATAGTGACATCTGGTGGTGTTAATATAAATAAAATTGTACACTTTACTGTCATGTTTGCGAAAAAAGAAGAGTGTGGCAAATGACACACATTAGGCGGATATGTATGGATATGACGTACCTATTGCTGGTACACTTGAAAGCATGATATGGTGGCGTCAAGTCCTGGGGCGTATAGAGCCCAGTAAATGAAATAATGCCAGCAAAACATGAAGTGAAGTGTATATGTAACGTTTCCTTGGCAAGCCTGCGAATTGGAACATCATAAATAAACACAATAACCTGGGAAATTGATATTAAATGGAAATTACTATGGAATTAAGTGCATCTCAAGGGAGTAATTTTGAGGAGGAGCAGTACCAACGGCACGAGAGTGGAATTGTGTTTTATAGTGATGCGTGTTTTTATTCTGTGCAAAAATGTTTCGCACTCTCATGACATGACAAGTTTGTTTGTAAATTATTTTATATTAAATTAATGATGATAGTTTAGTTTGTAATATGTTAGAAATTATGTGTAAAATGTTGGCAGCATGATTTAGGTTTAATTTATAATTTTATTAGTTTGGAAAGTTGATATCATGTTGAAACACAAATTGAATATTATTAAAATTGTGGTTTAGGCTTGTTATGTGACTATAGTGGATTTACGCAGCAAACGAATTAGAACAGCTCTCCAGAGATATGTCTTTGTAACAACTATAAAAAAGAAATAAATTAGTTGAAGGGGCGTATCGATGTGTCGGAATCCTTTGGAAAAAATTAACAAAATTGTATTAAAAAAAAAACAATTCCAATGGTCCAAAATTTTGGTTGAAAACATTTCCAAAGCCATTCCTCATTTTTGACAAAACTAATAAATCCAGTTATTCTTTCCATTTTCAGTGCCCGCAGTTAGCCATTCAAAGCCTGTTAAAGATTGGCGCAACCATAGACATTACATTTTCATATAAAGTTATATTTAAAATAAAGGAATAAATACAAATACAGTAAATATTTTTGACAAAAATTCAAAAAACGTCTTCGAAATATTGTTTCTAAACTATTACAAAATACCTTGTTAAAAATTGAAGAATGATAAAAATTTTGTCATAATGCTCAAAAGCTCATTTTGCAGAAAACCTATAAATTCAATTATTCAAAGGATTTAAAATAAAATGCCCGACTGTGTCGCAGGTACTTGCTCCTTTGTGCAATTACATCGTTATTAGATCTAAGTGTAAGACAATAATAATGGCACGGAACAGACAAGTTAGTTGAGACTTGAGGGTAGAGGTCTCTTGGGCCAGGTATTTTGTATGGTTCTTTATGAAACTGTTTTTTTTTTTTAACAACTTTCGAAAACATTTTTATTGTTTTCGTAATTTTCAAAAAAAATTTTTTTTTTTAATTTTCAAAATTGAAGTAGGTAACGAAACGGCAGCGGAGTGCCAGGTAACGAAAAAGCAAATGAACTGGCGAGAAAAGGCTCAACACTTAATCTCTGTCTCATAGATCATAGCATAGGAATTCCACTATGCGAACTGATACAAGACGTCGATAACATTGTTGTGCAAAAATCCAACGAAAGATGGAATCTCCTAGAAACCTGTGTCAATACCAGGAAACTATGGCCTAGATACGAAAGGAAAAGATCCGATAGGATTTTAACCCTTAATAAAAATTCTTTAAGATGCCTTATAGGTATTATATCGGGACACAACCTTCTTGGTTACCACAAAAAGAAAATGGGAATCAGTACAGATGACATTTGCAGAGGCTGTGGTGACGAAGACGAGCATGAAAACACTGCTCACTTCCTCTGTCACTGTCATACTAGAGAGAAAACCCTAGGAAACTACTTCTTCAACGAATTAGAAGAATTATCAGAACTTTCAAGCAAAAGCTTACTGAACTTCGTCAAATCATCCAAATGGTTAGACGAACCATACGACTCATAGGTTAATATTTTAAAGAAGTTTACAACACTTAAGGGTACCACAATGGATCTACATTGATCTAAGTTTGACGGTATCAAGACCAACTGCCAGCCCATTAAACCTAACCTAACCTAACGAATACTTTTTATAAAATGCAGATACTTTTGCATAAGAATTTTGATTATAATCAACAGTTTTTTTTTTTGAGGTTTCCAAAAATGCCGAAAAAAATGTATGACAGTTACCGTTATTTTTAGTCTTACAACAATATAGAAGAAATGTCTGGAGATACGACCCACAAAACACATTATGCACCTAGTTTTTAGAAAACCCACCCACCGACTTTTTTCGGCATTCCTATCGATGTAATGTTTGATCAAAATTTCGAGTTTGATTTTTTTTCACGAATCCAAAACTTGCCCTATGGTACCAAGTAAAAAAATAGTTGCAATTAAAAATCAACGTAAATTAAACGCTTCGTGGGATAAGAAATCGTAATTTTTCGTTCTTCAATTTTAGATGGTTTAGACCCATTTAACCATGAAAATCCAAAAATAAAAAAATATAACCATAAATTTATAAACCACCCTAATGTTTGTACTTATTACATATATCTTCGAATCATATCTTCATAACCAAACTATAAGTACTCCGAAATTAATAAAAAAAAAAACACCAAACATTTTAAATAGGCTTTGAATTGGGAAATTTGCCAAATTTTATTTATTTTGTATCACGGTCAATATCTTTTTTTGTCCTTGCATTCCATTTTATATTCTACTGTCAACAACAAAACCCCCAAACTCAAAATGAACAATTTCATAAATTGCTTAATTTGCCTTCTAATCAACTGAGGCTTATACCCAACATATTTGCCTTATTGAATCTATGATTAAATTCTATTATAAATGAGGAGAAAAAAAAAACTAATTAAACTCATCGTCCCAAAAGCGTTTCCATGCGTCCATATGCATCGTTCGTCCACGTTATTCTCCCTCTGGGTAATATCAATTAAAATTCGATTTATTGTCGTGAAATTAAAAAAAAAATGAAAATAAACCGACCCAAACGAAACTTCACTAAATGCAAAAAATTATTAAAAAAAATGAAAAAAAAAAACTACAGCATATTTGAATTTTCAAAAGATTTTTAAGTACCCGTTGCTGCACACACCTGCCCTTAAGCCAAATTGAATTTATTCGAGTGAAGCCAAACGGGATACGGCGCGGCGCTGCGCGGCGACGGGACGGGACGGGAATTCGCAGCAGTCTTTGAATTTGTGCATTGCACACACGAACTATAAAACTCATTTTTCTTTTCTACTTTTTCTCTCTGCTCATTGAAAAGCATAATCATTTTTTCCGTCACAAAATTTTCATATTTTCTTTTTGTTTTTAGTTTTTTTTTTTTTTTATTATTGAAAAATCGTAGGTAACATACATTCCGGTGCTTACGAGTGCGTCCAGTGGAAAAAAAAAATGGAAAATTTAATTAAGTACGCTATCGCAGGAGCAACATCGTCCCTCCTCAGAAATTCAATAAACCAGGCACAAGCACACAGAAACAGAACACATTCATCCATCCATCGTCGTTTTTCGTTTGGTTCTCTGTTCTAGGTTATGGAGCGATCCTTTCGTCCTTCCTTTATTTTTCCGGCAACGAAATGAAAAAAAGAAAAAAAGAAAAAACTAATTGTGTTAAAAGCCTATCGTTGGTTGTGCCTATACGCTTGCAGCATGTGTCGCAAATTAAAGCGACCGAAAAACGAAATGCCCAACAACTTTATGTAGCTGTACAGAGCACAGCTCACAGGATACCTTGTCATATATATAACAAGGACATTATGGGCTGAACTCAGTCCGAATTGTTTTATTTATTTTTTTTTTCTTTCGTAAATTAATATGGAACCAACCAAGTTCAGTGTGTGGGTGCAATTGGTGTATGTATTGTACATATATGTATGAAAGCAAGGAATATGAATTCCCTAGGATAAAAGGAGTATAAAATAATAATCCTTCAGAAAACTGTCATTCCGAATTGAAATTAATTTTGCAAAAACGAGAAAAGAGGTTCCTGGACAGAAAAATATGTAAGTATACTAGGAGAATGGTGACACGACAATTTCCCAATTGAAACCGAAATTATACTGAACTGAAGTACTTAAATAAAGTTGGTCGGTATGTGTGCGCCGAAATTCACCAGGGCCGGTTGACTACTATGTCCTATATGGGTTAAAGATAAATGAATTATTGGAGTGACCCATTGCTATAGGGCCAGACTCGTGCCCGATGACGGTTAAGTTGATGAATTAGGTGCCCAGCATAGTTCTCGGATTATCAAACGCTGTATAGTTGAAGCAGAACCTAATTAGGTTTTATTCAAAAATTTTGCCGCCTAAATATAGCAAATTGAAAACCTTTTAGAGACATGACGTAGTTGCAAAAGGAGCGCGACTATTATAGGATATAGCGTACGAATGTGGAAGGTGACTTCAACCATTTTGGCTTTCGGGAATATGTACAATTCTGATGGAAGTAGCTTGTTAGTTGATACCTTGATCCTCATCGAATTCTACCGCAATTTCATTTAAATTTTTCATACAAGAATAGAAAAATGGTAGTTTCAACTATCAAAAATCGTAGATAAGCTTTATTCGAAAATACTATCGATGTTAGCAGAAGGCTATGTAAAAGTTTAAAAATACCATGGAACTTCTTCACTCCGTATCTGAGTTTTTTGAGTTGCTTGTTTTACTGGAAGAATACGTAAACGATAGTTGATTTTGAAGTTCTTCGCAAAATCCAAGATATTGCAGAGCAGAGCTTAGTGGATGCTTTCGAATGCTACGTGAAATAACTAAATCAATTTTCCTAAAATTGTTACTAACGTTATACGGAACTCTGAGTTTGAAAGGAACTGACTTCAGACTATCCTACGTCCTTTGAGGAATCATCTTCCATTCACTAGGTAGCCCTGCCTCCTTCGGCTTTCTTTCCTGCTCCTGTTTTACTGTTCTCTATTTCCAGCGTGTATACTATTCACAATTTTGCCAACTGTTTTTTTTTCTGAAAAGGCAATGTCGACTGCTTCTTTGATGGTGCAGGTACATATATTGAAATAAACTTCTTCCAGTGAATTTTTTTTATCTAAAGCTGCTGATGTGCTAGTCCGAAAACCGCACTAATACTTAAAGTGTTGCAACACGGAATTTTTACATGAATATGCCGTCAACAATTCCGATATGACATAGATACCACTGATTGCTCGCACACCAGAGATGATCCTGTTTAGGTGTTCCCCTTATTCACTCTAGAAATAGTGTTTAATGTCTAAATTCTTGTTTCCAGAGATAAGTTATATTTCAAGGTCTGACATATTTCCCAGACCCTGAAATATACTCACGTATAAGTTCTTAAGTACATCTGCTCGATTACCACACAATTTGTTGTTCGACCGTCTTAAAAGTGCCAATTTAATGTTTGAATCTTGTACTCTTGGATCAATGAGCAGTCAGCTGAGGCTTCTTCGATTTATCCACCAATTTAATTAGACGTCTCTAATGCCTAACCATAATTTGACCAGGCTCCCAACTCAGAAAACACCTTCGATAAGTTTGCTAACTCCAATAGTCCTTAGATCTGTCTCTACTTACTTAGTTCAATGTAAAATTTGATTGGAAACATGATAAATAGTTAGCTTAGAATATTAGCAAACATCATTACCTATTTTCAAGGTGCTGCCGAATATTTCTTTATCGCTTAAGAGCTAAAAATGTTTTCAATCAAAATATCTATAACTATACGAATATCTATAACTATACGAAGCTTGAAACCCATTGCTCCATTTACTAGTTGACATTCTAACAACTTAAAAAAGTGCTGACGTGCAACCTCTTTGTGACATCTTCCTCTTAAATAAATAAAATATCCAAACTTACCTTCATTAAAAATGCTTCCTCACATCAAACTTTGTCGCCTATTTTCTCGCGAAACGTCTTCAATTCAGCAATCGTCAATTTATCCCCCATATATTTATATTATCACTAAACGAACAACGCTCGTGTAGAACCGTAGAAGAATCTTAGAAGAATTTTCCCGTCATTTCATTCGCCCTGTGATAGCTGATTTGATCCTAGAACCCTAGTATTTGAAATTCCTGAACTTGCAAAGGATTGTTAATTTTGAATAGAAGTGCAGAAGCAGGTCGACGTTTCCTGAGGTCAACCCAGCGAACCCTAAATGTCGATCAGATGATAAGCTTTGACGCTAAGTGCTTTTGGAGAGCAGTAATAACTCGTTGAAAAACGCAAGATCTTCACTAATATGATGTGATAGCTAGTTTATTAGCAAAGAATAACTGATTGTACCATATTTGCAAGTAATTATATAATCAAGGATTGTACTAAAGAGTAATGGACTGAAAATGCTTCCTTGGCGTCCGCCAACTTTGAAAAAGTGAAACTCAATTTTACAAATTCTTATTTTTCTAAGGCCCCAAATTTACTTGAGACGATGCTGGTTGGACTCACAACACTTAGATAAACATACATATGTGACAGTAAGGACAAAAAAGGACGCGCCTTATACAATTGAAATTTGTTTTTGTCATCATATTTTCCATTTTTTTACGATTTTCCTTCTTTGGCATTGAGTTTCCCAGGAGGTATTTTACTGGCAGCAACCAGCAAAAAGGACTCTACTTTCATATATTCCTATATATACCTACTATATAACATGTTTCTGTTTATCTGAGTAGGTATAAGCATTGTGTTCCCCTTAGGGGCTCATAATAAAATACAAATTAAGTTATAAACATGTACGGTACATGCGGCATTACGGAAACGTATCGTTGGCTGTTATTATCACAATTTTGTTGTTCGATTTATTGTGCAATTGAATTGGGTGGTGGAGTTTGTCGGCGAGTTCTCACAGGGACGATTGAACAAAAAAAAAAAAAATTTATATATAACCCTCGAAGAGGAACAGGTGGAGACTTTGTCAAGCTGACGGATAAAAGTGCTGAAATAAAATTCATTACCATTATAATATGTAGGTATAGAGACAGAGAGGTATATTGTTATTGGTGTATAAGATGAGGCATTTAAAATACGATTTTTATTAAATTTTTGCTCGTTGAGGATGTATGTTGTGGTGCTAGAGTTTCAAAAATAACAAGCGAGATACAAGCATTGAATTGAAATATTTCTTGCTTTGGCGCCACCCAGAGTTGAATTGAAACTTCAGACGAAATTGATTAAATTGAATAGAGAGTTCAATAATGGAATAAACATTCAATTAAAATTTAACTGCTTATGAGTTAAATGAGGCATTTCGATTTTGATTTGATGCGTATCTTGGGGCTTGGACTTATATGCAGGGCGTGTAACAGACGATAATATTTGTCGCCTAAAGAGAAAGACCAGCTAAATGAAATAGGCCATTATTTTTTTGTTTGTTGTTAAGCAAAATAAAAAAAAAATAATTCTTAAAAAAACTGAAAAAATAAAAAAACAAAAAAATTGTTTCAAAATATTTCGTAATGAATTATTCAAAAACGAAACGGATTTACGGAACCATGACATTTCAGTTAAGAAAAAGCTTTTTGAAGCTCGATAAGATAATTCACTTTATTCCTAAAACACCCTGTACAACTAGATATAAACTGCCTTTGTACAATATTAACGTTTAAGTGGAAAGAGTAATTGGATATTTGCGTTTCATTAACGAGTTCACTTTACGTATACCAACGTTTAAATTGAAAAAGGTGTGTTTCAAAAATATAGTGTGTCACGCGATATATGTGTTTTGTGTGGAAAATTAATTTGAAAAGATATATACTCGTATACATATAGTATATACAATTATATGCAGATAGGTACATATAATTACAAACAATAGTTACAAAAAATAAACCCACTTTTGTAATTTATTGATGTTTTTAATTGTCAAAATAAATAAAAATAAAGTAAATAAGTTAAATTTCTTTTGTATATAGGAATCGGATGTAATTTAATAATTTTAAATTCGGAATCCTTGCGCAAAGAGGAATACTTAATTTTAATGAATTTTAATTTTGTCATACGGTCTGTGAATTTTTGAATGAATCCATAAATAATATTCTTCGAAAAATGCATTTTCATTATTAAAAATTTTTATAGACCGATTATGAAAACTCAAGATTACGAAAATCGCATTACGCTTTGTAAATTTATGAAGATGATTGGCTGATCATTAAAAAAAAATCATAAAGAATTATTTAAAGTACCCATCAGTTATCTCTGAAAGTGAAATATCCGATTTCATGGTCTATAATAAAACCCATTGAAAACCAGTTGAAATTCGAAAGTGAACGAAGCAAACAGATCTTATTCAACACTAATTAAACGTCAAAAATGAACAGGTGATTTCATGCATAAAGGGACATAGATATAAGACACGGCATTTCTCCGCTTTAGCCCAGCCGCCAACCCTGGAGATAAAATCACCACCTTCAGTCTCAGTACCTCGCGCCACACACCTTTCCCTTCCCATCCTAACCTATCCTTCACGTCCGCGCTGTGTTGAACATATAAAGGGTACACCAAAAATGCCCTTGAGTGCGTGCAAATTATAAAAAAATAAAAATGGTGATGAGTTTGGACCATATTAACACTTTGTGACTTATCACAACACCGACCAGTACGTTGAATATCGATTACCACTTCACCTGCTGTTTGTCGATTTCAAAAAACGTTCCACAGTTCTACAGAATTTATATAGCGGGAAGGGTATCCCATCTATATTGATTGCTACTATCAAGACTGAATGATGCATCCAAATGTCACGTTCTGCCTAAAGGAAAGTTTTACAGAGCAGTTTGAAATCCAAAGTGGGGTTAGACAAGGCTGTGTACTGTCACCAATACTGTTTCTTTTGCAAAGGAAAAACGGAGGAATTCAGTGGACTTTTAAATCATACATCAAACACTTGGACTATAGAGACGACGACGAATGCTTAATCTCTGTATATGATCAATATCTTGGAATTGCTATTTCTAGGTAGGTACTGATGGCGGAATAGAACTGGATATTAACAGTTGAATCGGGAAAGCAGAGGTTGCTTTTTAAACTTGAAGACCAGCTGCGATTATTCCGCAGCAACGTTCGAAACACCTTGAGGAATTTCTGGCCCAATCGTATTTCCAATAACGAACTTCATTTGAGAACCTATCATACGAAGACGCAAGCCAAGTGATGCAACAGAACCCTTTAACGCAGACAAGCAGAAAACGGGCCGGACCGGCTTAGAATCACTTGGCGAAGAATTGTCAAAGAGGTAGTTCTGTAGGCCTTGAAGCTCGTAAAGGGAGACTAACTGACATTAGGTCCCACGACCTAAGTAAGTAAGTTTTGTAGGTATATATGGATTTGAATCTAATCAGAAATGATAAAAAATCTATTGAAAACATCAATGTAAATATGATACATCCTGTATCTATAATATAATTGTTCTTCAATGAGTTTCAGAAAATTTGTAAACTCTTATTGTTTTCTTAAGGTAAAGTTAGCCGGATTAAATTTTCCCCCTCAAGTGAACCTAATATTATCAAGCCAATGAATGAACCAAAAAAGTCGCTATTGCAGTTTCTTAAGGTTACGTTTCGATAACTACACTGGCCCGATAATAAGTCCCTGCTCACCTAAGTGAAAATGAATAAAATACCAAATTAAGGTATCTCTTTTACCAAAAACAGAAAAAAATGAAGAGGACCCCCATTCATCAATCATCAGAATTACAAACGAAAAAAGGAACTCCAATATTGAATAATAAATTGGATCCTTAAATATAAATCAAAATCCAAATGATTGATGTCAGAAAGTGGTGGGTAAAGTGCGCTAGAGTCGAGGGGGTATAAAAAGCGAAGAATTATGTTGAATATACCGCCGCCGCCGCCGCCGCGCCGCTTAGCAAATACAAGACAAAAATATTTATTTATTATTTTCGGTTTTATTTTTTTTATTTCTGTCCCTATTTAGAAAGTCAATTTATGGCTGGGGATTGCTTTTTCAAGAGAAGACATTGGATCTTGCTTCAAAATATATATATAAAAAAAAAATAGGGAAAAAATTGGAATATCAGCGTAAGCGATGGGAAAAATGCTGAAATATCGAATAACTTTCCTTTGAAACAACCGGTAAGTTAATATTATCCTTGTTAGAAGAATGGAGTAAGAAGGATTTATGCACTAAGAAGAGTCTCACTGTCACAATATAACGGATACTTTGAAAGAGTTATTTATTTTAATTCGAATTACGGAAAAGGGACCCTGATTGATTCGAATGGAATGGGTGGTGATTATTTTTGAATTTAATAGATAATCATGCTTTTTTCTCCTGATTGAAGGTTTTTTTTTTTTAGAATCAAGGATTAGTGAAGATATCCTACTTGAAGTGAAATTGAGTTTATAGTAATTATACGGATAAGAATATCAGAATAATGGTATAGGGTCAAAGTTTTCAAGTAATCAAGTAAAATCAATATTTTGTCTGAATTATATTATAATTACATTTCTTGGAAAAGTATATCAGTTTGTTCGGGACACTCTCATGGGGAAGCTAGTTTAACATTGAGGGCCATTTAAAAGATGTTAATAGAAGTTGTAATATCCACTTGTTGATTCTTGTACTTGGGCATTTGTTTGAGTCAATTGTCAACATGGAAATGGAAACTAAGCATATTTTTCAATGGAAATTAAGGATTTATTGATTTGAATTCAAATTTTTATCTTATGAATGTTCATAACTTCGGAGCTCGAAGTTTGATATTTTTTGACTAAATTGAAATGTTTCGTTACTCACTTACTTTTTTGCTAAGGTCTTCAAACATATTCTGTCCTCTTTACGGACTCCTACGTGCCTTTTTAAACGGTTACTGAAGTTATATTTTAGCTTCCTCCAACTTTTCGCCCAATTGTGCCGATTCCTCTTCAACCGTGCCTGCCTGCCCGCGTGTTCCATTGCATCGCTTGTATCGTAATGCGCTCATTACCCTTTTGAAGCGTATGGCCAATCCAGTGTCACTTATATTTTCATATGATAGAGTCAATGGGTTTTTGACCTGTTCATCATTGGCGATACAGTACTCACTTAGGTCCTCGAACCTATTCTATCCGAAAGTTTCCCTTTTAGGGGGCATAAGGCCCTCCTACTCCTATGCGCCATCGTGTACGGCTTCTAAAGATGTATTTCAGCTTGCTCCAACTCTTTCACATCTGTGCTGATTCCTCTTTGAATTATTGCAGCTTACTCCAATTTCTATGACAACAGATATGTCTTTCCGTTCTAAAAGCTGCACCCATAAATAAACACGGATTCGACATTGCAGTGGAACAATTATGATTTACAACAGCGGAAAAGTTCTCCTCTCATCTTTTCAGCTGGGACTCATCCGGAACTAGCAGTGAACCAGCTGTGGAACATGGTGATCATGAGCCGGTCAAGAAATTAGGTTTTTTTTAGAGCTCCGTAGAATAGGAGCACTTAAGATATTCCATGTGTCTTTACGGAACAGAGTGGAACAGTGTTGCGAATTGGAGACTTAAACATACCCGAAACCAACCACCTTACCTCGAATAATCCAAAAAGCTCCGTTCCGAAGCTGATATTTTAAGGAACTTCGCTTCCGTTGTAGACAAGCCTAACCTCAGTCCAGAAAATAATCTTTGTCCAGGTACAAAAATAGCCAAAAGTCATCAATGTGTTGTCATTGTATATCCTAGGCGTAGGATATCAATTTTTTCAATTTTGATGGTTGCTAACCTCTGTAACCTACCCAGGCCTTCTGTACTTGTAATTGGAGCACATAGTATCAGAGGACAATAAGAGAAGTAAAACAAGCAATTCATTGTGTCTGATTGTAGTGTAACTGGCCAAGGCCAAGTTCTGTGCAATCAGTAGTTTCCCGATATGCCACGATGCAAGTCGTATTGTTTAGTCAATTCTATTCTTTTTGAAAGAATCTTTACAACAACTGAGTTGTAAAATCCGTTTACAAACTTCGATTAGTTTGCTTTTGTACAAAAGTTCTGCAGACTAACTTGAAGTTTTCAAAAGATCTCAAATTGTTTGATTTTCTGCGCAAAATAGATGTACTTATTTTCACGAATAAGCTTAGGCATAAACTATTTTGTTGAAATAGAACCCAACTGAAAGCACTTCCATATAATTATTCCTTATGAACCTATACCCCGAAAACCTATTATCTTACTTACCAACCTGTTCATCAAGCAATAGTTCTTTACTTTACTGCTTAAAACTTTAGAAATTCAATACACCTACCTGCTGAATTTTGTTTCTTCTATGTTCTATTTACTTCCTTATATACCTTCCACCATCAACAGCACAGTTGGCCAAAGTTCTAATTTCTACTTCCATCATCCATGAATCATAATTGTAATGGACTACGAAGCTCTTTCGAACATAATGAAATACTAATAATAATTTAAAACAGGCCACACAAAGCAAGACATATTGACAGAAGCCCGCATAATATCTGATATCCAACAAAGCAGCAAACTGGAACATAGAGATAGTAAAGGAAAACAAACAAGGAAACAGCGCGCAAAATTTTGTTCTACTATATTGGCATTAGCAGAGAAGACAAAGCAAGAAGGCTGAAATAAGACCCCCTGGGATAGATAGGGAGTAAAGTCAAAGCAAAAGCACCCCATAGTGGTGGTGCCGGCCGCAAAGAAATTCCAGCCACGCTTTCCCATCACTAACGAACATTACTCCTGTACTCTGTGTGTTGGGAAACTAAGAAGCCGAAAGCAACTGGTGCCAAATGAAGGCAGTAAATACAAATGGGATAGGCAAGTGTGTTTGCATGTTGTGCTGTGCACACGGAGTGGTTTATTATGTCTATACGTATCAGTACCTGTTTGGAAGGGAGTCTCTTTATACAATTCTGTTTCCAGCTTAATGAATTCACAGAATAAAGTAATCAAATTTATACATGCTGAGTTCCAAAAATATAACAATCACCCACGAAAATATTGGACGAGTCGTATCAGCAGCTATTGATGCATCAGCAATGGTGATGCAGCCAAATGATGTCCGGTTCGAATTCGTCAGAACTTCACAATGTTGATGATGAGCGCTTTTGATTGACTTATCAGAAAGTGAAAGAGAGAGAAAAAACTTACCAAAGACCCAAAGGGTTGTTGGTTGTTCGAAGGTTTAGTAGTTAAATGGCTTGGCACAGAAATTCTGGTTCTTCTATTGAATCGGATTCATTTTCAAATCCCTAGCCTCCTCCTACATTCTCCCTCTTCCCTCAGTTTCTGGCAATGATGAATGTATTTATGCGAACACATGAGATAGAGAGATGGTTTGATTGGATGCAATGCAGGTTGAACATTTCCATCAGCATCACCATCGATACGGAATGCTGCTGCTGCTGCTTGCTTTAAATCGAATATCATAATTCCAGATCTTGCAGGCAAACCGCTTTGTATAAACTGGGCCAAAGGCTGTTTTTTGCATATATGTAGATGCATGATGGCTTGCCTCTGCATTTCATTTCATACAGAGCGTCATATTCTCTCTTTCGATATTCAAAAGTTCTGTTCTAAATTCCTGTGTGGGAGGGAAAGTATAGTGCCGCCATGGCAGGTGCATCGTGCATTTATGATGTGAAATTACTGAGTGACATGCTGACTGGGAACTTGAGTGTCCTGTACTTAAAAAAAAAAATAAAGTCCCATTTCAATTAGAAAATGGTTGCTTTAGCTGCACTGCTTGTGATCTAGCTTTCTGCTGCAGCTAGTTCTTCTGCAGCCGTCAATTCGAGTTCGTGCGTCGTCGTCATCGTCGTATAGTTGGTTGGGAGGAAAAAGGTGACGTTGCTAGCTTTGGCGTTGTCTCATCTTTTGACATAACTTCAATGCAAAACGCACCTACATTTATATGCATTGTTCCGAATGAACATCATCATTATCTTCCTCCATCATTTCTATCGTCATAATCATAATGAGTGCTTTAATTATATGGCCTCATTTTCTTCCTCTATATGTCATCTACCTCTATCATATGCCTGCTTTCGTATACGTATATATAGTTTTCCCCACAGCCATCAGCTGGTTCAGAATCGCAAAAGACATCAAGGTGCTTTTTTGGCAGCCTTTGTGCATCAAACTAGATTCATTGATGATCCTTTAGAGTCAGAGAGTGCATCTACATTATTTGTGTCTAGGTAGGAAATATGTGATGAGGATGGCAGATATAAAGTGATGAGGCCCAGTAGTCCTGCTGATGGTTAGATGGATTTCACTTTTGATGGGTAAACACAGGGGAATTTAAAGAACATCAGTCAGTCAGTCACTGCGAGAATTGGAATGGACGGTTTCATTTTTTGTTTGTTTCTTTTTTATATGAACAAAAAAAAAAGTAGAGCGTTTAATATTTTTGAGTGCAGGAAAATGGATTCAGAGACACAATTCATGATAAAGTATTATTTTTGCAAAAAGAAACAAACAAAATGAAAGCAAAAGTAGGTGGATGTGGCCCCATATGTCTTGCCTATAGAGCTTTTTGCTTTTTTTTTAATGCAAATGTTAGGAATGAATTTAAAATATTACTGCAAGAAATTTCTCTTTGTCCAGTAAATAGAGCTTAAAAAAGGGTTACCGCATAAAACATCAGGTGACTAGTTCTACGATTCTGAACCAATTTTAGTTATTTCTTTTTAAAGTTAACAATTCAAAAAATAGTAAAAATTTTCAAATTCTTTTAAAATGACCTGAATTTAAAAAATAACATAAAATGCTAAAATATTACCATTAAATATAAACATCAAAAATTAGTACATTAAAACCCTCTGGCAAGAGTGAGATAACTCAGGCGACGAAGTTTAATGACGGATTTGTATAGAACAGTTAAAAACAAGCTTTTTTACTGTGGGAGGGGGGTCTATCTCCCCCCGTTTAGGCGGTAGGGGCAATTAAAAAAATATGTACGTTAAATGGAAAAAAATTAATTAAAAAATAACGGTAATACTTAAAATTAAGTATTATACGTTTTTTTAAAGCGAACATTCTATTCTATTAGCCAGTTTTTAAATCAAGTCAAAACTATGCATAGTATTTGGAACAAAAAAAGTTAGAACAAATTTTTCAAAACTTTAAGATTATCTACTATTGTTTTTTTTTTTTAGAATTCATTGCTCTTATTTGTTTTTGATCAAAAACTGAAAACTAGATGATTTTATGTCTTCTAGTTCTTGAGAAAATTGAAAATTACCAAAAAAATTTTTTTTTTTAATTAAACTTTGTCGCCTGAGTTATCGTACTCTCCCCAACCCGCTTATATATGTATATCACATTTTGTTTTAATAAGTAAATAATAATTGATAAGTTTATTAAAACTTTTCTTACATTTGTATTTAATTCAAAAAGCAAAAAAAAAGGTATATTTTAAAATTAAAATAAAATTAGGGAAAATAGTTCTTACTATAAGCGGGTTTAACTGTAATTTTTTTTCAATTGCTATATTTAATACAAATGTAAAAGACGTTTCTTACTTTTGGAGTGATTTTTATAAACGTATACTTTATTTTTCGGGGACTGTTTCGCTTAAAGATTGTTCAGCCGCCATCAGACAGCCATTTTAAACATTTTGTTGAATCTAAGAAATTTTCAAAAAAAAAAAACGTACTTTAATAAAATGCATTGCAAAAAAATGTTAAGAAAACAAAATTTTGTCGATATAAATTATTCCTTAAAAAAAAAATCGCTCAGAAAATAAATTGAAAAAAAAAGACTTCTGTCAGAAAAATGTTCGTCCTGAAAAAAATGTTTGACAAAAAATAAATACCTAAAAAAAATTGGATAAAAATTGTCATCAGTCCGTCATCATATCAGTGCTTTTGGTAACTATATAAATAAATAAATTGTTCATGAATTAGGAAAAACCCTGCATACGAAAAAAAAAGAATTAAGTACCTATAGGGATTAATTTTTAGAAATTATTTTATTCAAACTCAATCATTCAAAAAGAATGAAAAAAATATATTTAGTATAGTTTGAAGCAACACAGTAAAAAACCTTTTTAACTAAAACACATCAAAGGCTGTTACAGGGATTTAATTGAATCGGGTGAACAGAGGTGTAAAGGAAGAGTTTATTAAAAAAAAAACTAAATTAAACCAGATTTATAGTTTCAGGAATTATAGCAAAATAATAATAATTTTCGTTGTACCTGTTCATTTTAATGCCCGACTGAGTCCTACGTACTTGCTCCTATGTGTGATCCACATCTGGGTTTAAGTTAATTTGATTTAAGAAGAAATATAAAGTATGTAAGTTATGGAGTGTGTATTCTTAATGCGACATGGTTTAAATTAGTCTTTCGGTGTAGACATTGCGCCTAGTTTTTATTTAATTTTTTTATTTTTATTAGACCAAAAATTGTTAAGTTTTTTGATTTCTTTAATAAATATAGATAAATGAAAAAAACGAACAGTAAAGAAAATATTTTACACATAAATTCTTAAAATAAAATAACGAACATAAATTATAAATAAAATTTAATTAATTTGGTGGCGCTAGAAAGCAGGGCCTAAGTAACTTACTCAACCATTCCTGTGTGCGTTTTATTGCAGGAATGGTAGAGACCTACAATTCTATGCCGAATTTAATTTACACCATAAAAATTGTTTTGAAAACTTGGATGAGCTTAGATATGAGAGGTACTACCAATATTGTCTAAACTTTAAATTTAGTGTACCTATCGTTTTAATGCTCATCGCACAAAAAAAATTTTATCAAATTTTTTTTTTGTCAAATCTCAAATTTATTTATGGAAAATATTTAAGGGTTACATACTGTTTTTTTTTCGCAAAAAAAAACTATAGTAAAAAATTTGAGAAAAGTAAGAATAAACAATATCGCAATTATGTATGTATTTTGAAAATAAAAAGAAATTAGTAAAAGGTAATTGAAAATGTCTGATTTTTCTCAAAAAATTCTGTCAAGCAATTGTAGAGAAAATATAGATTTTTCATAAAACCCAAAAAAAAAAATTATAGGTGGTACCGTTATTTTTGGTCTTAAAAAATTGAAAAAAAAAAACAGACACAAAATTGCAAGACCCAATTTTTTCGTCTTCCCCATCCATCGTAGCCATGTCTAGTTTCATCAAAATCTCGAGTTAATTTTTTTTACGAATACAAGACTTGCTCCATAGTACCTACCTACATACATATATGTACATATATGTTTACAGTGAATATGATATTTCGAAGAAAAAAAGCACCTGCCTAAACTTTCTAGTGAATCACTCACCGATTCAATAGAATTTTCTGATTCAGTTCATGTTTCAAAGGAACTTAAACTAATTTAAAAACCAAATACTATTCATTAATATTTATTTTAAAAGCAAAATATTTGCTACAGATTTTGTTTTTAATACTCTTCAAAATTATTATTAACAAAGTCATTAGTGAAATTAATTGAGCCAAAATAAAATAACTATAAGTAAGTAAGTATTTCCACTTTAAAATAGCTACCTAGTTGAACCTCATAAGTGTGGTAACTTTTTTTTTTTTTTTTTTTGATTTTCAAATGAATAGAAGATTTAAATGAAAATGTATATTTTTAGTTTCCATGCCAATCCCCCCCAGACTTGATGATGATGATGAATAAAATCCTAGTTGCGGTTAGAATTCATATAAAAGGATTGTTTTTTTTTTTAAACTTCATTTTGAAATAAACCCACAAAAAAAATTGCCTTAAAAAAACTTACATCTTTATTCTATCTACGATGTAATTTACGATGTAAACAATTTTACATTCTATAAACAGATATTTGTTCCCCAGAAATGCAAACAATTTACATCAACTTATATTTTTCATAATTCTAAAAAGTTTATTTTTAGTTTAGCAGAGGTAGATAATTTTAAGTTTGAAAATAGTATAGTATCCATGGCATATAACTTTCATTTTGTTTTGTTTGTTTTGAAAAGACAGACAAATATCAAAAATGTTTACAGGACCGGACTTTGGTGCAAAGAAATTGCTACGTGATCTTTGTTGAATATTTTTAATTTTTTGCCACGCGAAGCTGTCTATTAATAGAAATTCCGAAGAAATAAATATAATTTAAAAATTACGCAGTTTCAGTTTCACTCAGAGAAAACCTGGAGGTTTATAAATCAGCAAATAAGAAACCGTTTTCTTTCTGCTAAGTAGATAATCCAGCACTGCGTATATGCAGCTGAAACTTCTTCTTTTTTTTTGTAATAAATTCTCGAGTTTACCTACCTACTATATTATATTAAATTCTTTTGAATTTATGTTTTTTTTTTAACTGTTTCAAATTCAAAAGCATGAAATTCTTATAGATATATCTCCTCTACCAACAAAGTATATGATGAATGAATTGCGAAGCAGTCTCAAACACTATATTTTATGTAAATAATTGCCATTTCTCTTCACACAAGCTGCAAGATTTTTTTGTAATTTTTTTTTTCTTTGTAATTCAGTGTTCTCTATTTAAAACAAAACCTTTTTGCCAATCTAAGGAGAAAAAACGGTGCGCTTTTTAGCTTTGCATTCATCCTTAAATCAGACAAAATAGAAGAAAAAAAAATTCAAAGATGTTGACATAGTTTGTAGGATGTATTCATCTTTTTGTTAAAAAAAAAAAATAGTGCTAAAATCATTTCATAGAATTAGGTTAAATTCAAACGAGAGTATATTGACCATGAGTAAGGAGATGTAAACATTTTTAATTTAGAAGTTAAATTTCAGTCAGCTATAAAATGAAATTGTTTCCCATATATATGGTTTTTAGGAATTATAAAAGAGAAAGTTTCAGTTCGTTAAAAAAAAAATATTGAGCTCTAGATATTAATCAGACGTGAAGATATTACGATGAGAAATTGAGAAAAAAATTGGGACCCGTGGTTTAGGCAATGTCTGTCGGCTTGTCGGTGGGCCCTGTCTGTCTATTTTTAACTCGACTTAAAGCCTAAACTAATGAAGAATTTTTCTTTAAACTTAAATCTTAAGAATTTTAAGTTCTTAGAGGTGAAATTGAAATTAATTTTTAAGTTCCAAAAGTAGGTAACGGAAAAACTTATTTACATATTTTTTATTAATTATTTTCTGTGGGTTTTTTAAAGTAGAAAATAAAAAGTATTTGTTAATTTTATTTTTTTTCAAAAAACCGTTAGCATTGATTTTCTCAGAAACGTCTAAATTTCAATTTTTATGAACTGTTCATTTAAATTTATTTGGATGACCAATTGATTTTTACTTGGGACTATAGGGCAGGTACTATAGGGCAAGTTTTGGATTCGTGCAAAAAATCGAACTTGAGATATTAATCAGACCTAACATTACGATGGTGATGAGAACGCGAAAAAAGTGGGTTCCGCATTTCTGTCTGTCAGTACCTCGACCTACAGCCTAAATTACTGAAGCGATTTTCTTCATACTTGGACAAAAGGTTTTGGAAAGATTGCCTAGAGGGGAAATCGAAATTTTTTTAAACTCCAAATATAACGGTACCTGTTATAGTACCGTTTAGACAAAACATTTTTATCTCTAAAACTTGACTTGAACGATTTTGATGATTTTTTTTAAATCGGGTTTGTCAAGTAGGTAAATTTAATAATTTAGTCAAAAAATATTTTCAAAAAACCTTTATTTATGGTACTTGCCATAGAACCGGATTTTTGGTTTTCGGTTTTCTGGTAAACTATTGGACGGATTTCGATGAAAATTTTTCTAAAGAAGGTCCTATATAATCATAATAATACTGCATATCAAAATTTTCAAAACAATATTTTTTGCATTTAAAAAAAATCAAATTATATGTATACCTATATATGTATATAAAAAATTAATTTTAAAAAAGACAGCTCTAACGATTTTTGATTTTTTTTTCAAAAATTTGTATTCTTATGATACATTAGATGGCATCTTTTGTTTAAAGATTAAACTTCTTGTTTGGCTTTTTTATATCAATTCAAATAATGAATTCCAGGCTTTTTCGTATTTTTACTTGTGACAGTAATATGTACATTATATACATATAGTAAGTATGATTTTTTTTTCAAATAAATTTGTTTTTATACTCAGACTTTAAAACCAAGATGTTATCGATCATAGGAGCAAATACGTGCGACCCAGTCGTGCATTTAATATAAAGATAGAATCGTGATTTTCACAGTCAAAATTCAAAAAAAAAATACTTTGGGCGTTGTTTTCAATAAAATTCACCTTTAAAAATTTTGTAAATCAAAAAATAAGTAAAACAAATTTAAAGATAAATTCGTTTTTTTTTTTCAAATAATTAGAGGCGATAAATAAAAAAAATTTAGAGGGTAATCAATAATGTAGGCTTGTCGAAAGCTTTAAATTTTTTGTTGAGAAAATTTTCTCGAAAATCTTGCGGGTTGTAAAAAATAATATTGACACATTTAAAAGATGAAAAAATAATGCTCTGTTAAGAACCAAGTTAACACAGCAAAATGCTGTTAAGCGTTGAAAAATCAGAAAATAATTCGCATTTTTATAGCTTTTGAAAAATGAAAACAAATGCAAAGAGCCTTAAATTAGCATCACCATTTTTAAAAAGTTGTGCTTATCTTTTGCATGAGTTTTTTAAAATAAAACTTGGCAATTTTGCAAAAAGTTCTACAAATATTTTTTTTTGTGTAAATTTCGATGTCTCAAAAACAAAGTGATTGTCGAGTGGGACCTCTCCCACACTACTCTTTCGCCTTAAAGCTCCATTTGTTGGGTTTGCTAGGTTGATTTCAGAAAACGTCGACAGCTTTCCCGGTTTTGGATTGTTCTATATTTTGTGTATGATGGTATTTTGGACGTGACGGTTTCCTCTCCTCGGATTTTCATACCTCTTATTCAGTTCTGTTGTCATGCGAAGCAGCATCATTTTAGCCGCCGCTGTGAATTTATTCTCATACTTCTTGTTCATTGTCCAATACTGTGAACCGTATGTAAGCGATGGACGAACAACTATCGTTTCCTTTGCCATTGATCACAGATCCAACATATTCAAACCTTTGTCATTTGGCTAACTGTTCCATTTAAATAGACGTCCGGAATAGGAATGTGTGGATCTGATAATTGGTAGCATAAAAATTTGGTCTTCTCCATCGTCCCCAAAGAATAACTGATTCACTTAAGGGCCCGTCACCTTATCATCAAGCAAAAAGGCAAGGTCTGTAATAAATAGCAAAAATGGACTCAGGACGCACACTTACCCATATACATAAGAAAGTGGTCGTTAAAAAAAAATCAAAAAATTAACAATGTTAAATGATACCTAAAATAAAACCAAACATTACCGAAATAAATTCTACCAACTTCAGGAATCTGAAGAACTTGTCAAATCAATGCCACACTAATGAAATTACAACCCAAAAATTAGTTGGGTTGTGAATTCCAAGACAAAAAGCAACCAATTTATATAACAAATCAAAATGAAAAAAAAGGTCAGGTCCCAACATCAAAAAAAAAAAAACCCAAAACAATTGCTGTGCATTAATTAGAAAAAGAAAATCCATTGGTCTCTTTATAGCTTCAAATCATTTTTAACTCAAATGAATTAATTAAATCAAAGTCATTCTAATTCTAATAATATCATAAAAACACACGATTGAATAATTATCTGAAGGCGATCGCCTCGCCGTGCCGCACCGCGCCTTGCCGCACACAAATTCAATCTCTATCACAACTGATGATGATGATGATAAATAAATAACTTTTGTCTGTGCGGAGAGAAGAAGAATTCTCAACCACCACCGATTGCTTTCACACAAACAAATCATGTCCTTTCCATCTTTTTCTTGATTTTCTTCTTCTTCTTCTCCTTCTTTGTTTTTTTTTTGTTTGGTTTAGATTATCCTTAGAAATTTTATTTTTATTTGAAGTCATAACACTTTGATGGCTTCCCGCATATTCTTTTTTTTCCCTCTGATTCGTTTTCACAGATTGTAGACACAAGCCAACCAAATGACAGCATTGCAGAATAGAAAAAAAAGGACATTCATAAAAATTGTCATTCCGCAAGAAGCACGACACAAAAAAAAAGCCAATCAATAACTTTTAAAATCATCTTTTATCTTCATGACATTAAAGCTTTTATTCTCTTAAGAGACATCATACCAAAAAAAAAAAAAATTAAAGGGAAAGAATGTCCTTAAACTAAAAAAAAAAAACAAAACGTCAATATAATCTGAAATGTTACGCGAAAATATCTGCGTCCAAAGAAAGGAATTTTTCTTTATTCTCAAAATAAATTTCACAGCTAATCGCATTAAATTCACTTAAGCAAAAAAAAAAAAGAAGAATTCTGATTAAATTGAAATCAATTTGCCTAAATGTAGTTAGAAATCCCAAGTATCTTGCCACTTTAGAAAGACATTGCCGCGGGACTTAACAAAACGACAACTAGACGCTGGAGAATTCGAAGGAAAAGGGGACACAAGAAAACTCTAGGAATGTTCCAGTTGAAATAGTCGAAGGAACTCTTGGTCTTCGGCGGCGCGCGGCGACATGGCGTGGCGATGCGATGGGATGTTCTAGAAAAATATAATCCAATATCGGTCAAGAGATTCTGTCCATTCCGTCGTGTCGTCGTCGTCGGTCGCTATCTTCTTGTTTTTGTGTTCGTCCTTGATGTGATTATAGTTCCGTTCCCTTGTTTCAACTCTGTCTTCTTCTTGTTGTTTTCTCTTACTTCTATTTGTTTTCGTGTACCTATACAAAACCTCTTGAAGATATCTAGGTAATTTTGTTGTTTATGGTTATTGCAAGGCCAAACAGCCATGCTCATTCGCTCGCTCGCTCGCAAGCCTTTCCAATTCCAATTTATTTTTCCTGGGTTTTGCACATTATTTCTACCCTTAATGCCTTATTTTCGTCCTTAAAACAAAAAAAAAAAAGCTTAAGTCCGCAATGAGAACCTCGCTCTCATCTCAATTGGACCCCTTAGAACAGTTATGTTGGCTTCGTTTTGTTGTTTTTATTATTTTTTTTTTGTCTACTTTTATTGTTAATTTGTTGCTGTTCTTTTTTTTACTGTTTTAACTGTGGATGAAAAAATCATCTTATTAAAGAAGCAGTTCTCTAGAGGTCAAATATTAGATATATAAGTCGACAATGCTGTGGGATTTAATAAATCAAAATCCGTCATCAGTTGAGTATTTACATTTTTGTATTTTATAATCATTTTCTTAAAACAAACATCTAAAACAAAAATATTTAATTTAGATTAGATCGTCAAAATCGTTTCAAAATGATTCGACGTGATTTTTGATATTCTCGCTTAAATAATTTAAAAAAAAATGTTTGAACAAAATTTAAATAAAATTTTTCATTTATAGGAAAAATATAAATTTATGAAATTAAAAAAAATAAGTTGGAACGTTTTTTAATTTTTTTTAATCCATAGTCTGTATGAACTTCCATAAATTTTAAAATTTCATAAATATTAAAAGAAATGATATTAATGCAATTTTTAAGTATTTCCAAACTTCGTTAACATAAAATTCATCAATTAAAATAAAATTGATAGAACAACATTTTCCCACTCAGCATTTTGTTGACAATTTCAGATCAAAAATTTTATGTTCACCCAAAATGTAATATTTTTTACGTTTTTTTCGACTTTGAAAACCATTGAAAGTATTAAAAAAATGTTTTTTAACTATAAATTAAAATTTATATACATCATACCTACTAAATACAACCAGATCGCTCCTGTTATAAAGTTAATTCACAAAATGGGTTTAAAAAAAAAAACATTATGAGGTGCACTTAGGCGTATACGCACTGTTGTCAACAAATAAAATATCTTTGGTTTGTGGCAATTGAAATATTTTTTTTTTTTTTTTAATGTACCTTGAAAATTTTAAGTTTTTGAAATGTAAACTTTCTCATAATTGAATTTTCAGATTGAAAACTGTTATCATCAACAACCATAATGACGGTCGAAATTGGTTGTTATTCTGTATTCCAAAATTAAAATTTTTTTATGAACCAATTTCCATTTTCTATTATTCTGCTTTTCAGTTATTCTGTATTTCAAAATTCTGTACCTCAAAACGCAGTAAATTCAAAATTGTATATATTTTTTTTATTTCTGTAAATCCAAATTGCTATTAATTAAAACTCGGATTTGAAAATGGACGTTGAAAAACTTTTATTCAATTGAAAAAAAAAAATGCAAAGTACATTTTTCAACTTTTCGAAATGTGTTCCCTGTGCTGCTACTTATACTTTTTAGTTCCATTGCTTGATTACTGTCATAAACTAACAAAAATCCAAGCGATTATTTCGAATTTGATATTGTATTTATTTCAATCAAAGCGACCTAAAGTCAGGTTTTCTAAGTTTAAAATTTTGTATTCCAAAATTCTGTAAATGGTAAAAAAAAACAATTGAAGAAACTGAAAACACAATTATGGAATTTTGGAGTCCTTGGAAAAAAACTCCAATCACTAACAGAATTTTGGAGTACGCAGAATTTTCAAATACTGAATTTTGGCACCAACATAATTTTGGATTTACAGAATTGTTTACCCATTCAGAAATTTCATCCCAACCTGATTATAGTACTTACAACAATCGATAATTCCACAGAAATCTGCTCCAATTTATTTCACTTTTCATAGAGCAACACCTAGAGCCCTCTCGTTTCCAAAGATGGAAGCAATATCCTTGGAAACGAGGTGCCTATAGAATAATTAACCTATCAAAATTATTTTTACACTGCTCTCTTCCACTTTCCTTTTTTTATGTTTTAACTTTATTTTTCTCTGCACATCACTGTAAAAAAAAAAGAAGAAAAAAAAAACAAAACTAATCCTTATAAATGCACACATAAGAAGAGATCAATCCTTGTCAAGAACCACAAGAACACCCTATAAAACTCGACCAACCTAACTGATGCAATCTGCAAAAATCAATCTAAGTACCGACCTGGTTCAATTGAATGTTTCCTATATCGTTATACCAGATACTATATACTTATACTCCCTACTTGCCTTGAATCTGTGTGTTTTCAAGGAAAATCCAACAACAACAACAACAAAAAGAGAAAGGATGACTCCTATCGGGCCCATTGTCTGATTAAGTTTTAGTTATTATGGCAATTGCGAAGGCGATCAAGCACCACCATCAGAATCTCCCAGCATGCTCGGGCATATACAGCAAAAAAAAAAAAAACAAATAAAATACACAATGGGCTGCACACCGAAAAAAGGCATACCAACTACAACAACACAAAAAAAAATAAAAGGATACAATTGGACGAATGGGGCCATATCCTTAAGGAGAGATAGATAGCAAGTAGCAGTAGGTGGTATTGGCTTCCGCATATCGATGGCTATGTGGTTTGGTTATAGCTCAAGGAAAACTTTTATTCCGCTTAGTGGCCCATTCAAACTGTGATACAAGTCCGGTTATTGCCAGGCTTCATCATAGCGTAGAGAATATCTGTGCGATGATAGTTGAGAAACTACCGCACAAAGCTTCACCCTGATGAGGACCTTCTCCTGCACTGCCACCGCCACCGCCGCGCCGCTGCACCTTAAAACCAAAGAGGTGGACGGCGCGGCGCGGCGATGGCGGTGGAGTATTTTACAAAAGTTCTATTTATTTTGCTCTCTTTGTTGGAAGGAAAAGTTTCTTGTTATTCTTTTTATTTGCTCAGCTAACGGGTTTTATAAATTTTTTTTTTTTTACTTTCCTGAAAACTCTCCTGGATCATTCAAGGAATTAATAAAACTTGTAGATAGTCGTTGTTATTCCTTTCTCGAAGAGATACTTTTACTTCAGCCAAAAAATAAAAAAAATAAAACTATTGCTAATTTCATTTTCTTTTTTTAAAAACTTCATTTTTGTCTTCTTTTTTTCCAGATATGTCCATGGGATAGGTTCAGAGACACGGAATTCACTATTTCATTTGCATAACGGACGAGACCTAGTTTTGGTAACAACGTGCCGTCATGGCAAAAGCTGGAGGGAGCTCCAGGATGCCAGATGCGACGAAGACAATCGCGAGTACGATAGGTAAGTTCAGTAGTGTATAAGAAGTATATCTAATGCATTTATAGAGTTTTAGTTTTTATTTTTTTCTTGTTCTTCTTCTTCTTCTTCGTAAGAAAGAAAATGATTTGTCAAGATTAAGCGTAACGGACCGTCCATCCGTAGTCCGTACCGTACCTAAGACTTTATAGGTAAATGGAGAGGTTGAATAAAGAAGAAAAAAAAAAAAAAACGCAATTGATAAAGATTACATGACTTTTTGAGTAGAAAGGGATATAGAACACAGGATATAGTGTGATGCCTTTCCTTCCTCCTTCTTTTTTTTTTTTAATGGCGTTGCGTAAGAATTTTTGGGATTTTCTCTCCTTTTAAGTTTCTACTTAGGTAGGATTCAGAAAGACTAAGTTGAAGGAAATCCTTTGAAACATACGAAAAGTTATCCTGAATAATGAGAAGAACATCACGAAGAACACGAAGGACTTCACATGAATATTTCGAATTGAGATTCTTAAAAAAAAATGAATTCAAGCATAAGATTAAAGAAATTTGAATAATTCACTTTTTTTTTTTGCAAGTCCAAGGAGTGGTGTTTGTATTTTTGATATAGTGATTTAACATCCATTATGGATTTTATTAAAAAAAAAAAAGAGGTTAGGTGTTACTGAAAATATAAGAAAAGGCAAAACAGAAGTCAGTTTCAGGTTCTTTTAGTAAAACAAATTTAGATTTTCTTATACTGTCCATATTAAAACTGTAGATAATTTATGAATTTTATAAATTTTTGTTTTTTGGGAACGGGTTGTTGTTCTGTTTTCCAAATTCTGGATTTTATTTATTTTATTTACATTAGAAAATCCTACAGGTAAATAAAAGAAAAATTGTTTAAAAAATTAAGTTATTGAAAATATTTGATCAATTTTTTTTTTTCCAAAAAGCCGTTGCTAACCATACCTACCCGATTTTTGATTTTTTGTGTTTTCATTAGAAGGTTGACGGATTGCCCATTCAACGCCCTTTATTGTTTTTATAATATTGCATATCAAAATTTGGAATTTTTTTTTTTGACTTTTGAAAAACGAAATCAGAGTTTTTTTTTCAAAACCTAATATAAGTATTTTGTTTTTAAGTGGATATTATTGAATATTCCAAACTTGCATTGCATTTGTTTTCTAAAAACATTTAAGAAATTTTTTGTACACAAAAATATTTTTGGAAAAAAAACCACTTCAAAGTTTTTTGAAAAGATACATTAGATCAGTTTTAATATTTTTTAAAATTTTTGTTTTATGTATAAATATAAAGCTCAGCTCAGTCGTGCAATTTATTGTATTTTGAAAATATTTTTCAAAAGCCGAACATTTTTTTTTTCAAATACTATTTCAAAGTATTGAATACTTCTTATTAATTTTAGATGCTATTGAATAAAAAGTTTTATTGCAATCAAATGAACTGTTTCAAGAAAATCGAATAACAAAATTGAGTCTATGGCAAGTAGCGGTACCTCTTATATTTTGGATTTTTTTTTTTCATATAAAGTGAGCCAACTTCTATGTAAATTTACAGAATTTTACAGGAAGGCAAAAAATTTATGGCAGTTACCGTTATTTTAAATTCAGCTTAGAACAAATCATTGAAAAATAAAAATAGGGTGGTGCCAAAAATATATTCCAGGGTTAGAGAAGTAAGTTTCCGTTGTTATAAAGCCAACCCAACTGAGGAAAACCGGAACAATTTCAAACAAGCTAGAAAGACCTGTAACGACCATATCCGTCGAATTTTTACATGATCAAAAATTACGGCAAAAAATTCTACAATGTACAACAGGTAGTACAAATTTTTGGTCATTTGTAAAAAAAACATTCGAAATTCTACTTCGTCTTCGGTTCCAACGCTCGTCTACAATAACACATCTGTTGTCAGCTCACGAAACAAAGCCAATTTGCTTGTAGCACAGTTTGCTGTTAATTCGACGCTGCCAGATAGTGTTATGATTCCTCTTGTACTTGAGAGCGTAAGTGATTCTATCTGACAAATCTTCTTTCGCACTCGTGCAGTTGCAAGAGTCCTGAAGGACCTTGAAATTTGGAATTGATGGTTGATGGATGATTGATGGAACCGTTTAATACAAGTTGTATTGGATGATTTCAAGTCTGATGTTCACAAAATAAAAGCTGGTGTGCCCCAGGGCTCTGTTTTGTCACCGACTCTCTTCCTTATTTTTTTTATCAATGATCTTCTGTCTGAAACTTCTTATCCAATAAATTGTTTTCAAATTTTCATCCCTCTTCTTCAGATGTTAAATTAGAACGGCAGCTTACGATTAAATTCTGATCTTGACAGCATTGTCCAATGGGGATTTAAAAACGGTGTAGAATTTAATGTCTTCTGTCGTTGAAGCGAAACCAGTAACCAATAACCTTTCAGTTCTCGGTGTGTTAAGTGTTTCTCCAGCGATGCAAGATTTTTTTTTCATTCTTTAGCCGCACTACGATAATGTGGAATGCTGTACCCTATTCTGTCTTTCCCTCCGATTTTAACATTCAGAATTTTAAAACCAATTTGCATCGGTATCTTTTTTTCAAATCCTTCCCTATTTTCCAAACGCTCGCACTGTGTTTAAACATTTTAAGGATAGTCAAAACCCCTTTTGTGTCGAAACAAGAAAGAAATCGTACAGGAATAGGGGTCTATTGCCCGTGTTGAAAAAATAGTATTTTTTTTAGAACTAGAGCAAGGCAAGCAGACCCCTTTTCCCCATCCTCCGCCTATGTGCATGAATGAAATGCACTGATTCTTTGGTACTAATAGGTCATATAACTCCATCTGTAGTGAAATAAGTTTAAAAACTTTCGTTATTATTTATGAAAGGGACAGTTCAAAGAAGACTATATTATCAAACTCAAAAATCATTTGACTCTCTATTTGACTTTGACTTCTCTGTATGAAATGAAAATTAATATTATTTAAAAAAAAAAAAAGTTCTCAAAAACTATACACCAATATACCTAATAATTTCCATTTGCATGATTCTTTGCTTACTTTATATTGTTTCTTAAAAAGTCCACAAACTGTTTTGACATTTATTCGAATATAATTGAGAAACCAATTCAAGAGCAATCTCGCAATATAAATTTTTATTTATTGTTCGTTGAAGAACAAACTTTTCTTCCATACACTACACACGAACATACATAATAACAACAGCAAAAAAAATGAAAAAAGATTTTTGGTCCTGAAAACCAAGCTATAAAGAAAAATGCCCAAGGATATATGAATTTCTTGTTCTTGTTCTTGTTCTTTTGCCCTGTCCCTGTTCGCCCGCATATATGAGAAAAATTTTCATGAAACTTCTTCCCATATTATATCTGTATGTCTTGCTTGATAGCCTTTTAAACGATAAAATAAATCATTTTTCTTTTTATTTTAAACTTTTCTTTCGTTTGAAACCAATTTTCATTTTGGTGAAAGATGATGCATACTTTTTCTTGTTTTTTTTTTTTGTATTATTTATCGATTTTGTTTTAGTAAAAAAAAAGAAGGTACCTAAACAAAAAGCATTTGAAGCTTAGATATTTTTGATGAAGAATTTTAAATCTTCAAAAAAAAAAAATTATAATTTTTGAAATCATGTTCAAGATGTGATGCACGTGATTGAAATTTTAATATTATTTTTAGGTACAGTGAGTTGTTAAAGACTTTCAAAAGATTTATGCGTGAAAATTTTGTATTTTTTTTTTTGCGACATTTAAAGAAGATTTCATGGGAAATAATTTCATGGGAAGCATAGCTAAGATGGCATTGTGAGCTCATTCTCTTATTTTCTAGTCTCGCATCTGTACAATTCGAAGTGAAATGAATTTATGTTAAACCGCATTATATCCCCGACGCTAAAAGAAATTTTTCGCTGAAGAACTGAGCAAAAGAAAAGCATTCAAAACAGTTTAAATAGCCCAGTGACCAAAATTTAAAAAAAATGGCTCCATAAAAATATATTCTGAAAAATAAATTTGACACTTATATTTATGTTATGTGCTAAACTATTCAAAAATATCCCAAATCTTAAGTGTCAAATGTCTTTTTGAAAAAAAAAGTAAAGAAAAAAATATTGCCGATAAAAAATTAATCACACAAAAATTTGTCAGGAAATAACAACTTTGTGTCGGAATCAGAAATTGGTTAGAAAATAAATTGTGAAGAAAAGTTTTGTCTAAACCAAAAAAAAAACATTTTTCCTCAAAAAAAATATGCTTGGCAATTTCTTTTATGTTGAAACGTATTTTAATAACTTTATTTTAAAAAAAATGACCATATTTTCACAAAATTTTTATTTGAAATTTCTTATATTCTTGGATAATTTTTTTTTTTGTCTGCAACATTTATTTTTTTTCCAGACAGTCATATTTCTTTTGACATTTTTTTTTTCAATTTTTATAAATTTCTGGACAGTTTTTTTTTACTTCTACCCTTGATTTTCTCTGCAATTTTCACTCAACTAGGTTTATTTTTTATGAATCGAACAAGTTTTATGACTTTGATGGCTGTCCAAACTGCAGCGGAAAAATTATCTGCAAAGTTCAGGATCATTCTTTTGTAGCCTCCACGCACTTGACTTGAAAACAAATAATTTTCCATTTTTCAGATATTTAAAAAAGTTTTTGGAAGTCATATAAGTAGGTACCTTTATATATTTTTTCGGTTTAATCATTTTTTGTTCAAACGCCAATCTCTCTCTCTAAAATCTAAATTCACAAAGTTCCTAGGCTACGAAAACACATTTGATTTCCTCTGAAGTCAATCTGGTTTTCACAAAATATCTTCTTCGGCTGATGTTGAATAACTCAGAAAAATATCAGAAGCTTAAAAATGTATCATTTCAGTACTGTCATTCAATTCTCAGAAATGTATTTATCAAGCATTTCAAACTCTAGCGCTGCCATTGAAATCCTTGCCTTTCCATTAAAAGTAGGTTGTTCCTTGTCTCGAAGGTAATATTATGTATAATTTTTTTTTTTTAATTTCCCATTAATTTCAATATTAAATCCTGACATTGAAATATTGCACGCTTTCGACATCAAAATTCCTCTCCCATGTAATTATTTTCCTTGAACCTTTTGCACGCTTCATCCACCAATTACAATTATAGGTAAATTCAAAACAACAACACCAAAAAAAAAAAGAAAAAAAAATTATTACTAGTCACTTCCTTCTTTTCCATCCCTCAAAAAGTAACATAATTACATTTTGAATGGTTTTGCTAAAAACGCTTTACTTCTTAAATTATAACCAAATGTGACTTTCATTTGGCATTTCCTTCACATTCACACACAACAATTAAAAGAGATTCCTTGATATACAAATAAATATATATTTGTATATAAAAAAAAAGTATAAAAGTTACTCTGGCTATATAATTAGTCTTTGACACGCTATAGCTGTGAAAGAACCAGGGAAATTGCCTTTTTCCATACAAATCCACTTCCACATCCTGGAAAATGGAAACGAAACAAAAAACAAGGAATGGTTAAGAACTGACCATTTTTGGAGAAAGTTGAATTAGATTTTGTGTTTTAATTGTTATTGCTGATGTTGTCGATGGGCTGTCAGATTTCGGTGATTAACTCTTACAACTTAAGTAGGCATTTAAACAATTATGTTTTGGGATTGGTTTGAAGGATTAAGGGTTTTTTGGAGAGAGAAAGTTTAATGGGAGTTCTTTTTATGGTTATGGGGGAAGTGTTACCCAAATCAATTTTGTTTTAATTGAGTAACTTTCAAAGTTTAAAGAACAGCTTTGAATGAAATTTAAAAATTTCACAAACTTTAATAATTGCGTACGAATCTTCGCAAAAATAAATTTAAAAAAATATTATCTGTTATAATCAACTTGTGCTGCCATGTGGTGTAGAGGTACTATAAGAATTTCGCCTAGCTTTTGACCTGAATGTTCGAAAGTAAATTTTGCGAATTTTCCATTTTTGCAACTTTTACATTCAAAAAACAAGTTTTTCGAAGTTGAAAACGTATCTGCGAAATTTAAAAAAATTCTTAATTCATTTTGGTCTTCGCAGTATATGATTACTTAAGTTGCAATCGACTAACTTTCCAACTTCCTACAATTTAAGTTTTGCGAACCAATTGTTTTTATATTTTTTTTTTTGTATTTGTTTGCGTAGTTCGCAAACATGGGGAATTGTTTTTATATTTCCAGCACATATTTACTTTAGTAAAACTTCGCATTTTCTTTTTTCTAGGAAATTTTGCAGTAAAAATATGATTTGTTTTTAGATTTTGAAAATATTTTTTTTTTTTTGACTATCTGAAAATCTATACTTTCGCAAGTAGCTTTTTCACTATGGTTGCTAACTTGCGAAATATAAATTTTTAAGAAAATCTAATTTTTTCAATGCCTTGAGCAGAAAACAGCAAATGTGTTAACATTTATAAAATTAGATTTAAAAAAAGAAAATAAGAAAAATTGCGAACCAACCATTTGTGTTGTTTAAAAATTGCTAAACAATTATTTATATTGTTTTTTATCATCCTTAAAAAAATATTGTGTTGTATTATTCTCAACTTTTGGTGCTTAAAAGTTTCCAATGTTTCATATTTTAATTATCGAAACCAAAAATAACACTTGCGAAATTAAAAAATCAATTTATGAATTTCGCAAACATATTATAGTAACGCAATCACCTGTTTGTAAGAAAATCTATTAAAAAAAAATATGGGTTGTTCGCAAAGCTTGCAAATTTTTGAAATTCTTATTTTAATATAAAACAGACAAACAATTTTCGGTTATTTTTTAATCTTCTTTTATATTTTATTTATTGAACAATATCTAAATGACGTCGCGCATTCTTCTTTTTAGATAGGTAAAAGAAGTTCCTTCGTTAAATTTGTGAATTTTTAAATGAAGATTTTTCCAATAATAGGCGTTATTTTGAATCCCCCTATTTCGGTAGTTGTCACTTTTGAAGTTGTAATTTTTTTCACGTTTGACAAGGAGAAACTACGCCATTAATAAAAATGGAACAATACACGCCTCAACAAAATTAAAATTATTAAAATTCACCATAAAAATAGTGGAAATTTGGCAGAGACGGTTCGTAAAACTAAACTTCTCGGACCGCGATTCAGAAATAGGCGGAAAAATTTAAGCTGTCGGAACAAGTATAAGCGATGTGAAGAATAACACCCGTGCGCGTGCGTCGTCGGTTGCTCAAGATCAACCAAGAATATATCTGCTGCTGTAGCCCAAAAAAGCCCATTCCTCGTCGTTCTTTGGAATTGGGCATTCCACAAACGTCATTACACCGTATTTTGTATAAAGAATAAGGTCTTAGGGCTCATAAAGTTCAGTTAATACAAGAACTCAAGCCGGCCGATCATCAACAACGTTGATGGTTGGCTACGCCAACATACAGCCCAGCGTCAATTCAAGACCTCAAAGATGGAATTCAAGAAGCAATTGAGGGCAAACAGCAGCCATTTTACGACTTGGTGATGGAAAATTTCACGAAAAGGATATTGATATGTTAGTGTAGCTATTTTCTTTATATTGAAAATGGGCATTTTGAAAAAAAAAAAACATTCAAAAACCTTAAAAATAAATTAATCTCACAGGCAGCACGCTGCAAGAATGACAAGCCATACAAAAAACCCCTTCAAAGGAATTAAAAAGAATTAATAAAAAAATTCTATGACCAGTGGTCAACCTCTTTCCACTCAACTCCCTCCCTCTATGAACAACGAATTGTTGTCTTACAATCAGAGTCCGGAAAAAAAAGAAAGAAACCGAAGGAACATCAAGAGACTTGTGTGAGTTAATAAAAATGCTAGTCGGTTCAAGTGAACTTGATAATTGGAAAACCTGTTCGGGGTTATGAATTCACAAGTGGCTGCGGTGTGGTGGTGCGATGCGTAGTGCGTCGGCTTCAGTCGATCTTTAGCTGTGGAAGAGTGAACACGTAGCGACTTCCCCAGAGACTTAAAACTAGATTCAGAGTGCTAATTCAAGTACACTTTTAGTATAGCTATTTATATAGAAGAGTAGCTCAGTGGTTAAGGTGGCTGACCGGCAAGCGAAGGGTCAGCAGTTCGAGTCCCAGACGGGCATCAAAATTATTTCTGCTTTTTTCACAATAGAGAAGTAGAAAACTTCATTGAAGAAGAAGAAAGACAGCTGATGACAAAAAACAAAAAAGCAGGGGCATCGAAAGGTGTCTCTGGAACAACAACAACGATGCAGCCAGCAACGGCAGATAAAGCAGGTACATCGAAAGATACCCACGCCACAACATCCGATGCAGCAACGGCACCATCAACCGTTGCGCCGATGAAGAGAAGGAGGAGGATCAGGAGTGTGCCTAACCTGGTAAAGCGTCGCTCCATACCCACAGCTGAGCTGCAAGCTTTAGGGAAGGAGACGGCGCGCAAGGCAAAGGCAAAATCAGCAGCCAAATTCCAACAACAACTAAACACCTCGTCATCATCATCATCCGATGACGAAGACAGGCAAATCCATTATATGTCCGAGGGTGAAGAAGGGCTTTATGAAATTGAAATGGTGGACCTCACCTCACCAGAGGCGTCCGCTGAAGAGGAGGAAGTCGAGGTACAAAGCCTACAAAACGAGATAGGGCAAGTACAGGGGGAGATTGAGACTCTCCAAGCTAGGCTCACCCCCCTGATACTGGCCCTGAAAAACAAGAATGAGGCGCGCCGCCTGAGAGAGGAACAGGAGCGCCAACAGAAAAAAATACTCCAGGCGCCTCCGAAGGGGGCCCAGCAGAAAAGTGGTAATGGTGAGCTGCAACTGCCAACACCGCAGATCCATCAACCAAAGCAGCAACAACAACAGCCGCTGCAAGAAAACAAGCCACCGCAGCAGGCAAAACAGCAACAACAGAGGACACCGCAGCAGCATAATGAACAACAGCCGAAAGCGCAGAGGAAGCAGGAGAAACAGCAGCAGGAAAACCAACAGCAGCAGAACCAGCAGCAGGAGATTCACCAGCAGCAGCCACAGCCGCCTACAACAAATAAAAATGAGAGGGTGCCACCCATCAATGTCCATAAAATGGAATTACAGGAAACAATTGATCTATGTAAGTCGGCCATAGGCTAAAACTTTATTATTAAAAGACTTAGTAATAGTAGACACGCTATTCACTGCACAACAGTGAAAGACCATAACAAAATTAAAGACGCGTTGATTATAGCCACATCTGAGTTCTTCAGCTTCACGCCGAAAGCTGAAAAGTTTCAAACGGTCCTCTTGAAGGGCATAGATTCCTGCACGGAACCGAATGAGCTCTTAAATGAGCTCCGCCAAAAAGCGGGCAACGATCTCGACTTCATAGAGGTCAAGCCCTTTACAACAGTCAGAGCCAGACGGGAGAAACATAAATTACCGATCTCCTGGTTCAGTTCTCACCCAACAGCAAACTGGATAGTTTGAGGAGGATTTCCGTCTTCAACTACCAGGTTGTAACTTGGGATAAATTAAAGAGGCACGGTGACATGCTTCAATGCATGCGCTGCCAGCTGCAGCAAACTGCGCAATGCAGTCACGCTGCGTTAAGTGTGGTGAGAACCACAATAAGGGGGAATGCTCATTGGGTAAGGAAAGGGTCCAAGACAAGACCCAACTCAAATGTGCACATTGCCAGAAAGACGGGCACCCCGCAAATTATCGAAGATGTCCTTTCTTTCAGGATATAAAAAACAAAAAAGCGAGGCAAACAGAAGTAGAGAAACGCCCACCAACGACGCGTGCTCCTACAACAAAGCCCGTAAATCCCCAAATCTCTTACGCCCAAATGGCGTCAGGGAGCCAGAGAGCTCGACAAACTTTTTCAAACCTTACAACTGAACTCGGTAGAGAATTATTATCTCATGGCCGGTGATCTCAATGCCAAACATGTAGATTGGGGAAATCAAGTTCAAAATCCAAGAGGTGGCCATCTATTTGATTGGATGGGTCAGTACAATATCGAGTATATGCTCGACCTTCTGGCTACTGATAGGACATCGTTTCAAAGAAGCGGTTCCTATCTGGACCTATTGCTTAAAGACTGAAGACTGACAATAACTGACACTGTGGGTCAACGGCCAAGAAACTGTTTACGAACGATCGAGTACGACAGTGACCACTGCGGACTCGTCGCCGTAATACAGCTTCCGAACGAGCTTGTGGAGTTGGAGGAGTTTGTGCCAACGCATTCTTACAATTATAGTAAGGCGCGCTGGCCACGCTTCACCAACGCCTTATCGAGCGAAATACGTTCGAATAATATATCCCCACCAAATGACAGGAATTTAACAAATACTGAAATTGACCAATACTTGGAACAAATGGACGAGACAATACTATGAATTATGAACAGAACAATACCAAAATACAAAGAACGTAACGCAACCGACATGTACAGGAACGCGACTATAGACGCACTACATAGACAAAAAAGTGGACTACTGACAAGACTCAAACTCTTGTACCGACGGTTTACTGACCCACACGATCTGGAAATTAGGACGCTGAAGTCGTCGATCAAAAACATCAATCAGTTGATCAAGGAGAACTATAAGTTGTCCATTAATTTGTATTGGAACGACAAAATTCGGGCCGTTAAATCTAGCGACCCGAGTATGTTTCCAAAAATTAATAAAATATTTAGAAGGAATGATCAAAACGACCTTCGTGTCTTAAGCTCCAGAGGACGACAGAGAACAGAGACGTACTACTGACAGTAGGCATAGATCCAGAAGACGCCGTCTTGGACGATGACTTCTTTATTGTCGAAAATCCGCAGGAGAAAGTGGAGGCCGTGGGGGCTGCTTTCCAGCAAGTGTACAAGGTGAATGCTAGCATTCGCCCCAACCACGATCTGGAGAACAGAGCCTTGCTCCACCACTTCTACCTTCGTAACGACATAACTCAATGGCGATCGGAGAACCCTGGTTTCACCGGGTTCAATGAAGAACACATGGCGAATGCCATCATCGCTGAACGAAATGGGATCAGTTCCCTGTTAGTTACGAAGGTGGAGCTCCAACTCATCTTCGAATCACTAAGGAAAAAGAAGTCAGCAGGAGTCGATGGTATATCCAATATTGTACTACGACATCTTCCTCAGGATGCAGTTAACATATATACCACACTGTTTAACAACGCACTGAATAATGCATATTATCCAGTGCGATGGAAGACAGCTGTGGTTCATCCTCTCTCGAAAAAGGGAAAGGACAACTCCAATCCGGCAAATCTCCGGTCGATAAGTCTTCTGCCGAGTATCAGTAAGGAATTCGAGAAAATTATAAATAGAGCTCTGTCCAAGTGGGCGGAGGACAATAATATCATCCCGTATAATCAGTTCGGTTTCAGGGCAGGACATGACACCATTCATGCCGCGTCTGAACTCATTTCTGATGTCCAGTGGAACAAATCCAAAAGACAGTGCACGGGTGCTTGCCTGGTTGACTTGGAAAAAGCCTTCGACACCGTATGGTTAGAGGGTCTTTATCTAAAGCTAAACAGATTGGGCATAAGTAAACAACTTTTGTATATGCTTTATGACATGCTAAATGGTAGAAAGTTTGTTGTCAAGAGTGGCAATGTGACTTCTACCACCGTTTTTGACCTTAAAAATGGTCTTCAGCAGGGAGCGGTTAACTCGCCGATTCTATTCAGCATTTACACGAGCGATCTGATAGGTAGTCTAACTCATGCAATTGCGTATGCCGACGATCTAATTGCGTACAGAACGGCTCCAAAAGTCGAGGTCATCAGAATTCTTTTGCAGCGTGATTTCGACAAGATTCAGCGATATTGCGATGACAGGAAGTTGAAGATCAACTTTCAGAAATCAGAAACTATTCTGTTTAGGACTCCGTTGGCTGGAGCCTCAAGGGATACGAGAAAGAACTGGAAGAATCTAGTGATCGTGGGACCAGGCCGACAGCCACTGGCGAATAAAAGTGTAGTAAAGTACCTTGGCATCTGGTTGGATCAGTGTTTGTATTTCGACAGACATATAAATGCTGAGCTGACCAGAGCCAGGGGAGCTTTCGCCCTGACGAAACGCCTGTTTTACAGCAGTCGTCTGGACGCCAGGGTAAAGGTGATTTGCTACATGGCCCTTATCAGGCCAATGATTGCCTATGGATGTCCGGTGTGGTTCAACGTTGCCCCATCTCAAATGGAAATGGATTCGGGTGTTTGAGAGGCAGTCCTGCGTCGCTGCCTTGGATTACACAGAACACCAGAGTCGGAGTACAAACATTATTATTCTAACCAGGTTCTATACAACGGAGCCAACATAAACAGAATAGATAATTTCTTACTAAAGCTGATTCGGGGTCACATTGCAAGAGCGATGTCCTTAGCTAATAGCCTAATCTTCGGGGCTTACTACCCCAACACAGAATACTTTGAGAGTGTGCGTTTGAGTGGTTATATCCCGCCTAATGCATTCCTCTACTTAGACAGTCGAGGACTGATCCAGGATAGAGAGGCGATTCCGCTAATCTACCACGTCGGCCGAAGAACTGTGGATCGGCGGCTTCTGTACGAGCGAGACGTTCTTGCACAAGGCGGCGCTGAGCGACTTCGGTTCAGTAGGACTATGTCCGATCGGGACCGAAGAGATAGGCAGAAGCAAGAGAACCAGTTTTGGTGGCTCTTGTCGGAAATAGATAGTTAAAAAGTCAACCAATTTGGCCTTTGGCCGACTTACATTAGGTATAGGGATTAGTTTTAAGCAGGGACAGTCGGGTGGCACCAAAAAAACAAAAAAAAAAAAAAAACAACATAATCAACAAAACGCTGCTGTGGCTGTTCTAGTTCTAAGTAGTTTTAAGTAGTATTAAGTAGTTTTAAATAGTTTTACTTTAGTTTTTAAGTTTTATATAAAAATATAAAAATGATAGAGATACCTACCAAGTTTTTTTTGTAAATTCTTTCTTAGTGAAAAATAAAAACCATATTGAATTCTAGGATTAAATTAGTTCGTAGGCCGAAAGGCATTAGCATTAAAATAATGAAGTATAACTTAGAGCGCCCGCCTGGGGCCAGTAAGTTAGTTTTAAGTTATTGATAATTAGGCTAGTTTTTTAATGAATTTTTGTCTAGCTTTAAGATAGTTTTAAGATGAATTAAATAAAAATTGAATTTGCAAAAAAAAAAAAAGTGCGTCGGCCTCCCAAACGCTAGATCGTGAGTTCAAGCCTCGCTCGGGCAATTTTCAAAATTAATAGAACATAAGCGACCTAGAACCACTGAAAGGAGTCTGATGATTGGGTTGGTCAACGTGAAATAGCTATAACTCCAACCATTGAACTTGGTGGTAACACACACAAGTTGTTGTTGTTTATTCAAAAATCTTCAACGTCCGATCTCAAAAAATGGCATTTTTCTTGGAATATGGATATAACACTTTCTATTGGAAAACCTTGTATTTCCGGCAATTATAACTGCACCAATCAGGGACATTAAACCATCATTATCACTACACATTATAAAACAAATTCGCTTTCTCTGTCTGTCCCTATGTATGCTTAAATATTTAAAACTACGCAACCGATTTTGATGCGGTTTTTTTTTAATAGATAGAGTGATTGAAGAGGAAATACTTGTATGTATAATCAAAACTACTGGATCGATTTTAATAATATAATAATTAATTAATAAAATCACAGTAAATACTCTTTAAATCACAGGTTGAATCAACGTCAAACTATGGTGGTAATAATTTTGTGATTTTCCAGGAAATATGAGATAATAATAAAAATTGATAACATTTTACCCTTCTCCGAAATGAAAAAATTCTTTTTTTTTTATTTAAATTAAAAGATATGCACTAAAATAGATAATATTATCATGTTTGCATAGTTTGTCAAGTGTTGTTTTTTTTAATAAAGAAAAATACGGATTTTAATGAAATAGTTTAAACATTTTTTTTTAATAAATAAAAACATTCATATACCTAACAACAACAGCAGATGCGATCCAATTAAAAACAATGTGATAATTGGACAAAGTATATTTTTTTTTATTTTCAAAGGAGACAACAAAAATATATAAAATATTTCCACACTTAAATGAATCTAATAACAAAATTCTTTTTTGGGTAAAAATTAAAAAAATATTTTTAAAATAAATAATCACAACATAGGAAAAAAGCTATTTACGTGTCAAGGTTATTATATGGATTTTTTTTTGTTTGCGTTCTGTCACACGTGGTTTAATGTAATATGGAATGTTTTTTTTTTTTTATTTGGCAATTAATTTATTTGCTGGTTAGAATGATTTTAAAAAATGTGTCCACTTTGAGTAATTGATGTTCTGTTTTTGGGGTTGGTATAAAAATAACGCATCAAACATTCAAACAAAAAAAAAATATATATATTTATTTTTAATTTATTATGTCTAGGTTGTGTTTCGTGTGATATTTATTATGAATTCATAGAAATAATTAAAAACAAAAAATATATGCCACCATTTACGGAAACCATGATGACGTGTATACTATTTGTTACATTCAACAATTCATAAGTCAACTTTTTAAATATTATACCAATTTTGTATTCGTTAACGGTTGGGTTTTCGGTTAAAAAATGGTAACTTTTTATTGAAAATAAATTTGGAACTGGAAAACATTTCAACTATCGTTTAAAAACATAATTTAATTTAAATTCAAATATTTTGTACATAATATCAAGAGTGAAGTTTTTTTTTTTGTTTTACAAATAAATTCAGTGGTTTCTCATTTGTTTTGGTTTTTCAACCCCCTCACATTTTTTCGACTTTATCTTGAAAATATATTGCTCCAATTTACTATTAAGATAAAAAAAAAACAGAGAAGATGAAAATTACCCTCCTCCAAATTATTGCCTTGCCGATAAGATATTCAAAAAAAAGGGAAAATCAAGATTTTTCTTCGTTACTAAATCGATAGTAAATTTGGGTCATCTGATTCCGATGAGGTTTCATTTTAAATTAGATGTTATTTGAAGACGTGAATCATTACTTTTGTCTGGCTTGAGTTTAAAGAAGTAAAATGCACACGACAGTGTCGCACGTATTTGCTCTTAGTTTTTGAGATAGAACAAAAATGATAAATTAACTTTAACCCTATAACAAAACCGCATACGACTATGGCACTGATTGACTGATTTTATGATAGACCGGTGAGAAGATTTAATCTGTAGGCAGTTCAAAAATATTTACAGATTTTTTCAAATAAATATTTTTGGGACAAAATTTACTTAAGGACGTCAATTTTTTTGACAGTGTCCCCAAAAAGTATGTTAACGAAAAAAAAACACGGGAACTTTAAGTAGCTGGCAATTAGCTGGAATAGGTAGATATGTTTCAAAAAGTGCTTACAAAAAACTTTTTTTTTGCTTTTTTATTAAAACTTGCAAATTTTTGTAACATTGAAAATTTTAAGTGTGTGCATGTTTTTTTCAAAATATATTTTTTATTGTACATACTATTAATTTTTCAAGTTTATATACAGGGTGAGTCATGAGCAATGCGATAAAAAGCTTAGGACGTGTAGGTTGCGTTGAGACAAGAAAAAAATCGTATGGGAGGGGGGTCTATTCCCCCCCGTTTAGCCGGGAGGGGCAATTTTCGAAAAAATTGACTTAAAATGGAAAAAAAATTATTTAAAATCAACGGCTTCATTCAAAATGCTGTGCGATACGTTTTTGAAAAGCCAATAACTTTTTCTTTCATTCTGTTTTTAAATAAATCTTTTCTAAGAAATAGTTTTTGAAATATTAATTTTCAAAGTCAAAATTTTGAAAAAAAAAATGGAAAAAAAAAAATATTCAAATTAATTTTTTTCAAAATTTTACGTGCTATTTTTTTAAATGAAAAAAAAAAAGAAAATTGCAATGCAAGATAAATAAAAGGCATTGCAGTTTGCTTAGTAATTATTTCCAATTTGAATATTAACTCATTAACACGTAACGATGTCAAGCTGATACACCCGAGAAGAATTAACGGACATGCATTTCTGCTACGGTTTAGCTAATGGTCGAGGTCGTGAAGCCGAAAGACTGTACGCTGAAAGATATCGCAATAGGAGGTGTCCCCATCATAGCACGTTTTCAAGAATCCACCGACGTTTATTACGTTCTCATAAAACTCCAATTCAAAAAAGTAAAAAAAACTAAGATTAATGCTTCATAAATTGATTCGTTAAAATAAAAATAAATGTTTTTCTTAGAAGAAGGTGGTTTTGGTTTTTTTTTAATTTCTTGAGAACGACATAAAATTTTTGCATCCGGTTTTCTGATTTTGACTTAAAATTAATAAAAGCATTGAATGTTTTTCCGTTGAACCTGTTGAAGTTGATATATGCCTATTTTATGAGATAATATTTCCATTTATGAATTTTACATTTAAATTTAGAAAACATATTATTTTGTGAACATTAAACTTATATTTTTCAATTGAATTCTGATACGAAAAATTATCAACTTTGTTTTGATATTGCAAATTGAAATTTTAATGCTAAAATCAATCTTGATATTTTCAACTTAAATTTAAACTATCAATATAACATTTATTTATTTATTTACTCCCAAAGCCAATATCATTAAAGTTCTCAATTTTCTTGAGCTATTCTGGGAGAAAATATAAAACAGGGTACCTCGAATTATTTTCAGAATTATTTCAATAAAATTTGTAGTGAACTTGAACTATGAATTTTGAAAAATATTTTAACGTTGTCCACATACACATTTTTAGTTCTTGATTTTTTTAATATTAATTGGAATATCGATTTTTGCTTCAGATGTAATATGCCTTCTCTTCAGCTTATTAAATTTTATGCTGTCATTAGTGATAAGTGTTGAGCAAATTGCTCTTACCAAAACTTAAATACCTATATATATCTATGATTTTGCCATTTTACCTTGCTTTTATAACCCCCCATACCACCAAAGGACTTATAAATTATTATTTTCTATACGTCTTCGAAAATAACATGTAGGCATAATCAATCACCCACATATAACCACCAACAACAAATATTTTTTACCTTTGACGACGTGGCTTAGATATATTTGGTATAACCAACAATATACGATTTTATGATGAAATAATTTACAATCTAGCTGACGGATTCCTCTTCTTTTCCCTCTGCCATGTCGTTGTTTATTTTTTTGTACCTTTACGTTTAACATCACGCTTAAAATATCTTTCCTCATTAATGTCTTGTCTAGATAAATTGTAGTTTGACTGACTGACTGGCTGCACCAAAAAAAAAAACGTGCCAAGAATATTTTTGTTTGGCTACATCGTCATTAGTAGAAAATAGGTATATAAGATAAGCAAATGCAGTAATTAGTTTAACTCTTATCTCGAATAAATCCTTCATAAAAATAATATTTATACTTTTTTTTTTAATATTTAACGAAAAATTCATTCCATCAACTTTGTAGCTATAAAAGACGGAAAAGGAACTTCTATATGTACACAGGTATAAGGTATCTTATCCGCATGGTTTGAAATCATTTTTTGAAATACCTTCGTGTTTGCTTAAGCATTAATCTAGCGCCCATCAGAAAGTAATCATAAACAATCTGCTATAACATTTCAAGCTGGATTGCCATGTAAACACGAACACAATGCCACAACAACATTATTTCCATCTTCAGTTATATCGCTGTGCTATATAGTGATGGCCACCCTACGCCATCAACTATACCCAACCCTATGTATATGAGCTCCGTTGTCGCCGTCACCAAAATGGGTGACAACAAAACCCCCAGCACCATAAGCTTCACCTCTGATAAATTCATCACCTTAATTGGATAGAATTATTCAAACTGAAGTCAGAGTGTGCTGCCTCACGACCCATGTCTCGTGTCATTTTTAAGCCTATGACTTAACCATCACCCCCAACAACAACCCATCCTTTAGCGCCCCGCTCTCGCTCCCCATCCACATCAACATTCACAGCAGCACTTATCATCCTACCCCTTGCCCCATTTCCATGTCCTCAACTTCTGACGATGACTGAATAGAACAACCTGGAAAGACAAGGTAACTCAAAACCCACGGTATTCGAAGCTATGACTTACTAAATTGCTCCTTAAATTCAAATTTACGAAGCACAGTTTCAGATTTCAATGCACACGGAATGAGGATGGTTACGAGGACAGGTGACGACGAAGAAGCACAGTTAGTCCGCGTATACCAGGTGTGGTGTGATGGTGGGTGGTAGAGTCATTTCTCCATTCTTAAGCAGGAAAGTGGAAACGAACAAGAACGGTTTTTTTTTTTTTTTATTATTAATAGACATCCCTTATATGAGAGGACTTATGCCAGCTTACTTCGTTTTCTCCCCAACAAAAGAGGGCAACCCTGCCATCGTCAAAACCGGCTACCGGAAAATCTACACCTTGCTACCTTACCATCACCATACAGCCTTCCATATCGTTTTGGGGTTGGGAGTTCTTCGGTAAGTAGATACCTATCTAGAGGTGAGTATGTAGAGTAAAAAAAAAATCCACCCAGGCAATTCAAAATCCCCGTATATATGCAAATGCCGAAGCCTGATGTACGATTCTTTTTTTTCATTCCCTCAATAACGCAGTTTTTACTTCATTTTGGGGAACTTTTTTTTTTTTGCTTCGAATGACTTTAGACGTCTTCATCGTCGTCGTTGACGACTAGGATGATGATTACTATATACCAGCCCTTAAACCCTATATAACCTAAAGGACTGCCACAATGGTATATATATTTTAATAAAAGGAGGTATATGTGGAGGAGCGGGGGTCTGATGATGATGATGATGTTGTGCTGGGTCTGAAGCCTAAGCGTCTAGAAAAAGTGTTTTTAAGATTGTCTGAGCACTTTATAGGATACAACATCGTCGTCGTTGTCATCGTCATTGCTGGAGTAGTAACATTTCTAAGCAAATGTCCATTGATGCCAACTGAGTGATATGTATTTGATGCAAATATCAGTTAATTACAGTCTAGAAAAATAGACACCATTGCAAAATAGACACCATTAAATTTTAGTATATGGTTTAGCAAATGTCTTTTAATTCATTCAGAAATGCCAGATAAGACCAATTTACAGTCTGAGAAAGCAGACCACCTTAAAATTTTTGTCTGAAATGACAGAAATCATGAATTAAATTCATTGCTTAATATTATTGATATATCAGAAGCAAACAATACAAAATCTGAAATACTTGACATCAGTTAGTCTGATACATGAGGTTGGCCAAAATTACAGTTTGAAAAAGGAGATTGTAAACAGTCTGAGAAGTCTACCGTCGATCATATGATTATGATAGAAAATAACAGAAGTCACTTAGTTACAGTCTGAGATAGCAGACTTCACTGAACTACAATCTGGGCTAGCTTTAGCAAAATTAGTGTAGCTGACTGACTAAATAACAGACTGAAAAACCAGATGTCAGTGTGTATCACTCAAAAGTTAATTAATTACAATCCGAAATAGTGGACGTTATCTTGGTACAGTCTGAGGTAACAGCCTATTCTATTAAATGTCTTTGAATTACAGCCTGAAGTAGCAGAGGTAACTAAAGTATAAAAAAGAATATTACAATCCGAGACTGAGATAATAGTCGTCATCAAATAACAATCCAAAATAACACCAGTCACTTAGTTACAGTCTTTGAGGTTGAAGAAGAATGAAATAACAGACTGAGTTAGCAGACGTTTCTAAATAACGCTCTAGTATATTTATGTTTGCTAAATAATAGTTCGAAATGTCACTGCTGAATAAATAAACAGTCTCAAGTAACTTAAAGTCTAAGAAAGCTGTTTCTAATAAATTAGTGTCGAATATAGCAGACGGTAATAAATTCCAGTCTAAAATAGCGGACGTCATCTAACATCAACCAAAGGTAGTAATCATAGATAAATTAAGATAGCAGACTTAACTAAATTCCTGTATGAAATAACAGAGTTAAAATTTTACAGTCTGAGAATGCAGACTTAACTAAATTACACTCCTAGATAGCAGACGTCAGTTAATTGCAGTCTTAAATATTAAATCTCGCTCAGTTACAGTCTAATATTATGCGTCATTAAATTACAGTTTAAAATAACAACAGCTACTTGACAAGCTGAGATAGCAGAGGTCTCAAAATACCGTTCTGCAATAGTTATTAGAATCTTTGATTGCAGAATTAATGAAATTACAGTCTTAAATAGCAAACTTTACTAAAATATAGTCTGGTTCATTTCTAGCTGAATAATTGTCCCAATTAGCAGTTTGACTCAATAACAGCTTGAAAATGCAGACGTTGCTAATTAAAGTCATTGATAAAATTGTTGTTACAGTCTGCAGAAATAATTGTGACTAATTTACAGTCTGAGAGAACAAACGTCAGTTACCTAGAGTCCAGAATATTAAATGTCACTAATTTTAACTCTGATGTTAAAGACGTGACTAAATTACAATTTGAAACAGTGAAATAACAGAGAGAAAAAATTACAGTCTGCTGAATTACAGATCAGTGATAGCAGACTACATTTGGTTTGGAGGACATTATTTAATCTCGTCCTTAGTTTTAAAATATACAAAATTTATCATAAATTTCTATTTTAAAATGAACCTGGCAACATAAAACTCCTTTAGGTAAATAGATAGGTCTCAATCTCAACAAAATTGTCACTACAATGTTGAAAGAAAGAAGCAAAAAAAATATAAAGCTCTCTTTTATTCCCTTAGCATTTTGAATGTGTTCTCCCTTCATGATGATAGCACACACAGAGGGACCAAACTTTTGTGATAAAAGAATATTATTGTAAATCGGCAGGACAAAAGGATATTATTTATTCGAATACCCTTGAAGGCGATGATGATGATGATGGTTTGCATATAGAGAGACAGAGCGAGAGCACTTGATGCGCCCTTGCATGAAGATGAGAGGATGAAAGACGCGCGTGGATGCGGTTGAAACAAAAGCTTCTTAGCATATGAAAAGCGTGCTTATCAACAGAAGCTTATTAAGGACGCGCGTATATAAAAAAAAAAAATTATATTTCGCATATACTTACATGCAAAAGGAGCTTGCTACTGCTACTGTTCCTGTATTGAAGATGACGAGAATTTTATACAATTTGCATTTTATGCATTTCTTTATTAGAAGTTTATTCTTCCATTCAATGTTTAGAGTTCTTTTTTTTTTTTTTTTTATGGAAATAAAGTATAATATAGCAGTGGGTATTATCTAGCTATGTATGTATATGAAGAAAAACGAATTTTCTAGATATTTACCCAGCACACATATTGCATGAGTAGGATACATTTTCTTTCTTTATTTAGTTTTTTTTTTTTATGTAGAAGACTTTTTTAAGGAACCTAATAGCTTTAGGTCCTTAAGAAAAGAAATGCATTTTTTTTTTTGTTTATTTTTGAAGAAAAAGTAACTTCTATATAAATGGTTTGCATAAAGATGAGGTTCTTCTAGAATGAGGAATAATAAAAAATATTTTGTAAGCAAAACTAACAAAACAAATGGAATGATATTTGGTATTAAATTACCTACATCTGCACGTGGTGGAGAGGCTGGTAACTTTTTTTTTTTTGTTTGATAGAACTCAAGAACTAGGCATTTGGAAAAATTGGATCACTTAACGCAAAAGAGAAGAAATTTTCTTCTATAAATTTATATTCAAAAAGAAAAAAATCCCGGCAAATGAATTTAATGAAGATTACTGTGAATCTTGAAAAGAATGAAGTGGAGAGTTCTACTATATCCCCATAAAAGAACTTGAAAAAAAAAACGCAGAAATTTTCATTAGGATTAATGATAACAAAGAACATAGGGTACGTTCAATGTAATTTTTCTAAATCATTTTTATACTTGCGACAATAACATAGGAACTTGAGATTTTGATCAAACACTAGCTTACTGTGATAGCGAAGTCGAAAAATTTGTGTTTCGCAATTCTTAATGTCTGTTCGTTGAGATGTAGCCTTAACGGGTGGGTGGATTTTCTTGAAGCTTAGTCCACAATGATTTTTGGCCGTGTCTTCACTCGTTTTTTTTTTATTTTTTACATAATGGTAACGGAAGCTTAAGAAAAATAAAATTATTATTTTCAAAATTGAATATTGTAAACACGCCTGGATATATAGATATATACATACATAGGTACATATACTCGTATGTGTGTATATTTTTGAAATTTGGTACAAAATTGTGTTCTAATATTTAAAATAATACTTTTGAGCAAAAGCTAATTTTATTTTCGAAAATTACGGTACCTCCCATACAAAATTTCAAATTTCTCAAACACAATTTTGATAAAAAATATATTAAAAAAATAAAACAATTTCCAAAAACTCAAGTTTCGTTTACAAAAGTTTTAAGTTTGAAAACAATTTTTTATAAAACAGTTGTATTTATTATTAACTTGATTTGAAAAGTTTATCAAAAAAAAAAAACCTTTGCTTTAAAAAAAGCTAAAACATAGCATTTTAAGTATTTTATTTTTTAATATTTATTTTCTGGCAATGCGCTCAATATTGCCATATTTCATAAAACATTTTTTTTTTTATCGTAAAGAATAATAAAATTAAAAAAAAATTATATCGTTTTTCATGACTGAGAGTTGAAAGCGTTGCTCAAAAAAGACGTGGTATATGTCAAAATAAATGTCTATGTCATTACATTATATTTAGTGTGGCCGCATTGCTGCTTTCAATGTTTGTTAATTAAGAATGGACTTTAAACACGTGGTTCGAAAGGAATGCGCTGCTTTCCAAAAAATAGGCCTGCAAACGAAAAAGAGAAATTTAACATTTTTTTGTTCACAAATAAAATAAATACAAATTCCTTTGAGTGGGTTTTACTGTACTATTTTATTTATATATTTAATACAAATATAAAAACAAAAAAAAAATATTTAAAAAAACTTTTGGAGCATAATGTATTTATTTAAAATTATTTTGAAAATAAAATAAAAACAATTTAAAAATAAAAAATGTGAGACTTTAAACGGGTGTTACTGTACTTTCTTAAATTATTAATATATTATATCTATTCTCATAGAATTCATAAAATATTGCTTATTGCTTTAATTTAATATTTTTTTCAAAAAATTAAAGTTTTGCATGCAATTTTTTATTCAATTTTTTAAAACCATATCAATTACTTCAAAACAAACTACCATAACTATATTTCCCGTCTTCGAAGGATAACCTCTTTAACCTTCACCAAAAAAAACTTTTGTTATCCAGCAAATTGAATAAATATTTTTTTTTTTGACTTAAATCTTCCCTAAATATAAATAAATATAAAATTGAAATACATTTTATTTAATAATGTGTGAAAATTGATAGACATCTATCATATAAATCAAATACAAAATTAAAGTAAATAACACTTAGGTATTTAAATTGATTCATCACGATTGAATAGACATTGACATTCTCTGCTTAAAGTCTAAACATCAGTTTCTCGTTAACATAAATATCAATTAATTACATCAAAAGGGCACTCTAAACATTCTAAATCTGATAACGTCCTTTAAATTTTCTCGTTTATATATAGTAGAGAAAATGCTTTTAACTAGGTATATATGTAGGTATATAAAACCATCCACCACACCACCCTGCCCATCTACTTGTTTGCCTTGCCTCAAGCCATACATAATTTCATATCAAGATAACTTGAAAACTTTAATTGCTTTCAAAGTGTTTTCCTCGCCACCAAAGTATATGTATAGGTATATATAAATATATTGAAAGTCTGATCAAGTCACTTCGATATTCTCAATCAAAACTTATAAACCTCCCTTTCTTTTGCCAACATACATCACATAGACCTATGTATACCCTCATAATAAGTTTACAAAATTACATTAAACTCACGCCTTAATAAGCTCCTCTTGATGGTTCTCGAACATCAAATACAATGCTTTATACTTTAACTAGGTATGTCTATATCATTTTGAACCCATCTCGCCCTCATTTGTCAGGTATTCAATTTCCGATAAATTTACAACCAATTCACCCAAACCATAGAGTTTTCGATATTATCTGACCGTGTCACACGACCTTTTCAAAAGGATACGTCCACCTTACTACCCCTTTTTACATTTCTTGACAATAAAAACCCAAGAGTCATGTTTTCTAACACTTCCCATTCTTCTCGAATTCGTCTCTACTTCTAAACTTGGCACAAAAGGAAGGAAAACAGAATTGATTTTTACACAAAATGGCCAACGAAGCCATCCAGTCAGCCAGCCAGCCAGCCAGCCAGTAGTATCTATATAAGCCAGCCAACCCCTTTTCAACCTTTCCATACACGAAAAAACGGCACAAATCGAGTCAATGGCACACAAATTTAATTAAACTCTTTGAACTCTCTCTCTCTGCTTTCAGTGTTGCTGCTTCTGCTACTGCTGCTGGTGGTGCTGACTCTTAACTTGTGACTCTCCCCTCAACTCAATAACCCCATCCAAGTATGGAGTCGTTGCAAATGGAGTGGTGGAGTATGAAGCTGTATGGAGAACCAAGAGTCGACTCTATCGACCATTGCCTGTCGGTTTAATTTGTGTTTGCATAACCGAATCCAACGAACTTTGCTCCCCCCCCCCTCACTCTACTGTTTTCAACCATTCAACTTTTCATGGCCGGAAGGGGTGCTGCATATATACAGTGTCGGGCCAAAATCGGGCCGACTTCGAACGCCGCGCCGCGCCGGCCGGGCATGGGTGAAACAAGTGTGTGATTTATGTTGCCATCGTTTAACTGCAGCCATTTAGATTGGTGGCCCTCTTAATTGTTCATTAATCTCATTCAAATGACTAGCGGCACACAGGACCTTTTGTTATTTGCTTGAATATCTACATATATGTAGGTACGTGTGGTTCTTTTTCTGTATAAAATAGTAGGGGGGGATAATTTTTCGTCAAGGTAAAAACGAACGTACAAACGTGGTTTACCTGGTTCAGCTTTTGATATGCTAGCTAACGCCTGTGCCGTCGAACGACGCTCGTAGCTGCCAGTATGCCAAAAGCCTTATGCACACCTGCAAAACCTTTATACTTAATCCGACTCGAAGGACCTGACGTTATGTGTCGTCCATTTGTGTTACTCCAAGGAGAAACACACTTTTAACTTTGTTTTTTTTTTATATATATATTTTTGCGCGAAAAGGGAAAAACTTTTAATTTTTGAAGGGATTTTTTATAAAAGTTTGTCCTTAAGGGGTTTTTTTGTACTTGCTTCTTAGGGTGAGTATTGGATATCTGAAAAAAAATTATCAAGATGTTACCTACAACATTTCCGTTACGTTCTATTGAGAAAGACTTTTGAAGCCAAAACTATAATGGAATGTTGTATTTAATATCAATCTTATTGTTTGATACTGTTTCTTTTTACAACGAAATTATTGATTTATTTATGGTTCCAATAGATTTTGGTTATTCTTTGTTGCTATTTGCAGTGGAGTTTTTCTGTAAACGACTTTACAGAAACCTTATAGAAGTCTTATAGAAGCATCACAACCTTTTTTTTTTTCTTTTTTTATGAATAATTTAAATTTTTGTTTTGGGTTATCACTTAATTTGCTTTTTTTTCTATGAAAAAAAAAATGTAAAGCAGTTATAGACCGAAAGTTACGGACTGTGTTAGCTCATCATTACATTGACACAATTTGTATCACAAAAAAAATGTTGTGTTATAAAAACAGTGATGATGCATTTAATGCCTTTATTTATTTGAAAACAACTCGAAAGTATTTCTGAATGTCTAAAATATTTTTGACAGTAATTATTCCTAGATTTAAAAATAACTAGTAACCTAGGGAGATATATAATGTGCAATATCATAAAAATAAGTATTTAAGAAACAACTTTTTTGAAAACGACTCGAAGAATATTGGTGAAAAAATTTAATATCAAATAATTATCAAATTATAATTAACAGCAGTTACCTCACAGAGAATGGTTATTTGATTTTTGATGTTCTCATTCTCAACCAAATTTTGCTTATTTTTCTGGAAAAGGTTTGAAGAAGTGCACATAACTAATATTGCATACTATTTGGGAGGAAGACAGCTAAGGCTCCCGTATCTTTTTAACAGTTAAAAAACTTTTGGATACACTGCTCCGCAACTCCTCTTTGGGCAGGTACATAATATGTATGTCGATTCAGTCGCCATGTAAACAGTTTTTACCAAAAAATGTATGGTTCTAACTGTCGTAATAAATTTTTTTAAATGATTTCTCAATAAAAATTTTCTTCTGCAAGACTTTGTGTCGAAGAACTTTAAGCTAACAAAATTTGGTAAAAAAAAATCCAATAATAAAATTTTGTGAGAAAATTTTTGTAGAAAAAAAATTTATGGAAAAAGAAAACAAAATTATTTAAAAAAAATTGGTAGATTTTTGTTTATCAGAGAATGTACATTTTTTTGAACAAAAATTTTGCTCCTCAAAACAAAACTGTTGAAAAAAAAAATTAGTCAACAAATTTTTTTTCTGTCAGAAAACAACAAGTGTGCATTTTTTTTAACTGCTTAAAGTTTGAATCATTTCAATTCATCATACAATCAGTTGTGTGTAGTGTATTTTTTATATCAAAATATATTAATAATTTATTAGTTAATATTTACATTGAAACAAATTCAACAAATTAATTTTCAAACTCAGGAGTTTAAAAAAAAAAAAAAAACAATTTTCAAAACTGTTTGCAAATTAATTTGTTGTCCCTTATCACCTTAGGTTCGAACTAAAAATAGTCGGATAAAAATCCAAAATTTCAGGCTAAATAGATGGACACTTTTCTTATTTCCAATCAAATAGAACTGAAACAAGCTGTTTTTAGCAAAGTGACCATTAACTTTTTTTTATGCTTAAGACTTCGGGGAACATGAGAAGCCAATTCGGGTTGTTAAATTTTTTTTTTTGATGAACTCCCTGATTTTTGTGAAGATTGAATTCACTAAATGTCATGGTTGAAAAAAAATAACATAGGAATGGCCCAGCTGCTAAAAACATTTCGGGTCTATGAAATAACTCCCACGAAATAAGTCCCACTTTTAAAAACGAAAAAAGTCCCACCAAAAATTGCTTAAAAAAATGAAATAACTCCCACGAAATAAGTCCCACTTTTGAAAACGAAATAAGTCCCACCAAAATAAAATGATTTAAAAATTTACTTGAAATGAAATAACTCCCACTCAAAATGAAATAACTCCCCCTTGAATAATATATTTCTTAAATGAAATAAGTCCCACTTTTTCATTGTTTAATGCGATTTCAAATGAGAAGTATTTGGCTCTTCGAAAAAACACAGGTCGAATAAGGGGTATGAAATAACTCCCACTTTACAAAACGAATTTATTCCCACTCAAAACGAAATAAGTCCCACTTAAAATAAAAACGCATAACGAAATAAGTCCCACCAATTGACGAAATAAGTCCCACTTTTAAAAACGAAATAACTCCCACTTTCAAAATAGCAATTTTTGGTGGGATTTATTTCGTTTTTAAAAGTGGGACTTATTTCGTGGGAGTTATTTCATAGACCCAACATTTCGTACGAAAATGGGCGATATGTGAATCTCATTGGTTTTTATTTATTTTTCTCTGTATAAACAAGCTTACATATATTTTAATAAAATTCGTTAGATCCGCAAATTGAATCCGCTGAAAGATGATGGCAAATCTTAATCTTAAGCACTTTAAAGAAGGGTTAAAGGATTTCAATTTATATTTTTTTTTCTTTTCTCTTTGCCACCCCATTTGAATTAATTTACAAATGCCCTGGAGATGATTTTCGCTGTAAAAAGCAACTACGTGCGACTCAGTCAAGCATTTTTTGTTTTGTTTTGTATTTTCTCGCCTTTGCCCGCGAAACAATAACAATATATACATATGATTGCAAAATGTCCTTGGGCAACAAATGCCTCCTGAAGTGCGCCCACCATCAACTGATGTTACCGCTCTCTGGCTCATATGTGTGTTGCGATTGTAACTAGGTTTTGTGTAATTCCTTTGGTGGAAGTGGAATAGTGCTTCCCAATATTCTCACAGGAGGATGACGACGACGACTAAAAAGAGGTCCTTTGGAGTAAAATATTTGAGGTTTAAAGTGAGTGCGAGTGAGTGGGGGGGGGGGAGGGGAGTGAGGAGGTGGTTATATGTTTGCCTTCATATACATGATGATGAAAGTTTTCCCAAGGACGAAAAGACGATGACGATGGAAAATTATTTTATATCGAAGGAAGTGGCAAAACAAATGAAACTCCTCGAGGGCACATTGTGTACATTTGGTATAAGTTGTTTCTTTGTATGGTTCTGCCTTGTTGCAAACTCACAAAAAAAACAAAATGGAGCCAAAGACGAACAAAAAAAAACACACATTAAAGTTCGCAAGCTTGAGCATATGAATTGTGCCACCTTAAGCGTGTGAGCTAGTTGCCAGCATTTCTGTGAAAGGTTGACGTGGGGCGGCGGCGGCGGCGGCATGCAGGAGGAGGGTTGAAGTTATGACATTTTTTTCTTCTACTCAAAATTTTGTTTGAAAAACAAACTTTTGTAAACTTGATGGCATATGTGCGACAGTGTGCCCGATTTTTTCGTCCTTTTTTTTTTGTGTGTGCTGCCTTTTTTTTTTTTTTAAAAAAAGATTGGAAATCCTGACAGGAAGAAATAGAAGAAGCAGAAAATTTCTTGTTTACGTATGCAAAGAATGATTGACAGGAGGCACCATCAGAAGCTGATGTTCTCTCTCTCTCTCTCGGAATTATGGCTTCATGATCAGGATGAGTCGGGCGTAGCCGTCATCATCGTCATTGAAACTGAAGTTGAAGAAGATATTTTCTTACCTAGCCTAACATGAGGACTATGTTTTTTGTGAGGTTAAAAATATGGCAACACATCAGCGAGAAAGGTGATGGAAGAAAAAACAAAATAAAACTGGCGATGTGGCACGAACATTTAATAAGACGTGGCTAGGGACGTTTACCTTATTCCCTGAGGTTTTTTTTTTTTTTTGTTATCCTTCGGTGGGTATTTGTGACCTTTAATCAGAAGTGAGATGTATGTGTAGGAAGTAACTATACCAACAGTTTTTTTCGTTTTATGTCCTTGTTAAGTTTCAATGTGTTCAATTCGATTGCCTTGACGTGTGATGATAAGGATGCTGAAAGCCTGAAATTGCATCGTCATCATAGGAAAAATATTATCCACCTCTGTGTGTGTTTTTTTGAAGGAACGGAAATTGAAAATTGTTCATTTTCATCAGCAAAGAGAAGTTGAGGTATATATTCAGCTGGTATGATTGGAATAAAGTTTTGACCAGTATTTTGGGATACAACCTAAAAAACATATCTATGTAATGGTAATGAAAAACAGGGTGTCAAATTATTTAACACAAAATGTAGGTATAACTAGAAGATAGTCATTTACCTTCAAATGATCAGCCTGTACAATGTACATTCTGATAACAAAATGGAAATTTTTAGTGCCATACGCACGGTTTCAAAAAGGTTTTTTTTTTTTTAAACGTTAGTTTTTGTAGAAATGTGTAAAAAAATTACATTAAAATAAAAAGTATTACCTTGTTGTATTCTCCACATTTTATCTCAAAATCTGTAATGAAAAATAATATTGCGAATCTTTTTTGTGCAGAAGTTTATAAGCTACATTTTTAATCCAATGTTTCTCTTCAAAAAAATTATATTTTTTATACAGGGTGAGTCATGAGCAATGCGACAAAATACTAGGGCGTGTAGGTTGCGTTGAGACAAGAAAAAAATCGTATGGGAGGGGGGGGTCTATTCCCCCCCGTTTAGCCGGGAGGGGCAATTTTCGAAAAAATTGACTTAAAATAGAAAAAAAATTATTTAAAATCAACGGCTTCATTCAAAATGCTATGCGATACCTTTTTGAAAAGCTAAAAACTTTTTCTTTCATTCTGTGTTTAAATTAATCTATTCTAAGAAATAGTTTTTGAAATATTAATTTTCAAAGTCAAAATTTTGAAAAAAAAAAATGGAAAAAAAATATTCAAATTAATTTTTTTCAAAATTTTACGTAATTAAGTGCTTATTTTAATTTCAAAATTAAGTGCTGTTATTAATTTTAATTCAAAATCAGAAAACCGGATGCAAAAAATTTATGTCGTTCTCAAGAAATTAAAAAAATTCTAAAGCTAAAAATAAAAAATTAATGATCGCTAAACTTTTTAAAACAAGAAAATGATGATTTGCTTTATTTATAAGTCCTTCCAATAAAAAATATAGTAAAAATAAAAGGACTTTTTAAAGCAAATCATCATTTTCTTGTTTTAAAAAGTTTAGCGATCATTAATTTTTTATTTTTAGCTTTAGAATTTTTTTAATTTCTTGAGAACGACATAAATTTTTTGCATCCGGTTTTCTGATTTTGAATTAAAATTAATAACAGCACTTAATTTTGAAATTAAAATAAGCACTTAATTACGTAAAATTTTGAAAAAATTAATTTGACTATTTTTTTCCATTTTTTTTTCAAAATTTTGACTTTGAAAATTAATATTTCAAAAACTATTTCTTAGAATAGATTAATTTAAACACAGAATGAAAGAAAAAGTTGTTAGCTTTTCAAAAAGGTATCGCATAGCATTTTGAATGAAGCCGTTGATTTTAAATAATTTTTTTTCCATTTTAAGTAAATTTTTTCGAAAATTGCACCTCCCGGCTAAACGGGGGGGAATAGACCCCCCCCTCCCATACGATTTTTTTCTTGTCTCAACGCAACCTACACGCCCTAGCATTTTGTCGCATTGCTCATGACTCACCCTGTATTTAGCGAGCACTAAAGGGGATTTTATGTACCCTTTACATGTCAGAGACACGGTGCGAGCTTTAGGTAAGTTGGAGGGGGTTTAAAAGGAGATGTCGGTCTTGAATTTCAGTTCATCACAATGAGAGGGAAAGACAGAGCGTGGAAGGGTATTCCACATTCGCGTAGTACGGCTAAAGAACGAATCCCTGCACTTGACAGTACGGCCGAAATTGGGTTCAAGAGTAAACTGATGAGCATTCCTGGAAGCGCGAGTATAACGGTTGAATCGTTTAAGGGGGGGGGGGAATGCAACTGACTATTTCATTAGAGCAAAATGAAAAAAAATCAAATAAAAATTAAAACGCAAAAATTAAGGCAATTTTTTAAAAAGGAGCTTCAAACAAAATTCAAGTTTTTCGATTTTTTTTTGAAACCATGTTTGATTTTGGTCAATAATACCTTTAACTTTCAATTTACGTTTTGTTTTGTAAGTTTTATTTTTTTTTTTTTTTTTTAACAGCAGATATTTTTTCAAATAGATTTAACCGTAACTGTAGGTAACGCGCTTAAAAAATACAAAAAATATAAAATATATTTACGCACAACACTGATTGTATGACGGGCTGACGAAATGATTCTGCTTGCGAGGCGGATCAGAAAATGTCCAAATGGTTGTTCCCAGACATTTTTCTTCCCAACACTACCACTTTTTTTCAAGGAATCTTTTTTTTCAAATTAATTTCTGAAAGTTTTTTATTGTGGCAAAATATGTTTATCCAATTTTTTAACAAGTTCTTCTTTTTCAAATTTTTTTTTGGTTTTTTTTTTGATACAATTTGAAAAAAAAAATAGGTAATTTTTTTATAATGAAAATTTTTTCCGCTTCAGGATTACTTAGAATTTCTATTGGCGCCCACCCTTAACGAGTTCCTGGAGTTGGGCAGTGCTCCCAAAAACTTAGCATAGGTAAAAAAATGAATAGGAATTTCAGGTGACTTGCTTCCAAATATTTGTTTAAATAGTTGTGAGTATAGAAAATATCATCATGAATGATTTTTTTTCCTTGGAAAACTTTTAGGGGTCTTTAGGAAAAAGAACCCCCATTTTAGATGCCTGCTCCTTTAGGAAAATTGTTGATTAATAATCTGAAGTGATGTGAATTAAAAATATTATTTTTAGATGTCAAAAGTTGAACAAATCAAATTTTGATAAAAAACCCTTTTTTAAGTTTATGTTTTCAGATTTTGCAGTGAAGAGCAGTTTTAATTTTTTTTTTAATTATATAATTTTGTGTTCATATTACCAAATTGGGTTGTTATGTTTTTTTTTTTTCATGTCATGTTTTTTTTTTCTAACTTTGCAGACCGTTTTAAGCTACATTTTGAATTTTGAAAATTATTGTTGGCCTCAAATTTTGTTGTATTATTTATCAATGCTGTAGGTGATTCGAAATCTTTTCAAAACGAGTTGTAATTTTGTTTAAGCAAAATATTAATTTTCGGATTTCTTGCGAATTTAATTTTAAAAAAAATTTCCTTTTTGAAAATTTTACGTTTTTTTTTGCGTACTTTTAAATTTGTACTTTTGTTTGTAAATTACTAATTAAAATTATTCTTTTTAACACTTTGGATTTGAGCAGTTAATTAAGGTTTTCGCATTAAGTAGGTATTACAATAAAATTACGTTTTCGCTTTATTTTCAACACATAATTAGAATGAATAATTATGCTGCTACTGGCAAATCGGTTAATCGAGTTATTTCTTGAAAAATCAATTTATTTTTATATTGAAAGAATCACCAATGGATTATTTTCTAGGAATTTAATTTCCCTGTTGGAATCCACAGAAAATGCAGAATAAAAAATCGTTATTTGTAGGTATTAAAAAACAAAAAGCCACGGGCACTACTTTTTATCGTTGCTCGTGATCGATTGACTACAACAAAAAACAAAAACCTCAGTTTAGTCCAAACTAAAAATTAGATAGGTATCTACTGCCCTATTTCTTAAGAAAAAAAAAGAAAACGTTCTTTGTAATGGCTTCCTTTCTTTAGTTCAATACGTTTTCATGTGCGTTTAGCAATTCAAACCCTATCCCAAGGCGACTGTTCCAATTTTATATGAACTTCTTTTCAACAAAAACCATCATTCTGTAAATCTTCTTTTAATTCTTTTTGACTATTATTCAAACTTCAAACTTTACAACCGACAGAAAAAAAAAATAGAAAACCAAAATAGAAATAGACCAATTCGAATAAGTGGTATAGAAATATTTCAACCATTTTGAAGAGAACGAATCGCCCATGAAATTCTGTTCCACCTCCGCTCCGTAGTAGTTAATCAAATTATTCAAAAACATTTTTTTTTCTGCTATACGCGATGAAAGCCAAACCAAGCCAAGCCAAACAGCAAAACCATCAAGCCAAAAAAAAAAAATTAAAAGGATTCTTTTTTTTTTTTTTTTGAAATTTCCGAATTAAGGATTTACATTTCGAGCGAGCGAATTTCTTTCTTTCATTTTGTTTGTATATTGTTTCAGACAAAAGCAAAATGGAATGAATGATATGAAAACAGCTTTGAAGGATATTTAACATATCTCTGATGCTATACAACTCTCTGTTTTCATCATCATGCTTCATGGCTCATGCCTCATCGTGAATTCATGCCAAAACTTCATTGCCTTATGGGCAAAGCTGAAAGTAATCCTCAATGTTAAAACTTGTATAGGGGTTGGTTATATTTAAGGTGGTGATGATGATGATGATGGTAGATGGTGGTATCCGAAATTGTGGAAAGAAGAACATAACAATTGTTATTATAGTAGAGTTGTTTTTGAAAGCCTTAATGTGTAAACAATAAAAGTAAAGTGGGCGCATTGAATTTGTATACCTCTACTCCACTGTTTGTTGGCAAAAACAAAAAAACAAAAAAAAAGTAAACCGAATACACTGTTTACTTTTGCTGTCTAAATAACCGTGAGGAAGGTTAAGTACGGATGTCAAAAGTAAATAAAGGTAACAAGAACAAACACACATCCATACCGACTCGCTACCGATAAGTTTATATATCTCCTAATGTTATCAAAAAGGAGCTTCATCTGTTTAAGCAGCAGAAAAGTGCGGTTTAATTGAGGTTTTTTGAATGAATGAGACAAAAAGAGTTGATAACATTCATTTTTAATATTTTATCGTCTTTTTTTTTCTTTTCTTCTTTTAGAAAAAGTTTATGAGAATTTATCTTGATTGTTTGGGAAAATATGTCAGCATTAGGGGTAAAAAAAATAATAATGGCCGTATATTTCACAATTGTGGTGGAAAAGACAAGAACTTTTTATTTGATTTAGGAACGTAGAAGCTTTTGAATTGAAGAGAGTTAATTTTACTTTCAATATAGGGTCGACAAAATTTTCAGTATCTAATTTAAAAAAAAAAAAAATCTTTTTATAGAGGTTGTAAAAACTAAAGTAGCTGTAAAATGTTATAAAGGCCGCATTTACAAAACACAAAAAATGTTTTAACGATGTTCTTTTTTATCAGAACGTGGTTTTACTTATTTTTTTTTTTTTTAATTAAGGAAGATCTATAAAAAATTTATCATAAAACGAAGCAAACTTGAGTCCATATCCAACCATTTCATGACAATGTAAATGGTGCCGGTTGGAAAGGAAATTTTTTTCGCAAATCATATCAGTTGGCGATCCCAAAATTCCTTTTTAATCATTTTGTAAAAGTTCCTTTGCACATTTTTATAGTGCATATTATCTACTAGTGGCAATTTGTTGTGTTGCTAAATTTTATTTAGCTGAAATTTTCACAAATTTCAGTCTGAGGCAAAACAATTTAAAAGTTTAATAAGAGATTAGTCGGCAGAAGATTTTATTGCTTTGAAACACTCCTATCTCAAATTTTATGAACAGAATTGAAAGATGGATGGACTTTGAGTTTGGAAACAAAATGGTGCGGCCTATTCATATAAGCTAGAATATGTGTGTTGCGGATGAGAGCGTAATTTGACATTTAATTTATATGTAGGAGTAGTCGCAGAAAGCTGCGAACCAGGCAATTCTAGACAAACAACTTTTCTTGCGTTTTGTTATTGTGAGCTGCCAATCCACATTTGACAGTTCGCAGTTGTTTCTCGCATGGAAAATGCTAATTTTTTTTCTTTGCTTAACTTATGTTGGGCAGTATTTTGTATTTAAATTTGTAAAAATTATGTTTTATTTATTTTATTAAATACTTTTGAAAAATGCGCTTAACTCCATTTTTGAAGAATTGCTAATAGTACACCAAATTTGTAAGTTCTAATTTTATAGAAAATTCAATTAGCTTTCTCATTTTTACTTGCACATAAAACTTCTTGGCAAGACTTGTATACTTTTAGAATTAATACGCCTAAAAGTATATTTTTCTCTATTTTTTGCTTTGAAACAAAGTTGTAGAGCATAAAATTCTCTGCATTTCCATACTGAAATCCGATTGATAAATAATTTAACGAAGACTATACTATAATATAATTCAATAATATGAAAAACTAATTGTTTTAATGAGTTGACTTATTAAATTTATAAATAGTTACAAATGTAAATTTAAAGTTGAAGCTTTCTTTCTCTTGTCGGTGGATTAACGTTAATAATTTTTAATATAAATTTTAAACTGAACCCAGACCGCCGCGCCGGCATGACAGTCCTACTTACTTACTATCACAGAATGCAATAATATAAATTATTTTTATCCAAGCAATTACAAAATTTCGAAAAAAAAACTTTCTAAATTGATAGTATAATTTTAAATTAATTCAAAAAATTAAACTTTTCAAATTTCCATATTTCAGTATACATTTCAACCACTTTATTTAAATTGATGATTTATAAATTTTTTTGGTAGGTTATGACAAGTGAAAAGTTCAATGCTATTATACTACATAATCTTCTCATCTTTTCTCACTTTCACAAAACTTAATCCTCTTAAGAATTGAGACCATTAAGAGCAACTTTACAACCATCATCACACTATATATTTAAGTATCCTTTCCCTCTCAATAAAGAAGTATAAAAGCCAAACCACATATCTTCTGTACAATTTAATTTCGAATTACAACTTTTCCCTGCTATTGCTCCTTTTTTGATTTTAATGCAAAAACACTAAAAAGCTTTTTAACTTTTCTCCTCTTTTTCAACTAACTCCAAACAATGATCACTTAAGCAAAACAGTATAAAGAAAAGTATGAGTTTTTGAGCATCTATCTATAAAAAGATACAAAAGTAAAAACAAACAAAAACAAAAAAAAAATATACATATACATATAAACGTTAAAACGAAAAATTATGTTTTCTAAGGCATTAATGCCAGATTAAAGACTCCTCACCATTTGTTTTATCCTTTTTGAAGAAGAGAGGATAACCGATGAACAATTGAACCAAACTTCCATCTCTTCTTATCCCCAAAACAACTAAAAAAAAAAAAATCTAAAAACTAAAAACATATAAAACAAAAAAAAAAAACTTTACAAAGAATTCCCATTGAACGAGGACAACATTAGACAAAAGGCAAACTTCCCTCTTTAGGTATATGTATGTTCGTTCTCCATCCAGGAGACTCTCCTCCACATTCTTGATTCTCCTTGCACATTTTGTGTTTGAGTCGTGTAATAATCCGACAAAGCCGATTTCCCGCACTAGAGAAGTGTGTAAATTTTTTAAAGGGTAAACTTTTCTCACTCTTGGTTCTTCTTCCTCATATACAAACTATCTTTACATGGGTAAAATCCTTTTGTCTTACAATTGATTCATCAAGGATAACAATGGAAAATGTACTATCAGTATCGTTGAGGTAGGTTGGTGTACCTATATTCGGTGTGTGTACACTACCTACATATATGTATGTGCTCTCTGTATACACAAACGTCACTCGAAGACAAGTCCTTTGAAAAATATATTAACCTCTTATTTGCGACAAGCAGTAGAGTGTCTCTTGTGTTTTTCTATTCTTCTGCTATGTTGCCCTCTTGCTGCGCCGCGCCGCCGCCGCTCCGGTGTTACCTTAATGAACAGAGGATCCTGCTTCCTGTGCACAAACAATGGGAGATGTTGTTACTTCCGTTCGTTGTCGTTGTCTTCATCGTCAACTACATTGTCTTGGTTGTTGGCATCGTCTTATACGGTGTAGACTTTCGGCATCTTAATAATATACCTATCCAGGGTTGAAATAAAGTTCTAAGATGCCTTGAACAATCTTGTGACTTCTGAGCAATTTTGAGCTAATTTAATACCTGCAATTTATGACCAGATTGTGTGCTAATATTTTGGACTTCTTTGTGAATTGTTGAAACATTTTGGGCAAATTTGAGCTCATTTCAAAACCTTTTCATTTTTTTTAATTAAAAATTGTCGTATCGTTTTAACTAACCGAAGAAAGAACTTATGACGTTTGAGCTATATTGAGCACATTACATTTCTAGAACTATTAAACGAGAGTGATTTGACAGTTATTTGAGCAACTTAAAACAGTCAAGGTTTTATTAAATATCTATTTTGAGCTATTTTAAATAGTATTTTATATTTTGGGTGAAATTGCAATTGTTTTGTTGTTTTCGCTAGGCTATTTTCAGCACATTTAAACAAAACTTGATAAATTGATTACATTATGTCATTTGAGCAATTTTGAGCACATTTTATATATTGTCGTAATTGCAATGATATTATGTTGGTTCTCCACTGACTTGGGTTATTTATCTGCAACCTATGAACGCAGCGAAACTGCCAAACAAACATGGAAACTAATTTTGGACAATAAAGTATTGTTGATAAATACTGGGCTACTTTGAGCTAATTTCAATTAAATTTAGTTTCACGAGAATATTTTTTTATCGTTACGTTGTTTTAGGTTTAACAGAATTATTTAAGTGAAAATGACGTGGGGTCTTTTGGGCTACTTTGAGCACACTTTATATGAATAATATTTCTATCCGCAATTTCTGCAGTGGAACAAGATTATTTGCTGACAATTTGACGTACTTGGTGACAATTCAAATACAGTTGATTGGGCCAGTTGAAATGGTGAAATTTGCTACTCTGAGCAAATTTTATAAATGCAATGAAGTTTGAGCTACATTGAGCACATTGAAAATTGATGATATTTAGTAATTCGGACTATTAAAAGCCACTTCAATCATATTTTTAAAACTAATTTTGGGTTTCTTAGAACTAATTGTGACATTCAGCCCAACCAGGAATGACTTGAAACAGGAACATCGTGTAGATGGCGCGTAGAAGTAGTGGAAACCCTAGCCCCGTAAGAAAAAACCTATTGACGTAACAGTATAACATATTGACAATTTAAGCGTTGTTAAAATATTTAAAGCATCTTATGAATTGTATGAAGATTTAATACTTAAAATATTTACGCAACTAGAATGTAATTTGCCAGCATTTAAATAATTATTGAAACATTTTGGGCTACTTTAAGCTACTTATAACGTTTGACCTTTTTGGAGCAATTTAAATAGCTAATAACTCCCTAAACTTCGACAAATATATAACTGAGCTATTTTGATCAAAACTTAAATATCATATAATTGATGAAAGGATTTTTTTGTTTAAATTTCAATTTTGATTGATAAGAATTCCACAAAAATACGGCCCTGGTTCCTGCCTTTAAAAAAGCCATCACACCACTTCACATCTCTACCCTTCCTTGGTCTCAATTTCAATTGGTTTTGCTGACGTGCTGGTAGTTGGTGCACCTCGTAGCATCTGTTCCAGTACTCGTTTTTGCTTTTCACTTAAGTGCCATGTTAAACCTCTAAACATAGAGTGTGAGGGGTGGTGAAGATACCTAACCTATACCTAACATTTCGTTTGCTTAAAATGCACCACTAGTCGAGTTTTTGGTTGGAAAAGTAGAAGAAGAAGAACAAGCATGTAGAAATGGAGCACTAGAATAAAACCATTAAGCAACCCAGCTCGTAATTCGTGTCTGAATGTCTCTGAACTTCGGTCCAAAGTACCATTCTATTATCTCTCTCTTTTCTATCTTCTATAATATGCAATTCTTTGGAGAGAGATGTTGTTCCTTTTTTGTTGTTGTTATTATTTAGTTGAAAGTTGTCTATTTTTTTTTTCTTCTATTTTCTTAAGTTCCCTAGCAGTCATCGTATAGAAGCTGTCCCTGGATAGAAAAAAAGGAGTGCTAGCTTTCTTCATTAATTTATCTCAAATTTTCAGGACACTTTGTGTGTGTCTCTAGATTTTTCTCCCTTGGTCCCTCTCTGGGGGAATAAAAAACGAGTGGTGTGCTCATTTTTGTTGTTTTTTTCTTCCGGTTCTTCTACCACCCAAAACCCAACCTTCTATACCTTAAAAATAATCCCAAATGATACTGTTAAGCATAAAAAGATTAAAGAACGTAAATGGTGAAAAATAGTGGTTAAAACGCTTCGCCTTAGGAGCTCTGTCTTCGAGCTGGAAGAATAAGAAGAAGTGGCTAATAAATTTTTTTTACGAATTAATAGTGACGGTTTTTTTATTTTTTTTGCTTGCCATTCAACTCCTCGACTTGAGATTCTTCATATAGAACAAACACACACATTCTCACACCAGAGCGAATAAGGACACAGAAAAGTCCCTTTTACACTTGACGTGATTTATGCGAACAAATGAAAACGAAAATTGCTCCCATTGCGAGCGCAATGCCTGTAGAGTCATTCCTACATATGTATAGCGACTAGAGGTGCAGGTGGAATGAGCTTTTAATTTTACCGCTGTCGCTCGCTAGGGGAAAGTTATTCGCTTTTTCTTTAAAAAAAAAAAAAAAATATTTTTATTTTTGATGTCATGCATTTTTATATATTTTATGATTTTTCCTTGAAAAAAAAATGACCAAATTATTTATGATTGTGCGGAAATACTTTGCTTCTTTCTGCACTCGTGTGGAACAACAGAGTTGGGTCGAGTCCTCTCTTTGATTTAAGGCAGATTTTCGAATATTTTTATGTGGAAATATGTAAAAATGTGGGTGTGTGGCTGGGGTTGATCCTTGGAGCAAAAATTGTAAATTGGTTCACTGAGCATTTTCGTTATGTGCATCAACTATCTTCGGGGTCTCTGGAGCGATGCCAAAAGGGATGATTTTTCAAAAGAATTTATGTTTATCGTTGGCGAACGAATATGATGTTGCGATGCAATGCGATTATGGAATGAATGAACAGGAATATTTAAAAGAATTGGTACAATCAATAAAATTGTTGATAAACAACCAAACGAAATCAAAATTCCAGAATATTGAACATATACATTGTATCAAAATAGAACAGATTTTTTTTTTCACTGCAAAATCATTCAGGTATTTGGATGAAATTCGAGTTCAACATTGAAACATATTTTTCAGTTGATTTAATTAAGTAGTATAGGTTAAGTGAATTCAAAATATGACTTTATTTATAACTCAATGTTGATTTTATTTAATATAAGTTTGAAAATTTATTGAAATAAAGGGTTCCCTGCACAGAGAAAAATACACATACTTCTTGTACTGTTACACTTTTACAGAACATAACACCCTAAAATTGACCTACAACTTGCACAAACTTTTTTTTTAAATTAATTTAGGGACCGAAAAGTACGATATACAGAATTAAAAAAAAATTGTTCGAACGTTTTGTAGAACAGGGTAGAACTTTACAAAGTCATGAGAGAATTCGGCATCCCAAATAAATTGACACGACTTTGTAAGTTGACCATGAGTCCATGACCAACGTAACAAGCCAAGTAAAAATTGCCGGATTGCTATCCAGTCCAATCAACATCTTTAATGGACTCCGACAAGGGGATGGTTTGGCCTGCCTCCTCTTCAACCTGGCGTTGGAGAAAGCAATCCGTGACTGGGGCAGGAGGACCATCGTCAACAGGTCCAGCCAGATACTGGCTTACACAGACGACATTGACATCATCGGAAGGACGAAGGAGATGGTATGCGTGGTCGCCTGTCAACCAAATGGTCACAGGTTCGATCCCAGCCGTAGTTCTATGTCTTGTTTTTTTCCATTATCATTGATCATTGTTGGGCCGCTGGTTTACTCATTACATGTTGTTCAGGCATAACACTAACAACATGTGATTGAGTAAATTCTAGTATGCCCAACAAATATGACAATGAACAAAAATAATGCGAATTATAAAGGGACATAGATATAAGGCACGGCAATTTCTCCGCTTTAGCACAGCCGCCAACCCTGGAGATAAAATCTGAGACAACCACCACCTTCAGTCTCAGTACCTCGCGCCACACACACCTTTCCCTTCCCATCCTATCCTATCCTTCACGCCCGCGCTGTGTTGATACATATAAAGGGTAAACCAAAAATCCCCTTGAGCGCGCGCATATTATAAAAAAAAAAAAAAAAAAAAATCATCGGAAGGACCGAACAAGCTGTACACGATTCCTTCGTCCAGATTGAGCAGGCGGCACAAAATCTGGGGCTGCACATTAGTGAAGGTAAAACAAAGTACATGGTGGCGTCGAATGCGAAAAGAACAGTTTGTCAAACAATCAAGGTAGCGGAGCTCTCAAGATTTGCCTAGAGAGGAAATTGAAATTTGTTTTTAGCTCCAAAAATAACGGCACCTGTCATGGTACCCTTTAGGCAAAACATTTTTATCTCGAAAACAGCTGTAACGATTTTGATGAAATTTTTAAATCGGGTTTGTCAAGTAACCTTAATAATTTAGTCAAGAAATATTTTATGAAAAAACCGTTATTAACGGTACTTGCCATAGAACCGGATTTTTGGTTTTTTCGTAAACTATTGGACGGATTTCGATGAAAATTTTTGTAAAGGAGGTCCTATATAATTTTAATAATATTGCTTAACAAAATTTTCCAAAAATATTTTTTATATTAAAAAAAAATCAATTTATTTTTGAAAACTAATAAATTTTTTCCTTTTAATTTGGTTTTGAGCGTATGTTATCAAAATATTTAAAAATTATATATACAAAGATATAAAAAATTATTTTCTAAAAACAGCTCTAACGATTTTTGAATTTTTTTTTTTCAAAAATATTTATTTTTATGATACATAAGATGGCATCTTCAGTTTTAAGATTAAACTTCTTTTTTTGGCTTATTTTATCAATTCAAATATGTAATGAGTTTCAGGGTTTTTTCATATTTTTACTTATGACTATAATAATCGATAGTAGGTAGTCTGGTAATATTGTATTTTTTTTTATTTGACTTTAAAACCAAATAAAATAGGAGCAAGTACGTGCGATCCAGTCGTGCATTTTATTTAAAATTTCAAAAAGTATATGATTTTTCGTTTTTTTTTTTGGTTGGTTTTTGTTGATTTTTCTTGCTGAAATATTTTTATAAAATTTTTTACATCACGTGGTTTCATATAAAATCTAATTCTTTAAAAAGAGTGTCAGGGTTAAATTCTCAAATTCGACTTATGTAGTTTCCGAATCATACAAACACTATTGAAAAGTGACCAATGTTGCCATTCTCTCACAAAAGCATGAATAAATTTGATACCAGTTTTAGGTTTCTTTTGCTTTTCTAAAAAAGCTTATTTAATTAAAAAAAAACAACTGCATTGAATTTCTAAATAAAAACTTCCGTTCCTTATTGATAACAAAAAAAATAAATACAAATAAAAAAATTTAACTGCCATAAAGTTTTTGTTCTTAGTCCATCAAACACAAAAAATAAACATCATTCATTCATTCAACTTCCGCTGATGACTAAAATACCATCATAAATAAAATCTAATCTATTCTTTTTCCTCATTGTTATGGTCATTTTGGTGTCCCATTATTTCATTGAATGATAACATAAAAAAAAGCTATCAAAATGTCTTTTCCAGTGGTGATTCTCACTTCGTTCATACCTAATAATATGAAAATCTTTCTGTGCTAACCCAACCATTCAAACCACTCGACTCTCAGAAACATTGTGACAGAGCAGTAAAATTCACCTTAATTAGGTAGATACAAGTTTGTGTTCCGACAACAATAAAGCTATCACAACAGCAAAGACCACTCAAAGATACAATGATCCTATATATTCCTTCTTCACCTTCTAAGCCCCCCTTTCATAGGAGAAAACCTTGTAATTAATGCGTGATGTAGACAACACAAAACAACATCATGTACTAAATGTGAACTGGAATATCATCGGTTATGCACATTTGCCTGGTCCTGATGGCACTATAGCATTACGGAGCTCATGCACCAAACAACAACAACTACAATTGATAACCGAACGTTGGTTGTTGGAAAAGGTCACGTCTGCCCACTTGTCTGCTACGGATCGCGACAGCAGCGGCAGAGCCTCCTTGAAACTATGCACTGCCTTATTCTGAGGAGGCTCCTCGGCTGCATGTGTGAATATATGACTGCATTTATGCAGGTAACTTATACCGGCTATGATTGTGCAATTCCATCCTGCCACCACACTTTTGTGTGTTTCTTGATGTCAGAAAAGGGGGCTCTGCTCTACTCTGCTGTGGTATAAGTACCAACTAATTGCATGCATGAATATGAAGCAACAATCTGGATAGGTCGCTGCACTGTCACAACTAGAATTCTGAATTGTTTTGGACGACGACAACAACAACGACGGTGAATGCCTACGACAACTCGTACGAAATCAACGAGGAAGAAGGCAAATGTGGGGTCAGGTCAGTGTACCTTTTGGAAGAATTCTTTGTCTGATTCTGAGTATTGTGTTCTCGCTCCCAACTCAGCTCGTTGTGGTGCTGGCTGATGCGAATAATTAAATGATTCTGCTTGTTCGGATGTTTCTCCTGTGCTGAATGTGTCGTTTTGTCCTTTTGCATTCAATAGCAAGAGAACAATTGGAACGTGTTACCAAACCACTTTATCCCCGCCGCCGCCGTCGCCGCCGCACGCCACTGCTGTTACCTCATAAGAAGGACATAACATTTTGTCATTTGGTATTTTGTGGGTTAATTTTGTTAGCCTTGTGCACAATTTTCGATCTTCCGACTTCAAAAAGGCATCATCAGCCGAAGAAAGGATGTTCAACAATAATCTGATAAACCTACGACATTGATGCGCCTGTCATCACAGATTCCTAGAAAAGGAGTTGATATCATGTTGCTTTAGCTGATGGCACAATAATTCCCAGCTTCTTCCAAAATGTCAATCCGGGTATATGAATGTAGGTATCCTCCCCAGTTCCTCGAGACCTCAGTCTTCCCAGAGAACCATGAACCATCCAAACGTAACTCGATACGAAATGTTTTAGTTGACGTTCATGAGAAAGTCTCTCCTGTATCGCCTAATGGGTGTGTTGAAAGATTTGAAAGATTGATTTGACAGCTTGTCAAGACTTACAGAAGACACAGCAGAAGGCGGGTTAAAGCATTTTCAAAGGATGATAATTTTAAGACTGTACAAGCTGAAACCACATGTGCTGAGATTTATGTACATAGGTACCTCTACCTACATATAAGATGTGTGGAGGTATGTTGCGAATTTCTAATAATAAATCTTATTTCTGATGTTGAGCGTATACCATCAGTTAAAATGCGAGAAAATGACACCTTCGCTGTTCCGCATCACTCTCATTTCATCCAGCAGCAATTTTTGAAGCACAACATCACAGATTATCTTCGATTTTTATTTTCAGTTCAGTTATGTGTGTGATGGTTGGATGTTCAATGGCAGAATGGCAAGGCGAGAAAACTTTTCCACATCAGGACTTTCCAGCTTTTAGTTTTGTAATAAATGATTTTGAGGCAAAGGCAATCATGAAATCCTGATTTTTTTTTTCCTTACATTTTTTTTGTGTTTTTTTTTTCGTATGTGATGATATTAAACGGATTGAACGGAACGATGACGACGCGAGATATATGTAGCAGAGAGCACACGTGTGAGGATATTGTCTTGTTTCCGCCAATAGGATTGAGATTTATGAGACGTTTCCTGTATTTATTGCCAAGAAGAAAAGAAACGAGAAAGAAGGAGGATATCAATCTTAAAGAAGTGCTAAAGGTCTTGGATTTGTGTCAGCAATTTCTTTAATATTTTCTTCTTTTTTTGTTTGTTTGTTTTCATTTGTTATCTGCTGACTTATTGAAATAAAATTTATTTTTAAAAGTTCGGTAAAGGGATTGTTTGATTTTAATTTTGAAAATGTTTTGAACTTCCAAAAAAAACTTATTTTTCGCAGATTCTATCAATTGCATTAGAAAAGTGTGATTGACTTAAATCAATTGTGATTTTTTTTTTTTTTTTGAAAATAATGTTTTCTTAACTGTTGATAACAAATCTGTAATAGTCAATAACATCTATGCAGTATGTGAAAGCTTAGTTTTGAATCTCTTTTAATATTATTTATTAAAAGTATTTAAGTATTCTGGTACTGAAACAAGCACAATTACTTATGCGTTAGTACTTAATGTTTTAAGAACATGTACGCAAAATTCTCTATATTTCAAAACTTTCAAACTCAGTTCGTAAATGGAATTAAAAAAAAAGTATATTTTTTTTAAATTCCTTTTTTATACTTAGCATAAATTCCATCTTAAAGTTGTATGGACTTTTGAAATATAATAAAACTGCATTGCGAAAACGCAATGTCATATGTGAAGACGGTGGAACTCATTAATAATGATGGTAAGGTTAGGTTAGGTTGACGTAGCTGTCAGTATTAACTGACACTTAGGCCAGAATTGGGCTATTGTGATACCACATGAATCTAGAGATTTTTCTCCCTACTCCTTGAACCATTTGGAACTTCTTATGAAGCGTGAGAGACTGTTTACGTATTTGTTTACAAGATCGCTGGGATCGTTAAAAAAGTATTCTCCCAAGTGGAGCCTACGTCTTTGGGATAGAGCAGGGCATGTACAGAGAAGATGAGTAGTTGTTTCTTCCTCCTTTTCATCCATGCAGCTTCTGCAGAAGTCGTTAGTTGCTGCGTGCTTCCCAATTAGACAATGTGCGATCTATTTTTACTCAGAATTAACAGTGGCCAGATCTGTTTTGTCGCCTCATAAGTGGTGATGGTATTCCACCTAAGGTTTGTTAACCTAATGGCATCTTGCACTATCTGACTTTACAAGTAGCGATAGGTATAGCAATATTTTCCATACATTTTGCAATTGGTAGGATGGTTCCATTTCTAGCGAGCTCATCAGCCTTACAATTGCCTTTAATGTTCCTGTGGCCCAACCCCCCAACAAAGGTGAATGTTAAACTGCTGCGCCATCTTCGCGAGAGATGATCGGCAGTTGAGGGCTGTCAGTGAGTTACTGGAGACAGAATCAAGAGATTTAATGGCAGAGAAAATGCGGATATCAGGAATTGATATCACGTTTTCTATAAGCCAAAGCATAACATCTTTGATCGCTAGAATTTCCGCCTGGAACACGCTACAACGATTAGGAAGACGGAAGGATCGGCTTAATTTAAGCTCAGTTTTTGATCCATCGGTATAAAAGTGAACGCAGTCATCTTCGAAGAATGTTATATCCTTCCAGGCTGATCATGAGGGTATTGACACCTGAAAGTTCTTGCCTAACTGAAGTCGCGGAATGGAGCAGCCGATGTACCCAGGGATTGTTCTTGATAGGCTTGGAATGACAGAGTATCCAATTTCATAGTTGATCCACTGTGAAGAAGCTTTGAGACGGATGGCAGTGCTCGCAGCTGTATGTTTGCAGAATATGTATTAAGGATGATAAATTTACATGAACTAAGTATTGAATTGTAGAGTTAATTAAATTATCAATCGAATTTGTCTTGAATTTTTCCTTAATTTTACTTAATAGTACCTAAAACCTACCTACTTCACTAATATTATATTTTTTTACATGACGCTCAAATCCACAAACCTCGCAGAATTTGAGCTATCTTGATTTAAAAAGTGAATAAAAAAGAAATACAATTTTTACAAAAATAATGAGCTCTATAAGTATTTTTTAACAATTTTTTTTTAGTATGTAATTTTTTAGGGCTTAATAATGAACACTTAAACAAAAACGTTCAAACAAAAATCTCAACCCGAGTTAAAAATATTGAATATTTTCTTTCGCATTCTAATTTTTCTAAAACCAAAAACCATACACGTTTTCTCGATTTAGTAGAAAATCTTAGTTTTCTCGAAAACGACCGAACAGATTTTGATAACAAAATGAATAATGTTTGTTTACTTTTAACTACTGTTTGATAAAGTATAGTTGCCCGTGGCATGATGGTAAGTCTGGCCTTCGACCCACCACGCACATAAGAATGGTTGAGAGTTTTAAGTTTAATAAATTTGGTAATTTATAGAAAATTATTAAATGAAAACTTAAATTCTCCACGATCTCAAACAAAAGTCTAAGAAATTGTCCCTCTCAACATTTTTTTTATACCTATGCACATATTTAATATAAAAAAAAGAATTTATTCCACTTTGATTTCAGAATATAAATTAAAAATTTCAAGCACGTGGTTGTGTATATATCCTGTTGCATTAATAAATCAACAAGGAAAAACAAAATATGCGATAAAAGAATACAAAATACCTAGTAACTCTCTAACTACCTACAATACCCAATCTTCTCCATTTACCCAGCTTTCAAAAAAATAAAATACGAAAAATAACAGAGGACGTCAGCTTCTTTTACGCTTCGCGAAGCATACTATTTCATATTTTTTCCCCCCTACTTTAAGGATTTATTGTCCATTTTCTCTGTCGGGGGTGCAACAATCGACAAAAAAAAAAATAATACAATCCACTGCTTGCTATTTTGCATGTACTCGAATACCTATGGTTGCAAAAGAGAAAAAAATAAAAATAATAATTTCTCTTATACATCGCTAACTCCTATTTATTGTTAAAGAGCTGTCAAAATCTTAAACCAGGATAATTTTGTGGTATTTGTTTTGTTGAATGTACCTATCTACCTAGCAACCCGTAACACATCACCCAACCAGCAACCAGCACCACCATCATCATTATCAGCACTTCTTGCATGAGAAAGCTAGGTATCCTCCAGATCCTTTGTCCAAATGAAATTTAACCCAAAAGGCAAGACGAACAAAAAAAAAAAAACAACAAAAAGAAACTCGTAAAACTACACTGTGCTTCCCCAAAATCACTAGAGAACGCGTTCGCTCTCACTTTAAACTCATGTCCTTGTCTCGTCCAACACCCCAAAGAACATACCCCATAGATGTATGTATGTATATTGTATATACAGTCGACAACTGGCCAACTAACACCATCCAGCTACATCAGTATAGTAGCAGCAGGAGAAGTAGCAGCAACCTGGTGTTGAATGTGCAATTTTTAAGCATCCGGGCTGGTTTCTCGTTTCCGGTATGTCCGCTCCATAGAATTTTTTTTTTCTCTCTCTTTCCACCCGCTTCCGTTGCCGCCGCCGACGCTACCGTCATCATCGTCGTCTCCTGGAAAACAAAACATCAGAAAAAAAAACAAATCCAGGAGCTCCTGAATGCAATTTTCCACACAACTAAACTCTTAAAGTTTCACCGTCATCCATGTTAGTTGAATAGTGGGTGGGGTGGATTGGGAAGCAATTGGGTGGATAAATGGGTAGAGGTTGTACCGGGTGCTTTTGTAGTTTGCTCATTTTAAATTTTCGCACTGGGAAAAATAAAAGAAAATGAAATATATGTTCATACATGTGTTCATGTAGGTAAAATAAAATAAAATAAAAAAAAAGCAAACAGAAATAAAGTAGACAAATGTGTCGCGTTTGGTTGTTGTTTTAATAATTATTTTTAAAAAAAATCTCACAAACCTCTGAAAATTTTTGTAATGTTGGAACAATTTGCAAAATTTTAATATAAAAAATTTGTTTGTCGTGTTTACTTTGGGTTTGGTTTACTTTCTTTGCCAAGAGTAAATATTTTTAAATAATATTTCAAAAGTTGAAAAGTTCTTTCTTAAATTTAGTCAAATTTAATTGCTTAATTGTTTCTGCCTTACCATCTTTGGTTTGGTTATTAAAACAATTTTTATGATTTTTGTATATAACCATTATATACAACTAATAATTTACTCATCACAATCAAAAATAGTTGACCTCTAAGCCACCATTTTAAACAATATAAAAGAGAGCTTTCTAATTCTGCCCATTTTATCTTTTTCAATAAGGAAGTTTCAAAAGTAAGTAGCCAAGGAGCCATCTTGTAAGACAGTCTACATACAAAAATATAATACATACTCTATTTCACCCTATAAATAAAAATTTTGAAACATATTAAATGTGCGACCATCTAAAAATAGTGTGGCCTTCAAAAAATTAAAAGAATTAAAATGAGTTAATTAATTCGGTATAATTTGTTTACCCTATTTTACCCTATAAATAACACTATTTTGGAAAATAAATTGAAAGTATCAAACCCGACAGTCGTTCTGCAAGTAAGTATTTTCAATGCTTTTTTTAACTAAACCCACTTCACTCCCAAACATTTTTAAGAGGAAATGCAGTTTTGTTTCACCTTTCTCATCCCATTTTACCCTATTGAATACAAAAATTTTAAAAAAGTATGTCACTATTAATAGCATAATTTTGAAAACCATTTAATATATAAACCATTCTTTATGTCCACCTTAATTTTTTTTCAAGGGTTAAAAGATTTTAAAAAAATTGGAAACCTTTTTACCCTATTTCGCCCTATTTTAAAAAAATCTAACTTTTAAGCCGTTCTCCAAGTACATACATAGGTATACAAAAGCTTTTAAACAAGTTTTAAGAACACACAATTTTTTCAGGTCCACCCTATTTTACCCTATAAATTACCCTGCCCCATCGAATTATTTAGCTACAAGTGACCTATTAAATAAGCTTACATTTCTTGCAACTTTTAGAATAGGGAACTGAATAAACTACTTCGAATAGACTCCGAACATGTCGTTGAACTTCATAAATATTGTGATTAATGGTTCACGTTTACTGGAGACGGAAACTTAGAAATACATACTCCATAAATTCTCAAAAATGTAGAAATAAAAACCCTTTTTCAGGTTTAAGTACTGGCTTTTGATGTGCAACCTTAAATACCTCAATTCACTTTTCTCATGATTTTAGGAACTTTTAATGCTTGGCGGGTAACTAAGAACCCATGTAATCCGGGAACCCAAAATTGTTTCATATCCACAAAAATTTCCAAACGGGATAGAAATAGAAACCCTATCTCCAGATTTGGTATTCGGGTATTTCCCAGGTATCGGGTAATCGGCTCCTCAACACGAGTATTACCAAATGTAACCAAATTATTGAGGTATTTTCGGATACACAGATACTTTTCGTGTGTCAACAATGCACAACCTAAAAATCATTCCCATGAAGTTCCAAAGAATTCCATATGAGATCCTGAAATAAAAATCTTGTGTCCATTGGATACCCAGTCAAATATCAATATACCGTAAATTACTCGGTGTTTTTGGGTATTACACTTGTTACCGGTACCCGGGTACTCAAATCACTACAGTAACCTGAAAACCTAAGCCAAATAAGAAAAATGACAAATACCCGGGTTTCTGAAACTGCTCTGGTGCCCGGCACTTAGAGAGTAGACTAGGAACCTAAGTGTCAAAAGATTTACTAGAACTGGACACCCTATGTTCACCACGGCGAGTGGTAAAATGCTGAAGAAAGAGGTGAATTTTGAAGAATAAAAAAAAAGTATAAGTACCCTTTTAAATGCATCAGGTACCTAAATTCCCTTCAAAATTTGTATCTATACTGGATCCATTATTCGAATATTATGACCCGCCTCTCATGAATCCATGCTTGGACCCTTATCTTCTGTCGACTACTTATAGTGGAAGAAAAAATGGCATATACCTCCAACAAAGATTGGTGAACAAGCTCACGCAAAACAAACTTAAGCTGAAAAACAAAATAGGTTAAAAAAAAAGTTTTCATTTTGTATTCGATTTCCTTTTTCATATATTTATAAATCTCTATACATATATAAACTGCTCTTTCCTTTTTTTTTTACCCTCCACCGACATATTTGTGATTATTCATTTCTGCCTTTTGTTAAGAGAGTTAAAATACTCCCGTAAATAAATACCTATACATATTATTCAGACAAAATGAAAACACCTCGATTTCTGAATATTGCCCTACGTCCTGTTAATAACGCAATGAAAAAAATATAACAATAATAAGCTTTCGAAGATGTGATAATGGGAAATGGGGAGAGGGGGAGTTGAATCGAGGATGATGGTTAGGACACGGACGACGGACGGTTAGGATAAAGTTTTCAATTCAAAAAGTTTAATTTTTTTTTTTTGAAATTATTTCACTTCATGTTTTTTTTTTGTTCTCTCTCATTGCAGGTACGACTATGAAACGCTACTCCAAAACTCCACATTCTGCTTAGTTCCACGTGGCAGACGATTGGGATCGTTTAGGTATGCAATGAATGCGCCGCGCGCCGAGGAATTTAATTCTGTTATCCTCCTCGAGAATTTGAGAAATTAAGTTCTTCTTCCTAACCTCGTTTATTTTTTTTTCTTTCTTCTTTTCTTTTTATATTAAACAAAAAAAAAAGGTTTTTAGAAGCTCTTCAAGCGGGTTGTATTCCGGTGCTATTGTCGAATGCATGGGTGCTGCCATTTGAGTCAAAAATCGATTGGAAGCAGGCAGCTATTTGGGCAGACGAGCGACTATTGTTGCAGGTAAGTGTGTACGAGTACATATATAGAAATAGATAGTTTATATTTTATTCAATTTTAAACTTGGAGCAAGAATTTTAAGACTCTTGCTGACCCAGAAACAGAAAAACCAAAAATGTATGCCTCCTGCCTTTGCGTGTGCGTTGTGCTAGTGCTAGTGTTCAAAATGACAAATTAATTTTGGTCTTCGATGTTGGTTATCCTCTTGGCTAGAGAGCGCTCTAACAAAGAAAAACACAGAGATAGGACGGAGGAACACCATCCTGCCACCTGCCACCGCACGGCCGGCCACCCACCAACTCTTAATTTAACAACCAAACGAGCAAATTGAAATTTCTTAAGGCTGCTGCTGAAGAGAGCAATTGCGGATTCTTGCTTTTGCTTTTCTATAGGGAATAGGGAATTCAAGTTGAATGAACAACAATGCTTTCTGGCTGCTATACCGAGAGTAGTGGTGCGGTGTATTTATTCCAACCATCTAGTTCTTGACGTTGCCTTGCGCATTTCTAATTTTAATTACACAATTTTTTTTTTTTTTTTCTTTCTTATGCAACAAATTTTTGCTATTTTTCTTATTCAAGTAAAAACAGTTAGAAAAGGAAAATAAGGACTTTCTAGTTTCAATGTTTTTCTTGGGCTGTTCTTAATTTTCTTTTTTATTCCCCGCAATAGCATCAAGTTTTTGAATAGATCCTTATATCTAGACATCATCAGGCACAAATTATGAAAAGGCTCCTTCGTTTTATTCAATGAATTCCATCCCCTACTTCTTCTGCAGGATTTGAAAATAACCAGACATACACACGAATTTAATTCGAAGGTAAATATGCAGATGGAAGAAGATTATTTTAACACACAAAAAAAAACTTTATCATCAGGACTATATGGCAAAGGAGCATTATAGAAAGATGCACTACTTCAGTTTTTACAATAAGGACATAGATATATGAAGGTATTTAAGTGCACAGGATTTGGTTGTGCATAAGAAAAAAAAAATATTAAGTAAGTAATTAACTTGCTTCCTGTGAATTAAACCTTACACCTTTTCGTCGTCATCGTCGTTGTCGTCGTCGTCGTCCTTTCGTGCGAGAGTAGAAATAGTAAGCGAGTTACTCATTAGAGAGATGGTTTCAAGTGTGGAATGTCTGCAATTTGCATTGCAAGATTCAAAAGACTTTTTTTTTGTTGTTTTTGTTTGCTGCATGTTTCAACGCAGACATTTGGTATGCAAAGCTTAGGCATATACACCTCCCGCCTCTTAATAGTTTGCATAGTATAGTTCAGAATGGCAGAGTGTTATAGTGTGAAAGGAGAGATTGTATTGCACCATTTTGGTGGTGTATATAGTGAAGCAATTAAAGCGATACAGTCGTAAAGATTAATTTTAAAGTATGTCGGTAGTGTATATTCAATTAAATTGAATTATCTCAAAAGAGAATTTTAGTGAATGATGTAGGCACCTAGGTAGGAGGTATGGCACCTTATTGGTGGAGTGATAATTTAATTTAATAAAACTAGTCACGAGTGGTTTTAGTGCTGTCAAAATGAAAGCTGTTTCTTTGTTTACTAATTGTACACAGATTGCAACTCTCATGTCGGTGCAAAGGCAACACTAACTGAGTGCAAACAAAAATGTTGGAAACAAATTTAATTGACTGCTTTAAACGAAACTGTTTTTTTTTAAGAAATTTTAATACATATTAAGAGATGTGCTTGGGCACTATGTATAAATAAAGTTATAACTGGACTTTTGAGCTCTAGAATTAACGATGGCCACGAGACAAGGCTTTTAAAATCTCGTGTCGGTGTGGTCTACATTGAAAAATTTCAGACTCGCCTCGGCCTCTTCCTGGTACCGACTCAGAATTTCTCCAATTTGTTCTAGAGGCTGTCTAATATTTTTCCAGTGTTTTCTTGAACAGCTGCATTTAAAAAAAAAAAAGAAGTCGTAGTGAGAGGACACAGAGAGCACTCTTAAGATTCATATTTCTATTTTCCAATTTTCGAATTTTTGATACCGCTAAAAAAGTATCACGAGTCAAAACAGCTGCATTAGGGTGAGGGTTAAAATTATTTTTTCAAAATACTGCTTTTCATAATTCTGGTCCAATATTGTATATAAGAACTCAACTCAAAGAAAATTACATCCGCCAAAAACTTATAGGTTAATTGCTTGCACTAAAAATTTACTTTTATTTTTTAGTACCTAATACTGTAGTGATCATTTCACTCAATTGAATTTTGTATTAAAACTCCCTACGCCACTGATTTTAGTACTGACCGTAAACGAAAGAAGAAAAGAAGAAAGAAGAAGAAAGCGAAAGAAGAAGCAGATTGAATCTAACATAATTATATGCTTAGTGAGAAAGTTGAAAACAAGCTTTCGTGTGCGGCAGTCATCTTGTAAGAAACTTGAAATCGAAATTTATATAATTTAAATTAAGTCGTTTAAGAATTTAAATAATTAATTAATAATATTAAATAACTAATTGGACCTACAATACAATCTCATTTTTTCTTAGATGATTTAAAATTCCTGTCAATTTTCAAATTGATCGACCAATTATCTGTCTGTACCCTCTGAATAATCAACATCTTTATAGAGAGAAACAAGAACATAAAAAAAGAAGAAAAACAATCAGCATTAGAATTTTGAACATTTTTTAAAAAAATAAATCAAAGCAGAAGCAATATTAATACTGTTCGAAAAGAAATTCTAAAAGTTTCTCTTAATGAATTTCATTCAGGTCCTTGAATTTTCTTGTGTTATACCAAGATTCACCAATGTCTATTGGCGATAAGAGACAAAATTGTGTTTTTTCGTTGACATTTTTAACAAGCAATTTTTGTAGCGAAAAAAAAATTATTGTCAAATATATTTTTAACAGGGGAAATTCCAATCCTTAATTTAATTCTTATCAAGTTTTTTTTAACACTTTTTGAAAAACTAATTTTCAAAATACATATGTAGGAATTTTAGATTTTTTTTTCAAAATTTTGTGTTTGAACATTACCTATTTGTTCTAAAACTGTTTGCTAAAATAACATGATTTAAAAAGGAGTTTGGCTTTAAAAAATCCAGAGCACGACATTGTGTTTTGCGTAAAAACTTAATATTACATTATCATTTGCTATACGGGCCGAATAATTAAAAAAGATATTATTTTCAAACTCGATATTTTGAAGAAAAAATTTCCTTCAAATGTATAGTTTCGTAGTTTTGGTCCTAATTTTCGCACTTTAATTTTTATTAAACTCTTTTTCACGTTTTTGTTTACGCACGTTACGTTGGTGTCGAAATAAATCAAGCCTGGGGCCCTACTCTCCATTTCGTTCCGAAAGTGAAACGAATATTTTGTACTCTCTATTTCTAAAGCGAAATGAAATCTATGGAAAATTTGTTTCTACATCAAATGTGTTAACGGAACTGAATTCGAATGTCTGAAAATGTATAATTTTTCGTTCTATTCTTTCTTCATTGGTTTCTGCATCCATCCAAAGCTCAACCGAATCCTTTTTTTTTTTATTTATAAATTCGACAGATCTCATGAGAAATAATTCGAGACTCGAAAAAACTAATCTGTAAAAGGGAAAAGTATTAAGTTGGTACTATTTTTTTCCGTTTCTAATGTTTTACAGGGTACGAAATCAAAAGCGGAACGAAAAGCACTTTCGAATAGGATTGACTTTCGGAACGAAATACAGAGTAGGGCCCCTGACATTACGATTTTTCTGTATGTCTATGCCTCGACCTACAGCGTAAACCACTGAAGGGATTTTCTCCAAACCTAGGACTAAAGATTTAGGAAGATTAGGGAATCTTTTTGCCAAAATTGATTTTTTTTCCAGCTATTTTTGAAAAGACTGCATACTTCTAATTACTTACAGAACCCCTCTGAAAATATTTCATCAAAATCGTTACAGCCCTTTTCAAGATAAATACATATGTATATGTTATGTTTTAACGGTTATGTCACAGGTACAATCAAGCTTTACGACAAAACGTATTTATCTCAAAACCGGCGTTAACTATTTTGATGGAATTATTCAAAAATTAATAATTTAAATATTTTATCTCTGCATTATTATTTAGTCACAAAATTTCTTTCAAATGTTTTTTTAGCTAAGAAAAATATGCAATATATTTTCATGGCAAATTCTCTCACCACATACATACATAATATGTATCCACCTTTAAGAAGGCGTACCTGATTTAATTTATATTTCAATGTGGTGTCATGAAACGAAAAATAATCTAAAAGATTAAATGCTTTCGCTATAAAAGTCTTAATACAAAAAAAAAAATACAAAAAAAAAAAACATTTGAAATTTTGTTTGTTTAAGCAGACTCCACTTTGCGTAGGACTTAGTTCGTGGTAAATTTATTTTACCTTTGGCACCACAAAAAAAAAAATTACAAATTTTTGTTTGTTTATGTAGGTATGTTAAAAAGGGGGCGATATTTTTCCAAATGTAGATTGGTAGGAAATTGATTTTTTTATGAAAATGTTACTTCACTTGAAACGGGTATTATGTTAATGCCAAACAAACAACAACAATATTTTAAAGGAGTGCTACTTAAAGCAGGATTTGAATTGAAAAAAACGTAGAAAGTATCGTCTATAGAAGAAATTGAAGTTACCAGTGCCTATGAAACAAAAAAAGGCTCTAGGAACAAAAATGTATCACATTATAAGTACTTGCGTGTAGTCTTTGAATGGTTTGTCTCAAGTTTATTTGAAGAACTCTATAGTTCATTTGGTTTTTCAACTTAAACTACTAGTTGATGGTTTATGACAATTAAAACCTACTCCACACTTAAAATCCTTCGTTCTGATCTCTCAAAGTAATAAAAAGGAAATACTTTTTGAGTTCCACTTCGTATTTATTTTTTGTTTCGCTTTTCCATCAATAAAAAAAACACAATAAATCCATTCAAATCCACGAATTCACCCCCTTTCGGTACAAAAAAAAAAAAATTAACACCACCTGATGATGCGTCAAGTATTGTATATACCTTTAACCGCGAAATCCCAACAATCAATATCCAGGATTATGTGGGATCCCGAGGGAACATTTATTGATGACATCGTGTCAAAACCTCTGAATTTTGATTGGCCGACAGCGACACCCGACATGACTATCCTTCTATTCTTTTACAATATGACGCAAATAATCGACTCCAACTAAATTCATATATCTGACATTTCCCACAGGATGTTATTGTCATATCGATGCACTAGGCACCTGCCATCTGGCCACATTACGATTTTATGATGATGATGATCGAGTAGTACCAAATAATATTGTATATGTCATGCGTAGATGTATATTGTTGGAGCTTATATAGAGTTAGCGTGTGATGCTTCCTGCTCATCATTAGCAATACTGTATCCAATCACCCTGACCTAGTAGCAATAACCTGCTATCCCTGTTAATGTTTTGTGTTTGACTTATACAGTATACTCGTACCATATAGCCTTACACTTAAACGCGCTTCAACTTAATGAAGTCTTCCATGGAATTAAATTAGAGAGCTTCTCTCTCACTCTCTCTTTATCTATCATCCCTTGATTGGGAATTCGTTGAGCTAATCCTATTTAATTTCGCAATTGGCAAAATTCCCTTGCCTGCCCTCCCAATGGAACCTAAATTTATGATCCAAATTGCTCTCGTTGTTGTCAGTTTCACCGTCACTGCTCGTTGGCTTCTACTTCCATTCATTGTTTAGCTCCTCTGGAGTGAATTGTGCTTCAAAATAATTATTAATGTATCGCTATTGTTCTTTGGGGAATTATTATGCTTAAAGTTGATATATGTACGAATAGGTTCCAGGTATTAAGTATTTTGTCATCGTTCAAGGGCGAATAAGGAATCTTGCGGAACGATCTAACGGAACGAGAGCAAAGTTTAAGATCCTGTTTGGAATTTTAAGCAAAACTTTTAAAAATATACAAAAATTTTAAACAATAAATTCTTGAAAACAAATCTCTAAAGGATCGGTGTTGGATAAACGAAGTATATAATCCATGGAGAATTTATTTTTGGGCTTTAGCCACTTTGGGTCTAATGATGCCGTTTAATTAAAATGAAAAAAATAGTCCTCGAATAGGTTTCACGTACCTACTGAACTCAAACGAATAAATTAAAAAATAAGAAAAAAATTATTTGTGCGTAGTGGTTACCAAAATCTTGCAAAATTAAAAATGATAATGATGATTGAATAATTGGCATAAAAACTATGATTAACGTTGCCGAAATTTGAAACAGGCTCTACTTTGTTTTTTTTTTCGCTAATCGTATAATAAGACCCATGAAAAAAAAAACCAAAATTCCAAGGAAAAAAAAATAAATGCTGTCAAAAAAACTGTTAAAAAATTCGTCAAAAAAAATTCTATAAAACAAAATCAATGCAAATTTGTCAGGGAATTGTAAATTTTAAATTCGAAAATAAAAATAAAATTGTGGAAAAAAAATTTTAACGAACAAAAAAACATCGAATAAAAAAATTACCAAAAAAACTAAACTACAATTCGGCAGAAAAAAATTGTCAAAATTAAAGTGTTTTCCTAAAAAAAAAAATCGACAAACAAATTTTGTCAAAAATGTTCAGATTGAAATTGAACCTTTCTGTGGTATCTGTAATGTTTGTTATATCAATTGTTCAATTTTTCATGTCATCAAATATAATTTCTTATATGTACATGCATACTTATTGCAATAATAAATTTCACTATTTTCGATAACTAGGTTCAAAAATGCAGAAAAAAAAGAGCTCAAAAATAATTTTGACACAGGCTGAATTTTACCCCACGGTCGCAAAAAAAAGTTTTGTTTTTCTGCCAACACATTCTTACATTCTATTGTTCTGATATTCTGTATTCTAAAATTCTGCAAATCAAAAAATTCTGTTAATCCATAAATCTGCTATTCAATGAATGTTACTTAACCGAAACTTCAAGTTCTGTAAATCCTTGAAATCCAATTTAGAAAAATTATGTAACAAGGTAAAGATATACATTAAAATTATTTGTAAATTTTACATATTCTGCTTGAAGTAAAACTCACCTTTTTTTACTAAAGTTTTGATTTTCATGTTAAAGTTTAGTTTTTCAACTCAAAGCTGGGGCCATAACATAATACATAAAGTGCTTGTTGAACAAGTAAAATTCAACAACTTAATAAAATTTGTGTAACACTGAATAACAAGTCTAAGATAACTATAACAATTGTTTTGGCTTCTTTCAACAAGTGGGAAAATTTACATTTTCACAGTTTTTGTAAAAGAAAACAACAAGTGTTAAGAAAATAAGAGATAAACTTGTGACGTTCAAAGACTTGTTAGAAGTCAACAAGCATTATTTGCAGCAGTTAGTCCTTATCAAATGATAGGTTTGGAAAGATCATTTTGAAATAACGTGGTCAAGAGTTTTGTCAAAAAATGTTTTTTTTTTGTTGATTCTGATTCAGATGAAGTTGAGGACCAAAGACAGACAAAAGTGTTTAAAGAAAGAGTCACCTTTATAATTGAATCCCATGTGTTTATTGAAAATTTCCTTAATTACCTTATCGAAAGTCTCTCGATAAATTACGTTCCGCACTAATTAAAATAAGGCACTAACTGTAAGGCAGAAAAAACTGATACGGCACTGTATCTCAATACCATGTAATAGGTGACGTTGACGATGTCCATAAAATGACAGCTGTCCGATGTGTAAAAGAAGTTACATTTGCAATACAGTTTTTTTTCTTCGGAAATCTAGCGACTCATTTTGGTAACTTGACTAGTTAAACTTATTATGTTATAGAATTAATTTTCACTTGTTAAACGAGCATAGTTTAACAAGTACTTGTTGACTAGTTGACTCGTTGTTCTGTGTTATAGGCCCCTGGTTGCCCCTTTCACCAAATAACATAACATTTTGAAATTGTAAACCAAAAAAATTAAAGTATTTTAAAATATACCTTAACATTTTTTTTGTATAAAATTAAAAGAAAAATTGTGGTTTTTCTAAATAAAAAAAATACACGGATCTATAATTACAAAAACAATTTTTTATTTAACACATACAATTTTTTGAAAACTTAAAAAACGTTTTTTTCATCAATAAACTTTATTCAAAACGTAAACAATATCTACCTGAAAAAATTCCTTCATCCATTATTTAAAATATCAAAGAAACATAATTCCATATTCCATAACTTCAATTTTTCGAGAGCAATGAAGTATTTAAAAGTTCATACAAAAATTCAATTGAGTATTTACGAGTAATTCATATAAAATTGTAAATATACGAGCATGTTGGTGTGTCGAAACACAATTTTATTTTTCTAAATTTTCATCTCCTTTTTTTTAGTATGTAGGTACTACCAAAGTGCCAATATAATAGCATAACTGATGTATCTATCTATAAATTTTCTTTTACGAATATCCTTTTTGAGCACAATTTTCCAGCTCATTCAAGAAGTTTAACTCTTTATAGCTTCCTCTTGAACATCACTACTAAACAAATATTAAAAAAAAAAAAAAAAAAAAACAATAAAAAAAAATCTTGTATCGTTTGACAGGTTCCTGAAGTGGTGCGGTCGATAGCCGTCAACCGTATTCTGGCCCTCAGACAGCAAACTCAAATACTATGGGAACGGTACTTTGGATCGATCGAGAAAATTGTTTTCACAACTTTTGAGGTGAGTGTACGTGTGTATGTGTTGTATAATATTTTCTGTGTGTTATTGATAACACTTTTGGTTTTTTTTTTTTCAAAAACCACCATTCCTTGAATTTTTATTTTCTTCGTGGTTATCATAACAACAACAAAAAATGGTATAGTTTGGAAAGTTTAAGGTCCTTGCACAGTGGATTTCTCTTTTCCATCGCCAATAAGCAACCACATACTACTCCCCATACACCACTAACTGCAAGGATGACGAGGACGACTTCGACGACGATGCATGTTGTTATCCTTATGTAATACCATACGTATAACGGTATAACATGGCATACGACACGGAAAAAAGAAGACAAAAAAAATCGAAGAATTATTCAAGTTTGTCTATCGGTTTTTTTTTTTTGTGGGGATATGTGTGAGCTCTGGTTGGTGTATTGGTGGTGCCTGAGTGTGTATCTAGTGGTTTCTGGTGTTTATTTACAATTTTTCCTCCATCATCATCATCATCATCATCTCGTCATCCTCGTCATAGCCAGAGACAAACTGGTAGGAGTGGAGGATAACGGTTCCTTGAATCCTTCTATCCAGTATCCCAGATTGGAAATTCAAATGTAGATTTACGTGTGGCTATGGGAACACCGAACCCCTCTTTTCTATATAGACTGGAACTGAATGGCGGATTCGATGGATGTTGCGGAAGCTGTGTGGCACAGCAGCAGCAGCAAAAAATGCACTTACCCATCCCCAATATGATGTGATGTGATGGGGTTGTGTTTTGAGGGCTGGAGAATTTAAATTGATTTCCGTCTGTGTCTCTAAAGGAAGGATCTATATAGGCTCTGATGTGATGTGATGGGTGAATCGGAGGATGACGTTAAACGCCCTGCCCGATTAGGATGGCAGTATGCATTTCTATCTTGTTAGTGAGAAATGGTTTTAACTTTGCAGAAATCGCAGGTCGCGAATACTGATTTGGTTTTCTATTTTTTTTTTCGTATTGATTTTGTCTCGTTTTTGAAATTTAAAGATTTCTGAAATGCAATAAGATACAGGTCAGAGTTGAATGGTCTTAGAACAGAATTTAAGTTTTATTTGCATACATAATTCAGAATTCTATTCAAGTAAACCTGCTTCGCAATACTCGCTTGAGAATACATATTTTTAAAAAATTTGAAAATGTTTTATTTTTTATTCGTTGCTGATTTGAAAAAGCGAGAAAAAATTAGTCTCGTTCAAATATGACGGAGACAGCAAAATATTTGTAGGGAATAATTTCGTTTCGAAAAAAAAAAAACGGTTTTGAATAAAAATAAATTTGGTTTTAAAGTTTGTATGACAGAAATGGTTATTTTGGGGCTAAGAAAGAGTTTCTTCTCTAAGGAATTTTTGAAAAACCTTTTAACCCAATGTTTAAAGAAAGTCTCTCCTCGCTTCAAAGAAATTTCTTGTTCAACGTTAGAAAACCTCTGCGTAAGTTTTTTGATTTGTCCTATTCTATACAGAGTGGGTGAAAGCAGCATTATCTTGTCCGTCCGTTGCAATTGATATTTCAAATCAATTGATAAAGTTTAGCATCAAGTTCCCTCATCTAAAATGAGTGCATTTTGTATTCTCAGTGTTTAGGCTCCCTTCAGTGTCTAATCTATAAGGCCTTCAACTGTCAAAAACTTACACAACCCACATGTCTGAGCAGGGGCTTAGAGATTTAAAAATAAAAGGTGATACAGCTTAAACGGAAACATTTACAGCTCTTGAACACCATAAAAAAGTGAGCTATTGCCATTAACAATGTTCTTGTGAAATACCCAGTTCATGGCTTAAAACAATTCACTAGCAATACTCTCTGAAACACCATCAGTTTACCCTTGGGCCCAACTTCGGACGCACTGTTAAGTACATACAGAGATACTTTCTTTAGCCGCACCACATGAATGTAGTATGATTTACCTGGCTCCAAATGTGTTCTCTAGACATTCAAAACCAAGGTACATCGGTATATCCTTTTAGCTACTCTCCGTTCATAACCGCCAAAGATTCGTTTCATTTACAATCATGGTCAACTTTTACAACAAAAAGAACTAGTTTCATTTCACCAACTATAATCACCTTGTCAAAGTCCTTAAAATCAAGGAAAAATCGGCTCATATATAGCAGCAATTGGTTTATTCAAAGCAAAAGTCTTCCAACACGATGCCAACTATTTCCAAGTTTTCAACTTTTCAAAAGACCAAATCAAAATCTTACTTCCAGTTTGGAATTCAAAAACAAAAACACGTACCAGGTTTTTCTGACAAGCTTGCTGACATAGCCGTAAAGAATCAAGAATTCGTTAACAAATTTCATTTTCAAAGCTTCAACAGAGCGCGTGTTGTGGGAGCATTTCTTTGAACTTCAAATTTATATGTATCGTGTGCTTCGGTTCTACTCAAGCGTAAATACTTCTACATAGATGCACTTTTCATCTTCTAAAAAGTAACTAACTTACTATAAGGTATAATGTGTGTGGCTGATTTTTGTATTATTACTTTTTGGCAAATTTCCATTTCGTGTCACCGATCCACAAAATGGAAGAAATTTTCTATAACTTCCCGAAACAGGTTTTATATCATAGAATCTGAGTTCAAGTTCCTAGCTCCACGAAACTATATATTTTTGTTGATGTCCATCCTTATAGCCGGGTGTATCGTACTCAGTGTCTAAAGGACGATGGCTTCTAGTGCTTAGATATAGACCATCCCATAACTGATGATGCTCCTTGGTGTATCTATACATAACCTACCACGCTATCCAGCAACCGACCAACTTCGGTATATGCGGCTAGAATATTAAGTAGGTAAGGTACACAAGAGGGTTCACAACTTTTTAATGTTCAAAGTTGTCTACGGACAGACGACGACGATGCGATGCGACGACGGATGGACGGACGATGAAGCGCGAGCGTGGGGGTTTTGTTGATTTTGTTGTTGTTGGTAGGTAAATGTATAGGAAAAATATGGAGCGCGAATTAAAATGCAGCACATAGTTATGCAGGAAGTGCACACAAGATGGAGAGAAACGGATGATGAACTGACTCCTTCCAACTCAATTTGCATAAATCACCTCCCATATAATTACGGAACGATATCAATCGGAAAGGGAGAGTTTCCCGCAACCAACGACCGACAACGACGCGACACGGGAAGAAAGCAGTAAGGCAACTTCAATGGCAGGGAATTAGGAATATCAGTTGTGGATTAGTGAATAAGCAAATTAAAGAGCTGTTAGGGCGTCACTTTTATAGGGGGCGTTTTGTCAAACTTGGCATTTTTGAGCTGTTTCGCAAGAAATTTCTTAAAACCCTTATTTGTAAATAACTAAACCGGTCTCTCAACGACGAATTCAGTATACGGGTTTTTTTAACTTCAATTCATGTCAAAGTCAGCATTTTATTGCTTCGAATTTGTGTTTTTGTTATCGGCAATCGATATAACCTACATTTTTTGTCAGTTTTGGCAAAGCAGATCTCATAATCATGAATGTAAGGTCAACATTTTTTTTTTTTTCGAAACTAACTTTTTTGATATCTGCAATTTTTTTGTTTTAGATTTTTTTCTCTTCTCAACGAAAAATTCAATTACAGTATTCTTGACCTTGAAGTCAACGTTCACATTTTTTGTTTTTGAACCTGTCTTTTTCAACGTAGTGATCAGAATGTCAGTTTTGAGGTAAATTCTAGCTCTCTTAATCGTGTATTTGACCTTAAAAATCTTGTGAAATTTAACTTTTTTTGTTTGAAAACTTTCACGTCTAAATATGTTCTAAGAGTTGTTTTTATGGGAAGGTTATATTCAACGATATTCTGTCCATTTGGCGCAGTCATAAAAGCTTTCTATAATACTACATAAAGTTACAAAGGAACTCCTATTGCCCCTTACGAAGTGAATTCAGTTGTTTTCGAAAAAGTGCTAATTGGATTCATTTAAAAAGATGCAGAGGTGTAGTTAAACAAAATATGTAACATTGATTTATATTTATTATATTCTGTATATTATGTTTGTTGACATATTCTTTTTTTTCTGAAATGAGATTTTAAAATTCATTAATAACAATTTAAATTATAAAAAAGAAGTACTCCAATAACGATTGAGTTATCGGAGTCAATATTCACTGTTTCATTGGAATTGGAGCAAATACTCCAATAAATATAATTGCAATAAGTAGAATCAGTGCTTACTCCGATTACGATTTTCTTATAGGATCAAATACTTCTTGCCTTGGAGAATGAGTTAAATCACAGTTTACTCAAAAAACCATTGACTAATATATTACTTGCTTCTTTAATATTGCAGTGATAATGCAATAAATATTTAAAGAATAAGTTTTATCAGCGTTTACTACAATAACGATTCACTTATTCGAGCAAATTCTTTCAGAGCATTCGGTCTAAATAACGATATACTTAATGTAACAAATGCTTGCTGCATTTGTCAGCACTTATTTCGGTATCAAAACTTTCTTTTTTAAAAAAGCCTTAATTTTTAATTTTAAATACTTACATACCAACATTTTGACTTAAGGGTCATTCGAAGGACATTATTTAACCTACTGAAAAAAAAAATATATTTTTATCAGTGAGCCTCATTATGTCAGATTCACGATGGACCCTGAATTTTTAGAAAAATATTTCTCCCTCCTGCTAGGGATTAATTTTGTTGAAACTAAAAATTCATTACGAATAGCGTCAATATGATATAAATCCGTTACTGCATTTAAATCATTGACCACAGGTTGATTTATTTTAATTTTCTTTTTCAGTTAGCACCATTCATCACAGTTGGTTGGTTAGTCTTATGTACTTAGCCTAATGATACACAATTTCCAACAACGTGACTTGCAAAAGGCAAAACGGTAATAAATCATAATCCTCGGAGGGGAGCATTAAAGACTCGGCATGAGAATTGCTTCGTTAATACATTAAATGGTATATAGTCGAGACAATAACCTCCAGCGAAGCCGACTACCTGCAACGGACGCCCAGGACTTCCCATCGCAGCAATGATAATGGCCACAAAGTCGATTATCCTTTGGTTGATTGACATCGACCGCATTGATCTAAACCAACATAATATTAGCACCAAATCATCAAGGAATCGAGCGGATGATTACTGTTGGTTGCGGATAGAAGGATTGTGCTCTTTTATGGAATGCGAGGTAGAGCTAGAAGGACATTTATGTATACATTATCGCGAGGTGCCTTCGCTGATTGTTCGTTAATTTCACATTACATAAATGCCAAATGACACGGAAAAGTCAGGCATACCACCAGCTTCATCGCATCGCCTTCCACAGAAGAGTTCAGAAGGACACTGTCGTCGGCGTCGTAGTCGTAGTCGTAGTCGTCGTCATCGACGACAGTCAATTTTATACGACTAAATGGGAGGGAGATAATGAAGGAATTGTTATGATTACAGCTTATTTTTTTATGTCTCGCTTTTGTTGAAAGAATGAGGAGGATGGCGGAGCAGAAGCTTTTTTTTTATAACCCTCAGCTGAAATTGTTTTCCAACGACAATGATATGATGACATGAAAGCGAATACTGGCATAACTATATTATTATATATAGGTAATAAGGATTTCTGCACCATTTTAGTACAGCAGCATCAAGCAGGAGGACTCTGTGGAGCATCAATTTACGAAAAGATGGTTTGGCCAGGAAGAAGGGATTTGATATCCATTAAGCGATTGGCATCAGCAAACATTCTTATCTGGACGTTTTAATGTGGTCCAAAGAGTTATGGTTGGGATTTAGTCGAAGACAATTTGGATCGAAGGAAAATCGAAAGGGTGTTACAAATAAGACCGTCCGTCAGCGCGTCGTGTCGTCGTCGTCTTCGGTCGACACCCTCAAATACTGGCATAGTCAGTTGCCATCAGATCGTCTCCGTCGTCGTATCAAACATTGAAGTGCATCATCAGTTCGATAGAGATTGTACGTATAGAGGTGGTTATGTGGCTTTGGGGAGATGGGGGGAAAGAAGTCTCTTGACACTTAAAGAGGAATTTATTGGCGGAAGAGATGGTTTCCCTTTGCGGAAGATTTTTGAAGTATAATCAAAAGGGGGAAGTGTCAATTTGGAACTAAATGGGATCTCTAAGGGAAGAAAAGCTATAAAAATGAGGATACTAATAAATATAAATCTATATACGTTGTCTGATTTTACTTTCAACCTTAATCATTTAAACGTTCACTAAATTGGCTAAGAACCACTCAAAGTTGATTCATCAGTTTTTTTTTTTTATTTTTGTAGGTATCAGACCAAAAAAGAAAAAAAAATTCAATAACCGTTAGGTATAGGGAAAGATCTTTAAAAATCGATTCATTATTAAAGAAAATATTCCAATTCTGATTCACTATTGGAAAAAAATGTTATAATAGCGATTTAAAACAAATACTATAGTAACAATTTGCTAAATTTAAAGTAATTAATTATATCCGATATTAATCCAACTATGATTTTGCTTCCATTCCGAAAGAATATGTACGGGCAGATTAGTGCTTTAGCTAAGATCAACTCTTTAGGGGGTGGCCCCGACGCAATGGAGGTAATGCTTGTCTGCTACCCTGGATGTGTGGGTTCGATCCCCAGTCTAGGCTTTTATTTACTATAAAAAATCAAAACCTAATTCCTCAATCCACTGTGCCAACAAAAATCTGTCACATTCTTCTATTCCTTTTAACCTTGGTCTTACTGGCAATGGAAAATTAAAAACTGCGTAAAATTAAAAAATGCTTCGAAAACCCAATGCTGTCTTGTATCGTCGAAGCGAGATATACCCCCCTTGCCATTGTCCATGAGTGGCACTTGCATCAACAAGACCGAACATCTCGAGATTCTCGGTATGTGCATCACTAACCACCTCTTGTGGAACGAGAACATATGCGATGTCGCCAAAAATGCCGCAAGATGTTCGGGTTTTATAAGATGGTGCGAGAAATTTTTCTTCTCGTCTGATCTGGCTATTATCTATAAAACCTATATCCGTCCAAAGTTTGAGTACAATTCCCATCTCTGGGCTGGTGCTCCAGTTACTTACTTAAGCCTCTTGGATGGAATACAAAAAAGATCTGTAAGAATGATTGGTGATTGAGAGATCACTGACTCATTCACCCCTTTAGTCCACCGTCGTCGCGTCGTAACGTTGCGTGTCTCTCCTTGTTCTACAGTTACTTCTATGGTAATTGCTCAAGTGAAATAGCCAGTTGCATTCCTCCCCTCAAACAATTCGCCCGTAATACTCGCGCTTCTAGGAATGCCCATCAGTTTACCCTCGAGCCCAACTTCGGACGTACCCTCAAGTATAGAGAATCATTTTTCAGCCGTACTACGCGAATGTGGAACTCTCTTCCACACTCTGTCTTTCCCGATCATTACAATGTTCAAGAATTCAAGACCAATGTACACCGACACCTCCTTTCCAACCCCTTCCCTTCTTTCTAATGCACTCACTGTGTCTCTGGCATAAAAAGGGTATACAAAATCTCTTGAGTGGGTGCAAATTATAAAAAAAAAAAAATATCTTTGTGTTTTATTTTTTAATTTCTTAATCTGAAACAATATTGATATCTGGTATAGATATAAAATAAAAGTTTAAAATTATATTATGCTTTTTCAATGTTTTAAGATAATAAATTAATTATTCCATTGACACTGTTGTGCTTGATAAATATTTCGACCTTACTTAACACTTGCAACATTACTTTCGACAACATCAGATTCATTTAGATCTTTTATTTTGGTTCCCAAGGCACAATTTAAAAAATTTTAACGCGTTTCAGTGAATTTTATAAACTCCAAGCCACCACACTAAAAAAAAAACAGCCACCTCCTCAATTAAAATCAAAAATTCACTAAAAATTATTTTAGAAAGAGACCCAAAGTTCCCTACAGGGACACGTAATGAAATGAAATTCAATTTCTTCTAACGACGACGACGACGATCACACAAACCTTCGTCGTCGTCATTAGGATGGCAAAATAAACTTCCTGTTTGAAAATTCACACCAAAAGCTCAAAAGTCAGAATATTGCCTTTCAAAATGTCACTGGCATAACTTTTTTTATTTTGTGTGTGTTTTGTTGCTTCGTTTTACACTTGCACGCCTCTAAAGTTGTCAAGTTAATATTTAATTTTCGCAAAAAGCTTATATACAAAACTTTTGCCTTTTAACTAAAATCTCACTACATCTATATGATGTCAGGATAAGGAATGATAAACTAAAACTGCATATTGAAAAACAACGACGAAGTCAAAGCAAACATTTGTGAGAGTATAAATCTGAGAACCACAACCAAAACGACTTGGCGATGACGATAAAAGGGATGATGACGACGCGACGATGATCGCAAAGTTATTAGAAAATCTGTCGATAAGTTAATTTTCCGCTTTGAATTCGACACCAAAGCAATGCAGTCACAAAGAGAGAGAAAGAGAGCTGTTCATGTATTTTTAATGTTTGCTAAATAAAATACAAAAAAAAAAAAACTGGAACAAACACTCAAAGACTGCATTCTAAATTGCAGCAAAGTTAGGGTAGGGTACCTACGGAGCTCCTCGCTGAAACTATGGTGCGACGAATTCAAGTGGCAGCCAGTAGTAGTCTTTTTTTTCTCTCTCTCTCTCTTTTGAGGAATTTTCAATTCCAATTTTCAAACAAACGCAAATTAATTTGCTTTGCTACTCGATTCCTTTCCAACAACAATCATCCGCAGCTTCCGTTGTCGTCCTCGCATCCACATCATCATCGCAGCCAGCATCACCGACCGTGAGTTCTTGTCAGAAGCAGAAGGAGACGAAGGAACCATCAGAATTGGTTGGAGTGGAGGTCCTCCAATAAAATTTTATCGGGCGAGGACAAAAAAAAAAAAAAATAGAGAAGTTTATAGTCAGGATGTAGGGACAAATTTTTTGTCACAAAACTCAAGTCCCAAGCAGAGCTGTTTGCTTCGACTACGAGCATAAGGATGCAAAAGAAAGGTCCTCTTCAAAAATATAATAATTAAATGTTCGTTTCGTTTCGTTTTTTTTTTTGTTCTTCTCTTATAAATACGTGACTACTACGCGATTTATGGGATCTGATGATGCACACACCCCAGATGCAAATGCCACAATTATTATTAAAGTTGGCGCGGAAGCACATGGAAGCCTTTTCATTTCCAGAAACAGATCCCGAAAATCCTTCCTGTTTTTTTTTTTGTATCCTTTTTGTTTTTAGCAGCACTTCAACTACGTAAGATATCAAGTGGATGACACAAAAGATGCAGCACAGTGATGATGGCAATAACAACACAACATCTTTTGGAAATACTATATACTCTCCATGATGCGCGCGATGTCATAACTCATAAATGTTGACGTAACATCTGATTTGTTGCTTCAGGGGGTCGAAACCGTTTATTGTCATCCTTCGTAATAATAGTAACAAAATTTAAATTGTTGTGTCTGCGGGCGACAAGCTTTATATACCTACAACAGTCGCGCGCATATTGCTATTAGAGTCAAGAGGGTGTTATAACGTTGCTGACGTATATTATAAAGGATATGATGACACGCTGCCAGGCAAAAAGCACCAGAGCACATGCAGCATGTCGTGGTAATGGGAAGAAAATAGCTTAGGAAAAAAACTTCTTAAAATTTAAGGAAATCCTATTTTCCATTCAAAAAAAAAAAGAAAGGAATAAAAAAAAACTGCACAATTCATCATCTACAATTCTTTGGACTGTTATGAAAAAATTACAACTGAAAATAGATCAACATTTTTTAAACTTATATTTTTTTCTCAAACTTCTAAAAAAATTATTTTTTTATGATATACGAGAACACAAATCAAAGTAAGGGGTGTTATACAAGACTGGACAAAAAAATAGAAGTGATTTGGTAAATTCAAAGTGTAAATGTATTAGAAACATCGCGTCTCTTAGTTTGAAGTTCCAATCTTACCGTAAACAAGATTTTGGAATAATTTTTGCAATATTCTTTTCGACAACAAAAATAGACAAAAAAATTGCAATTTTTTGTATTTACAAAAATTTTGAAGAATTTTTCAATTTCAATTAAAAAAAAACGGTGATTTTATAAAAAATAATAAAAAATTTTCATAGATATTCATGTTTTATTAAAAAAAATAATTTTTGAGAGAAATCGAACAAAAGCTTGCAGAACAAGAAAATATATGATTTTTTATTGTTTTTCTTCTGTTCTAACTATGTATGTAAAAAAATTATTAAGTTTTTGTTTTTCAAAATAATTTTTTTTGAACATTTTTAGAATTTTTGTTTTTATTCCTAAAGCACTTAAGTATCTCGTCAATAGTAGACAAAACAATTTTGTTTCTTGCTTTTTTACGACATTTCGGAAATTTCTCTGCTTGTACGTTATTTTTGGAGGCTGCCAGCAAAGCAAATAAAAAAAAAAAAAACAAATTAAAATTTGTAAGTTTGACATTTTAATAGTTTAACTAGCAAACCCGGCGAACTACGTTTCGCCACCAGATGGCTTCGTTTTTTGTAACATTTCGTTTGGGGATTAAAAATTGAAGAAAATTTTTTTTTTGTTTTATGATTGAAAAGGAAAAATTTTATTCCATTTCACAACAGTAATGAAATCATTTCGATTACAAAAATGAAGTGTAGTTTAGTTGAACTTCTCTGAGTAAAAAATGAAAGTGAATCCAAAGTTAATACTGAATCGAAGCGTTATACGTGTCCGCAAATTATCCGTTTCATTGAAGTGCTCTTTGGTAAACCACATATTTTGTTTTTTGTTCTGACGTTAACACAAACAAAGCGGACGGTTTCCCAACTTGTGAACACGAAACGTATAGCTGCCCATGTGAAAAACAATGATTTTCTAAGTTTATCCCGCACACACTAAGCGATTGGCCTTGCGAACCGGAAATAGCAATCGTTTGAAGTCAAACGGAAGATCAGTCGGAATCATTGGTATTCGAGTTGGTAATGGTTGCCTCAATCAAATTCGGCATAAGTCTTTTCACCGCAAGTCGAGTACGGTTGCAAGGTCGCGGTGGATTCAAATTACGCAATATCATATTCACGATAAGAGTAAAATTAACGTAATAGATGCAAAGAAAAATTAAAATAATACGTATAACACACTGCTACGATCGGTACACAAATAAAACAAAAAAATGGTCGAAAACTGTATATTGAGTAAGACAGCGACAGGAGACCGGCTTCCTTCTCATCCCTACTCCGTGATGTTTGCTGGATGAGAGGTGACCCAGGTAGACATCTAGCGGGGATAACTGATCGATTGATCGTTGATCGGTTATCGACCGGTGAAGGCGGAAGATCAAATTGAATTGAGAAAAAAAAGAAATTATTAAAAATAAAAATCGCGATGGTAAAATAGTGGTTGATTGTAAAGGGTTGAAAATTCAGGATTATATGTATTTACTAATGCTGTATCATAAAAAAATTTCAAAAAAAAAAATTATCTAAAATTGAAAAAAAAATTTAGGGGTGGATCACCCTTAACATTTAGGGGGGATGAAAAATAGATGTTGTCCGATTCTCAGACCTACCCAATATGCACACAAAATTTCATGAGAATCGGTAAAGCCGTATCGGAGGAGGTAACCACAAATACCGCGACATGAGAATTTTATATATTAATATATTATGTTTATATTTTCCAAGTTTTTCTTCTTTCTTTTTTTTCTCTCTGAGTATTGAACCTGTGACCCTCTGATTACTAGCCGAGCACTTTGTCTATATGTAAGCTTTGCATTGGTTAAGGATGGAATTTTAATAAGTTAACTTTTTAATACAATGAGTTCCTTGTGTCATTGATCTATATTTTAAGTGGTATTTCTTCTAAAAATAATATAAAAACCTCATTAAATTTCTTTATATCTTTTCTTCATTAAATCAATTCGATTGCTCTTTGAAAACATTTGGAAAAAACTTTTGGTTTTGTACCTACCTTAAAAAGATCTCAGGGTATGTATATATGTAGCTCAATAAGTAAATCTTATTGTCTCTTATTACTTACTTAAAATTCCACTGGAGTAAAAAAAAATCTTAAATAAAAACACAAACTTGTTTGTATTTATCTGCATCAGTATATTTTTTCATTTGCTCTTCTCATTTCCAGACCCTTTTACAACACATAATTCAAAAACAACTTTCAACAAAATAAACACAAACGAAAACACTTGAGAAATTCCCTCGAAATCAATGAATATCATTAATCGATTTTCATGAACTATTTTGTCTCTAGGTCGTGTTTTTTGCGTATCCTCGTTTAACGCTTTAAGGGATAAATAATATAATTATTATTGGAATTGTGTTTTCGCTTTCTTTGCCTTTTCCAAACTGAACAAGTGAACATGTGTGTGTGGGATGTGATGATGATTGTGTTTTTACTTTCAAAAATAATACGTACTATGATAGCTACTGAATAGACGTGTGTCTGAGTCTGGTGTTCTTATTCAATTTTTCTTTGCATTAAAAGCCGAACAATTAGAGTTTTTTACTTACCAAAACGTTGCATACATTTCCTTTTATTTGAATAAAGTGTGAATTTCAACTTAAAGTGCTTTATTTATTTTATTTTATAAATTAAATTAAATATTTTACACAGTGTTCCGATTTCACTTTGCACCTTTTTCTTCTTTGCTTTGTAAAAATGTCTCGTTCCGGAACATCCCGCAAACTTAACACTAACGCGACTGATTCCCCCTCCTCCACCCCAAAAAATGTCGGGAAAAATGAAGAGTCAAAAGCATTGGAGAACCGTTTAAAAGAGCAAAGTGATTATATAATAAAATTCTTATCGAAACACATAACCGACTCCGAAAAAAGAATTTTGGATAACATAAACAATCAAATTAATGAAATAAAACACTCTATCGAAAACACACAATTAAAAGTAACCGAACTCGAATCTGCTCTTTTGGACGCTAAAACAAAAATTTCTACACTTAACTGTGAACTTTCCACTCTTAAAAATACACTAAGTGCTGTAAATAAACAATCGGATCTCACGAAAAATGAACTGAATGCAGTAAAAAAACTCCAAAACGTGCAAGAAAACCGCGTAGTGGCTTGTGACGCAATTTTATCCGGCGTACCTCATTTTCCCGATGAGAACTTAAAATCAATATTTAATTTGCTTTGTAACGCGCTGCAAATTAAACCGCCATCAATGAACAACATTTTCCGCATGCCCTCACGCCCTAATACAAATACTAAAGACACTCCAATTCTTCTAAAATTTAATTCGCCGTATGAGCGCAATTTTGTTTTAAAGTCAATCGCATTGTTTCGTAAACAACAACAGAGAGAACTTTGTCTGCAAGATATTGATATCAACTCAACCAACTTTTTTTATATGCGTGAAGCTCTTACCAAATACAATAACAACATCTTTCATCATGCACTGAGTCTAAAAAAACAAAAACAATTATCATCTGTATACATATCACGAGGACTAGTATATGTAAAACGACTCAAGAACGACGAAGCTGAGCCTATCGAGTGCATTGAAGATTTGAACTGGGATGCCAACTCTACAAATTAATGATTTTTGTTTACTTATTTCATAATACACATTAATTTGATAAAATATTATCTTTTCCTTAATTTTTATCTTTTTTCTTTTTTGCATTTTCAATTATAATTTGATAAATTATTATTCTTTTTTCTTTTCTTCTATTTAAATAATTATATAATTTTTACATAATTTTTATGTTGTGCTGATAATTCTTCTTTTGAAATTTGCTTTTAGAAAAATGGCTTCTAGCAATATACATACTGTGATTAAAGTGTTGAGTCGACGGAAAACTGGTCTTCGTGTATGTCACATTAATGCACAAAGTTTGATGTGCAAAATAGATGAATTCCGTTACATTTTCGAAAGATCAGAGGTTGACGTTATCTGTGTATCCGAAACTTGGTTGACGGTAGATCAAAATAATCAATTATGTGGATTAAGTGGATATAAAGTCTTTCGCTCAGATAGGAAACGTTGTAGAGGTGGAGGCGTTGCAATATTTGTTAGAGACATTATACAGTGTAGGATTAAGAGCTGCTCGGCTAGTAATAGTGAAATTGATTTTATTTTTGTGGAATTGCAAAATGGGGTTGAAAAGCTTCTTCTGGGTACAATATACAGACCTTCCAGAAACATTTGTATTCTTCCACTTATTTCTATTTTGGAAGAAATTTCAGTTTCATATCCTTACACCATTTTGTGCGGTGATTTCAATTGCAACCTACTCAGTGAAAATACTTTTGTTGACGAATTTAATACTCTTAATCTTCATCCAGTGAACACACTTATTCCGACTCACTATTCAAATTTTGAACCTACATTGCTTGATTTATTTCTTGTTAGTGACAAAAGGAAAGTTATCTTGTATGATCAATTATCGGTTCCAGTTTTCTCTAGGCATGAGCTTATTTTCCTAACTTTTGATTTTCAAGTGGATCTTTACACCAATAACTTCGAATACAGGGATTTCAAGCATATTAACTATCCATTGCTTCATGCTGATGTTCATAATGTAAATTGGGATATTATTCTTTTTAAGAATTCACCTTGTGATCAAGTTGAATTTCTTAACAGTGCTGTGCTAAGACTTTTTGATTTGCACGTGCCATCAAAAACTAAAAGCGTTTTTGCATGCAGGAAACCTTGGTTTACAAACGAAATCAAATCATTAATGCAACAGCGCGATTTGGCTTATAAGCGATGGAAAAGATTCCGCATCGATAGTTTACATCAACGATTTCGTTCTCTCCGAAACAAAACTATTTTAGCCATACGAAATGCAAAAGTCGCTGTTTATTCAAACCGTTTTAGTAATTCCCAAAGTAGTAAACAAATATGGCAGATCCTAAAGAATACTGGTATTGGAAAGTCTCAATATAATCCAAGTGAAGTGATAGATATTAATGAGTTAAACAAAAAATTCGTTTCCTACTCTGTCCCGCCCAATATTAATCTCAGTGTCACTTCATTCACCGATTATGTTAGAACATCAAGCTTACTTTTGTTTAACTTTACTACAATATCTCCCGAGGATGTGGTTGAAGGAGTTCTCTCAATTAAGTCAAACGCGGTAGGTCTAGATGAAATGCATCCCTCATTCCTTAAACTTTTGCTGCCTGTACTTCTACCATATATAACACACATATTTAATTCAATTATTTCCACAAGTGAGTTTCCTACCCAATGGAAAAGAACAAAAATTGTACCCGTGCCTAAGACCTCAAGATGTGATGATTTCAGACCAATATCTATATTACCATTTCTATCTAAAGTATTTGAAAAGATCATTCAAAAACAAATTTGCAGTTTCCTTTATCAAGGAAATTTCTTAACACCTAAACAATCCGGTTTCCGCAAGAAAAATAGCTGTATAACGGCACTAATAAGTGTTACAGAAGATATTCGGAAAGCTATCGACCTTGGAAATATAACGTTTTTAACACTTCTGGACTTTTCAAAAGCCTTTGACATGGTAAACCATTCTATACTTTGTGAAAAACTTTTACATTTGTTTAACTTTTCTCCCAGTGCAATTCGTCTGATTCATTCATATTTAACCGATAGATTGCAGGCAGTTGAACTAAATAAAATTCTTTCCAATTTTTTATCAAACGCTAGTGGAGTTCCTCAAGGATCCATTCTTGGTCCTTTGCTTTTTTCAATCTATGTAAATGAGCTTCCGTCTATTGTAAAACACTGTTCAATTCGTTTATACGCTGATGATGCTCAATTATACACTAGCTGTCCGCTGGGGCTAATTGAACATACCGCAGCTTGTATAAATGAAGATCTTGATGAAATCATGCGCTGGTCGAACAATAATGGCTTAGTCCTCAACCCTAATAAATCAAAATGTGTCGTTATTTCAAAGAATAAGTTAGACTTGTCATATTTTCCACCTATTATTTTAAATACTTCGGCAATTGAGTATGTTGAAACCGCAAAAAACCTTGGTGTTATTTTCAACAGATACCTGACTTGGAAAAATCATATAACTTATATTGTTGGTAAGACATATGGTGTTCTCCGAACTCTTTCGTCTACACAGTACTATATTCCCGTAAAAATACGAGCCTTACTTGTAAAAACGCTTATACTACCGTTAGTTACTTATGGCTGTGAAATTTTCTGTAATCTTGATTACGAAAGCAAAAGAAAACTGAGCGTTGCGTTCAATAGCGCTGTACGATACGTTTACGGGCTACGGCGTTTTGATCAAGTATCACTGCATTCAAGAAATCTCTTGGGAATGTCTTTGGAGAGCCTTCTTCGTTTTCGAACTTTAACCTTATTTTCGGATATACTTTTAACCCATCAGCCTGCTGATCTGTTTAGTCAAATAACATATCTCAATTCAGACAGATCGTGTCTTTTAGTTATTCCCCGGTTTAGGTGTCTTACCTCTGAACGTCAGTTTTTTGTCAACTCAATTCGCTTATGGAACTCTTTGCCGCGACAAATAAGAAGAACTAGTAGTACAACTTTAATGAAAAAGCAACTTAAACTTCATTTTAGCATTATATAAATTACTGCAAGATTCATTTTTATCTCTTTTGTATGTACATATTTTTATTTTTATATACTTTTTTTTTTTTTTTTTTATTCTTTTTAAACAGAATATGATATTCAATTTTTTAGTAGCTATGTATTGTACAGTTATGAAGCTTCACTTCAAAAAAGATATTATATCTTACAGTGTAAGCTTGTCATGAATAAAATAAATCTAAATCTAAATCTAAACTTTAATTTAACAAAATTGCTATTGTGTCACTCACAATACGGTTATTTTTTTTTCTTTGTTTTATTTTCAAAGTAAAAAAAAAAAAAAATTGAACTGAGGGAATTAAGTATCGCGTGCTGATATAGAAAAATGGGTTTAAAAATCTGTGTTATATTACGCGATGTTGGATTTGGTGAATAAACCTGAGGGTATAGTAGTACTCAATACTAATTTTCTTTTTTGAAATAATTTAGATTGTACAACTTTTTTTTTTTTTGGTGTGTGTCTATCGCGTGATAGGTTAAAAGAACAATTTAGAAGAATTATTAAATTGACAGCTTTTCCGATTCCATTTTTGTAATTGCATTTATTATGTAAACGTGATGATTTTTTTAGGGGTGTTGAATGAAAATAAAGTTAGAATGAGTTGCAAGGATATAAATCAGGTATTCGGGATTTTGATATAACAAAAAAAAAAATATGGTCTTGCCTTACGATCAATTATTTATAATTTAATATAAACACATTGACAAAATTTTAGTAATTGATCTATTTTAATGTAAAATCTTTTTAAAAGTCGCTTCATTGCTCCCATTTAAAGGGGAAGGTATTAAATATTAAAAATTGTTTATAACATAATAAACGACTTTAATATGTGAATTTCTAACTGCCTTTTAAACTTTTAACATCACAAATTTTTTTTAAAGTAAGTACACAAAAGCATATTAAGCAGCAACAAAAATATAAAAAACATCGCATGGTAAACTGTAAAATTTTCAAAAGTAATTGACACATCTGAATGCTAAATTATTGACCCACACAGAATTCAAAATAAGAATGTGCATTCACTTCGCTGATTTGATAGCAGGCAGCAAAATAAAAACATAGAAAAAACATTGAACGACAAATGAAATTTTAAAAACTTAAAAACAGAACATTACTATTTAATAAATCGTGGGATATTAGTTTTTTGGAAAAGCAGCAAGAAAAAAAACATAGAACATAGAAAACATTGAACGTCAAATTTGAACTTGTTTAACCTTGCTAACGACAAATTATTTGCAATATTATATCTTTTTTGAAACTATTTTAGACGTTGGGTTTCGATATCAAGTAAATACGTAAAGCAATAACAGAAATAGAGAAAACATCGCATGGAATTTTTTAACTGTCACAACTAATTAAGTATCCTGAATTAATGAAATTAATGACTATCCAATAAACGATTCAAACTAAGATAGTTTTTCAACCACTTCACTGGGTTGATATTAACGCAGAAAAACAAAAACATAGAAAACATTGAGTGAGAAATCTGAAATAAGTATAAATTAATAATAGCAAATTATATTTTAGGCAATCATGCAATATTGAAAATATCGCAGGAAAATTTTTAAATTCCCCAAGTAATCGAGATTAAATTACGTTAAATAATTAAAACTAGTCAAAACAATTGGCTATACAAATATTTAACCCCTTTTCGAGGGCTTGTTTCGTCGACTGGAAGTAAAAAAAAAACATAGAAAACATAAAACCACAAAGATGAAGTTGTTAGTATCTATATATTAATATTAAATTATTATGTAATGAAACATAGACTAAGCTATTTATGATTATAGGAGCTTCGTACAAGGTAGCTAACCAAAAAATGACAAAAAAAAAAACATCGCATGAAATTTTATGACATCAGAAATAATTAAGACTGAATATAAGCAATAATCAAAATTTAAGAACATTTAATTCCTTCTCGAGAGATGTAGTGTAGACTTGGTAAAAACATAGAAAACATTGAACGATATTGTTAAAACTTATTAAAAACCAATTCACTCTAATTATGCAAAGTCATGCATTATACAAATACTTCTAAACCGTTTCTAGGGCACAGGGAAATTTTATTAATTTAGCAAAAAAAAAACAGAAATTTAAAGTGCTCGCATCTAATTAAGAACTTTTTAAGGCTAAAGAATATTGCTCATTCACTCATTCATTTGTTAAATCATTGTAAATATTCATTTTCACTCAAGTGCCCAAATTTTATTTTATTTGCATAGCTGTCAAACACATTTTTCTGACCTAATTAGTTTCTTTTCCTTGAACACTTACCATTTTAACTCTTGTTTCCAGCTGAAAAAATTATATTTTATAATCACTCAAGTTAATTTTTCATTCGCACCATATAACCCTTTAGTTATTTAGGTATCTTATTTTACTTAACCCTTTTTTTTATGATGAAAAAAAAAATCCGTCTTAATTTTAACGTTCACCCTGAAGCTTATTTCAAAAATGACCTACCGCGCGCTCGAAACCTCAAAGTAAATAGATAAAGAAGAAATTGTATAAAAATCCTTTAACATCAAAAGCCTCCTCACCAAGCTTATTCCGTCCGGTTTTGCGGGCTATTCTTACAGCAAACACGGCAGCGTGGCGGCGGTGGCGTATAGATAACATTTCCCGAAAAGCATCAGCACTTCAAAGGGTTTTCAATTTTTCATTTTTTTTTCGTTTTTTTTTAATTCAAAAATATGTATTCCACTCCAAAGAACCTTTATAGAAGCAAATAGTGTATGACAACTTTTAGCCTGGAGTGTATTTTAAGTACAGCGGTGATGTTTTGTGAATGTCGGTCGCAGTCGGTCCTGCGGCATTTAATCTGGTTTCTGGTATATAGGTATAGTATGTTGGGATTCCAAACGGAATTTACCATCTAACTTCAAGGAGCTACTGCTGCTGCTTCTGCTTCTACTTCTGCTGTTGTTCTTCGCATACTCTGAGTTTGCTTGCCTTGCCATCATCATTGCATAGGTATGCAAAGTGCGCGCCGCCAAATGTTTGCCTTTCCAAAGACGAAACTTTTTCCCCTAAAAAACAATCCCAAGGATGGAAAAATGTATAATGTGTCCTCTGACACGACGAAAGTAGGGATCAAGTAGTAGATACGAGTAAAGCTATATTAAGGAATGCATGGTGTAGGGTCCTCATCGCTGGATATAGATGCTTTGGTTTGTATAGGACTTGTCACGGCTTTGGTGGGGTTTTCACAGCAAAAGTTTTTTAACATACATCTCTATCCACAAGGAGCCCCACACAACAGCTGCTTGCTCTCTCTCTCTCTCTCTCTCTCTATCTATCTATCTCTGGTGTTAGCGTTGTTTAAAACTTAAGCACCCAACCGTCACATCACCCACGTACATATATGGTCCACATATAACCCAGAGAGGCGAATGTAGGCTTCCGGGTGCATCAACCGATTGGGTTATCTTTCTTCTTCTTCTGTAGCTGTAGCTGTAGCCCACCCTAACCTCTGTGATAATGTCAGACAGCTCCGGGTTTGGTACCACATGTTCTCTGACTGCTGCTGCATTATCCTTAGTACTTAAATACACATGCGACACACACACACACATAAATTTATATAAATTTTTTAAACTTTTCTCAAAAATCTAAAACAGAAAACTGTGTTGAAAAACCAGGAAAAAGGATGCAGACCTACTAAAAAACACAAACCAATGCATTTCGGGGCTAAAGGGTAAAAATAAAATAGAAAACATAAAACATTATAAAACACATAAAACAGGAAATGACTCATTTTGGTTTGAGAGAAGTTGTAGTTGGTCTTGGGTATAAGTATATAGACAGCGCTATGAGCGATGATGTTGTAGGTTTAGAGAGGGAATGGATGGCCGAGCGCCAAATCATCTATGAAAGACTTTTCCATGTCCATTTAACGCCTCTCTAGCCTTTGGCTATATTACCATCGCACTGACATCCTCCCTTACCGCACATAACATACTCAAACTCATGTCATGGGCAATAACTTTAGCGCAGCTGAAAACAGTTGTTGCTCATTAATGCAGGAAGTGAAGTCCTGTTAAAACTCATATCAACGACCGCCATTATAGACACTCGAGCGGACAGCATGATTTCCATTTCTATTTAACAAAAGTCCGAGCAGAGGCAGGCAGAGTCGCCTTCGCCATATATGTAGATATATTCAAACATAACGTCATGCAACACGAGCAAATGAACGTTATATTTTGTTGTATGGTTGATAGTCAAAGGAATTAAATAATGAGGCGCTTGTGTTGAGTTCCGGCTGCTCTTCGGTGATTTTATTCCAAAACAGGGACGTACTGATGTTGAGTGTTATCGAGAAAAAAAGGCGACGTAAAGTTCTAACTTTCAACAAAAAAAAAATATCTTTGGTCAGCTACTTATTAAATTTCGATAAGATTTCTATAAAATTATCATTGCATGTCAAGCTAAATATTTCAAATTTAGTTTTGGATATGAAAAAATTAACCTATGAGTTTAATAGTTCCGTATGACATTAAGGAAGGTTTAACGAAACTCAACCGAAGCTTTTCCAAATAACTAAAGAAAACATTCTTATTTACACAGTAAAATGTATTTATATTACATGGAATATATAATAGGCTCCTCACAACTTAAGCCTTACAGATTTCGAAACAATAATTTAATTTCGGATAGATTTCTATAACGACTGTTTTTTTTATCATTTGTAAACATATTTTTAAAATGACTGCAACGAGTTTTCAGTTTCAACACTTATTGTTTATATTACTATTGCGTCAATTTGCCATAAAAACGTGTGTTATTATTGCAATTGAGAAGTCTTACCGAAGTTTAGCGGAAGCTTCCTAATATGCATTCGTAGCGAAATATTTGCTCAATAATAATTGGAGCAAACGCTGATACATTGCTTGGCACATATTTGTATTGGAGCATTTGTTCGAAGATTGAAATTACTTTTATGTTTTTGAATAAAGTTATCGTTCAAAGCTGATAATTTCGCGAAAACAAGTTTTTTTAATATTTTTTGAGAGCATCAAGTTCTTAGTAGGTACCTACTGCAATTGCAGTAAAATGACATCACTGATCCCTACCACTCTTTCAACCTCTGTCAGACTTTAAAAAACGGCCGTAATATTTTTACAACGATAATAATGAAATTCCCAGCAGGCGAGGGAACAAGTTTAATGTACATATTTTTGTTATTGAAATCCAAAAATGTTAACCAACATTCAATAGGTACACAAACTCACAGGCATTTTCCCATCATCATAGAGGAAGTTTTTTTTGATGCTCAGAGCAAGGACTAACCTTCCTATATATATAAATACCTCCATATACAGTTCAGCTTTTGCGATACTAAATTTTGTTTTATTATTTTCAACAAACTAAATAACTTATGACATTTAGTTTATGCCAAACATTTGAAAAACTAGGTTAACTCCTATAATAGATTTCAATTAAATAAGTTCTCTTCGTCGAGTTTATTCGAAATGAGAAACGAAGAGAAAATTTTTGTATAACAGTGACAACTGCAGGTTTTTGCAGTTTTTGACAAAGTTCAAAATATTTTCATGCAATCGAACTTTGTCCATAATAAACGCTGTTTGTGTTTTCGGTTGACATCGTTGTAGTTGTATGGAGTAGTTTTTTTTTTTGCCTTGATTTGGTATGTTTTCTTAATTTAAATTAAATTTTGTGCGATATATTCAATTTTATGGACCAATGCATGTGAAAAGGGGCTCTATATTTTTGAATACCTCTAACCTTAGGCAGTGGAAATAGTAGGTTTGGAATTTGGTTTTACATGGAATTCTATTCATTGAAATTAGAGCGCGAATTGAGCTTTGATGTGTTAACTGAATGCTTTGACTTGAAAATTAAATCTTTTGGAAAAACTTTTGCAAGTCCATATTCAATGGAATTTAATGCATAATGGCAGGTCTTTTAAAAATCATTGCTCTGTGTTTTGAGGGTTTCTAGTGAAAATTATGTGTTTTTAAAGAGAACTCGAATCATCGAAAAGGAATATTTTTCCATTGTAAAATGCTTCAAAGTATTGTCAAAATTTTATATCACTCAAATCGTACAACTGTATGAACTGTAAATTAAATTTAAGGCGAAAGTTTTGAAATAATTCGACTTTTTTAAGATAAGAACACCTTACAATCTGGTTGAACATAAGAAAACGTGGTTTTCATAGTTTCCAAGTTAAACAAAAAAAAAAGTAAAATGGAATCAACTACTGAACATCCCTTACCATTCAAATTTACTAATAAAAAAGTTTTCTCCCCAGGATACAAAAATAATTGGGTTCAAATACGGTCTGATTCGATAAGGACAACAACAAAAAATAAACTCAAAACTCATTTATCCCTGTTGGAAATATACATTTATTATGATTATTATATCTACCCCAAAAATTCAATATCATCATTTTGTATATACAGTGTCAAACTTCAAATTGTGTTAAGCGTATATACAGAGAAAGTTTAAAATTAAATTACATCAAACCAAGTGACCATTTGGTTGGCTCACACACACCCTATTAAGGAGTTTTTTTTTGTCAAAAAACACGCATATTTATATTTGTTTAGAAATTCAGCCCAATTAAGGGAGAATTCAATTAAAGGAAGGCAGGGATGTTTTATGTACCTACAGATAGGGATAAAATATTTTTGTGGGAGAAACTAAATCAATTGATTTAAAAGTTTATTTTTGTCGGCAAATGGGGAAGATGCGAAAGTTAAATTGTTTCTTTAAGTTGTATAGATTTTATAAACACTTTAAAATATTAGTCACAGTCGGCAGCCAGCTTGGGGTTATAATTTGTTGAGCGAAATTTCGCCAAATATTTGTTTTTGTAAAGGGAAAATTTAAAAAAAATTGGAATTTTTTCCAAATTGTGTTAATACCCAGGACGATTGAGCGGAAGGTCTAATCAGTGAATTTTTACATATCTCTTATATTGCTGTTTCACTTCCACTGGTTAAACTTTTTCGTTGAGTTTAAAAATCAGATAATAAAATACAAAAGCAGTAAAGGAAATTGCGGCCCAATTCAGACAAATTTATCAGGCCATAAGTTATCAAAACTTCACTTAAGTTTTTAATTTCTCGTGAACTTTAAAAAAAATGTGAGATTTGACAATTGAGTAATTTTAAAAATTCAAGCTAAATTTGAAAAATCACTTAATTTTCAAAAAAAAGTTAAACAAGCTCATCACTGACACTGAGTCAATTTCGACTTGATGTTCTCTAAAAAATATATTTATTCACAATTTCTTTGGACAAATTTAACAAAGTTAACAATTTGTTGCCATTTTTTTCAACGATTTCTTTTAATAATTTTTTTTTATGCTAAATTTTTGTCAAAACTTTTTTTTTCTGGTTGTCAATATTTGTATGACTATAGTTTTTTTATGCAGACAAACTCGCATATTTTTTGAGCAATGTTTGTTTTTGTAAAACTTTGATTTTTTTTTTCATTTTTCTCATTTTGAATGAATGAATGAATGAATGAATTATCTGGGTAAATTTGCACTGCGACGTTAGGATCTTATGTGCCCCCCTTTTGAACCGGATGAGGTTTCTCATCTACAGTTCATCCTCCAGATTCGTACCTTTTAGGAATTTAAGAATTTGGGGCATTTTCAGAGAATGTATTTTGCTCTCTTCTATATGGTGCTTGCCCAGATATTTTTGTCTTTGATGCACTAGTGCATCGCATTTACCTATTATGTCGTCCGGTGTCTACTCATGAGCGTTGTAGAATCTGCAAGAAGCACTGCTCACTAGACCAAGGATGCTGAGATGTCTTCTCAGTTTACAATGGCCTGTGAGGAGACCTGTTATTTTCCTAAGACTGTTCCTACTTAGGCTAATACAGGATAGATAACGCTCTCGGTTATAGTTCCCGAGTAGTAGTTTGGCCTGTCTTAGTTTTGGGAGTTCTTTCCAGATTTTTGATCGTATTGCCTCCTCTAATAATTTAATTTGGTTATTAATTATATTTTCTCCTATACCACAATAGGGCTCTGGTCCCGTTAGGGGTCCCTTTGCTCCTATTTTAGCTAGGGAGCCAGCCTCTTCATTGCCCTGGACACCAACGTGACCCGGTACCCAATGAAGTGTGACTTTGTTTTCCTTGCCCAGTTCATTTAATTTATTTATACAATCCCATACTAGCTTTGAAGAGATGGTGTATGAGTTCAAAGCTTTTAGTGCGGCTTGACTATCTGACATGATGGCAATGTTTTGGTTTTTGTATTTTCTATCGATGTTACGTTCTGCGCATTTTCCGATGGCATTTACTTCTGCCTGGAATATGCTGGTGGACTGTCCCATCGGTATGGAAATTTTGTTTCTAGGCCCAAAAATCCCTGCCCCAGTCCTTTCAGAAGTTCTCGATCCATCAGTATACCATTTGATGGTGTTTGCGTTTTCCGTTTCGCTTATCCAGACTCTTTTGCAACTTAACTCCGTACGGAAGTGCTTTTCGAAGTTGTATGTTTTGATCATGCCATCCCTTGGAATGTCAAGAAGGTTTGTAACTGTGGAATTGGGGATCGCATTCCGTTCCCTGTAGCTAATGATTTTCCCTCTCCCAGTACCCTCCTTGGCAAATCTCATGATGGCTCCCTTGGCAGCACTTTCTATTGTCACGTGTAGTGGCGTTAGATTTAATATGTTTTCCATTGCTGCTGTAGGGCATGTTAATATTTTACTTTTTAACCAATTTTTCTGTATAAAAGTAACAAAAATGTGGTTTTTCCATTTCATTGCAAGAAAATGTATTTCAAAAACATATTTCAATTCTAGAACTTATACTGACAAGACTTCAGCAACATTGGTAGTAATAATAAAGGTTTTGTTTTCGTTATTTATATCATGAATATTTTTAGTAAATATCTGTTTCAATATTCCCTTGAACTCACAAGATAAATTCTTTGAATAAAAAAGAAACTGTAGTAATTTTAAAAGATCAATATTAATATTGAAATATTAACCAATCCTAGAAAAATGTAGGTATGTGCACCTGTAATTTGTATAAAAAAAAAAACTATTTATTGCAAATTATTAAAAATTTAAATTAAATAGCTAAAATCAAAGAAGTTTTTAACAAATAAAAAACTTAAAAGTCTTTCGTTACTCTGCTAAGTGTATAGTGAAATGGACAAAATATATCATCCGCTTTTCGATATTATCTCAAGCTTTTGTGAGTTCAAAGTACCTACATAATCCATAATTATGTATACAATTGTGCTTAAATTAAAAAGCTTAAAGAGATACCAACAAAGTTGATACTAATTGCAACTCAAGTATATGTAGATATAGTATATATATAATTGCATCCATAGAAATTATTCTAATCGCCAAACCAATTATGAAAGATCATTTGATGCGATGATAAGCCCATTGAACATCATTAAATCTAATTTTCACATTAAATTAATAGTTAACACCCACATTTATGGTAAAGAGAGTTTTCTTGACCAAACCACATCCACTAACCTTATAGATAAGTGATTTACAGCCGCTATCAATCATAACCATCATACATATGTACATATATGACATATTCCTTCAACCAAAACTCAATTATAATTATGTATCTACCATGTATACATTTGACGTCTGTTAAACCCTCCAATAATTGACCAAGAACTTTTGTCCAATCTCAAATTCCAATTAGCTGACAACAAAAAAAAAAATGGAGGGATTTTCAAACTAAACCCTCTCTAAAACCTCAGCAAATTCTAACCTGCATACATCCAATTACACATCCAATGCATAACAGAATTTAAAATCTCTTTAAAATCACAGAAACAGAATTTTATTTGACTAAATTTACAAAATGACAAACAAATTTTTGGTGCGGTTGAGCAAGCAACATACATTCCCAGACGAGCACCAGGACTTATTCGTCCCAATTTCACTTTAGAATATTGTATTTAACCAACATAACATTTTCATCACATAACTGCACATAATCCCCGCCCCTCTCATATTTATACTCTATACAGACTGAACTAAATAACATTTTCCATTGTTAAGGTATTTTTGATTATATGCTCGTTCGTGTTTGTTATACAATAATATGTATGTATAGAAGAAATGCACAGCAACACGCAAAAACCAACTAAACCACCAAACCGAATAAGCGACTAACCAACAGACGACGACGACAAGGACCCCCAGAGGACAATTAAATGTGCAAGTCCCTTGAAAATAGCTAACGCGGTCACTTGCTCAATAATAGAGTTGAGCGCGATGTTGGACAAAAGGCCATCCAGTTCTAGTGTATAGGTACATCCAACCCTCGCCATCTCCACCGACAATGACGCCGCTGCCACCGATACCACCAACAACCATAACAATGATTTGTACTCGCCCAACACACAATTTTACCATTCAGCGAGCTCTCACTATGTGCTGGCTGGTCGTAATGCCAAACTGAAGAACAATTATTATTATAGAGCTTGACTGCAACATCGAAAAGTCGTGCATCACTTAACTCTTTGTGTCCTCGCGTCCTGATCTGCACCTTGTATATTGTGTCGTGTTGGCTGGCCCGCCTTTTATCCACATTATTGCATGCTAATTTGGCATTTACGAGGAGGCATATGACCAAAATTATATTCATAGCGTATTTTGCTGTGTAAACAGTGGACGACATCACAACAGGACCTTCCTTCCCTCCACGACTGCTTTATTATAATCCGAGACAAACGCCCCCACATATCACCCACTCAACACCATACCCATCCACCTCCACAACACCTCACCGCCGCCTACCGCCCCGCCAACCAACAAAAGAAGACCTTGTACAAATTAAATTTGCGACATCATATAGTTCGAGTAAATATCGGTGAATTGTAAACCAAGAGCAGCGCAATTCCGCAGGTCCTGCGGTTTTTTTTTTTTTTTTTGTAGGTCATTTGTTAGAAAGTGCACTCTAAAATTAGGGCCTGGGTCAGGTTTCAGGAATACGAATAATTTTATTGAATTTTCAGTTCCGCATACATGAATTATTCTCCTGGGAGAAGTATTTAGACAAAAAAAAAAGTCCAAAAATATACACAAAATGTCGTCGAAAAATAAAATTAACATTTTTATGATACCGCAGCAAGTCTCTACTGATATGGGGCGGTATTTAGAGTTTAGTCCTGCGAATAAAGCAATTGGCAATGCGGTTTCTAATATTCATTGTGGGCTCAGTATTATTTCTCCTTTGTGCTGATGGCGGTTATGGGTTATATGATTGAATGTTTGGTGCAGGATTTTACTCGTAACCAAATTATCCGATAAAGGTTCATGTTTCTGGTATTTGCAATTGGATTTGATGATTGAAGATGTGTATAGTAGCATTCTTGAGGAAACTACTTTGATGTCTATTATATTATTCTCAATATCAAGCAAACATGAATGTTTCAAACTTATTCTTTCTTCCAAAATTGCAAACTCATTTTAATCCATCTTCAACTTTAATTGAACACAAAATACAAAATGTACATATGTATGTTCGCCATTTTTAATTTTTGAAAAAATGAATGTTGTGCCGTATTTTAAAAATATCGTAAAAATGTATTAAGCTTTTCTTTTCTATAACCAAATTCACTGTATTGCGGCTAAATTTTCCAGCCATAGATAATTTTTTTTTAAACTTCGCAAATTTGAAATTTTTACGAATGCTTATTTTTTTTAAGTTTGTGATTTTTCAAAAAATCTTACTTTTACTGCAATTCTAACAGCTGTCTAAGTATTTGTGGGCTTATTCGGTAAATGAACGAAACTTTTGTGATAGAAAGTTTGATTGGCATATAATTCAAAAATGTTAGTCTCACACTCCGGTTTGGAGGCTTAGTCCTATTTTTATACAATATTTTTCATTTCACAATGATTTTTGCGAAGGAAGTAATTTTTTTTTAAAATAATAGTTTTAAAAGGTTAAAATTTTTGTAATCTTTCTGTAAAAAAAAAAGGAGTCTAAAACTCAAGTTTCTTCGATGAGGTCTGCTTCATATTTTTTTTGAAAATAGGACCTAAAATTCCGAAACTGTCATTTTTGAATTTTTATTAGGCTTTGCAAGTCACTGTGATGTCGTTTTAATATAAAATGATTCTAAGAAAAAAAGAGATTAAATAATATTAAATTTTTTTTTAACTTTAAACAGTAAAGTAAACACTGTCTGTTTGCAATTTTCAAAGGAATTTTGTGCTGTAATTTTCTATGTTTTTATTGCTAGTTGCTAAAAAACTTATTCACAAAATTGCAAAAAAAAAAAAAAAATATGAAAACTGAAAATGGCGATTCCATTAAACTGCTACCCGAAATTTGATTTTCGTCGAATGCGCTTTTTTTATGTTTTTGGTTCTTCTTTCGAAACATGTCGTAGATTTAAAAAAATATACATACATATATGCTCGTAAATATCACTTAACACGAGGTTGACCCAACATATCCAGTCCAGTTTTTCAGTTCAGAGTCAAAGTTAAATTCAAGTGAACATGTTGGATTTACACTCAATTAGCTAAAATTCTCTTCCCTCCCGCTCGCAGAATAAATGATGTTCGTTTATATTTAACCTAGGAAACTATAATAAAAAATGAATAAGTTTAACAACCCGATCCTAATACGATTGACGTCTCGGTAAATTTTAACCCTTAATTTAAAGACACATTATTTGGTTGACGCAGCAAACCTGTTTTGTTACAAACAACCGTTTTAAGTAACCTACTCTTCAATTGTAAACTTCCTATGATGAAATTATTGTTGCAAACTTGATCAATTGGTTTGCTCGATTTAATCAATTGAAGTAGCCCATTTTAATAACTAATCGCATTCAAAACATTCGGTTATTTAGTATATTTTAAAATCTTTGCGGTTGACAAATTTAATACTTAACCAAAATAATCAATGAACTTGGCATTGGTAACTTAGCTTAGAGGTAAACATAACAAACTTACTCAATTGATTTAATCTGTTAGAACAGTCTATTTACTCAGTTCAAAACAGCAAACCACTCGGTTATATGAACCAACAAGTAGCCTTCTACTCAGTTTTGTACGTGTTTCCGCATTCATCCTCTTGCTAGCGGAGTTAGATGTGGATCATTTAATTTGCGGAGCTATCTAATTCATCACTTCAAAATTCTCCGTAAAGCTTCTTTTTCAGTGTATGAACGAAGTTGAGCCTGAGTTAATCCTGGATTTCTTAATTTTTTGATCGTTTTTTAGAGTTTTTCAAATTCAAGCCACTCTATATAAGAATATTGTTTGTTTAGTTAAATGTGGATTATTTAATTTGCACGGTTAGCTAACTCTTTTTTAACTGAGTATTAAAAAATTGGATGACTAAAGTTAAATTACCAAATATATAAAGTTAACCCTTGATTAACTTCCGAGTTTTTTATTTTGCTCGTTTTTTCATCAACCACTTAAATAAAATTGCTTGTTGAGCCAGCTGTGGGTTACTTTATCTTTGAAATTAGCTAACCCTGGTTTAACTCATCACTGAAAAACTGCGGCTTATTATTAATTTCAATTTGAATAGCCGGGCTTAAAATAATATGTAGGAAAATAAGTGAATACAAAAGCAAGCTTCAGAGCGAAAAACTTCGTTTTTTCTCAAAATTTATCAAGTACTTTTTAAAGCCACATCAAAAGTGTACTTTATGACTTAATTCAAATGTTTCATCCATTTTCCACCATCATTTCGGTATTTTGAAATATTTTTCGTCCTGTAACAACGCTTGGTAATTTTTATTTTCAACAACATTGCTTTTCGAACTTAACACAAACTCAAACTATTTCTTATGAACTTTTAATTATAAACTCATTTCATTATTCCCATGCGGTATAAAATTAATTACCTGACACTTTTCTAAGTCCTCATAACTATTGCTCACTCCCTCATATTAAATCGAATGAAACACAACTATTTTTTTTTTTTTACAACCAAAAAGTTTCTTGCTCACGAAAAAAGTTGATGATGTTATTGCCACTAAATAAGAATCGCTATTTTCGTACCTAAACGAACAATTCCCTTGTGTTTAAGTTGATGGCAGTTATGACGTTATAGATATGATTTAATATTGCTGCAGGATTGCTACACAAAAAAAAAATAACTCTTAGTACATAGTTTAAGGAAAAAAGAAAAAAAAAGAAAAAAAAAACAAACAGAACTTTCTCAAGGACGCACGGCTGGAATACGTATAACTAAACTATATATTGACGTTTTACCCGCACATCACAATGCAGTGAACGAACATAATTCAAGGTAAACCTTCAACCCCACCCGCACAACAATTCATCCAACCACCAACCACCACCTATCTCCTTTTTCTTTTCCGACTACGATGTTAGAAGGCTTCGTCACCTGAACACTTGGGCACGCAGGATGCGGATTAAAATTCATATTATTCCAATTATTTTTTATGAATCACCTGCAGCCAGGTAAGAAGGCGTACAGCGTACATCCTCTGTTTTCGTCTCGTCGCGTTCATCGTCATTTCACAGTCCCCTGACAAAGGTCATTGCTTCTGGCTATTTGGGATTTTGATTTATACTAGCGGGTCAGGCTAAATAGTGGCGGTTGTTGCGACTCGTATAGTAAAAGCTTCCTCCCCTTCTTCTAGCACATTCCACTATAGTCCGAAATCCACCCTCACAAAAACTCAAACCTTGGATATTCTCCAACAAACAAACGAAAAAATGCCTAAAGGCTATAAACAACATATACCTATATTATAGTGGCACTCTCTCTCTCTCTCTCTTGCTCTACTGCCTTGACGACTTGACTGGTTCGTTGGCTGTTGGACGATAAACGTTGTCGGGGGATTAGGTCGTCCGTCGTCGTCGTCGTCGACGTTGTTGTAGTTTACTCAAATGGTTGGGTGGATGGTGGCAAGATTGTTCCAAAAGAGGGCTTCATCTCTCTTGGTCTGGGTCTGGGTCTAGAGAGTTAGGGAGGGATGTTTGTTTTTTCCTAAGTCAATTTTCGGCTTGGACGAGCTTAGAAGAGTTTTTTTTTATTTTGTATTCCTTCTTATATATAGTTCGTTTATGGAGCTTATTTGCTGGTTAACCTTTTTTCCAGTCTTTGGGTTTAGCAAACGCATTTAAATGGAAGAGTTGGTTTTCAGACACCCATCCCTTCTTACACACTATATCATCAACATTATCATCATCATCATAATCTCGACTCGACTCGACTTGAATAAGGGACTTAAAGGCACATAGTGTATAAGTTTTGGGATGATGGTTTGTTATACAGGACAAATTCATTGGCAAAGCGGAATTTATTGGTTTACCAAAAAGGAATGTTGATCATTTTTGCTCCTTTTTTTATATTTTGATGTCCAAGATAAAAATCTATGAAGGGTGCTAGCTATTTTCTGGTTCCTGCTCCAATTTTTTTTTTTTCTTCTGCTCTTCTTGGAAGATTTTATTTTATTGGATTGTTATTGTGTTGACGTAATTTACGGGAAATTAAATTATTGAAATTGTTATTACAATCCCTATTTAGGATAAAAATGTGTATATATTTTGTAGGTTATTATTATTATTGTTATTTTTTTTTTGTTGTGGAGTGTGTCGTCCTGTTGTAATAAGAATCAACAACAGCAGATGGGGATGATGATGGAAATAAGCAAATTGTTACAAGTCAGAGCTGTTTACATGACAAGATTTTGTGACCACCTTTAACAGGAAACGTACCTATATAAAATAAGGTTTTGTTTGTTAGAGGAAGCTAAGTGCGGTGTTAAGAGGTGGAAAAGATTTATGAGGTAGAAGAAGAAAAGCATCACAAATGCCTAAATGTGTAAGAAGGCGTAGCTATATATAAATTTGTTTAAGGTGGATTTATATTCTAAGCTTTGAAAGTTATAATGGAAGTTAAACTTTGTTTAGGTATAGAAGCAAAAACAAAAATCCTTCACTATATAACGTGAGGGAAGAAGGTTGGATGGAATTATCCATCAGGCGGTTTAAGTTCTTAGACTTTCCATCAAGTGATGAAGTGTTATGGAATGGGTAGAGAGAAAACTAAACCAAATGTGTGTTGAGTGGTTGGCTGAAAGGATTTTCATTACTCAATTTTTGCTAATGTTTATGTAGCTAAGTATAAAACTAAAGCTACGTACTTTTCTTGATGGTTAGACTGTTTTTTTTTTTTTTTAATTTTCTGGCCTTGTTTTTGCAATTGCTTTGATAAAAGGAACTTTTGAAATTGAAAAAAAAAAAAATTTAATAAGGCTTTCTTAGAACGAATCTTAAAAAAAAGATTTCAGTTGAGGACTTAAAGTGGACTCAGTTATTAGTAAAATTGTCGTTATCATGTTTTTTCTATGTATAAAATTAGATTTTAATTTAATCTTTTATTTTGGGAGTGGTTGGAGTGCGGAAGTAGGGTTTTGGGTTTCAAGCGGCCCTTCCTTGAACGGTGCTTGAAACCTTTTTCTATATTCCCTTAATTTCAAATGAATTAATGCCTTTGAGATATCAAGCAATAATAATTTACCGTATTGCTAAACAACTATGCCAAAAAAAACCTTGGAATAAAAAAAGCATTCTTAATTTTGTTAATCAGAAGGAACAGAAGAAGAAAAAAAAATTGAAGATAGGAATTTTCTTCAATTATTTTTTTTTTTTTGAACTGTGGAAAACGACCTAAAACTGACATTACATAAATGCATTACAAATACATCAAAGATTTTTCCATAAGATGCACCAAATATTTATTCCAAATATTTTTAAAGAGAAATGGAATTGATTTAATCAAGAACAATTTATTGAAATTTAATAAGACTTTCATATTAGTTTGAGAAGAGTGCCAGTTAAAATGTATATCATAAATACGAAAACCTTCTGGTTTTTAAAATTTTGCAAACACATGCAAATGCCAAAATCACAAACATGTCTGGTTTGAGGTGATTAACTTTCAATATTGGAATTTTCTATTTCAAATTAGCAAATCAGGTAGAGTGTTCGCCTTAGAATAAAGAGTTCGAAGGTTCAACAATCAACACCCTAAAAAAATATAAATGACAATTTGGAGAAAATTTCAAAATAATAAAACAATTCGTTTGTTTTTTGACGGCAGTCATTTTTATTTGGCCAATAAGATTTTCTTCATTATTTTTTTTTTAAAACAGTCTTTTTCTTGGATAAAAACATGTTTTCTGTGCAGTTAAAAAATCACACATCAATTCAATTTTTCAATACTTACTTTTAAAAATTGTTAATCCTAAATACATTTATTTTATTTACTAAAATCCCTTGTATTGTCAATCAAAACTAAGCCAATCATCCCTTTTAAAAAAGACCATTTTTCAACTCTTGGCGAAGCTTCGCCATGATTTTCTAAATGTTGGAACATTATATTTTAAGATGCTAAGTTTTCAAAGACATAAGTTGGTGTTTTAGAAAACAACACCATATACAAACGGCATGGCAAAGAGTCGTATCTGGCTTGTATTAGTAAATACGATATTCGTAATGGTGGTGAGTCTTTTTTCATCCAATATCAAAAATCCTAGAATCATAAAAATTGTCAAATCAATTTATCGAATACAAAAGTTGCAAAAATTGAGCTCATAAAGAGCCTTTCATAAAAATAATAAAAAATACAATTTAAGATTTTATCTGCTGAAAAATTGTATTCCTCAAAAATTTCGTACAGTCAAAACCAACTTTGCTAAAAATTAATGTTCTTTCCGAGTGAAGTGGTTCTCATCCGTTTCTTTTTGATTATTTACTGCCTATTATCTTAGAATTGAGGTTTTTAAAAGTTCAACAAAATTTTCTGACGTTCGCCATGCTTGGCAACATTTTCAAATATTTGTTTTATTTCAATGGATTTCTAATTCAATATATTTTACAATTTTTATCACTATTTTAGTGATAACTTCTAAAATTGCACATATCACAGCTGTTTCTTATAATGCCAGTTTATAAAATCCCAAGCTACAAATCAAAACTTAAAACTACTAAAAATCTTAGTGAGCTTCAAAAATGTTTTTTTTTTTAATATTATTTTACATTTTAATTAATTTCTAAATCATGAAATTTAAAACCTAAAATCCTACAAATTCTTATAGAAAACTAACTGTAAAAAAAAGTCTATGATCTGCGGTTGTTCCTTAATTTTCCACAGTCCATTCATTCGACCTTCGAAATCAAAGCGAGTCCTTTCTAACTCTACCATGCCATTTATAACCAATTCAGTCCTGAAAAATAAATAAAAGTAAAAATTGTTTAAGATTTATTTTTTAAGACCTAAACAAGTACATTAGCATAATGGCCCACTTATCGTCTTAGCTTAACAAAAAAAAAAAACATGAAATCTTAATCTGACAAAATAAATATTCTAATTGTCCTTAATCCTTTTTCAAATAAGCGGTTCAAATTTAGAACCAATTCTTCTCGGCAATTACCATCATGCAAAACGTTAAATTAAAGAGCCACACTCACTTATATTATATTAAGCCTCTTTTCTTGAATAATTGCCTTCAACTTCACACATCAACTTGATTGATGATGAGCGTATGTGGTAGAGTGGTAATCCACTTTCAATTAGTTCTAGTGCTTGGGGTTTCTTATATATATTCTTGTATGTTCATATACATATATTTATTTATATGAAGAATTGGAACCATGAGCAAGAGTTTTCTGTGCGAGAGAGACTCGTCAAGTGTTGCGGAAAAAAATAGTACATATATTTGCCTTTTCGCACCATTAACAGCACAAGCAATATATTATATGTAAAACTTACGAGTACGATTATATGTATTTATTATGTATTTAGGAAAAATATAAAAGGGAAATTTTCTTTATCCCTTCTTATATAGCCAGAACCATAACCAGAGCCAGGGAGAAGAAAAATTATTGCAAAGCTTAAGAGCGTTACTACACATAAATAAGGACAACGCATTAATTATTATGTCCTTTTCCCTTTTTTCTTATCTCAAACTCTTTTTTTTCCATCTGGTTTGGAGTTCAAGTTGAGATTTCTTACCGCAGATTATTTTTCTTAGAGGTTTTTAAAAAACTTTTGTAATAGATTATGTACTTTGGAATCATGAATAAATTGTTTTTCTAGGCTTATAGGTTTGAGCATAATGTGCAATGATACATTACTATCGACTAAAGTTGCAATAGAACTTTCTTAACGATGCAGTAGCTTTTCAAAAAGTTACTGCTGCAGCGAAGTTTTTCTTTTATTAATTGAAGTTGCTAAGATAAAATTACCTGATAAGTCTTTCGCTCAATCCGGACCATAAAAACAGAAAGTGGATTGTAGGATTGCCGAAAATTATTGATTTTTTAATACCAATCGAATTTAATATGCTTAATTTTATTGGGAGGATACAAGTATTTGTGAGCTATATTGTACTGTAGTTGAGAAGCTCATTAGTGAAGTAGAATGTCATTTGTAAAGAAACATACGAGGTTCTAATTCGTTTTCGGTTTTAACGCTGATTCAGAAAATAGGTTTACTATATAGAGTCAATATGCTTGGAGCTTTTCCCCTTCTTTAGTGGACGATTGTTATGAACTTTCCTGGGACCATAAATCTCCTGTGGGGTTCGCCGGGTTGACCTCAGAAAACGTTAGCAGATCACAATGACTCAGGCCAACTAAATGCACAAGTCACTGCATTTGTTTCATCCCGGAGTTTATGCGCCTGCCTTTCTTCCGCGATAGTATTGGAACGCATTGTAAGTATTGCTTTTGTGAATTGGGTTCTCAGGACATCTTGACCATACGTGGCAGTCACAGTAAATATATTTCGCGTCACCGTCCCCGCTAACCGTCTGTAGCTTTACGAAGCATACGGATGAGGTTTCCAACACATGACCCGGGACCGCTGTGCACGTTACTTAATCATGCACACCCTAAAGCGAACGTTCTTTCCCGGTGTTCTTCTCTTTTGTTCCATCTAGGAATATCTTCCCCAATTTGACAATGGGGAAAATTCCCTTATTCGAGTCATTCGTCAGCTTTGTTAAAATGTTAAAAGTACCTACACCAAACACAAATATTAAACGTACACGAAACACAACCGACTTCTTTTACTCTTTTCAAAAGACAATCGTTGTCGTGTCATTTCGGTGGTCGCAAACCCAAACTTTCCAAATCGTCGGCACATTTTAAGGGTCAGCACAATTCAACTATTGTATGATTGCACTTTGATTGACCCAAAACAATATCCGTAAGATGATACCGAATTGACAATCAAAGTGAACAACACAATTGAGATGTGCTGAGTTCAACGCACGACGATTTCCTCTGGTAGGTATGGGAGGAGACACAACAGCTTATTCTATCACAGAATATAACGACAAAAAAAGGAATGTGGCAACCCACACTGGTTGTCAGGTCATAATTCTTGCAAACTGTTATCCAAAATAACCACTCAACGATATTCATGGTGTGTGACATCAGACATCAGGTGCAACGGTATCTGTTTCATGTATCATCCTACTTACTTTACCTCTATACTGATTAGACATAACGTCACCGACCGCAGATAAGTTTGAGGTTGAGCCACTATCGATTTTTTTTTAGAACTCAGGAGTACATTTCAAAACAGCACTTCTTCGACAATGATGTTCGTGGACTCCAAAAACTATCGCTTGCGCCATCTGTGAAATTTTTTGTTAATACTACCTACAACTACTAACTTTAACCGACGGTGGTCATGGTCCATAGCCTCCTATCTGGGACACTAGGACCACAACTCTATCACTCCATTGCTTCACCCTAAAGCTGCACTGAACCACCAATTATCAAAAACATCAAATGGTTCCTATATTTATAAATAGATAAGAAATTGCCAAGCAGTTCCTCCACAATTCCATTTTTGCTTTAATGTTCGCCGTTGCAAAAAATTTTCAAAATCTTCTTAACATCTAACAATCGAGCTGTGTTTTCAGTGCTCCGCCATTTTATTATTTGACGCCCAAGATGTCTATTCACCTTCTCCGTTCTTAACCAACGTTCTAACTCTCTGCTTTTAAAACTCGTTCTATTTGTTGCATTACTTTGCTATCCAACAGAATTCGTATAGCGGCAGTACCAAGTTTGTTTTCAAATTTTTCTATTTAAAAATGTTAGATGCTTTAGCAAGATTTCGACACTGACATTTTACTGTTTTGTTTGATCTGATCCAAAGATTTGCATGCACGCTTTTTTAGAAAGCCGTGTGTTAATAGTCTCACTTCAATGCTATTCGCCTAGATGTGGCTCATCCCTTAGTCGTCTCTTAAGACCAGCAGGATTCATTGCTGAGAAATTCTTAATCGGTCACACCACGGGTTTCGTTTCAGTTCATTCAGACTTAATCTAGTACGCAGTGTACAGCAAATATGTAATGGCAAGCGATGTGCGATATTTTCTTTGGAACGATGACATTTTTGAAATCTCTGTTTTTTTTTTTTTAAAAAGCTTAAAATATTTTCAGAAATATTTATTTCTTCATAAAAATCTACAAAAATACTTTAAAATTAATTAAGTGTAGAAGTAAAAATTTCTTAGGATTTCTAAAAATTCCTACAATATTTTTTGAGAACATTGATTGACTGGAAAACCTTAATTCAAATGAAACCATTTATTTAAAAATGCTTCCCAAAATTTTCTCCTAGAAAACAAGAATGTCTCAAAAGTCGAGATTTTCGTTGAATCCTAAATAAACCTTTTAATTCTTAGAGAAAATTTTCCTACCTCAAGTGCAATCGACCTGTTTAGTGGTGTTATTCCATAAATCTCATTTTGCTTAACTTGAAATAGAATTCCTTGCAATTTATGTCTGTACATAATCGTTCACCGTCGGCGTCGTCCTCGTCAGTGTCGTAGCACATCAGCCATCACCTTTAAGGTCAAAAATCTCGGCAGTAGGTACCTCATTATATCAAGCATTTAGCCTTTTCTTCTATGATTAATTCACCTCCATAACTTAAAACAATTTCAACTATGAAGAGGCAACCCACAATAATAATTCTCTTTCCCTTCTCTCTGCATCTTTCCAGAACTTCGCTACATCAACATAGTTAGCGCGGGGGAGAAACAAAAACAAAAACAAAAAAAAAACTTAAATTTCTAAGAATGCTGTAAATTCTAACATTAACCCTTTCATATGCTACTCTCTTCCCCCACCAACCCCATCTCCCCGCAAACACCTACCCTCTCAAACAATGTTGACGATTAATAAAGACCACACCGCAAAATGACAAATTGCTTCCATAATCAACCTGCATAATCTTCAAGCTATATGCTCTACGAGTATACCTACCACCAAAAACCACCCTCGCCACTATAGCCTCCCTTGGTTTTCACACAGCTTCGGCTTAAGCCACCCTTGACTACTAAAAATTATCTAAAACACTGCACATCTGTTAGTGTGGGTGTATCTGTATGTATACTTTTGACTCTACTGTAACTATGTGCATTTAGATAAATGAAGGCAAAAAGAGAAAATTAAAGTATAGTAACGAGAGTTAAGACGGTTTGTTCTGAGCATAGCAAAAGCTGATGGAACGAAAAAATAAAAAAAAAAAAATAAGTGAGAAAATTGCACGGAAGTTCGCAATCAGACTAATTAGGGGTGTGGTGCTCTTGCAAAGCTAAGCTGCTGCTTTTTCTATGCAACGTACCCAACCAAAATGTGTACTGTATATCTACATTTAGGTATATTTATTTCTTTTGCCTGAGATCTGGGATAAAATATAGTACGACAACGATAGCGTATACCGCGCTGCCTACAAACCTACTTAACCGCACACCATCTCTCCGTGCGGTCGATATGGATCCTCCTTTCTATAGTATGGGAATCGTAGGAATATAAAACGTGAATCCTGCCTGGTTTACAGAATTACAATAACTCACTTGCATATATTTAAGGATGAAATAGAGTGATGGTAGAGGTTGCGGTAGAAGTGGATTGGTTGAAATATATGTACTGTCGTCATACAGTAGAAACATCGTATTTGCATATTAGTACAGTCGTTAAAGACATTTGCTCTCGGAAAATTTGGCGAGTTTCAGTGTATATCCTTCTCAAAGTTTACCAAAGAAAATGTTAAGTTGCGCTGTTTTTTCTCTGACCGTTCTAAAGATTTATGAAATTTGAAGATTCGATTGGCTCCATGAAATAACTCCTAAATGAAGTAACTCTCAATTGAAATATCTTCCCAAACAAAAACCGAAATAACTCACCAAAAATATATGGTATACAAATGAAGAATCAGTGCTAATGGTTAAGTAACTTAGCGCTGTCAACCGTTCCGGTGTGCGAGTTATTGCAGGAATGGAGGGAACCAGAACGGCTAGGGTGAAAGGCACTCTATTCTTGTCATGTAATTATTTCTGTTTTAAATAGAAGAGGCTGCGAATTGAACCCAGACCTCCGACATGACAGTCCTACGCACTAACCATAACGCTACGGGCTACCACAAACGTGCAATAACTCCCGAAAATTAGAGAGTTATTTCATTAATTTTTGGAAACTTATTTTATTTTAAATTTTTTGGGAGGTTTTGCTTGATGAAATAAAACCCCAAAATCAATAATGAAAAACATTGCAAATCCATGGAGTTATTTAATTTTTATTTTTCAGTAATTTTTTCTTCTGTTACAACATTTTTTCATCCATTTTTTGTGATTTCTTTCAAAAGGCAATCACTCCCCGATTTTGAAATTAATTTCGGTTTTCGTTTATGGAGTCATATCTTCAAAAAGTTATTTTACCTCAGTATTTTTCTTCAACGAAATTTTATTTTAAATTCTAAGTTTCTTTAAAATAAAAACGTACATACGCCCCAGTCGTGCGGTTTTCTTTTCTGTTGTTTTATCAAATTCCTCAAAATTACACATACGTAGTTTTGACTGTTCAGCATTAAATTAACATGCCAAACTAAAGGTGTCTTTCGTCATCGTATTCCTATATATGAAATTTGCTACTGCGGTTAACAAGCCTTGAAATGATGATGAAAAACAGCAGTCGAAGAAGCAGAAACAGCAGCAGCAGCAGCAGCCAGTTCCTACTAACTAACTACCCACATCTTCTCTTCTGTAGAAAAGTATACAATTTTCTGAAATCATTGTTTCTTTATCATTAAAGCTAGGTATGTAGGTATAAATTAATGTATATAATATGTATTTTGCTCAAAGTGCAAACCATGTAATTCCCCAAGATAAGATATCACACTGAATTGTTTATCATTAGATCCTTCTTCCTGTCGCAGTATATAGAGAAGTCGACAGCGTTGTACGTTGGTTGAATTTAGTTAGCTGGTTTCTATCGTTTCCATCGTTGTCTTCGTCTTCGTCGTCGCGCATACAGTATAGAGTCGTTTATGTCTTGATCTTAATGGATTTGGCATGAAGAATGAGGAAAAGGGTATCTTAACCGACAACGACGAAAACGAAAACGAAGACGAAGAAGACGACGACGACGATGTCGACTATAAGCTCACACAACATAATTACACGCAAATTTCGTTATCGTTACGTCGACTACTCTTCTTTTTTCTTTTAATACTTATATATAAAATATCTTACCTAATATACATCCTGCATCCTGAACTTTGCTGATGTTGTGAAATAAAAGTGAATCAACATTGGAAAGAGTAGAAACATAGAATAGGACTGTTCATTACCAAGTACAACAGTTACTGGCACAAATTTCAAATTAGCAAAACACAATCGAACATGGTTGGAATTCTTTTTTTTCTTTTTCATCATCATTACAAAACACACTCCTGATCAGCCCAGTCTCCCTGACATCCATTCGTATAGTTCGTCCTAGAAAATATGCTCCTTGTTGAATCTCCATTCCTCCTCCCTCGCTGCTTGCTATTTGATTCTAGTTAGACGAAGAAGATTGTTCTTGGTTTCCTTGGGTTTTTTTTTTTTTTTTTTTGTGCTTGATTGCTTCACTCTTTTTGTGTTGCCCCAGGATTGGACGCAAATGAAGAGGCGGGCAGGAGGTGTGCATCAACTTTCGTTTTTCTTGTGCATTTCTTCTTATAAAATAATATATATCCTTTCTCTCTGGAATCGTTGTCGTTCTCTCATTGTCGAGTCGTTTTAGTGTCGCATGCATGTCGTTGGCTGTTTATTAAGCGGTACGGTGGTGGTGGTGGCATTGTAGTCGTTCGTTTCTTGGTTATATCCTAGTAGAAGGAGTAGGTAGGTATAGGGAAAGCGCCTTTATATGATGTTCGTTGGTTACCCTCTTTGGTTAGCATTCAATTGTCGGCATCACAAGTCAAGGATTTCAATTCATTATTTTTCTTTCCTTTAAACGAGGAAAAAAAATAAAGGAGACGATGACGACGACTATGACTAAAAACAAACTACGACAGCGAAGACTTTGGGCGACAAAAACGCCAGCTAGAAATGAGAAGAGTGTGAGCTCTTCTGAGCCTCTGTATAACAGTGGATTTTCCCATTGTCTTGTGTATAAATAAGGAAATCATGAGGCGACGCGACATCAATTTCAACCGCCACCCTATGTTTTTCGAATTTAAATTCCGAATGAAGGGTGCTGCTTTTTTGCATGTACCTCTACACACCCCCTCTTTTGTGGATATACCTTTAGGTACAAGGCCTCATGTTTTTCTTTATGTTTTACTATTTTTTTGTACAAACAGAGGATAAAGAAAACGCTATGCTACTGCTGCTGCTGCTTCGATGTCCGGAGATTATAATTGTTCACCAGGAGATTAGAAAAGACTTGCCAAATGGAAAATGGAGTACTTAGCTGTTTTTTTTTTTTTTTAGAGGCACCACACCTCATCCTTTGCTTCTTACAAAACAACAACTTCCTCCACACCATTACCAAACTAACAATGTTTTCTAATGAATTTTAAATCGTAACGATTAAAATGGAAAAACAATGGCATTGAGAACGAGGATCCAGGTTTAAAATGCTAGAATTTTGCTCGTTGAAATTTGAATAGGTTTAGCTGCTTATAAATTTTTAAAGAATTAAGTAGATATCTATTCGTAACATTAAATAAAAAATTTTGTGAGTATTAAGATATAGAGAGGAGAAGTAGATAAAATGGTATTTTATAGACGGTATGGATGTCAGGTGCTTTAAGAAAATGTGCTATATATGTTCTCATTAAACATTTATAAGAATAAGGCGCTCCAGATTGTCTGGACATTAAGATAAATTGGAATGAAAAATACATTTTAAAATGCTTTGATTATATTTTTGTTTTGTTTTTTTTCTCAAATATTCATAAATAATTTAGGACTTGAAAATGAAATGATATCTAAAGCTCAAGAGGTCATCAGATGTATTAAGGATTATTGTTTGTTACAAAAACAAGAACAACACTGATTTATTCTTCCATAAATATTTATTTATTCTTCGAGGCACGGGATTCAATGATGATTTTTATAATTCAGTCCTGTCCTGTAGAAGTAATTTTGTTTTGTCAAGTGAATTATGGTTTATATCCATATGGATAAAGATTTTTGTGGAATTCAATTCAATGACAATTTTTTTTTTAATTTAATGAATAGAGAGTTCTGGAATACTTATACTTACTTACTTAGGTCCTCAGACCTTTTACGTCCATGGGGTTCCCCTTGCGGGGCCTAGGGCCTCCACTACTCCTACGCGCCGTCGTGTTCGGTTTCTGGAGATATACCTCAGCTCTCTCCAACTCTTCCCCAGTTGTGCTGATTCCTCTTCGAACGTTCTTCGCCAACTTCTTCTATGTCGGCCCACTCCTCTGCCTCGCTGCTTGAGAGGGTTCCATTGCATCGCTTCACCCGCAATGCACTCGTGCCCTTTTCGAAGCGTAGGTCCAATCCACTGCCACTTACGTTTTCGTATTATAGAGTCAATTCGTTCCTGACCTGTCCTCGCATGAAGTTCATCATTGAAGATACGGTTAGGCCAGAAAATCCGCAAGATGTTTAGCAGAGACATCTATTCACGAACGTTTGCAGTTTTCTTGTGACAGTGGGTGTTACTTTCCAAGTGCTGCATCCATAAAGCAGCACGGATTCTACATTGGAGCCGAACAATCGTAGCTTGGTCTTTAAGCTTATAGATTTGTTCCTCCATATTTTGAACAGCATTCGGCTGGTTATATCTTGTTCGGTCCCGCCATCAGTAGAGACAATACTCGCAAGGTATTGAAAACTCTCTACCATCTCTACTGGTTGTCTAGAAATATCTATTTGAGTAGATGGGGAAGTTCCAGTCTGATCCTCAGATTCCACTGAATTCCTCCATTAACATTCGACAAAGCTGCATGCAATACATCACTTATTACCAACAGGAACAGTATTGGTGATAGTATACAACCCTGTCTAACTCCACTTTGGATTTCAAACTCCTCTGACAACCTCCCTTTATGCAGAACGTGACATTCGGATCCTTCATATGTATTAATTTCAAAAGTCAAAGCTATTACTTTGTAAAATTGAGAAATCGAATCCAAAAATTTTCATTCTCAGAGTTTTGACAGTAGAATTGATAAATTTGTATGAGAATTTTTGTTTATATTTCTGAGAATACGAAGATCTCTGAGATCTTAGAAATATAAACTGGCCAAATGTCTAAAACGTGCCTGTGTCTAAAAATATTTTTGAGGAATGAGGAATTAAATTAATTAACTTTTTCACTTTACCAATCTCCCAAAATTAACAATAAAAATTGTCAATGATTGGTAAATGTGTCAGTTATACATCATACTTTCAAACTACAGTACATTCTCGATTATCGCAACTAATTAAAAAATTAAAACAAGGGTGGTTGCAATGGCCACAACAACAATTTTTATTTCTTTGAGAATTGTTGTATATATTTCATTCTTAATCTTTGTCATTTTCACTGAGAATATTCTTTTTGATATGACATATTTTGTTTCAATCGACGTATCGCATGAAACGAAAACCCAATTTTATCCTTAAACGCGATTGGCGGCTACACTGTGCGTCCTTGACCCCCAGAGATTACACATTTTTTGTCTGTCTTTTCGATTTCATTCATAAAATTTAATAAATCTACGTGAAATCAATAATAACTCAATTCTTTGTATATGAAAACTAGTTTTCATATACAAAGCTCAATTCAATAACAATTTTTAAACAGATGATGAATATTCTTTCAGTCCGACATTTGCTTCCCAAAAACTCCCTTTCAAAATCCCTTGCATAAATTTTCGTACCATTTCAAAAATAATTTAAATTAACGGATGATTGAACGACACCAAATGTTATCAAATACACAAACCATTAGTTTTAGTTTCTAAATATTTTCTTTCGTTGTGGGATGAGTCTTACTTCCGGGACCAGTTGTCTTGGGACGAGTTGTGGCTTGGTACCAGTTGTCGGGGATAGGTTGTGCTGGTATCAGTTGTCTTGGGATAGGCTGCGTTGACACCTGAAGTTTGTATCATTTTGATCCGAAACCGGCTTGGATTTTAGGTTTACAATATTAATTCGTTCTTTCCTATGTACTATGTTCAATTCACAGTAATCAGCTTTTATACAATTACGTTTGCGTTTCGGAGATAAGATAAAAAAGCGATCGTGCTAGTGAACAGACATAACTGCGACACACAATCTTTTGGACTTCCTATAGTTCGTTAATTTTTTTTTTCCACCTAAATGCAAGACCTGCCCTACAAGTACTGTGACCATACGTGTTCTTTTTTTTCTGCAAAAAAAAATTATTACAATTCTTAATTTAAGGAAGGAATCAAACATAGTCGTAACCAAAATTTAAATATTAGTTTTTTTTCAAACCCTTAAACATTCTTATATGTACATTAACCTGCTTTAAATATATATACGTACTTAAATGCAAAAACCATATCGAATTGCTTCGTATTTTTGCTTTATAAATGGAAATTCTATTCATCCTTTTCCTATTCTTTTCAATGCTGTATTATAGGTCATCAATTTACCAAATCTCACCTGAGTCCTTGGGATATTGAAAACACACTCTTCAACTTTGAATTCCTTTCACATCTAAGTAATCAATCTTTTCTGTCATTATATTATATACCTAGAACAATAGAAAACACAAAACACAATTCGATTCGATATCTAGGATAAGATAGATTCCCATCCAGGGTAGCTAGTAGACCTTGGCTGTTGTATAATATTGTATATGATGGCAACACGATCATTAAACCCACGTGCAGGCTTAGATTTATTATCACATCATCCAGAAAAATCTCCCTTTAGTTCTCCACAAAAAAAAAAATAGAAGGAAACCTTTTAATGCAACGACCTTTCCACTTAAGAAACAAAAATCCAATAGCTTTTCTCAACCAAAACCAAAAAAAAAAATCGAAATTCTCTCCAGCCATCAGCTCCTTCAAAACGATAAATCCAAGAAATGCATACTTTAACGAGCGAATCGAACAAATGGGTGTTTTTTTATATATCTTGAAAACACTCTTCCCCCACCACCAATCCAATTCAATCCTCAACCCACCCGTCATAGCAACACAGAAACCATTGCTTCGCGTCTTAGTCGTCGTCATTTTGGCATGAATTTTATTGAAAATTCCACATGACTGGAGGTGGACATTAAAACTTTCATTGATTCCCGATTTTGAGAAGATTCGGTTTTTTCTGCTATTTTCTTTCTTAGTTTTTTCTTCAATCTTGGAGGAATTCCATTTAATTTTTATTGCTATGCGCTTAAAATCGTTCCTTCGTTCGTCATGTTGTCGCTCGCGTTTTGCACTAAAAAAAAATACTTTTATCCTCTGCTAAAACGCTGCCGCCATTGCTGGCTGAACGAAAGACAAGACAGGACAACAAAAGAAGTTCATTTGATTTTGTAGCGTTTTTTTTTTGTTGCTATTTTCTTCTTCTTCTCAAATTTAATGCCAAAAACTTTGTGCTGGAGATTTCCTTGAGAGTGCAACCAAAAACAAAAAAAAAAATAATTTATTCCAAAAGCAAAAGTTATTGATTCCATTAAAATAACAAAATGAATTTTCCTTTGTCTATTTTCAGATTATTCGCGAACGACTTCCTGATTATCCAGTTCGAAATAGTCTCATTTGGAATACATCGCCAGGTGCTCTTCTAACGCTTCCTACATTCACAGATTCCTCTAGGTGAGTGTTTGGCTTTACAATCTTCATTTCAATTTTTTTTTTTGAAAATTTTATCTTTTTCAGATTTATGCCATTTTTACTGGATTCCCTTGGCAGTGAGCCCCGACACAATTATACAGCGGTGATTTATGTGCAAATAGGGACGGTATTGACCCCAAATACAGCCCTTTATAAACTAGTCAAGAGCATCACTAAAAGTCAATTTGTAGATAGGGTGAGTTGTTCGGAGATATTCTAGTTTTTTTTTTCTGAATTCTTTTCTTCTTTTTTTTTTATAGATAATTGTATTATGGGCAGCTGATCGACCTATCCCATCGAAAAAGCGCTGGCCCAGCTTAAATCATATATCGTTTCATGTGATACCACTGGGCAGTAGCACAGCGGCAGCAGCTGCAGCATTAGCAGCTGGTTCAGCTTCGCCAACAACAGACGAACGCCCAAACATATCCCAAAGATTTTATCCATACCCCGAAGTGGAGACAGATGCAATTCTGTCGTTAGACGAAGATGCCATATTGAATACGGATGAATTGGACTTTGCATACACAGTGTGGAGGAACTTTCCCGACCGGATAGTGGGCTATCCAGCTCGAGCTCACTTCTGGGATGATTCAAAAGTCAGTTTTTGTTTTCTCAAAATTTTATTAATTTTATCAATTTATTTAATTCTCTTCGTTTTTTTTTGTCGAATAGAACGCCTGGGGCTATACGTCCAAATGGACAAATTACTATTCAATAGTATTGACTGGTGCAGCTTTTTACCATCGCTACTACAACTATTTATACACAAATTGGTTGTCGCTGCTACTTTTAAAGACTGTACAGCAATCTTCCAATTGCGAAGATATCCTAATGAATCTTCTAGTATCGCATGTTACTAGAAAACCGCCGATTAAAGTAACACAACGTAAGGGCTATAAGGATCGCGAAGGCGGGAGATCACCTTGGAATGATCCAGATCATTTTATTCAGCGACAAAGTTGTTTGAATACATTTGCCGCTGTTTTTGGGTAAGATATTTTTTTTTTTCAAATTCATATGTGCTCATAATATAAATAGGTTATTGAGTATTTCCCTTCTTCGTATTATAAACAACAACAATATATCGATTTCAAAAATAAAAGTATCGGCCAATTTTCTCTTATCGCTATATTTATTTAAGTGTACACTATGGCGTATGTGGAATATTTTTTTTCTTAATTGTGAATATTTTGTTTCACTTTGAAAATTTAGATACCGTTGTACACAAATCTAAAAGTCAGAAAATACTTCTTAAGACTATGAAAAGTCTCATGTTATATGTTTGTTCAAAATGAAATGTTTGCATTAAAAAAATTAAGAGAAAACAAGGTGCTTCTGCCATCTTAAGTCTTAAGGGCTAACCATAACAGACAGCCGCTGTCAGAAAGGCAAAGTAGTGATGTTATGGGCCCATTACTTAGTTTCGTTGTGTTCGCTCATTTTCATTCAACCGCTTTTAACAGTGTCCGTCTATTGTGGTTCGCCCTTTATATGTACAAGCAAAACTATAATGCTATAGCAGATATATTTTGAGATGCTAATATTTAAAGTTCTTGCAAGGCAGTGGTTCAGACTTAAATATTTTTTGCATGAATGAAATGCAAAATAAGTCAATTTTTATTTCATGTAACTTAGTACAAATAAATTTATTTAAAATACAAATAACATATTCTTTAACCGTTTTTGCATTACAAATAAAATTTTTTTTGTTTTTTTTTTAGTTTTTTTTGAAAATATTTTTCAATTCATATACTTCTTTTTATAATGGAAATGGTTTTCGAATCTTTTTGCAAAATATTTTAATTTTACTGTCATTTTTTAATACAAATAAATACAATTATTTTTGATTCAAAATAGATTTTAAAGATCTTTTTTTTTTTGTGGATTAAAATTCTGTGTTTCGTCCCAGCAACCCCACTTGGACTGTGCAGTCAATAGTGAGGCGCATTATTACAACAATAAACTAAAACTGTCTGTTCGAAATAAATTAAAACTTTTATTATTCGCTGTGACTAAAGAAACTGAAAATAATTTTTTAACGATCACTGTTACGTATGTGGAACATTTTTTAAAGCTTATTAATAACAAAAGTATTTACACACACTACAATATACCTAATAAACCCTTTAGGCAGTTCAACAAAGTTTTCCCCTGACAATTTTTATTTTTGAAGATTTTTTACTGCCAAATTTTTAAGATTTTTTAAATGTTATGAAGATCTTGTGATATTTATTAATTTAACTTTACATTATAAAAATCATACCAATAAATATAAAAATAAATAAACTTGGGGCAAAGTTGAGTTCTGTTCAACCAAACTTTAAATAAATAATTAATGAAATTAAAACAAAAAAAAAAGTAATTTTATTTTTAAGAATCTAAAATTAATAAATATCTAATCTAAAAATTTTAATTTTCATTTTTTTTTCAGTTACATGCCCCTATTACGTTCCAACCTCCGTCTTGATCCAGTACTCTATCGGGATCCGGTATCCAACCTAAGAAAAAAATATCGCCAAATCGAACTTGTGGGAAGCTAGCGATTCATTTACACAACCTACAGATAAGTTTAATCCTATATTGTTTCGAAACAAAATTTTCTTTTCATAACATCAACAGCAAGAAAATTAATATTTAATTTAAAAAAAAAAAAACAAACAAAATTCCTAGTTACTTTTAAAATTGTATTTTATAATAATTTTTTGTTTTTTTTTTTGTGTTTTTAAAACTTTATTTGCATAAGTTTTAATATTTTTAAGTTTATATTCTTAGATCACTAAGCATACACACACACAATTATTTTATATAATTTTTATTTAAACATTAAGATGAACATTATAATATATTATAAAAAAAAATATAAAAACCAAATTTATATTTAAATAATTATACACTCAACAAAAAAAATTTAAAAAAAAACTGACAAGAAAACAAACAAAAATAAATTATATAAAAAAAAAAAACAATTATGTAAAAAGAATATTTTATACACAATTTTTGTAAATTTTATGCTTAGTTAAAAATGAAAAACAAAAAAAAAATATAAATTTTTAAACAAAAAAAAACATAAAAATTAAAATTAAAATAGCTAACGGAACAGCTTTACATTCACGTTATTCCAAGCTGCAAAATTGACTGTAAAAAAATAATCATAATAAATAATACTAATTATTATAAAACAAACAAAAGAAAGTTGATATAATTATAGGAAAAAAAAACCATTGTTATATAGAAAAAATTAAAAAAAAAAGAATATATTTGATTTCAATTAGGACGAATAAATTTGTAATTTATATTTAAAATACTCTCGTATAAATGAAAAAATTATATGTGTAAATATGAAAAAATGTATGTATGTATGTGCTAAATCTTTCACAATCACACATACTACTATTAAATATAATTATAACATTACTACTCGTATTATCCTTGTCATTTACAATCACAACACACAATTCAGTTGCCATTTTGCTTTAGACATAAACAAAACATTTAAAATAAAAAGCAGTTATCACCCCAATCCAATCAAGGACCTAAAATGAAGGAAAGTATGTTCCATTCACCTGTGTGTGTTTTAGAGAGATTTCTAGAGATTGTTATCATTCCTCTCCCTCTCCCCCTCCTTGCAAAAAAAAAGTACTCTTGACGTAGATGGAAAATGTTAGAAAAAAATATAGGAATTCTAGGAACGATAGGTGTGCGACAGAAAAAAGTCATTTATCAAATCGTAGCTCTGTTCCTGGAATGGTGACAAATTCATCAAGCACTTGTTAAGGCTGTCGCACCAACAACGCGCAACAGTAACTATTAATTTTATGGGGTCGCGTCAAGGGCGGATTAGCTATTTTGCAGTTCATGATGGGTAGCTTTAAAAAAATGCTAGAAGGTCTAAATCGGTGCCTGAGGTGGGCCTATTATTAATTCCCTTTGTACAGAAATTTCGACATTTAATTCAATAAGCGCCAGCTGTACAATCTGGGTTTGAAATTGGTTTAGAATTTTAACTCACAGATTTCGGTGGATTAGTCATGTTTTAACGCTGCTTTGAAATTGGCTTTTATCACATGCTAGAACCTTCAACCAAAGCTAAACCTTAACTAACCTATCGAATTTTAAGGCAAAAAGAACTGAACCTCGATTTAAATATTTTTGCATATGGACTCGTTTTCTACATTAAAAATAATTTAATAATTTAATTTAAAGTCTAAATTATTTTAATTAATTATTTGGCGCAGAGATCAATACAATATTTAGCGCCTTAATATAAACCTATTAAATTCGTTCATTGTAAATCCGCCTGGCAAAATATTTTCACACGAAACTTTCAGCTTTCATTACACTTAGCTTGTGCATTGCGTAGTCGTTGTCGTTGTTGTTTATTTCTACCATATGATATATTGTTTTTAGTGGTTCCTTAAACAAAAAATTCCTCTTTATCATGATGACGAATCCTTATGATAAGAGGTGAATTGCGATGGAATAGAAAAATAAAATATGAACATCATTTTACTGTCAAGAACAGCGGGTGTTTTTGTTTTTTTTTTTATAATTTGGTTTGTAATTTAGTTTTTTTTTCTATGAGAAAAAAAATTCAATTATAATTCACATTTGAGACAATTTATAATTTTGAAAATAGAGTTTCCTTTTTTATTTAAGTATTTTGAAAAAAAAAATCGAATGAAGGAATTAAACACATAAAGGTCATGGCCACTACGAAAGCCTTGGACTGATAAAATTGCAACTAGGTACATATTAAAATTTTTGGTTCAGAAATCGAGAATAAAGTTGATGATTTTGTAATAACATTTGTAAGTACTCGTAGTTTCACCAAAAATTAAAGCACACAAATTAATACATGTCCAAAATATAAGTCGTTTTCATTTTCCTTATGGAGCATGGTTCACTGTGGCGTATGTTGTATTTTTTTTTTCCTTATTATAAAAATATTTTTCGTTTTTCGAAATTGTTTCCACTAAATTAATAACATTTAGCACCAACAAAACTGTTTGATATCTGTTATAGTTTTAGGCAAACGGTCCTTCAAAGTGGCGAATTTACGTAGAGGTAGAGTGCTTTGCTGGGAATCAGAAGGTCCTTGTTTCAACATATTATTTTCTCCATTGTTCTTGAATGAAAACCATACCGAAATCATATACTTTTTCTTCTATCTTATAAGTTTGTATGCGACATACAAATTGTAAATCTCCTCCATTCCTGCAATAACAAGAACACAGAATTGCTAAAGAGTGGTAAATCACATAGGTCTTGGTTTTCAAGGTCTGTCGCTCCACCAAACTATGTATTTAATTTTTTTTCTATTCGCATGTAAAGTCTTTTTTGTGTAGAATAAACTTGAAAAACAAACTCTGAAATTCTTCCCTCTCAGACATTACTCTTTTGGAACACCTGAACATATGCAACACATTTTTTTTTTAATTTCTTTGACAAAGTGCTCCTACAACCTGTCTTCATTTTTTCAATAAACATTTCTTATTTTTTAATAGGCCAAAGACACTAATATTTTTACTGTGTAATTATTTGTATGCCGTTTGAATTTACTGTTTGAGGCTTAACTGAATTGATTTCGACCCCTAATTTGCGTCCATGTTATTTCGGTCCCATTCGATTTGCTAGTGCTCCGTTCATCAACATACTTGGGTACCTATGTATGTTTTTATATGGAAGTAGACAAATAGTTGCCAAGGAACCATCTCTAGAAAGTAAAACAACTATAAATTCTATTTTTGAAGACTTCTTTGAAATTATGTTTATTTGGCAACAGTCTTACAGTGTAACGAAACATCTAGAATCAAGTGAGTTTGCTATGCACTCAAGCTTAAAAATGCAACTCAACTTCGAGCTTTATTTTTTTTTAATTTTTACTTAATTTGAATAATGCTAGCACACATGTTGGAATAATAACAACAAATATATTCAATCCAAAATACCAAACTTCTTCACCCACTATACAAAACCCACCTACCAAAAATTGATTTCAAAAATTTTCTTCCTACAAAACTTTTCCATATGATATATTTGCAAAACCCACCTCGTTATTATGCATAAATACATTTTTCCACAAAACCAACCCGATACATCTTATACACTCGTACATTTATCCATTCACAAAGAAAATGGAAGGAAAAATATTCGAAATCCTTGAAATTTATAGACAACTTTTCTAATCTAAAACATTCTTCCTCTATTGTATATTTCAAAAATCCTGACAGTTTCTTTGAAGTGAATATAATGTTTTCCAGAATACAATTGACATTTTCTTATATGCATTTTATGCGCCTGGACAACAATATGTAGTAGTTTAAATAAATATTCCTTCACATAACTCTAAGTCAGATATAGTGCATAATATACTTGCCGACATGTGTGCATTAAGATTTACTTGAATCCTACACCAAGAAGAAGGAGGTTAAAGTATATTTTATAATGTTGTTGAAATTCTACAATATATGTATAAAGTAAAACGTGTGTACCTTTGTAGTGTATTTCGTAACGAACTTAGTTGTTATATTCTTGGCTGGCTGGGATGTGTACAAAATCATGTTTTTCAACTAATCGCTTCCAATTACATGACAACCTGTTCAACGTCATTAGTAAACAAATTTTATGTTTAGAGAAAAGTTTGTTGGGTTCTTATAGTATAGATAGTGTACCTATATAATTTCTAACCAGACCCTTCTTCTATACCTTGAGCATTAAGTAAAAGGACGTTGTCTGTCACGTGTTTTGCATCATTATTATATCCCTTTTTGTTGATAGAGTAATATTGTTGGGCCATTAGAGAATTACATTTTAGCAATAGTCTGGGAGATATAGTTGCAAATACTAACTTAGAACAATAAGAATACAATTCTGCATTTGTATCCGAAAATTGGTGAGAATATTCAAAAAAAATTTAATTAATTATGTGCGTGAAGTAAGCACCACTATTTTCGATTTTCAAAAAAAAAGCCATAAATATTTTTTACATGAAAAACACTTTTTCAAAAAATCTTATAAAAGCTCAAAAATTAATCAAAGAACAAAAAATAATAGAAGAAATTATGACTGAAAAAACAAATTGCTAAGTTAGTACCGGTTTGTTTTACTTTATTTAGAATAAAATTGTGCTGAAATGGATGCGCCCAAGTTGTATTCCTAAAGTAAACACCTTTTTATGTTAGAGTACTGACATTTTTAATTCCAACAAAAAGTTTTGTTATAGTCTGATCAACTTGTGCAGCCAATATATTTTTCTAGCTAATTGTACGAACGATTTTCTTGAAAAAAGTCTTATTTGTGAAAGGAAACAATTGAAAATTTAATTTATGAACATGTGATGTGCTGCCATTTTGCAATAAAAAAAAAAAAATGACAAGCCTTGAATGTAGCACCCAAAAAATTTGTGCTCAAAATGTGTTGCCATCTACAATAAATATATTTTGAAACTTCGGAATTTTGCATTTTTTTTTCATTTTAGAATTTACTTGACAAGTATTGACCGATCGTTCCGTTTTTTTTTTATATTTGTTTCCAACTTTAAAGATAAAAATAGTGTTCCTTTTCGTTTTCTGTGTTTGGATTTAACCGTTACGTTCTAGAGTACTAACTTTTCGCATTTCAAACGTCCTACTTCTTAAGAAAAATATTGAACACGGTGCTTTTAAAAATATATAGATCGATATTTTTTTATAATTCTTATTAAATCACATTAAAGTTTTCAAGAAATTTTTTTTTTGTTATACTTTGCCATATTCAAATCAATACCTCGCTATATTCTAGGTCCTTTGATAAATTTAACGCCATCTATCACACCCTCCTCGAAACATTAAAGAAATTAGTTTATTTTAAAACAAAATATAAATTTAAGCAATAAAAATGCAACTAAATACATATCGACTGCCAAAGTTAAAACAAGCAAAATAAAAAAAAATCAATATCAATTATTTATTATAATTTTTTTTTTTGCTAAAATTCAATCAAAAAAATTTTTTTTCTTGTATACAAATGATTTCATGCAAATTTTTAGCTTGATGAAAAAAAAATTAAACCTCATTTTGAATATTTGAAAAAAGGAAAAACAGAAAATTATTTATTTTTTTTTATTTTAAAGCAAAAATAAATCTTGGAAATCAAAATCAAAAAAGTTAAGTATAAATAAAAATAATAGAAAATATTCAAACAAAAAAAAATTGCAAAACTAAAAATGTTTATATCATACAACTTAGACAAAACAAGAAAAAAAAAATCACTGTAATTTGCTAAAAACAAAAACAAAAATTATACAAAACTAATATCGTAATGAATGAGATGTATGTATATACCTATGCAAGCACACAAAAATACTCTCCCATTGTTTGTAAATACATTTATTAAAAAAAAACTAAGAGAAAAATAAAAAAAAATTAAGAAAAAAAATGAAAATAAAACCTTTTAAACAAAATTAATTACTGATGTTTTTTTTTTTATTTTTATTGTTCATAACGAATTGAATTTGAGGTTTACATTTTCGAGTGTTGATAATAATCCCATTTTTATCAGGACTTTTGAGGAAAGGAACTAAAACAACAGAACAAAAGGATTTCGAAAAAGCAAGGACTTTGAACATGCATGCACATTGCACAATGGTGTTGTCGTGAAGAGTAAGTTACGGATGCGAGTTCTAATGCGGTCACATCTTTTTATAAAAATAAAGGAATTATTTCTGGCTATAAACGACAATTAAGAAAATGGAATTTAAGGGCAAATTTTTTCAAAGATTATTTAACGAATATTTACATACTATACCTAACCCATTAACAAGTTCCCAATGAGAGTTGTTTCGAAGCTCTTGAGTGACTGTGAGCGTTATCCCCTGTCGTTCACATCAGTGTCCATTAAAATGCCGGAAAAAGAAGGGTTGTTGCAGTCATTCAAATACCCGGAGATTCTATTCACGTGCATTGATGACCAGTCTGCTACTGACGACAGTGGAAATGTTCAGTTATGGTTTGTTAAGTGTCAATTTAACTTTTCGTTAGACAACTGGTAATGCTTACTCCATATAAAATTGAATTATAAAATTATGCCGCAAATTGTTTCTATGTAATGGGGTTTCATCGGTAAAAGTAATAAATAATTTTTTGGTTTTAATCTGTCAAAAAGCTGATTTTGACAACTAAAGCGTTTCATTTATTTATTGTTCATTTATTAATTTTTTTGATTATAATGAATTTTGCAAATGTAAATTTTTCGAGAGATTTACCCCTCCATGCACCAACACTGAACAATTTTTGTATCTGTCAGTTTGATTTAATTGGTTTGTGATTTGTTTGTTCCAATTTTTTTGAAATGATGAGGCTATAGAAGCCAAGGAAAAAACACCGTGTAAAAGATTTTGTCAAGGATGTAATAAATAAATTTACTTGTTCATTCATTTTTATTTCTTTTTTATTCTGCTTTAAATTGTTGTTAAACACTTTTCAAATGAAAATACATTTAAACGCAGATTTGACAGCCTCACCGACAAGAAATAACACCAACACAGTGTCCATTCGTCATGAAAAAAATCAATTTTATTAAGAAATCTTTATTTACCAATGAAAAACCCCGTAAGAAAACGTCGATAAAACAGTGATACCTTATGGCGTATACGTATTTTTTTTTTTGTTTATTTTATTTCAGTTTCATTTTTTTTTTGTATCAAAGTAACACCAGTTGATTTCCCAGGGCCCAACTTTACCTTAATAGAATAGTGCAGAATAAGATTGTATTTATGACAAGATAAAGTTGTCTAAAGTTGGTAACATTTTTTATATTAGTTGAAAAAGCATAATTTTACTTGCGACTAAAGGGAAACTATCAAAAAATTCTAACTCTACAACCTTCAAATTACCATTATAAGGCAGACCAATTGTTTATAATTTAAAAAGTTAAAATTTAACAGTCAACGGATAAAACAACATTACCTACTGAAATTACTTTTTCTATAACACAACTCACAGCCATTTTTTAAAGCTATTAAATTTAATTAACATAAAAGTGAGAAACAAAAACACACAAAATATTTAGTTAGGTTAAGTACCTGACTATTATTAAACATATTCATAATAAATATTTTAAAACCAACAAAACCGCATTAAAAAAAAACTGTATAATTAATAAATTATCGTTATGTCCTTCTGTCAACACATCATGACGTGCTGTGTTTTTTTTTTGTTCTATACAAACAACAAACATACACAAAGCCTATAAAACAAACATAAACTGATTGACAAGCTGGTACCTAATTTGAGAAAAAACAACAACTACAGAAATATTTTAAATAAAAATATTTATGCGTCACCAAGCGTTTTCTAATTTTCCACAATAGGACAGTCGGCAGAGGATTATTTTTTGCTTGAAAATCCATCGCAAGTTTTAAGAATGGAATAGACAGATGTATGAACTTAGAGTTTAAAAACAAAATCTGTAGGTATTATACGCCATTTTGAAAAACGAGAAATATGTTAGCACTCTTTTAATATAAAATGTATGTATTTATCTTTCTTTTTCGTACTCAACATTTTTTCGAAGAATTTATTTTTTCAGAGTTAAAGCGGTTTCAAGTTCATTTTATTTTGGTATATTTTTTCATAAAAAGTAAATACGTTCTCATAAGAAAAGCTTGTCCGCCATCTGCTTTTCCCGCTATTTTCTCGTAGGCACTGTCATAAGTAAATAGAATAGCTGTCAAACAAGTGACAGATGTTAAACACACATTTGCCCCTAATATTGACATTTCCGCCTACGAGAAGACGGTGGAAAAACTTCACTTGCGGCCTACATAAAAGTTCCAATGTTGAAATTTGTTTTTCAAAATGGCGGCCAACAAACAGCATAGCACATTTTTTTATTTTACATAAATTAAGAACTGACTCATCTACCAATTCCAATCATAAAATTTAAGATGGGTGATTCAAATTCATTTTTGACTCCGCCGACTGTCCCATCACACCAAAGTAGATAACGTTCCGGCTATAAACCTATTCCATTTCAAATTTTAGAGCATTTATTTTTGTCTGGTTCATATAAAATTCCACAAAAGTATGCCCAATCTAATATCGCTAATTATTTTGGTTTTGTTTCGGCTAAAGCTGCGGGCATGGCATAGCCATGACAATGTTGCTTCGGCACACATTTTTCATATTACCAACCACCGCACCAACAACGATCATCATCAACATTTATCCTGTCCTGAGTGCCAGCAAATGGAAATATTTTCACAGGACCTCCATGAATTATTTTATTTTATTTGATTTGATTTGTCGTACTCAAGCTCTTTTTCGGGGCAGTTTTAATGCGGTTCCCATGGAGAATCGTTTTTCGTAGAGAGCAGGATATTTGGGATGAAGAATTTAGTTTTATTGTTTTTTTTTTTTTTTGGATGGCACTGTCGTCGACGAGGTAGTTCATAGTTTTTCAAATTAAACTTAAAATTGGATAAAGCGTGACATCTTTATGCAATGGCCTCGAATTAAGTTTTGCTATTGCAACGAAAATAATTGAATTTGAACAAGTTGAAGAAGTTTAATTCTTTTCCTCTTTTAGAAATTGTTGATCCTATTCCAAGAAGAAATGTGGAAGTGAAAATAGAACAATAGAATACTTGAGTTTTTTTAGTGACATCTTAAACTTTATGTGCTTGATTGGTCTTTTGTTCTATGAGCATTTTTTTTTTTTCTCCAGAAACTCAAATCAAATCATAAAAAATCATCATTCATTCAAGTAGTGTGTCATCTTTCTTTATTTCTGAGAGTGTGTTTGTCTCTCAAATGGACACTCAGAGAATACGAACTGAGACGTGACAACAATTACACTACAGATAAAAAAAAAGGAAGTGAAATGCCATCCAGAGATGGAAGAAAATGATAGCCAATATAAATGTTGAATTCATTAAGTCAAATGAAATTCCATCAATCAGAAAACGAATCTATCATGTTATTCGAGTAGGAATAGTGGGTATAGCCCTAAGAAGTGTGTCTTTGAAATTTCCTTTTTTTTTCTTTTTGTAATAAGGAAGTTGTACATCTTGAAGATATAGAACTAAGATGGCTGGCCATGAAGTTCGCAGTTGAAGGGACAAATAATTTACTCTGGCATTGATGATGAGTGAATTATTGTGAAGACAGAGGAAATCCTAATACCAGGGTATTGTAAATAATAAAGCATGATGACAGAAAAAGGTAATTTTGAAAGGAATGTTTTCAAGATTGTTGACATTTGTGACGAATTGCTTTTTTTTTTTTTTGATTTTGACGACGAATGAAGCTGATTCAATTTAGAATTTAATTTAAAATCTTAAATTGCGTTTTTTTTTGTTTTTGTTCATTAAATTTTATTTTAAGATATAAAAATAAGTTGTGTGTTTCGGGACTTTGTATACAATTTTTGTAAATCAATAGATTTCTACAGAGAATTGGTTTTGTGGTTTTATAGAAACAGTCAATGACCATAATGAAAATATTTATGGCTAAATCTCCTATTAAATTAAATTGGAGTCATTTCCGGTAACATCGATTGTTATATTGGCATAAAAACTCGGTTGTCCATTTTTACTGGGAATGTCCCGGAATCACTAATTATTGGTTGCTGAAGTTCGGATATCCTTGAAAACACCATGATGCCTAAATTTAATACCGATGGGCTAAAGGATCTCGCATCGTCATATAACTATTAAGGTATCACTTTTCAGAAGGATTGAGAATTATCAGTTAAACGAAACCCACCCACGGACCCCGGAAACTATTGGTTCCATATCCTTAAAGTATAGATAGTTGGTCGCTATGGAGCCATAGGACTTGGCTTTCTGAAGAAAAGTAGGAAAGTGTTGTAGAAACGAAACTCCCCATTGCATATTGGCTACTCTCAAGTAGTATCAAAAATCGATTTGGCTGCAGAAGGCGAAGACGCTGCAAGTACCTGTAAAAGTAGTATCGTCTAGAGAATTAAAATAGAGCTCACAATACCTGGTAGATGATACAGACGGATCTCTGCTAGTTTTGGATAAGGACCAGGAGGAAGGAGCACTTTTCTGCTGTTTTAAATTGTGGTTTTACCAGTGAAGTGAGACCAAACCCCCAATAACCCACCCGAAATAGCAATTTTCCAAATATGCGCTGTACCAACAGTAGAGTAGAATTTTTGACCGAAATCAAAGCACTGAAGACCAAAAAAAAGCGGTTGAACTTGGTGTATTCCCGCAGAGGTTCTAGGAATAACATTGAGTGAGTTACTGCATCCACTCATTGAGATGGCTTATGAAACAGAAAGTTTTCCTGAAAAGTGCCGAAAAGGAGTGATTGTCAAGCTTCCAATAAAACCACCTATAGAAGACACATTCCGCACCGAACAAGTTGGATTCCATCCTGGATCTTCCTGATGTGTGGATAACACTTACATCTTGTGGATCACAATTAAACAGTGCGTTGAATATCGATTACTACTTCACCTGCTGTTCATTGATTTCGAAGGCGTTTGGCAGTGTCCAATAAATTGCTATTATCAAGGCTTAAACAATAAGTTATGGCTGTTCCCTTGTTATGTTGAATCCATTCATTAATTGGTGTAGAAAATGGAAATCACATCTCCCTACATCACAGAAATTCTTTTTTCCTGCTGTCTAGGTATAGTTATGAGCATTTATAAATTTAAAAACAAGTACAAATTTTTTGATACTTTCAACCCCTAAAGACCGTTATTCGTTTAGGAGATACTGGCGATTAAATTTTTTATAAATTTGAACGAAAATAACCAATTTTTTTATGGAATCTATTAAAATCATTTATCAGTAAAAAGATTTGACTCCCTAGATCACAAAAATGCTATTTCCGGCTTCATAGGTACAGGGTCTGGGCATTTAAAGTTAAATTCCAAATTTTAGATACACAAATGTTTAGATATTCAATGTCAGATCCCAGATCCGTTTATTGCTTAATCCATCTTTACAATCACTCGAAACTAACTATGTATGCACTCGTAAATATCCAGATGACATTAAAATCTTTCGAGTTATTTCTTTATTTAGTAATTATTTACCTTTGCAAAATGATTTAAAAACATTTTCTGTCTGGTGCTAAAAGAAAAATTTTGAACTTAATGTTGGGAAATTTCAAGCTATCACATTTTTCCCCAAATAATTCCGCCCACTACCTCATGTCTTATGATAACATAATTCCCAAAGTAATCACCATTCCTGACCTAGGAATTATCTGCGATATTGAGCTTAACTTTAAATCCCATTATGACAAAAAAGTGCCGAAGTCTAACTCTACTCTAGTTAAAAATAATCAATAAACCTCTCCACCACATCAATCAATTGTTAAGTACCATTAATTAATATACATAGGATCATAAGTGCACATCAGGACCTGAACAAATTAAAAATTCACAAACAATTGTCCCTGATGTCTTTTAGACTTAATGGGCACGTACCCTACCCCAAAATAACATTTCCAAAACAGAGGTCCTTAGACTTTACCCTTCTCTCACCCTCACATAAATCATATTATTAAAAAGAAAATAATAATCGAACACTTAATTTAATCTGTTTATCCCATCTAATGAAAATAATGTTTTTCTAATCGAATTCACGTGCCACCCCCCCAACAGAAACAAAAACAACAACAATATGCTGCATTACCAAACCCATAACTCTCCCTACATCAAACAAAATAAACCCAAATCTGAACCGCACATGTGAATACATGAACCAACCATATTGAAAGTTCCAAAAATTCAACATTTATTGTGTTTGCCTTTATAATTTCATTCCATATAAATATTCCCTAAATGCTCATAAACTTGGAAAATTAAACATGCTCCCTTTTGCCGTTATTATTATTACACCCCACGTTTGGCAATAAATCACAAACATTAATTTCACATTAAATAACATTAATTCGTACAAGAAAAACATGGCAGACGAAACAGAAAAAAAAAACATGGATTCATAAATTAATAAGCAGATAGGCAATCCCTGGTATTTAACAGGTCATCATCATCATCATCATCATTTAATCGTGTCGTCCACCTACGGGCACAAAGTTGTATATTATCATTAAATGATAACCTTTTTGTTTAACGTTGTTTTAAAAAAATATACGCACAGAAAGAAAATAAAATAAATAAAAAAATTAATAATAATTTGGCGCGTACCTATAAAAATAATTGTGATTAAAACATCAAACTGACAAGTTCACCAACACGGTCGCTTTATGCAGCTTTGATGCTTTAGGGCTACTATGTACATAACAAAATTAACACATGTCACATGTACACATATTATATATGTAATTGGATTCAGTAGTTAATGATGACAAATATAAATTATTTGTTATCAAATTAAATCATTAGCGTTATGATCGTTTAAAGTACAGAACAGAATTATAAAAAAAATTTAAATCATATCGGTTTTTAAAGGTTTTTTTATTTTTTCGAAATTTTGTGTTTCGAAACTCTCTCTGCAAATGCGAAATTATTTTCAAAATTCGGTTACCTATCCCAATTTCTATCTATTTAAGTTTATTAAAGACTAGCTGGCCCTTTCCAGCAGCGCTCGGGCATTCAAAGTTAAATTTCGTAAAAGATTTCAATTAAACTTATTTCATAATTTGAAACATATTTAATGTAACCTTGAATCTTGAATAAACAAAGTTTTTTTTGTGATATTATAAGTCCAGGAAAATTGGACTTTCACTTTGAAAATAATTCCGACAGAGGCATATTTATAACGTTTTAAGCCAGTTTTTATGAAAAAGTCTAATAAAAACTATTAGCTGTCTTAGCAGTGCGGTAATACGAAGTTTAATAAAATATTAAAAATACTGTAAATGCAGGAGCTAACACGAAAGTCCTAATCACAATGCTTACGACAAAATCATTTTCTCTTCATTGTATTGGATCTAGTAAAGGAAAAAAAGCAAAATACACTTTTGGGGCTTCTTTGATTATTCTATATTATTCCTAACAAAAAACAATTAAATAAAACCTAAGAAGTTTTTGCATTTGTAATAAATTGAATATTTTTTTTTAATAAAATGTTTGAGATTTATTTAATATCTATTTCAATTTTTTTTTTGTTTTCAGGACTGTTTCATAAGCCCATTTATCACCTATTCTACTACAGAAACTTTTATCCAATAAATTGCAACAATATTGTAATAAAAAAAAAAACAATCTGTACAAAGTGTATCCATTTTGTTTTAAAATCTGTATTCCTCAACCATATATTATGATGCAGATAAAAATAAATTAATATTGGAACAATTGTGTTCTTTTATCTCAAGCATAATCACCTTCTACTGATATCAAACGTCAAATAACTCTCATACACCAATAAGCTTATTATAAATTAAAATAAAAAAACATATTTCAGAATTCACAAAAAGGACAAGCAAGCAAAAGCACGAGTACAATACATCCTATCGCCATCAGGCGAACTGGCATCACACAAAAGAAACGAAAATAATATGCATTAATAAATAATTACTCTGGTGTTTGGCGATGCAGCACAATTTACCTTTATAATAATTATTATTGTCGAAATCAATAAAACAAAAATTAATTATTTTTTTTGTTAATTAAAAAAAATCACCTAGAAAGATAGCAAAAAAAAAAGTTTTGGGCATATTTTTAACAAAAATCTTATTCAGCAACAGTCTTTGCCAGAAAAAGAACAACCCACAATTATTAATAAACATATTACTCAACATCAGAATAAAAGGAATTGTCGTAGGTATATGCAAATTAAAATTTGTAGTATTTTTTTTCTTTTACAAATATTTTGGCATATTTTTTACAGATGCCAAAATAACTTATCTTATTAAAAATTTGAACTTTGAAGAATAACCAATTAATAGTTCAAGTGACCTCAACTCCAAAATGTTTTTCTAATTTTTAAATTGTCTTTACTCTTCATTATTATTAAATTATTTGTCAAAATTGTTTTTGACCTACACTGTATTCGTGTCTACACAAATTTTTATTGATAAATTTAAATACGCATATTATTATGTCATCTGCATATTTAAATGCATGAGTGCAGTTTAAAGGAGAATAAATTAATTAAAAAAATACAAACATTTCATTTTTTTGAAGTTGAGGTTTGATAACTTTTTTTTACTGGGATTTTTAAAAGTCAAAAAAGTTTCACGTTGCCTTTGATATATTGTGATATTAAAAGTTTGCTTAAAGCATTTTCCTAATTTAAATCACCTTGCAAATCAGAACATATTGTCATGTGAGTGGATACGCTGTTTAGCTGAGGCCGGACACAAACTACCAGACCATTGGTTCTAGAAATTCAAAGCTGATATGGACTCATCAGGCAACGCAATCAGAAGGGATATGGCTGCTGCGTTGCGGCTATATATGTACCTATCTATGCGTCTTGGGTTACGTTTTGCGCGTTTCAAGTCCAATTGTCCAACAATAAATCCACCATACGCTCAAGGGTTAGCCACGAATACCTTTCTGGTTGCGATTCAAGACGTCAAGACAAGTCCAGTAATTGAAGGCAAGTCAAGTAATTCAAGGAGAGTCAAGACGTCAAGGCGATTAAAGACGTGCGTCGAGGCAAGTCAAGACCTCAAGGCGATTCTAGATCTCTAGATCTCAAGGCAATTAAAGATCTCAAGAAGATTCTAGATCTCAAGGCGATTCCAGAACTCAAGGCGATTCTAGAACTCAAGGCAAGTCAAGACCTCAAGGTGATTCTAGATCTCAAGGCGATTCAAGATCTCAAGGCGATTCAAGATCTCAAGGCGATTCTAGATCTCAAGGCAAGTCAAGACTTCAAGGTGAGTCTAGATCTCAAGGCGATTCAAGATCTCAAGGCGATTCTAGATCACAAGACAAGTCAAGACCTCAAGGCGTTTCTAGATCTCAAGGCAAGTCAAGACCTCAAAGCAATTCAAGACCTCAAGGCGATTCTAGATGTCAAGGCGATTCTAAATCTAAAGGCGATTCAAGACCTCAAGGTGATTCTAGATCTCAAGGCGATTCAAGATCTCAAGGCGATTCTAGATCACAAGACAAGTCAAGACCTCAAGGTGATTCTAGATCTCAAGGCGATTCAAGATCTCAAGGCGATTCAAGATCTCAAGGCGATTCTAGATCTCAAGGCAAGTCAAGACTTCAAGGTGAGTCTAGATCTCAAGGCGATTCAAGATCTCAAGGCGATTCTAGATCTCAAGGCAAGTCAAGACTTCAAGGCGATTCTAGATCTCAAGGCGATTCCAGAACTCAAGGCGATTCTAGAACTCAAGGCAAGTCAAGACCTCAAGGTGATTCTAGATCTCAAGGCGATTCAAGATCTCAAGGCGATTCTAGATCACAAGACAAGTCAAGACCTCAAGGTGATTCTAGATCTCAAGGCGATTCAAGATCTCAAAGCGATTCAAGATCTCAAGGCAATTCTAGATCTTAGGGCGATTCTAGATCTCAAGGCGATTCAAGATCTCAAGGTGATTCTAGATCTCAAGGCGATTCTAGAACTCAAGACAAGTCAAGACCTCAAGGCGATTCTAGATGTCAAGGCGATTCTAAATCTAAAGGCGATTCAAGATCTCAAGGTGATTCTGGATCTCAAGGCGATTCTAGAACTCAAGGCGATTCTAGAACTCAAGGCAAGTCAAGACCTCAAGGTGATTCTAGATCTCAAGGCGATTCAAGATCTCAAGGCGATTCAAGATCTCAAGGCGATTCTAGATCTCAAGGCAAGTGAAGACTTCAAGGCTATTCTAGATCTCCAGGCGCTTCTAGATCTCAAAGTGATTCTAGATCTCAAGGCTATTCAAGATCTCAAGGCGATTTTAGGTCTCAAGAAAATTCAAGACTTCAAGGCGATTCTAGATCTCAAGGCAATTCTAGATCTCAAGGCGATTCTAGATCTCAAGGCGATTCATAATCTCAAGGCAATTCTAGATCTCAAGGCAAAGAAAGACCTCAAGGTGACTCTAGATCTCAAGGTGATTCAAGATCTGAAGGCGATTCTAGATCTCAAGGCTTTTCAAGATCTCAAGGCGATTCTAAATCTCAAGGCGAATCTAGATCTCAAGGCGATTCAAGATCTCAAGGCGATTCTAGATCTCAAGGCGATAGGCAATTCTAGATCTCAAGGCAAAGCATGACCTCAAGGTGACTCTAGATCTCAAGTCGATTCAAGATCTGAAGGCGATTCTAGATCTCAAGGCTTTTCAAGATCTCAAGGCGATTCTAAATCTCAGGGCGATTCTAGATCTCAAGGCGATTCAAGATCTCAAGGCGATTTTAGATCTCAAGGCGATTCAAGATTTCAAGACGATTCAAGACCTCAAGGTGATTCTAGATCTCAAGGCGATTCAAGATCTCAAGGTGATTCTACATCTCAAGGCGATTCTAGAACTCAAGGCGATTCCAGAACTCAAGGCGATTCTAGAACTCAAGGCAAGGCGATTCAAGATCTCAAGGCGATTCTAGATCTCAAGGCGATTCAAGACCTCATCAAGGTGATTCTAGATCTCAAGGCGAGTCAAGACTTCAAGGCGATTCAAGATCTCAAGGCAATTCTAGATCTCAAGGCAAAGCATGACCTCAAGGTGACTCTAGATCTCAAGGCGATTCAAGATCTCAAGGCGATTCAAGATCTCAAGGCGATTCTAGATCTCAAGGCGATTCAAGATTTCAAGACGATTCAAGACCTCAAGGTGATTCTAGATCTCAAGGCGATTCAAGATCTCAAGGCGATTCTAGAACTCAAGGCGATTCCAGAACTCAAGGCGATTCTAGAACTCAAGGCAAGGCGATTCAAGATCTCAAGGCGATTCTAGATCTCAAGGCGATTCAAGACCTCAAGGTGATTCTAGATCTCAAGGCGATTCAAGATCTCAAGGCGATTCAAGATCTCAAGGCGATTCAAGTTCTCAAGGCGATTCTAGATCTCAAGGCAAGTCAAGACTTCAAGGCGATTCTAGATCTCAAGGCGATTCAAGACCTCAGGGTGATTTTAGATCTCAAGGCGATTCAAGATCTCAAGGCGATTCAAGATCTCAAGGCGATTCAAGATCTCAAGGCGATTCTAGATCTCAAGGCAAGTCAAGACTTCAAGGCGATTCTAGATCTCAAGGCGATTCAAGATCTCAAGGCAATTCTAGATCTCAAGGCAAAGCATGACCTCAAGGTGACTCTAGATCTCAAGGCGATTCAAGACCTGAAGGCGATTCTAGATCTCAAGACAAGTCAAGACTTCAAGGCGATTCAAGATCTGAAGGCGATGCTAGATCTCAAGGCGATTCAAGATCTCAAGGCGATTCAAGATCTCAAGGCGATTCAAGATCTCAAGGTGATTCTAGATCTCAAGGCAAGTCAAGACTTCAAGGCGATTCTAGATCTCAAGGCGATTCAAGACCTCAAGGAGATTCTAGATCTCAAGGCGATTCTAGATCTCAAGGCGATTCAAGATCTCAAGGCGATTCTAGATCTCAAGGCGATTGTAGATCTCAAGGCGATTCAAGATCTCAAGGAGATTCTAGATCTCAAGGCGATTCTAGATCTCAAGACAATTCAAGATCTCAAGGCGATTCTAGATCTCAAGGCGATTCAAGATTTCATGGCGATTCAAGATCTCAAGGTGATTCTAGATCAGAAGGCGATTCAAGACCTCAAGGTGATTCTTGATCTCAAGGCGATTCATGATTTTAAGGCTAGTCAAGATCTCAAGGCGATTCTAGATCTCAAGGCAAGTCAAGACCTCAAGGTGATTCTAGATCTCAAGGCAAGTCAAGACCTGAAGGCGATTCTAGATCTCAAGGCGATTCTAGATCTCAAGGCAATTCTAGATCTCAAGGCAAAGCAAGACCTCAAGGTGATTCTAGATCTCAAGGCAAGTCAAGACCTCAAGGTGACTCTAGATCTCAAGGCGATTCAAGATCTGAAGGCGGTTCTAGATCTCAAGGCTTTTCAAGATCTCAAGGCGATTCTAAATCTCAAGGCGATTCTAGATCCCAAGGCGATTCAAGATCTCAAGGCGATTCTAGATCTCAAGGCGATTCAAGATTTCAAGACGATTCAAGACCTCAAGGTGATTCTAGATCTCAAGGCGATTCAAGATCTCAAGGTGATTCTACATCTCAAGGCGATTCAAGATCTCAAGGTGATTCTACATCTCAAGGCGATTCAAGATCTCAAGGCGATTCAAGATCTCAAGGCGATTCAAGATCTCAAGGCGATTCTAGATCTCAAGGCAAGTCAAGACTTCAAGGCGATTCTAGATCTCAAGGCGATTCAAGATCTCAAGGCAATTCTAGATCTCAAGGCAAAGCATGACCTCAAGGTGACTCTAGATCTCAAGGCGATTCAAGATCTCAAGGCGATTCTAGAACTCAAGGCAAGGCGATTCAAGATCTCAAGGTGATTCTAGATCTCAAGGCGATTCAAGACCTCAAGGTGATTCTAGATCTCAAGGCGATTCAAGATCTCAAGGCGATTCAAGATCTCAAGGCGATTCAAGATCTCAAGGTGATTCTAGATCTCAAGGCAAGTCAAGACTTCAAGACGATTCTAGATCTCAAGGCGATTCAAGACCTCAAGGTGATTCTAGATCTCAAAGCGATTCAAGATCTCAAGGCGATTCAAGATCTCAAGGCGATTCAAGATCTCAAGGCGATTCAAGATCTCAAGGCGATTCTAGATCTCAAGGCAAGTCAAGACTTCAAGGCGATTCTAGATCTCAAGGCGATTCAAGATCTCAAGGCAATTCTAGATCTCAAAACAAAGCATAACCTCAAGGTGACTCTAGATCTCTAGATCTCAAGGCGATTCTCAATCTCAAGGCGATTCTAGATCCCAAGGCGATTCTAAATCTCAAGGCGATTCTAGATCTCAAGGCGATTCAAGATTTCAAGACGATTCAAGACCTCAAGGTGATTCTAGATCTCAAGGCGATTCAAGATCTCAAGGCGATTCAAGATCTCAAGGCGATTCAAGATCTCAAGGCGATTTTAGATCTCAAGGCGATTCTAGATCTCAAGGCAAGTCAAGACTTCAAGGCGATTCTAGATCTCAAGGCGATTCAAGACCTCAAGGTGATTTTAGATCTCAAGGCGATTCAAGATCTCAAGGCGATTCTAGATCTCAAGGCGATTCAAGATCTCAAGGCGATTCAAGATCTCAAGGCGATTCTAGATCTCAAGGCAAGTCAAGACTTCAAGGCGATTCAAGTTCTCAAGGCGATTCAAGATCTCAAGGCAATTCTAGATCTCAAGGCAAAGCATGACCTCAAGGTGACTCTAGATCTCAAGGCGATTCTAAATCTCAAGGCGATTCTAGATCTCAAGGCGATTCAAGATCTCAAGGCGATTCTAGATCTCAAGGCGATTCAAGATTTCAAGACGATTCAAGACCTCAAGGTGATTCTACATCTCAAGGCGATTCTAGAACTCAAGGCGATTCCAGAACTCAAGGCGATTCAAGAACTCAAGGCAAGGCGATTCAAGATCTCAAGGCGATTCTAGATCTCAAGGCGATTGTAGATCTCAAGGCGATTCAAGATCTCAAGGAGATTCTAGATCTCAAGGCGATTCTAGATCTCAAGGCAAGTCAAGACTTCAAGGCGATTCTAGATCTCAAGGCGATTCAAGATCTCAAGGCAATTCTAGATCTCAAGGCAAAGCATGACCTCAAGGTGACTCTAGATCTCAAGGCGATTCAAGATCTGAAGGCGATTCTAGATCTCAAGGCTTTTCAAGATCTCAAGGCGATTCAAGATCTCAAGGTGATTCTACATCTCAAGGCAATTCCAGAACTCAAGCCGATTCTAGAACTCAAGGCAGGGCGATTCAAGATCTCAAGGCGATTCAAGATCTCAAGGCGATTCTAGATCTCAAGGCAAGTCAAAACTTCAAGGCGATTCAAGATCTGAAGGCGATGCTAGATCTTAAGGCGATTCAAGATCTCAAGGCGATTCAAGATCTCAAGGCGATTCAAGATCTCAAGGTGATTCTAGATCTCAAGGCAAGTCAAGACTTCAAGGCGATTCTAGATCTCAAGGCGATTCAAGACCTCAAGGAGATTCTAGATCTCAAGGCGATTCTAGATCTCAAGGCGATTCAAGATCTCAAGGCGATTCTAGATCTCAAGGTGATTCTAGATCAGAAGGCGATTCAAGACCTCAAGGTGATTCTTGATCTCAAGGCGATTCATGATTTTAAGGCTAGTCAAGATCTCAAGGCGATTCTAGATCTCAAGGCAAGTCAAGACCTCAAGGTGATTCTAGATCTCAAGGCGATTCAAGACCTCAAGGAGATTCTAGATCTCAAGGCGATTCTAGATCTCAAGGCGATTCAAGATCTCAAGGCGATTCTAGATCTCAAGGCGATTGTAGATCTCAAGGCGATTCAAGATCTCAAGGAGATTCTAGATCTCAAGGCGATTCTAGATCTCAAGGCGATTCAAGATCTCAAAACGATTCTAGATCTCAAGGCGATTCAAGATTTCATGGCGATTCAAGATCTCAAGGTGATTCTAGATCAGAAGGCGATTCAAGACCTCAAGGTGATTCTTGATCTCAAGGCGATTCATGATTTTAAGGCTAGTCAAGATCTCAAGGCGATTCTAGATCTCAAGGCAAGTCAAGACTTCAAGGCGATTCTAGATCTCAAGGCGATTCAAGACCTCAAGGAGATTCTAGATCTCAAGGCGATTCTAGATCTCAAGGCGATTGTAGATCTCAAGGCGATTCAAGATCTCAAGGAGATTCTAGATCTCAAGGCGATTCTAGATCTCAAGGCGATTCAAGATCTCAAGGCGATTCTAGATCTCAAGGCGATTCAAGATTTCATGGCGATTCAAGATCTCAAGGTGATTCTAGATCAGAAGGCGATTCAAGACCTCAAGGTGATTCTTGATCTCAAGGCGATTCATGATTTTAAGGCTAGTCAAGATCTCAAGGCGATTCTAGATCTCAAGGCAAGTCAAGACCTCAAGGTGATTCTAGATCTCAAGGCAAGTCAAGACCTGAAGGCGATTCTAGATCTCAAGGCGATTCTAGATCTCAAGGCAATTCTAGATCTCAAGGCAAAGCAAGACCTCAAGGTGATTCTAGATCTCAAGGCAAGTCAAGACCTCAAGGTGACTCTAGATCTCAAGGCGATTCAAGATCTGAAGGCGGTTCTAGATCTCAAGGCTTTTCAAGATCTCAAGGCGATTCTAAATCTCAAGGCGATTCTAGATCCCAAGGCGATTCAAGATCTCAAGGCGATTCTAGATCTCAAGGCGATTCAAGATTTCAAGACGATTCAAGACCTCAAGGTGATTCTAGATCTCAAGGCGATTCAAGATCTCAAGGTGATTCTACATCTCAAGGCGATTCAAGATCTCAAGGTGATTCTACATCTCAAGGCGATTCAAGATCTCAAGGCGATTCAAGATCTCAAGGCGATTCAAGATCTCAAGGCGATTCTAGATCTCAAGGCAAGTCAAGACTTCAAGGCGATTCTAGATCTCAAGGCGATTCAAGATCTCAAGGCAATTCTAGATCTCAAGGCAAAGCATGACCTCAAGGTGACTCTAGATCTCAAGGCGATTCAAGATCTCAAGGCGATTCTAGAACTCAAGGCAAGGCGATTCAAGATCTCAAGGTGATTCTAGATCTCAAGGCGATTCAAGATCTCAAGGAGATTCTAGATCTCAAGGCGATTCTAGATCTCAAGGCGATTCAAGATCTCAAGGCGATTCAAGATCTCAAGGTGATTCTAGATCTCGAGGCAAGTCAAGACTTCAAGGCGATTCTAGATCTCAAGGCGATTCAAGACCTCAAGGAGATTCTAGATCTCAAGGCGATTCTAGATCTCAAGGCAAGTCAAGACCTCAAGGTGATTCTAGATCTCAAGGCGATTCAAGACCTCAAGGAGATTCTAGATCTCAAGGCGATTCTAGATCTCAAGGCGATTCAAGATCTCAAGGCGATTCTAGATCTCAAGGCGATTGTAGATCTCAAGGCGATTCAAGATCTCAAGGAGATTCTAGATCTCAAGGCGATTCTAGATCTCAAGGCGATTCAAGATCTCAAAACGATTCTAGATCTCAAGGCGATTCAAGATTTCATGGCGATTCAAGATCTCAAGGTGATTCTAGATCAGAAGGCGATTCAAGACCTCAAGGTGATTCTTGATCTCAAGGCGATTCATGATTTTAAGGCTAGTCAAGATCTCAAGGCGATTCTAGATCTCAAGGCGATTCTAGATCTCAAGGCAAGTCAAGACTTCAAGGCGATTCTAGATCTCAAGGTGATTCTAGATCTCAAGGCGATTCAAGATCTCAAGGTGATTCTACATCTCAAGGCGATTCAAGATCTCAAGGTGATTCTACATCTCAAGGCGATTCTAGATCTCAAGGCGATTCAAGATCTCAAGGCGATTCTAGATCTCAAGGCGATTCAAGATTTCATGGCGATTCAAGATCTCAAGGTGATTCTAGATCAGAAGGCGATTCAAGACCTCAAGGTGATTCTTGATCTCAAGGCGATTCATGATTTTAAGGCTAGTCAAGATCTCAAGGCGATTCTAGATCTCAAGGCAATTCTAGATCTCAAGGCAAAGCAAGACCTCAAGGTGATTCTAGATCTCAAGGCAAGTCAAGACCTCAAGGTGACTCTAGATCTCAAGGCGATTCAAGATCTGAAGGCGGTTCTAGATCTCAAGGCTTTTCAAGATCTCAAGGCGATTCTAAATCTCAAGGCGATTCTAGATCCCAAGGCGATTCTAGATCTCAAGGCAAGTCAAGACTTCAAGGCGATTCTAGATCTCAAGGCGATTCAAGATCTCAAGGTGATTCTACATCTCAAGGCGATTCAAGATCTCAAGGTGATTCTACATCTCAAGGCGATTCAAGATCTCAAGGCGATTCTAAATCTCAAGGCGATTCTAGATCCCAAGGCGATTCAAGATCTCAAGGCGATTGTAGATCTCAAGGCGATTCAAGATTTCAAGACGATTCAAGACCTCAAGGTGATTCTAGATCTCAAGGCGATTCAAGATCTCAAGGTGATTCTACATCTCAAGGCGATTCAAGATCTCAAGGTGATTCTACATCTCAAGGCGATTCAAGATCTCAAGGCGATTCAAGATCTCAAGGCGATTCTAGAACTCAAGGCAAGGCGATTCAAGATCTCAAGGTGATTCTAGATCTCAAGGCGATTCAAGATCTCAAGGAGATTCTAGATCTCAAGACGATTCTAGATCTCAAGGCGATTCAAGATCTCAAGGCGATTCAAGATCTCAAGGTGATTCTAGATCTCGAGGCAAGTCAAGACTTCAAGGCGATTCTAGATCTCAAGGCGATTCAAGACCTCAAGGAGATTCGAGATCTCAAGGCGATTTTAGATCTCAAGGCGATTCAAGATCTCAAGGCGATTCTAGATCTCAAGGTGATTGTAGATCTCAAGGCGATTCAAGATCTCAAGGAGATTCTAGATCTCAAGGCGATTCTAGATCTCAAGGCGATTCAAGATCTCAAGGCGATTCTAGATCTCAAGGCGATTCAAGATTTCATGGCGATTCAAGATCTCAAGGCGATTCTAGATCTCAAGGCAAGTCAAAACTTCAAGGCGATTCAAGATCTGAAGGCGATGCTAGATCTTAAGGCGATTCAAGATCTCAAGGCGATTCAAGATCTCAAGGCGATTCAAGATCTCAAGGTGATTCTAGATCTCAAGGCAAGTCAAGACTTCAAGGCGATTCTAGATCTCAAGGCGATTCAAGACCTCAAGGAGATTCTAGATCTCAAGGCGATTCTAGATCTCAAGGCGATTCAAGATCTCAAGGCGATTCTAGATCTCAAGGTGATTCTAGATCAGAAGGCGATTCAAGACCTCAAGGAGATTCTAGATCTCAAGGCGATTCTAGATCTCAAGGCGATTCAAGATCTCAAGGCGATTCAAGATCTCAAGGTGATTCTAGATCTCGAGGCAAGTCAAGACTTCAAGGCGATTCTAGATCTCAAGGTGATTCTAGATCTCAAGGCGATTCAAGATCTCAAGGTGATTCTACATCTCAAGGCGATTCAAGATCTCAAGGTGATTCTAGATCTCAAGGCGATTCTAGATCTCAAGGCGATTCAAGATCTCAAGGCGATTCAAGATCTCAAGGTGATTCTAGATCTCGAGGCAAGTCAAGACTTCAAGGCGATTCTAGATCTCAAGGCGATTCAAGACCTCAAGGAGATTCTAGATCTCAAGGCGATTCTAGATCTCAAGGCGATTCAAGATCTCAAGGCGATTCTAGATCTCAAGGCGATTCAAGATTTCATGGCGATTCAAGATCTCAAGGCGATTCTAGATCTCAAGGCAAGTCAAAACTTCAAGGCGATTCAAGATCTGAAGGCGATGCTAGATCTCAAGGCAAGTCAAGACCTCAAGGTGACTCTAGATCTCAAGGCGATTCAAGATCTGAAGGCGGTTCTAGATCTCAAGGCTTTTCAAGATCTCAAGGCGATTCTAAATCTCAAGGCGATTCTAGATCCCAAGGCGATTCAAGATCTCAAGGCGATTCTAGATCTCAAGGCGATTCAAGATTTCAAGACGATTCAAGACCTCAAGGTGATTCTAGATCTCAAGGCGATTCAAGATCTCAAGGTGATTCTACATCTCAAGGCGATTCAAGATCTCAAGGTGATTCTACATCTCAAGGCGATTCAAGATCTCAAGGCGATTCAAGATCTCAAGGCGATTCAAGATCTCAAGGCGATTCTAGATCTCAAGGCAAGTCAAGACTTCAAGGCGATTCTAGATCTCAAGGCGATTCAAGATCTCAAGGCAATTCTAGATCTCAAGGCAAAGCATGACCTCAAGGTGACTCTAGATCTCAAGGCGATTCAAGATCTCAAGGCGATTCTAGAACTCAAGGCAAGGCGATTCAAGATCTCAAGGTGATTCTAGATCTCAAGGCGATTCAAGATCTCAAGGAGATTCTAGATCTCAAGGCGATTCTAGATCTCAAGGCGATTCAAGATCTCAAGGCGATTCAAGATCTCAAGGTGATTCTAGATCTCGAGGCAAGTCAAGACTTCAAGGCGATTCTAGATCTCAAGGCGATTCAAGACCTCAAGGAGATTCTAGATCTCAAGGCGATTCTAGATCTCAAGGCAAGTCAAGACCTCAAGGTGATTCTAGATCTCAAGGCGATTCAAGACCTCAAGGAGATTCTAGATCTCAAGGCGATTCTAGATCTCAAGGCGATTCAAGATCTCAAGGCGATTCTAGATCTCAAGGCGATTGTAGATCTCAAGGCGATTCAAGATCTCAAGGAGATTCTAGATCTCAAGGCGATTCTAGATCTCAAGGCGATTCAAGATCTCAAAACGATTCTAGATCTCAAGGCGATTCAAGATTTCATGGCGATTCAAGATCTCAAGGTGATTCTAGATCAGAAGGCGATTCAAGACCTCAAGGTGATTCTTGATCTCAAGGCGATTCATGATTTTAAGGCTAGTCAAGATCTCAAGGCGATTCTAGATCTCAAGGCAAGTCAAGACTTCAAGGCGATTCTAGATCTCAAGGCGATTCAAGACCTCAAGGAGATTCTAGATCTCAAGGCGATTCTAGATCTCAAGGCGATTGTAGATCTCAAGGCGATTCAAGATCTCAAGGAGATTCTAGATCTCAAGGCGATTCTAGATCTCAAGGCGATTCAAGATCTCAAGGCGATTCTAGATCTCAAGGCGATTCAAGATTTCATGGCGATTCAAGATCTCAAGGTGATTCTAGATCAGAAGGCGATTCAAGACCTCAAGGTGATTCTTGATCTCAAGGCGATTCATGATTTTAAGGCTAGTCAAGATCTCAAGGCGATTCTAGATCTCAAGGCGATTCTAGATCTCAAGGCAAGTCAAGACTTCAAGGCGATTCTAGATCTCAAGGTGATTCTAGATCTCAAGGCGATTCAAGATCTCAAGGTGATTCTACATCTCAAGGCGATTCAAGATCTCAAGGTGATTCTACATCTCAAGGCGATTCTAGATCTCAAGGCGATTCAAGATCTCAAGGCGATTCTAGATCTCAAGGCGATTCAAGATTTCATGGCGATTCAAGATCTCAAGGTGATTCTAGATCAGAAGGCGATTCAAGACCTCAAGGTGATTCTTGATCTCAAGGCGATTCATGATTTTAAGGCTAGTCAAGATCTCAAGGCGATTCTAGATCTCAAGGCAATTCTAGATCTCAAGGCAAAGCAAGACCTCAAGGTGATTCTAGATCTCAAGGCAAGTCAAGACCTCAAGGTGACTCTAGATCTCAAGGCGATTCAAGATCTGAAGGCGGTTCTAGATCTCAAGGCTTTTCAAGATCTCAAGGCGATTCTAAATCTCAAGGCGATTCTAGATCCCAAGGCGATTCTAGATCTCAAGGCAAGTCAAGACTTCAAGGCGATTCTAGATCTCAAGGCGATTCAAGATCTCAAGGTGATTCTACATCTCAAGGCGATTCAAGATCTCAAGGTGATTCTACATCTCAAGGCGATTCAAGATCTCAAGGCGATTCTAAATCTCAAGGCGATTCTAGATCCCAAGGCGATTCAAGATCTCAAGGCGATTGTAGATCTCAAGGCGATTCAAGATTTCAAGACGATTCAAGACCTCAAGGTGATTCTAGATCTCAAGGCGATTCAAGATCTCAAGGTGATTCTACATCTCAAGGCGATTCAAGATCTCAAGGTGATTCTACATCTCAAGGCGATTCAAGATCTCAAGGCGATTCAAGATCTCAAGGCGATTCTAGAACTCAAGGCAAGGCGATTCAAGATCTCAAGGTGATTCTAGATCTCAAGGCGATTCAAGATCTCAAGGAGATTCTAGATCTCAAGGCGATTCTAGATCTCAAGGCGATTCAAGATCTCAAGGCGATTCAAGATCTCAAGGTGATTCTAGATCTCGAGGCAAGTCAAGACTTCAAGGCGATTCTAGATCTCAAGGCGATTCAAGACCTCAAGGAGATTCTAGATCTCAAGGCGATTTTAGATCTCAAGGCGATTCAAGATCTCAAGGCGATTCTAGATCTCAAGGTGATTGTAGATCTCAAGGCGATTCAAGATCTCAAGGAGATTCTAGATCTCAAGGCGATTCTAGATCTCAAGGCGATTCAAGATCTCAAGGCGATTCTAGATCTCAAGGCGATTCAAGATTTCATGGCGATTCAAGATCTCAAGGCGATTCTAGATCTCAAGGCAAGTCAAAACTTCAAGGCGATTCAAGATCTGAAGGCGATGCTAGATCTTAAGGCGATTCAAGATCTCAAGGCGATTCAAGATCTCAAGGCGATTCAAGATCTCAAGGTGATTCTAGATCTCAAGGCAAGTCAAGACTTCAAGGCGATTCTAGATCTCAAGGCGATTCAAGACCTCAAGGAGATTCTAGATCTCAAGGCGATTCTAGATCTCAAGGCGATTCAAGATCTCAAGGCGATTCTAGATCTCAAGGTGATTCTAGATCAGAAGGCGATTCAAGACCTCAAGGTGATTCTTGATCTCAAGGCGATTCATGATTTTAAGGCTAGTCAAGATCTCAAGGCGATTCTAGATCTCAAGGCAAGTCAAGACCTCAAGGTGATTCTAGATCTCAAGGCGATTCAAGACCTCAAGGAGATTCTAGATCTCAAGGCGATTCTAGATCTCAAGGCGATTCAAGATCTCAAGGCGATTCTAGATCTCAAGGCGATTGTAGATCTCAAGGCGATTCAAGATCTCAAGGAGATTCTAGATCTCAAGGCGATTCTAGATCTCAAGGCGATTCAAGATCTCAAAACGATTCTAGATCTCAAGGCGATTCAAGATTTCATGGCGATTCAAGATCTCAAGGTGATTCTAGATCAGAAGGCGATTCAAGACCTCAAGGTGATTCTTGATCTCAAGGCGATTCATGATTTTAAGGCTAGTCAAGATCTCAAGGCGATTCTAGATCTCAAGGCAAGTCAAGACTTCAAGGCGATTCTAGATCTCAAGGCGATTCAAGACCTCAAGGAGATTCTAGATCTCAAGGCGATTCTAGATCTCAAGGCGATTGTAGATCTCAAGGCGATTCAAGATCTCAAGGAGATTCTAGATCTCAAGGCGATTCTAGATCTCAAGGCGATTCAAGATCTCAAGGCGATTCTAGATCTCAAGGCGATTCAAGATTTCATGGCGATTCAAGATCTCAAGGTGATTCTAGATCAGAAGGCGATTCAAGACCTCAAGGTGATTCTTGATCTCAAGGCGATTCATGATTTTAAGGCTAGTCAAGATCTCAAGGCGATTCTAGATCTCAAGGCAAGTCAAGACCTCAAGGTGATTCTAGATCTCAAGGCAAGTCAAGACCTGAAGGCGATTCTAGATCTCAAGGCGATTCTAGATCTCAAGGCAATTCTAGATCTCAAGGCAAAGCAAGACCTCAAGGTGATTCTAGATCTCAAGGCAAGTCAAGACCTCAAGGTGACTCTAGATCTCAAGGCGATTCAAGATCTGAAGGCGGTTCTAGATCTCAAGGCTTTTCAAGATCTCAAGGCGATTCTAAATCTCAAGGCGATTCTAGATCCCAAGGCGATTCAAGATCTCAAGGCGATTCTAGATCTCAAGGCGATTCAAGATTTCAAGACGATTCAAGACCTCAAGGTGATTCTAGATCTCAAGGCGATTCAAGATCTCAAGGTGATTCTACATCTCAAGGCGATTCAAGATCTCAAGGTGATTCTACATCTCAAGGCGATTCAAGATCTCAAGGCGATTCAAGATCTCAAGGCGATTCAAGATCTCAAGGCGATTCTAGATCTCAAGGCAAGTCAAGACTTCAAGGCGATTCTAGATCTCAAGGCGATTCAAGATCTCAAGGCAATTCTAGATCTCAAGGCAAAGCATGACCTCAAGGTGACTCTAGATCTCAAGGCGATTCAAGATCTCAAGGCGATTCTAGAACTCAAGGCAAGGCGATTCAAGATCTCAAGGTGATTCTAGATCTCAAGGCGATTCAAGATCTCAAGGAGATTCTAGATCTCAAGGCGATTCTAGATCTCAAGGCGATTCAAGATCTCAAGGCGATTCAAGATCTCAAGGTGATTCTAGATCTCGAGGCAAGTCAAGACTTCAAGGCGATTCTAGATCTCAAGGCGATTCAAGACCTCAAGGAGATTCTAGATCTCAAGGCGATTCTAGATCTCAAGGCGATTCAAGATCTCAAGGCGATTCTAGATCTCAAGGCGATTGTAGATCTCAAGGCGATTCAAGATCTCAAGGAGATTCTAGATCTCAAGGCGATTCTAGATCTCAAGGCGATTCAAGATCTCAAGGCGATTCTAGATCTCAAGGCGATTCAAGATTTCATGGCGATTCAAGATCTCAAGGTGATTCTAGATCAGAAGGCGATTCAAGACCTCAAGGTGATTCTTGATCTCAAGGCGATTCATGATTTTAAGGCTAGTCAAGATCTCAAGGCGATTCTAGATCTCAAGGCAAGTCAAGACCTCAAGGTGATTCTAGATCTCAAGGCAAGTCAAGACCTGAAGGCGATTCTAGATCTCAAGGCGATTCTAGATCTCAAGGCAATTCTAGATCTCAAGGCAAAGCAAGACCTCAAGGTGATTCTAGATCTCAAGGCAAGTCAAGACCTCAAGGTGACTCTAGATCTCAAGGCGATTCAAGATCTGAAGGCGGTTCTAGATCTCTAGGCTTTTCAAGATCTCAAGGCGATTCTAAATCTCAAGGCGATTCTAGATCCCAAGGCGATTCAAGATCTCAAGGCGATTCTAGATCTCAAGGCGATTCAAGATTTCAAGACGATTCAAGACCTCAAGGTGATTCTAGATCTCAAGGCGATTCAAGATCTGAAGGCGGTTCTAGATCTCTAGGCTTTTCAAGATCTCAAGGCGATTCTAAATCTCAAGGCGATTCTAGATCCCAAGGCGATTCAAGACTTCAAGGCGATTCTAGATCTCAAGGCGATTCAAGATCTCAAGGCGATTTTAGATCTCAAGGCAAGTCAAGACTTCAAGGCGATTCTAGATCTCAAGGCGATTCAAGATCTCAAGGCAATTCTAGATCTCAAGGCAAAGCATGACCTCAAGGTGACTCTAGATCTCAAGGCGATTCAAGATCTCAAGGCAATTCTAGATCTCAAGGCAAAGCATGACCTCAAGGCGATTCAAGATCTCAAGGCGATTCTAGATCTCAAGGCGATTCAAGATTTCAAGACGATTCAAGACCTCAAGGCGATTCAAGATCTCAAGGAGATTCTAGATCTCAAGGCGATTCTAGATCTCAAGGCGATTCAAGATCTCAAGGCGATTCTAGATCTCAAGGCGATTGTAGATCTCAAGGCGATTCAAGATCTCAAGGAGATTCTAGATCTCAAGGCGATTCTAGATCTCAAGTCGATTCAAGATCTGAAGGCGATTCTAGATCTCAAGGCTTTTCAAGATCTCAAGGCGATTCTACATCTCAAGGCGATTCAAGATTTCAAGACGATTCAAGACCTCAAGGTGATTCTAGATCTCAAAGCGATTCAAGATCTCAAGGTGATTCTACATCTCAAGGCGATTCTAGAACTCAAGGCGATTCCAGAACTCAAGGCGATTCTAGAACTCAAGGCAAGGCGATTCAAGATCTCAAGGCGATTCTAGATCTCAAGGCGATTCTAGATCTCAAGGTGATTCTAGATCTCAAGGCGATTCAAGATCTCAAGGCGATTCAAGATCTCAAGGCGATTCAAGATCTCAAGGCGATTCTAGATCTCAAGGCAAGTCAAGACTTCAAGACGATTCTAGATCTCAAGGCGATGCTAGATCTCAAGGCGATTCTAGATCTCAAGGTGATTCTAGATCTCAAGGCGATTCAAGATCTCAAGGCGATTCAAGATCTCAAGGCGATTCAAGATCTCAAGGCGATTCTAGATCTCAAGGCAAGTCAAGAATTCAAGGCGATTCTAGATCTCAAGGCGATTCAAGATCTCAAGGCAATTCTAGATCTCAAGGCAAAGCATGACCTCAAGGCGATTCAAGATCTGAAGGCAATTCTAGATCTCAAGGCTTTTCAAGATCTCAAGGCGATTCTAAATCTCAAGGCGATTCTAGATCTCAAGGCGATTCAAGATCTCAAGGTGATTCTAGATCTCAAGGCGATTCAAGATTTCAAGACGATTCAAGACCTCAAGGTGATTCTAGATCTCAAGGCGATTCAAGATCTCAAGGTGATTCTACATCTCAAGGCGATTCCAGAACTCAAGCCGATTCTAGAACTCAAGGCAAGGCGATTCAAGATCTCAAGGCGATTCAAGATCTCAAGGCGATTCTAGATCTTAAGGCAAGTCAAGACTTCAAGGCGATTCAAGATCTGAAGGCGATGCTAGATCTCAAGGCGATTCTATATCTCAAGGCGATTCAAGATCTCAAGGCAATTCTAGATCTCAAGGCAAAGCAAGACCTCAAGGTGACTCTAGATCTCAACGCGATTCAAGATCTCAAGGCGATTCTAGATCTCAAGGCGATTCTAGATCTCAGGGCGATTCTAGATCTCAAGGCAATTCTAGATCTCAAGGCAAAGCATGACCTCAAGGTGACTCTAGATCTCAAGGCGATTCAAGATCTCAAGGCGATTCTAGAACTCAAGGCAAGGCGATTCAAGATCTCAAGGTGATTCTAGATCTCAAGGCGATTCAAGACCTCAAGGTGATTCTAGATCTCAAGGCGATTCAAGATCTCAAGGCGATTCAAGATCTCAAGGCGATTCAAGATCTCAAGGTGATTCTAGATCTCAATGCAAGTCAAGACTTCAAGACGATTCTAGATCTCAAGGCGATTCAAGACCTCAAGGTGATTCTAGATCTCAAGGCGATTCAAGATCTCAAGGCGATTCAAGATCTCAAGGCGATTCAAGATCTCAAGGCGATTCAAGATCTCAAGGCGATTCTAGATCTCAAGGCAAGTCAAGACTTCAAGGCGATTCTAGATCTCAAGGCGATTCAAGATCTCAAGGCAATTCTAGATCTCAAGGCAAAGCATAACCTCAAGGTGACTCTAGATCTCTAGATCTCAAGGCGATTCTCAATCTCAAGGCGATTCTAGATCCCAAGGCGATTCTAAATCTCAAGGCGATTCTAGATCTCAAGGCGATTCAAGATTTCAAGACGATTCAAGACCTCAAGGTGATTCTAGATCTCAAGGCGATTCAAGATCTCAAGGTGATTCTACATCTCAAGGCGATTCCAGAACTCAAGCCGATTCTAGAACTCGAGGCAAGGCGATTCAAGATCTCAAGGCGATTCAAGATCTCAAGGCGATTCTAGATCTCAAGGCAAGTCAAGACTTCAAGGTGATTCTAGATCAGAAGGCGATTCAAGACCTCAAGGTGATTCTTGATCTCAAGGCGATTCATGATTTTAAGGCTAGTCAAGATCTCAAGGCGATTCTAGATCTCAAGGCAAGTCAAGACCTCAAGGTGATTCTAGATCTCAAGGCAAGTCAAGACCTGAAGGCGATTCTAGATCTCAAGGCGATTCTAGATCTCAAGGCAATTCTAGATCTCAAGGCAAAGCAAGACCTCAAGGTGATTCTAGATCTCAAGGCAAGTCAAGACCTGAAGGCGATTCTAGATCTCAAGGAGATTCTAGATCTCAAGGCGATTCTAGATCTCAAGGCGATTCAAGATCTCAAGGCAATTCTAGATCTCAAGGCAAAGCATGACCTCAAGGCGATTCAAGATCTCAAGGCGATTCTAGATCTCAAGGCGATTCAAGATTTCAAGACGATTCAAGACCTCAAGGCGATTCAAGATCTCAAGGAGATTCTAGATCTCAAGGCGATTCTAGATCTCAAGGGGATTCAAGATCTCAAGGCGATTCTAGATCTCAAGGCGATTGTAGATCTCAAGGCGATTCAAGATCTCAAGGAGATTCTAGATCTCAAGGCGATTCTAGATCTCAAGTCGATTCAAGATCTGAAGGCGATTCTAGATCTCAAGGCTTTTCAAGATCTCAAGGCGATTCTACATCTCAAGGCGATTCAAGATCTCAAGGCGATTCAAGATCTCAAGGCGATTCAAGATCTCAAGGCGATTCTAGATCTCAAGGCAAGTCAAGACTTCAAGGCGATTCTAGATCTCAAGGCGATTCAAGATCTCAAGGCAATTCTAGATCTCAAGGCAAAGCATGACCTCAAGGTGACTCTAGATCTCAAGGCGATTCAAGATCTCAAGGCAATTCTAGATCTCAAGGCAAAGCATGACCTCAAGGCGATTCAAGATCTCAAGGCGATTCTAGATCTCAAGGCGATTCAAGATTTCAAGACGATTCAAGACCTCAAGGCGATTCAAGATCTCAAGGAGATTCTAGATCTCAAGGCGATTCTAGATCTCAAGGCGATTCAAGATCTCAAGGCGATTCTAGATCTCAAGGCGATTGTAGATCTCAAGGCGATTCAAGATCTCAAGGAGATTCTAGATCTCAAGGCGATTCAAGATCTGAAGGCGATTCTAGATCTCAAGGCTTTTCAAGATCTCAAGGCGATTCTACATCTCAAGGCGATTCAAGATCTCAAGGCGATTCAAGATCTCAAGGCGATTCAAGATCTCAAGGCGATTCTAGATCTCAAGGCAAGTCAAGACTTCAAGGCGATTCTAGATCTCAAGGCGATGCTAGATCTCAAGGCGATTCTAGATCTCAAGGTGATTCTAGATCTCAAGGCGATTCAAGATCTCAAGGCGATTCAAGATCTCAAGGCGATTCAAGATCTCAAGGTGATTCAAGATCTCAAGGCGATTCTAGATCTCAAGGCAAGTCAAGACTTCAAGGCGATTCTAGATCTCAAGGCGATTCAAGATCTCAAGGCGATTCTAGATCTCAAGGCAAGTCAAGACTTCAAGGTGATTCTAGATCAGAAGGCGATTCAAGACCTCAAGGTGATTCTTGATCTCAAGGCGATTCATGATTTTAAGGCTAGTCAAGATCTCAAGGCGATTCTAGATCTCAAGGCAAGTCAAGACCTCAAGGTGATTCTAGATCTCAAGGCAAGTCAAGACCTGAAGGCGATTCTAGATCTCAAGGCGATTCTAGATCTCAAGGCAATTCTAGATCTCAAGGCAAAGCAAGACCTCAAGGTGATTCTAGATCTCAAGGCAAGTCAAGACCTCAAGGTGACTCTAGATCTCAAGGCGATTCAAGATCTGAAGGCGGTTCTAGATCTCTAGGCTTTTCAAGATCTCAAGGCGATTCTAAATCTCAAGGCGATTCTAGATCCCAAGGCGATTCAAGATCTCAAGGCGATTCTAGATCTCAAGGCGATTCAAGATTTCAAGACGATTCAAGACCTCAAGGTGATTCTAGATCTCAAGGCGATTCAAGATCTGAAGGCGGTTCTAGATCTCTAGGCTTTTCAAGATCTCAAGGCGATTCTAAATCTCAAGGCGATTCTAGATCCCAAGGCGATTCAAGACTTCAAGGCGATTCTAGATCTCAAGGCGATTCAAGATCTCAAGGCGATTTTAGATCTCAAGGCAAGTCAAGACTTCAAGGCGATTCTAGATCTCAAGGCGATTCAAGATCTCAAGGCAATTCTAGATCTCAAGGCAAAGCATGACCTCAAGGTGACTCTAGATCTCAAGGCGATTCAAGATCTCAAGGCAATTCTAGATCTCAAGGCAAAGCATGACCTCAAGGCGATTCAAGATCTCAAGGCGATTCTAGATCTCAAGGCGATTCAAGATTTCAAGACGATTCAAGACCTCAAGGCGATTCAAGATCTCAAGGAGATTCTAGATCTCAAGGCGATTCTAGATCTCAAGGCGATTCAAGATCTCAAGGCGATTCTAGATCTCAAGGCGATTGTAGATCTCAAGGCGATTCAAGATCTCAAGGAGATTCTAGATCTCAAGGCGATTCTAGATCTCAAGTCGATTCAAGATCTGAAGGCGATTCTAGATCTCAAGGCTTTTCAAGATCTCAAGGCGATTCTACATCTCAAGGCGATTCAAGATTTCAAGACGATTCAAGACCTCAAGGTGATTCTAGATCTCAAAGCGATTCAAGATCTCAAGGTGATTCTACATCTCAAGGCGATTCTAGAACTCAAGGCGATTCCAGAACTCAAGGCGATTCTAGAACTCAAGGCAAGGCGATTCAAGATCTCAAGGCGATTCTAGATCTCAAGGCGATTCTAGATCTCAAGGTGATTCTAGATCTCAAGGCGATTCAAGATCTCAAGGCGATTCAAGATCTCAAGGCGATTCAAGATCTCAAGGCGATTCTAGATCTCAAGGCAAGTCAAGACTTCAAGACGATTCTAGATCTCAAGGCGATGCTAGATCTCAAGGCGATTCTAGATCTCAAGGTGATTCTAGATCTCAAGGCGATTCAAGATCTCAAGGCGATTCAAGATCTCAAGGCGATTCAAGATCTCAAGGCGATTCTAGATCTCAAGGCAAGTCAAGAATTCAAGGCGATTCTAGATCTCAAGGCGATTCAAGATCTCAAGGCAATTCTAGATCTCAAGGCAAAGCATGACCTCAAGGCGATTCAAGATCTGAAGGCAATTCTAGATCTCAAGGCTTTTCAAGATCTCAAGGCGATTCTAAATCTCAAGGCGATTCTAGATCTCAAGGCGATTCAAGATCTCAAGGTGATTCTAGATCTCAAGGCGATTCAAGATTTCAAGACGATTCAAGACCTCAAGGTGATTCTAGATCTCAAGGCGATTCAAGATCTCAAGGTGATTCTACATCTCAAGGCGATTCCAGAACTCAAGCCGATTCTAGAACTCAAGGCAAGGCGATTCAAGATCTCAAGGCGATTCAAGATCTCAAGGCGATTCTAGATCTTAAGGCAAGTCAAGACTTCAAGGCGATTCAAGATCTGAAGGCGATGCTAGATCTCAAGGCGATTCTATATCTCAAGGCGATTCAAGATCTCAAGGCAATTCTAGATCTCAAGGCAAAGCAAGACCTCAAGGTGACTCTAGATCTCAACGCGATTCAAGATCTCAAGGCGATTCTAGATCTCAAGGCGATTCTAGATCTCAGGGCGATTCTAGATCTCAAGGCAATTCTAGATCTCAAGGCAAAGCATGACCTCAAGGTGACTCTAGATCTCAAGGCGATTCAAGATCTCAAGGCGATTCTAGAACTCAAGGCAAGGCGATTCAAGATCTCAAGGTGATTCTAGATCTCAAGGCGATTCAAGACCTCAAGGTGATTCTAGATCTCAAGGCGATTCAAGATCTCAAGGCGATTCAAGATCTCAAGGCGATTCAAGATCTCAAGGTGATTCTAGATCTCAATGCAAGTCAAGACTTCAAGACGATTCTAGATCTCAAGGCGATTCAAGACCTCAAGGTGATTCTAGATCTCAAGGCGATTCAAGATCTCAAGGCGATTCAAGATCTCAAGGCGATTCAAGATCTCAAGGCGATTCAAGATCTTAAGGCGATTCTAGATCTCAAGGCAAGTCAAGACTTCAAGGCGATTCTAGATCTCAAGGCGATTCAAGATCTCAAGGCAATTCTAGATCTCAAGGCAAAGCATAACCTCAAGGTGACTCTAGATCTCTAGATCTCAAGGCGATTCTCAATCTCAAGGCGATTCTAGATCCCAAGGCGATTCTAAATCTCAAGGCGATTCTAGATCTCAAGGCGATTCAAGATTTCAAGACGATTCAAGACCTCAAGGTGATTCTAGATCTCAAGGCGATTCAAGATCTCAAGGTGATTCTACATCTCAAGGCGATTCCAGAACTCAAGCCGATTCTAGAACTCGAGGCAAGGCGATTCAAGATCTCAAGGCGATTCAAGATCTCAAGGCGATTCTAGATCTCAAGGCAAGTCAAGACTTCAAGGTGATTCTAGATCAGAAGGCGATTCAAGACCTCAAGGTGATTCTTGATCTCAAGGCGATTCATGATTTTAAGGCTAGTCAAGATCTCAAGGCGATTCTAGATCTCAAGGCAAGTCAAGACCTCAAGGTGATTCTAGATCTCAAGGCAAGTCAAGACCTGAAGGCGATTCTAGATCTCAAGGCGATTCTAGATCTCAAGGCAATTCTAGATCTCAAGGCAAAGCAAGACCTCAAGGTGATTCTAGATCTCAAGGCAAGTCAAGACCTGAAGGCGATTCTAGATCTCAAGGAGATTCTAGATCTCAAGGCGATTCTAGATCTCAAGGCGATTCAAGATCTCAAGGCAATTCTAGATCTCAAGGCAAAGCATGACCTCAAGGCGATTCAAGATCTCAAGGCGATTCTAGATCTCAAGGCGATTCAAGATTTCAAGACGATTCAAGACCTCAAGGCGATTCAAGATCTCAAGGAGATTCTAGATCTCAAGGCGATTCTAGATCTCAAGGGGATTCAAGATCTCAAGGCGATTCTAGATCTCAAGGCGATTGTAGATCTCAAGGCGATTCAAGATCTCAAGGAGATTCTAGATCTCAAGGCGATTCTAGATCTCAAGTCGATTCAAGATCTGAAGGCGATTCTAGATCTCAAGGCTTTTCAAGATCTCAAGGCGATTCTACATCTCAAGGCGATTCAAGATCTCAAGGCGATTCAAGATCTCAAGGCGATTCAAGATCTCAAGGCGATTCTAGATCTCAAGGCAAGTCAAGACTTCAAGGCGATTCTAGATCTCAAGGCGATTCAAGATCTCAAGGCAATTCTAGATCTCAAGGCAAAGCATGACCTCAAGGTGACTCTAGATCTCAAGGCGATTCAAGATCTCAAGGCAATTCTAGATCTCAAGGCAAAGCATGACCTCAAGGCGATTCAAGATCTCAAGGCGATTCTAGATCTCAAGGCGATTCAAGATTTCAAGACGATTCAAGACCTCAAGGCGATTCAAGATCTCAAGGAGATTCTAGATCTCAAGGCGATTCTAGATCTCAAGGCGATTCAAGATCTCAAGGCGATTCTAGATCTCAAGGCGATTGTAGATCTCAAGGCGATTCAAGATCTCAAGGAGATTCTAGATCTCAAGGCGATTCAAGATCTGAAGGCGATTCTAGATCTCAAGGCTTTTCAAGATCTCAAGGCGATTCTACATCTCAAGGCGATTCAAGATTTCAAGACGATTCAAGACCTCAAGGTGATTCTAGATCTCAAAGCGATTCAAGATCTCAAGGTGATTCTACATCTCAAGGCGATTCTAGAACTCAAGGCGATTCCAGAACTCAAGGCGATTCTAGAACTCAAGGCAAGGCGATTCAAGATCTCAAGGCGATTCTAGTTCTCAAGGCGATTCTAGATCTCAAGGTGATTCTAGATCTCAAGGCGATTCAAGATCTCAAGGCGATTCAAGATCTCAAGGCGATTCAAGATCTCAAGGCGATTCTAGATCTCAAGGCAAGTCAAGACTTCAAGGCGATTCTAGATCTCAAGGCGATGCTAGATCTCAAGGCGATTCTAGATCTCAAGGTGATTCTAGATCTCAAGGCGATTCAAGATCTCAAGGCGATTCAAGATCTCAAGGCGATTCAAGATCTCAAGGCGATTCAAGATCTCAAGGCGATTCTAGATCTCAAGGCAAGTCAAGACTTCAAGGCGATTCTAGATCTCAAGGCGATTCAAGATCTCAAGGCAATTCTAGATCTCAAGGCAAAGCATGACCTCAAGGCGATTCAAGATCTGAAGGCAATTCTAGATCTCAAGGCTTTTCAAGATCTCAACGCGATTCTAAATCTCAAGGCGATTCTAGATCTCAAGGCGATTCCAGAACTCAAGCCGATTCTAGAACTCAAGGCAAGGTGATTCAAGATCTCAAGGCGATTCAAGATCTCAAGGCGATTCTAGATCTTAAGGCAAGTCAAGACTTCAAGGCGATTCAAGATCTGAAGGCGATGCTAGATCTCAAGGCGATTCTATATCTCAAGGCGATTCAAGATCTCAAGGCAATTCTAGATCTCAAGGCAAAGCAAGACCTCAAGGTGACTCTAGATCTCAACGCGATTCAAGATCTCAAGGCGATTCTAGATCTCAAGGCGATTCTAGATCTCAAGGCGATTCTAGATCTCAAGGCGATTCAAGATCTCAAGGAGATTCTAGATCTCAAGGCGATTCTAGATCTCAAGGCGATTCAAGATCTCAAGGCGATTCTAGATCTCAAGGCGATTCAAGATTTCATGGCGATTCAAGATCTCAAGGTGATTCTAGATCAGAAGGCGATTCAAGACCTCAAGGTGATTCTTGATCTCAAGGCGATTCATGATTTTAAGGCTAGTCAAGATCTCAAGGCGATTCTAGATCTCAAGGCAAGTCAAGACCTCAAGGTGATTCTAGATCTCAAGGCAAGTCAAGACCTGAAGGCGATTCTAGATCTCAAGGCAAGTCAAGACCTCAAGGCGATTCTATATCTCAAGCCAATTCTAGATCAAGGCGATTAAAGATCTCAAGGCGATTCTAGATCTCAAGGCGATTCAAGATTTCAAGGCTAGTCAAGACCTCAAGGCGATTCAAGATCTCAAGGCGATTCTAGATCTCAAGACAAGTCAAGACCTCAAGGCGATTCTAGATCTCAAGGCGATTCAAGATCTCAAGGCGATTCAAGATCTCAAGGTGATTCTAGATCTCAAGGCTATTCAAGATCTCAAAGTGATTCTAGATCTCAATGCAATTCAAGACTTCAAGGTGATTCTAGATCTCAAGGCGATTCAAGACCTCAAGGCGATTCTAGATCTCAAGGCGATTCAAGATCTCAAGGCGATTCAAGATCTCAAGGTGATTCTAGATCTCAAGGCTATTCAAGATCTCAAAGTGATTCTAGATCTCAATGCAATTCAAGACTTCAAGGTGATTCTAGATCTCAAGGCGATTCAAGATCTCAAGGTGATTCTAGATCTCAAGGCGATTCTAGAACTCAAGGCAAAGCAAGACCTCAAGGCAATTCAAGACTTCAAGGCGATTCTAGATCTCAAGGTAATTCTAGATCTCAAGGCGATTCTAGATCTCAAGGCGATTCATAATTTCAAGGCAATTCTAGATCTCAAGGCAAAGCAAGACCTCAAGGTGACTCTAGATCTCAAGGCGATCTGAAGGCGATTAAAGTTCTAAAATGTATATTTTTAAAGATATGGCCTTGAAAAGATTTTTTTTTTAATTCAAAATTTCATCAAAAAATATCCATAATCAAAGCTTTAACGGCTAAAAAACTGTTTTTACGATATTAAATAAAAATATTTATTCTGAGTAAGTTTGGGTTTTTTTGAAAAGAGGGTGATGGGGATAAGTTTTTGAAATTTTCTACTATTAAAAAAAATTAGAAAAGAAATCAAGTTTTAAATTTTCGATATTAAAATAGGGGGGATTGCGCCTTTAGTTTTATATATTTTTGAACAAATTTTTGCTATATATCAGATAATTGTAGGTTTGACTTGGAACAACTTTCAGATTTTTGATTTTTGAAAAGGGGGGCCAAAGCAATTTTTTGAAAATTTAAAGATGTTTTTTAAAAAATTATTTTCAGACTGATATTATGATTGTACAAAAAGAATATTTGGTCAGCAAATGTAGCTCAAATCAAGTATTCAAAATCAAGGGTTTTTGAAAAAAAAAAATAAAATAAAATAAAATAAAATAAAATAAAATAAAATAAAATAACCGTGTTTAAAAAAAAAACTTTCCAAGGCCATATCTTTAAAGATATACATTTTAGAACTTTAGAACATATTTTAGAAGGGGAAAAAATAAAAAAAGTTAGACTTTCGAAAAAAGGGGGGCTAGAATTTTTTGGAATTTTGCTCATAACTTCTGAAATTTTGAATGTTTGAATGTTCAGAACAACTAGAACATTCTGGAACAACTTTCAAAATTTCAATTTTCGAAAAAACGGGTGCTAGGTCAAAAATGGTTTTTGGGGTTTAAAACCCCCAGTTTTGAATATTTTTCAAAAAAAAATTGGAGCAATCCAAAACAAACCGGGAACAGCCTAGAACAACTTTCAAAAAATACAAATTAAAAAAAAAAAAGGGGGCTAACTTCATACACTCCCTCCTCAGTTATGTACGTACGTGGATGATATTTATTCTTTTTAGTTGCTTAAGGAGGCGCCCTATATTTACTGGGCTGTGTGGTTGCCTTTTTTATTACGTTTGAAAGTAGAATTTTATCTAAATGCAAAACTTAAACGAAACAATTTAACCCATTGAAGAAATAAGCTTCCTTTTTGGAGTTCCTGATGGGCTTTTAATTGTATGATTTTCTGTAAAAAAAAAAGAACAGATTTTTCGACTCAGACGTTTTGATTGATTTATCTATTTCATGCTCATTTAAATAAGTTTCTTCTGTTGGTACTTGCAGTTTTTGAAAACAGTTTATTTAAAGTTAGAACAATAATGGACATCTATGAAAAATTAGATCATCAAATTATCGAAAACTACATATTTTTAAAAATGCGCTTTTCATTCAAAATAGATAATTTCTTAAAAATTTTGTAAGCAATATTCTAAAAGAGAGATAAGATTTTTTGAAGGTTTTAAAGCATTTATGAAGGATATTAAAAAATCTACTGACGCCGCCCGCGTGGACCCGTCATTGACTAGAGGATGCTAAAAAGTTGGTCAGAATGTTTAGTTTGCATACCATACCATGGTATTTTTCGTTTGAATTTTCATATTTTTCTTTTCAATATTCTCTAGATATTCCATTTGGGTCACATGATTTCATCAGAAATCCAAACACTAAAGTCAATTAACGTGTATCTAGCTTCTTAAAACAATTTGAAGTTGCATACAATTCCAATTTTATAATTATGCATCTTTTTATAAATAAACAAAATGTTAAACTGCAGTTTTAAAAGTTCAATAATAACGAGATAGAACACCTCAACTTGATTGTACACCTTGCTGTGAATATCTCAAAAACAGACGAAAGTACTTACCCAACAAACAGCTCTATCACTCACATCCATTTTCATTATTTTTCCGTTATTTTTTTGTTTTTTAAGTTTTGTGTCCTTTATATTCTCAATCTTCCGGATGACATTTTACATTAAATATTACAAAATGCAAATAAAGTTTTCGTTAAAAATATATGAGCTCAATTTTGAAGACTGTGGAGAACGAGGACTGTCGACTGGGTTCTACTGAAGTAAAGTTCTGGAGAAAAATATAAAAGGTACACATCCTACACACTCTCATATATAGGAGGTACCTACTTCAGATGCAAATTGCTGTACTAAAAGAAAAGATTTAATTTAGTTTTCCCTCTTGCTGCTGTATAGTTTGCAGTAGTTTGGTATACTGTTGTGCAGCAAGCACCTACGAAAACAATATGCAAAGTTAGCTCTCTTCAACTGATGCAAACCGGCACCAGGACCAATAATATAATACAGGAGCAGGAGCTGGAGCTGCAGCAGGAGTAGCAGTAACAACACAAGTCAACATCCAGTGTTTGGAAGAACGAACCGCCTTTTCGTATACCTAAATATTTAAGGAACCTTTGGGAAGGCACAACATGCTGTGCATTTGATGTATAGTTTTGTATTTTTCCCCAGAGATCTGTAGCAGTATGTCATCGTCCTATTGTTGTTCGTTTTCTGTTTTCTGGTATTATGATGGTTGTAGCGGATGATGATGATAAAATTCTACATATTCGAACTCTTCCTATATGTGAATGTTTACCTAGGTAAGAAAATGGAGTTTGAAATTTGAACGATCTCTTTTGAGTTGTGTGCCACGTATGGTAGCTTTTTCAAAATCTATATAAAACGAAACTCAAATAAAAATATTTGAGGATTGGAAATAGCCCAACGCAATTCTCACGTACGAGTAAGGGTAAGGTATTTGTCCGAAATTTCTTCTGTGAAACTTGGACAGCAAGGCTGTGTGAATGATATTAGGCCGAAGAGGTGCATACCTAATCCTAATGAAAATAAAGCAAAATCTATGCAAGATTACAATTAGTAAATTAAAGAGGCAATTAATGTTCTAATGTTGAGAATAGATAGTTGAAAAAGGATATCATTTCGGAACCCTTGAGTCAGCTTATGATTGATTTTTAAAAAGTTAAAATTGGAATAAGAAAAAATATGAATTGACTTTTCAAAAACGGGTTTTTTGAATTTCAAAAAACAGTAGTTAAACGATATTATTTTTAATGCGATATGAAAAAGCTGTTGAATTCTGATATGCCCTGGATTAGCCAAGAACAATATATACTTTAGGGTTACAACAATCACCGCCGCGCCGACCCAGATGAAAATCATGAGTTCCTGAGGTTATTTTAATTCGAAGAACTTAAAAATAATTTTCTCGTTTTCGATTAGTTTTCGAAATATAACTGTTTTAATGATTTTAATATTTTTTGTTTCGATTGCTTTTTTGCTCACACAAGAAAGGTCAACTTTTTTCTGCTTTTCTTTTATTTTTCTTAATAATTTTAAATGTAGGTTTTGGTAAAAAAGTGCCAGTAAACCAGTAAATATAAATAGGTATAAAGCTTTAAATTTTATGAATTTTAAATAAAAAATATTTACAGGTTGTTTCAGAAACTTCCATCTCAGTAAGAACAGGGTGTCTAAAAGCTAAATAAAGTCACAGTGGTGCAGGTGCAATAAGTAAATTGGTTTAATGCTTCAAAACTGGTGAAATTAAAAAAATTACTTTCAGGGTATTTCAGAATTTCATAATTTCATGTAAAAAACTAGGATTTTACTTTAAAATAATGCTGAATTGTTAATATTGTAGTAGTTTTAGTTCAAAACACAAAATCAAACGAAAAACAAAATATTTTTAATTGTTTTAATTTGTTTTTTTACTACACCGTTAAATTTGTATCACAATAAATTGGTATAAATTTGTTTTACTTTTCAAAAAATTTTCCGTTCAATTAGATTTTTAATTTTCGATTTTATCATAAACAGTTTGACGAATTATGCTACCAATTTTTATGAAAGAAATTATAAAAGAATTAGAAAAAAAAATTTGTTTGGATTTTTGAAAAAAAAAAAATCGAAGTATGTACATATTTAATATTTTGAATATTTTTTTTGAAATTATAGCTTTAAGTTTATTAAATTGCATTCAAGTTCTTAGCTCTTAGCTAGAACTCCAAGAATACTTTAATTAATTTTTTGAAAAAAAATATTAACGGTTGTTGAATGAAGTAGGTACCTATTGTTTTCAAAAACTTGTGTTTTTAAAATCCAAATATGGCTTCATCAGTTTTGAGCTCAAATATCATTATTAGCGCCATTTAGCGATTTAAATATACAGTAGAATCACGAAAACATGAACGGTTCTAAAACATGAACAATTCGGAAAGATGAACGCTTTGACGAGACTTCTTTGTTCCGGGCGACAGGCAACTATGGAACAGTTTTTTAAGAAAAAGGTCTAAATGAGTGTATATTTTGTTTAACTCTTTCAACAACTTTGTTATTTTTGTTATTTTTTATGTTTTTTTAAAATAAAATGAATTGATATTTTGTTAGATGCAATGTTTTTATGTATAGTTATATGTTTTTCTTAAACCAACTCTCGATGTTTGGAAAGATAAACAATTCGAAAAGATGAACGAGGCCTGTTTTATATCTGTTCATCTTTTCGAGATTCCACTGTATGTAATTAATTTGAGCTTTTTATTTTTAGCCTTGAAAAAAATTCAGAACAAGTTTATTTCAAAAAAATCTATTAATAAAGGTACGAGTTAGGTATTTTATTTTATTTTATTTTATTTTATTTTATTTTATTTTATTTTATTTTATTTTATTTTATTTTATTTTATTTTATTTTATTTTATTTTATTTTATTTTATTTTATTTTATTTTATTTTATTTTATTTTATTTTATTTTATTTTATTTTATTTTATTTTATTTTATTTTATTTTATTTTATTTTATTTTATTTTATTTTATTTTATTTTATTTTATTTTATTTTATTTTATTTTATTTTATTTTATTTTATTTTATTTTATTTTATTTTATTTTATTTTATTTCATTTCATTTTATTTTATTTTATTTTATTTTATTTTATTTTATTTTATTTTATTTTATTTTATTTTATTTTATTTTATTTTATTTTATTTTATTTTATTTTATTTTATTTTATTTTATTTTATTTTATTTTATTTTATTTTATTTTATTTTATTTTATTTTATTTTATTTTATTTTATTTTATTTTATTTTATTTTATTTTATTTTATTTTATTTCATTTTATTTTATTTTATTTTATTTTATTTTATTTTATTTTATTTTATTTTATTTTATTTCATTTTATTTTATTTTATTTTATTTTATTTTATTTTATTTTATTTTATTTTATTTTATTTTATTTTATTTTATTTTATTTTATTTTATTTTATTTTATTTTATTTTATTTTATTTTATTTTATTTTATTTTATTTTATTTTATTTTATTTTATTTTATTTTATTTTATTTTATTTTATTTTATTTTATTTTATTTTATTTTATTTTATTTTATTTTATTTTATTTTATTTTATTTTATTTTATTTTATTTTATTTTATTTTATTTTATTTTATTTTATTTTATTTCATTTTATTTTATTTTATTTTATTTTATTTTATTTTATTTTATTTTATTTTATTTTATTTTATTTTATTTTATTTTATTTTATTTTATTTTATTTTATTTTATTTTATTTTGTTTTTTTTTGTTTTTTTTTATTTTATTTTACTTTATTTTTTTGTTATTTTGTTCTTTTTTATTTTTTTTTAATTTAATTTTATTTAGTTTGATATTTAATTAATTAAAAGATAGGTACACTGAGTTGTATGCGTACTATTTTTCTATTTTACTTCGAAACGTTTAATTCCTAACTATAGCTGTCGACAATATTACACGCAAGGTTGAGCCATATCCTACAAGTACTACCTACATTTATGCCTTTATCTAATGCTCTGTTTCTCGGAGTGGATAAAAGGATGGTCATCATTGGTTTCAATTCGATATGTATTCGTGATCCAGACATCTCATTCAATTAAAATTCAGTATTTTTTTTTTTAGTGAATAATTTCCTTAATTAATTTGTTTCTTTATTTCGAAAAACGTATTACGTATGTACTTAACTACACATCCTTTCATAACAAATTATTAAATTGCTACATTGTATAAGTATAGTTTACACTAGTAATTAAATAAATTATTTATTTATTGGTAGCCCACATAAAGAATATTTGATCCTTTTTAATAACATTTACAAAAACATTGAAACTCTAGCCTCACTCTATATTATTCAAGTCCAATAAACTTTTTATATAGAAAAACAATTGTGAAATAAACAGTTACAAAATTATTTAAGTAACTGGGTTAGTTTGTATTGAAATTTAAATTAAAACAATATAACGACCGAAAAAAAACGTTATGTTGTGGCATTTATACAGGATTATAGATTGGTCAATCGAAACATTCAAATAATTAGGTTTAATTATGGCAAATAATTTGATATTTAACAATATTTTATTTTAAAAGTTAATATTGTGGTTGTTTGTATATTTTTGTCTATTAATTATTTTATTTTTGATGACAACTTTATTAAACCAATAGATATTTTTTTTTTTTTGAATAACTTTAATCAATTAGGAGGTATTAAAATGGAATTTTGCATTTGATTAGAAAGAATTTTCTAATCGAATTTTTAAAATAAACTACGTAACATCATAATTGGTTAAAAAAATAGGAATTAGTGTAACCTTTGACTAATTGGAACAATAATTATTCATCTACCTACAACACCCCTACAGTCTTTTTTATTTTTTTGATTGATAGAATTAAAAAGTTTTATAGAATTTATACTATTCTCAGCTCTATGAATTATAAATCTTAAATGTATTAACTAATTCTTACCGAATAAATAGATTAATTAAATTGAATTAAATTTGTATATATTACCTGCCAAATTAAAGGGAACGATATTTTATTCCAGTATTATGTAGGTTTTTTTTTTAATAATTTTCTTATTAAAAAAAAATATTCTGAAGCTTTCTTTCAGCTGACTCTAAGGCCCATATTTACCAGGAATTTGCAAGTTTATGAGACTCGTAACTCAAAAAATTCTCCCTTATTAACACATCAAAAAGAAATTCGTAAATTCATATACAGACAGAGAGGCATTTTTGAGATATGGTCTCAGAAACCGTTAGATCGCCGTAATATCCAAACAAAATGCATATTTTTAGAAAATGTCAAGACATTCAGGTAAAAATAACTTTAAACTGAATAAAAAAAAATAGACGAAAAGAATGAACAGGAATATGTTTATTGCAGGCTTAAATATTACAAAAACAACTTATCTGTGCTACCAAAAGGTAAGAGTTTGAGTTACATGTTTTCCAAGTGCCATTTCAATCATCAGACTTATTATACTGATTATGGGGTACTTAGTGTTTATTGTAATCATACTAAATGAAAAACTTTTAACCGTCTACCAGGAATCGAATCAGGACTAAGTGGCATACGGAGCCAGTGAACTACTCACTGCTCTACGATGGCACACAAGTTTCAGCAATTGCCGAACCACGGACGTTCGATATTAAGTCTTAGTTCGAAAAAGGTTCATACACACACTGAAGAGTTTTCAGCTTTTATATCAGGCCTTAAAAAAGAATATGCTGAAAGATTCCAAGATTTTGGAGAGGTGGGTTTTTGAAAACACCCTTTTAGGTCAATCCAATCGTAGAGTTGGAAAATGAAGATGGATTCAGTTTTTCAAAGGTCCACCTTCAAATGAAAATTCTCGACTTACAAAAACATTTTCTCTAAAAATTTCGCTCCTCAAAAGAGTTGTAAACAACTGGCCGTCATTCTTATTACCATGTTGGGTTTCACATAAGTGAGTGTTGAAAAGAATTTTGTCAACCAAATCTTGATAAATCTAGAATTTATTTATTTTAATTCAATTTATTTATATACATGTACATATGTAAATATATGGTTACAAAATTAGTTTATTTCTTAAATTTTTTATTTATTTTACCCAATGATGTGTTTCTGGCTAGGATGCATCCGAGAAAAAGAAAGAAGCTTTTTTTATCATTTTATAAATTGAGGTTTTGGTCAAATAAAATGGCGGATTTAATAATTCTCTCAAACTTCCGGTGAGGTCGATGTTAAGCGAAGAGGTGCATGGGCAACAGTGAGAGTTTTCTTTTTCTAAAATGAATGGCTACGAAATCGATACAAGTTTTTTCTCGGGAGTGACTTAAGAACTCATGATTTTTTCACTAATGGTCGAAATTCGACAATAAATTTTTTTTTTTTAGGGAGCTATAATAAAGTGTTATATATTAATACTCAGCAATATCTCGACAAATGACGATGACATGACACAAAATGATGGGCCAGTTTCAAAATTAAATTTCTAAAGGATTCGTTTAAAATATTACGACGAAATGTTTTTTTAGAATTACCAATACTTATTTGTCTCAATCCTAGCACCATTTTTTTTTTATAATTTGCGCGCGCTCAAAGGGATGGTGTACCCTTTATATGTTGTTCAACACAGCGCGGGCGTGAAGGATACTAGACTGAAGGTGGTGGTTGTCTCAGATTGCATCTCCAGGGTTGGCGGCTGGGCTAAAGCGGAGAAATTGCCGTGTCTTATATCTATGTCCATTATAATTCGCATTATTTTGTTCATTGTCATATTTGTTGGACATACTAGTATTTACTCAATCACATGTTGTTAGTGTTATGCCTAAACAACATGTAATGAGTATGAGTAAACCAGCAACCCAACAATGATCAATGATAATGGAATAAAAACATGACATAGAACTACGGCAGTGATCGAACCTGTGACCTGTGAGGTTGACAGGCGACCACGCATACCATCGCGCCACGGCCAACCCTGGTTAAAAAAAACAACCAAATTTCTTTGAATTTTCAAATTCTTCTGTCGAATCGTTTTTTTTTATAATTAGTGAAAGTAAAAAAAATAGCTAAAGGAATAAATTTTATTGATTTATCATCATTAACAGAAAACGGTCAGGATTTTTTTTGACAACATTTTTTCACAATTTTTCATTAGTTCATTCAAAATATAGTTTTCATAGAAAAAAAAAGAAAATTTAGCACTTCCCTAACAATTCCTACAGGATCTTCTGCACTTATCAATTAATTATATGTATGTAAGTGTTTGTTTATCAAGAACTGTCATAAGTTATTTATTTGAAATTTAAAAAAAAAATCTCACAATATTGCCAGTCAGTTAAAAAGGTTGAGGAGATAATGATTCCAACCATTTATACATGTATATCAGTTTTTTCTTATATTCAGGCGTTTATCATCCATTTTATGCCAATTTAAATCTGCAAAAAATCACACTCTTGATTCTTCACTTAAATACATATATAGGTGTACATATATAAAGCTATCTGCATTTTTATCTATATACTTCACCTCTATCTATCCTAGCATAAGGTAGTGTAAAGCAAACAAGCGAACATTGCATTGCACGCATCATCAACCGGCAGCACGAAAACTATCAATAACCCTCCGATTGAGGATTACACCCCTAGATAAGCGCATTTAAAATATTACACTCGTTTCTGGAAAAACTTCTTCTGTACACTCAGCATCATCATCATCTCCGCAATCCCCATATCCAGCCAACCAGCCAGCCAGCCAGCCAGCAGGCAGCATCAAGTATGAAACTAGCAGCTTCAGTCTAATGCCCTTTTACCATATGTAAACTTCCATGTACAACTATGACAGCGTGTAAAATCCTTGCTTTTTATGAGTCTCTCTCTCATATTTCCCCCATGTGCCATTCCCCGCATCATCATCATCATCAAGAAACTCCATATTATACAGTGCTCTGTGTGTGCATCCAACACTTAAGTTCTTTTTTCCAAAGCTCCCCATACAGCAGCTCCAATGGATGAAAGAGGTAAATGGCCACTAGCCATTTTCCAGCATCTGCACTTTATGAATTCCCCCTCACCAGCTCACACTATTTTTTTTTTCTTCTTACTTCTGCTGATGCATCGCCATATCGACTGTTTCGTATGTCGCCCTATATGCTCTAGTAGCCATCAACCTCCTACCTACCTATATTGAACCACCCACAAAAAATGGAGTCGCGACCATTTTTGGGTATTTAAATTTATCCTGGTGCTTGAGGGTATGTATATGGTATAAGCAGAAAAATGCAAATATCCGCACACATTGGATGAAAAGCAAACAAAAAGAATTGGAAGTGAGTGAAAAAAGGAGCGAACCACTCTAAGCTAAATGGACGACACAACACCATTGTATCGGAGTCCTTTATGCACCTCCGTCAAAATTCCTCCGTATACCCGTAGTCGTGGCCGTGGGTGCTCGTAGTCCTGGATGGTAGTTTTTTTTTTTTTAATTTTTCCCAGTCCATCCCTCGAACTTTTTGTTGTCTTTATCTTGTGGAGAATGGGACCTGAATACAACGATTTCATTCCCAGCTTCATTGTACGCTGTAATTTCCATCCCCGAGCATTAGCATGCATGCACTGACTGCCATGAAGTTCGCACAGTTTTCACAACAAAATAAAACTGTGCGGAATTCGAGAAAAATAAACTGATTCCAACTATATTGGGTACCGTAATGTTTGTGTGAGGTGGGAGGTGAAGCACACTTTTTGGGGTTCGGTGTATTTTTTCAAAAAATTTAAATTCCAACCATTTCCAACAAAAGTTATAGTAATCGAGCGTAGGAACCAAGCACTGGCCGTGGGTTGAGTTGGAAGTATTGAACTTTATCAGAACCAAAGGCTGTCCACCCTCATCCCTCCAGGTGATTCAATGCAGCCTCCACATATTTCACCTCCACTCTCCACCACCACATCACATTCCATCCATGTAGCAATAAAGCCAAATGAACTTTAACCTCACTTTGATCCTGTTTCATTGAAGTCTCGGCGCCATGTTTGGTTTTGAAAAATGTTGCTCCTTGTTTTGTAATTTTTACTTTCGATTCATAATAAAGAAGGTATTCATTTTTAATTAGGGTAACATTTTGGATTCGTGAAAAAATCGAAGTTGATAATAAGTACTAAGAGTACGCTGCACCTAAACGCATTTCCAGATAGCTTTGCGAAAGCGCAACGTCATACCTTAAGATGTCTGGAACTTAACTGATAATTAAGAGTGTTTCGGATTGAAATTGCAGGTTTTGAGGCGTGTACTTGTCTGATAAAAACGAAAAAATCATTTTCCTTGGTAAAATGCCTTTAAAAATATTAACTACATATAATTCAATATTTAAGTTAAAAAAATGTTGAAGGATTTTTAAATTTTTGTTTGTCTTATTTTTTTGTTATTAAATAATTTTTTTAAAAGTATAACAAAGTCAACAGGAACTCGCAGATCAGATAAGTTTTACAAGATCCTGAACCAAAAACACCTATCCACCACATTAATTCGAATAAATACATGCGACCCAGCTGTGTAGGTTATTCTATTGTTAGGAAAACAAAAACTAAACTGAATGCACTTACTTTCACAGTTAGGTGGTATTCAAGACCAGTCGATGAAATTTTGTGATTGCAAAGAGTTTAGGATATGAGAAATGAGATGAAAAACAAATTTAATATGTAGGTAGAAGAAAGTAATGAAGTTTCTAACGAAAATTGAGTGGGTTACAAAGCTAACTTTCAAAAATCGATTTAAAAAAAAAAAAAACAAATTTGAGAAGTCCTATAACATGTACTGCAGGTACTAAAGGGTTTTTTTTTTCTTAAAAGTAAAGAACTTTGAAATGGAATAAAACAAACAAAAAAAATGTTTTTTTTTCAAAAGATAATCTTCTGGCATTATAATTTAAATATGATTTCTGGCATATAACCGCCACGTTTTGGTGGTCGGACCTATACACATATCCCAACAGAAAATAGTGAAAATATGCGGTTACTAATCGTTTCCTTCAATAAATCAATTGTAGCACGAGCTGTTCGACATGTTCCGTAAGGAACGAAAAAGTCAGTAATCATTGCTCTATAGCGGTCCCCATTGATTGAAAAGTGCTGGCCAGCATCGTTTTGAAAGAATTACGGACCAATGATTCCACCAGCCCATAAAGCACTTCAAACAGTCAGTTTTCCTGTTGTTGTCTATCATCTTCCGGAACCGTACACTGCTATGACTTTTGTTTATACTGAATGCTCCTTGTCCAGAATACCCACATTGTGTCTTTACATTTGGCCTTAATCCACGGCAAAAAATATTCTTGTGATAGAAGGAATGGTACACTCCATTCAATTGCATATACCTACCATCTATCCTCTTTTTCTTTCAAACAACAAATAAATTCAAAACTATAAAAGTTATTAATTTCAAAAAAAAACAAGTCACGTCCCTTTTATCTAAACAATAAAGTTATACCCTACAACGTGACACCAGTAAGTCGCAATCATCATTTTTTTATATATATATTTCAACTTTCATGCTAACTTGGTTACGAAATATATAAACCTGATTTCGCTGATTTATTTTAAGAAAAAATAAAAAAAAAACAATCCAGCAGCTGCTTCCAGATGGTTGCCTTTATCTATCGTTGTCCCTGCAATCCTTTCTCGCCCCACCAACAAAAATGCCAACCCCAATAATGTGTGTCATTGATCCACAAACTAAGAGATACCGATAAAATCGACATGTGTTTCTTAAAAATAAAAAAAATAAAAAAAAAATACCAACCCAACATACACAAAATCTTTTTCCGACATCAATATGATAGGAGACTCAACAAATTACAAAGAATTGCTCGACCAGCACGCAAGCGAGCACCTGGCGGAATCCCTTCTTTGCCCATCGTTCCTAAATCTCACATCCATTTAAAGTTGTCCTTTCGAATTTTCCATCACAAAAAACAAAAAAAAAAATGATGGAAAAATCCAATAGCAAAACAGGATGAAATCTACCCCAGAAATCACTTGCTACAACTCTCGTAGAACACAAAGCATTGGAATGCTTGATGGCAGAGTATGTGTAGTAAAACACTTCAAGGATAAAGATAAAAAAAAAACTTAAAGGCACACGCCTTGATGCACTTAAAGGATCCTTTCTGTTCGTTTATACCCAACTGACTACTGGGTACACGACATTCTACACATATACCCTACAGGATGGATGTTCAACTAAGTAAACGTTTGGTTTATATCCGGGACCAGGACTCAAGTCCATCTTAGCTATAGAGAGGGAGAAAGAGACAGCAATAGATATTCCTGTCACAATGTTCTTGAGCAGCATATTGCAATGTATTGAGAGAACTAGAGGTGAAACTATCAACTTTATATGACGGTGACCGGCGGCGGCGGCAACGGCAACGGCAGGCGATGGGCGATGATGTAAAAGGACAAAAGTTTTGAATTACTTTGCCAATGCCAGAGAAATGTGCACACACTGCACTACCAACAACAAACCAATGGTTGTTCTTAGTGTCCTTTCGCATCTTTGTGAATTGGGAGTTTTGTTTTTACTTTTGGGGAGAAAACGCCAACGCCATCTTCCTTCAAACCCTTTACCTTTACCGTTTTCAGAGAATGCATGTGGTGTTATTGGTCTCCCAGCAACACAGGCAGGTAATAAGAACTTTGTTTTTATCATCATCTTTATCATCCTACCTAAAGAATGCTGCCGACAGCATCAGCACACACTTTCATATAATGTAGCTTGGCAAAAAGTTAATCCCTTTTTTGGCTCAACTATGATCGTAAATTAAATGACATAAAATTCCTCGAATAACTCCTGCACTTCATGAAAGAACTTTCTCTTTCATTGTGTTTTTTTTTTTTTTTTTTGTTCTGCCACTAACTGCCTGAGGTATGCACCATTTTCTATACTACACATACGCTTCAGCTAATGTGATGCGTCTTCATATTTGTATTAAGTCGTTTTACATAAATTCGGCACATCTTTATGAGTAGTTTGAAGGTGCGTTATGTGGTTGTTATTATATGACAAACTATATAATTATATCTGGAGAATTTTCATTAACTTCTCAAGAGTTATTAGAGAAATTCTGGAGAAGGCAGAGTCTTTTGTTTATTATCCATTAAAAACACCATAGAGTTTAATATGTGATTAAAAAACAGTAATCGGAGAATTAAATATGTTTGCAACTTAATTGCATTATAAAATGTAGCAATTTTGACTAGGAGTTTGGTATGACAAGCGAAACAATGTTATATTGGGTTTAAAAATAATTGTTTGTCTAATCGACGAGAGGGTACCGTGAATAAGGAACTATTAGCAGATACATAGATACATATTTATATTCCTATAGCCCAACTATCAACTTTGATTCCGATGTCCAAGTTAAAGATTCATGCTTTGATATAATGCCTTCTGAATGAAACAAAAACGTGTTTGCTTCAATAAGAAATCATTGTTGCAGCAAACACTGATTTAACGATTTCCTGATATATTTATTGGAGTTTGCTCCAATAAGACAAATTTTATTGGAGTAAACCCGCAGATATAACGCTAAAGTCAGAAATTAATTGGAGTATTTGCTCCTATTGCATTTGTATAAGTTAAATATAATATATGTTCATGCGTCAGTAGCCGAGTGGAGTAGCGGGAAAGGCTTTTTTAAAATTTTTACCTACTCCTATAATGCCTTTTTGATTTACTTCATAGAAATGCATGGAGAGTTATACAATAATTTTATTGTATTGCAAGATATGGTTATGTTTAGCTTCTTTGGATTAAAATAAGTGCAATATTATTGGTTGGAAGTTTTGTGGATTCAGTATAAAACAATCATTACATTTGAGAGACCCATCCATCTGTGCCAATTATACATTTTGCTTCCCATTTACAATTTAAATAGTAATTTTAAGTAGTAGTGCTTCTGAATGGTATTGAAACCCGTATTGGAATAAATGCTGATAAAATTAATTGATTACATGCTTTAGTACATAGAATCAGAGTGGAGTAAACACTAATATAATTAGTTACTCAGATATCTTTATTGGAGTAAAAGCCGATATAACCAAATCTTAGATATGTTCATTGAAGTAAAAACTGAAATAACACGTTCCTCTGGCAATCTTTCTTTATACATCTCAATAGGAGTAAACGTTGATATAATACTTTGCTTAGGCATCGTTATTGGAATGAGATATGCAATCATTCCTCAGTTAATGTTATTGGAGTAAACGCTGATATAACGCGTTCCTCAGATATCTTTACAGAAAAAATTCTTATATAACATTATTCCTCGCGAATCGTTATTAGAGTAAGCTCTGATAGAATCATGCCTTGAAAAACTTTATTGCACTCTAAAACAAACATGTAGGTTTTGGAGTAAAAGGTGATAGTAAATTATTTATGAGACATCTTGAATGGAGTCAACGTTGCTATTATTGTGTTTTCTTTTTTGTTGGAAAATAATCAAATTCATGGGTTTGAAGTCTAAATTTTTTTATATTTATGCTCTACGACCGAAAAAAAAAATCTTAGGAAAATAATTTTATCACTCAAAACCTCCAAAATTAAATTTATTCTGATCAAAAAAATTAAACCCGATAAAATTCCTAACATCAACTTTATACTGTAATGACGAAAAAAGTTAGAATCATTGTAGGCAATTAAAAATATTCTTTTCTATTCTGTCATTCTGATCTATTGTTTTTCCGCCAAGGAACGAAACAAGCTTAGATGGATTCTTAATGGTGTAACCTACATAATTCTCTTTTCTGTTCAAAAAAAAGTCTAACAGATTGCAAATAAATTATGAATCAAGATAAAAAGATTCTTTTACCAACGTTTATTTTTTTTTTTTGATCGATGTTTGGGTCAGCGTGAAAGGCTAGTATTTATTTCTTAATTTATATTTTTTAAAACAACATCTATAAGATATGTTTAATTGAGTTCAGTGCAGGTTTTCTAGAGCCACTGAATTTTTTTCATGAAGATGCCACAGGAGATGAAAAAGCTCTCCTTTTCATTACTATGATGCATTATACAATACTTTTTCATGATTACGAAAAATAGTTATGTGTAGCTTCTTTGGATAAATATAGGAGTAATATTATAAGTTGGGACACTACGTTACTTACGATGTAAATATATTTCAAACTACATATATATTTTTTTCAGGTATCAAAATGAACACTCTTAAGGTTCACTGTGGCGTATGCGCATCATTTTTTTTTAATTTAGGTATATGAATTTAGTAAAAAGTTTTAAATTGTTATTTATGTTCATGAATTTTAAAAAGAATGAAGAATTTTATCGTACAAGTTTGGTCATGTTACAATTAAGTTTAGGGTAGGGGATAAGCTTGAGGTGTCTTACACCCGCCTCTTGTTGTGAAATTTTGATTTTTCAGGCAAAGTTATTAATTCGCGGGAACATTATAATCACAGTACTCGGGAAAGAAAAATTGGTCTCTTAGTTATTTGCACTAATGCTTTCAGCCTTATAATTCAGAAACTACAAACTAATTACAAATTAGTCCTGTTTGGAGTTCTATCAAAATTAGTTTTCTTTTCTAGTTTCCCATTTTGGCTATAAAACTAGTTTTATCAAAGAGGTTGTTATAAATTTTACAACAAAAATTAAATCTCCATATTTTTGGTTTGTTTTTTCCAAAAAAAATTATTATTGGCACATTGATCTTCTTGACCGTTTAGTACTCGTATATTCTTCTTTTTCTTACCACTTATATTGCCATTCTTTTTGCGATTAATAATTATATTCACACATTAAACTGATCGTATGACTAGCTGATAGACCATCATAATAATGATGATAGATAACCAAAACAATAAATCTCCATTGCATTGCTTGACTCGTTACGTTACCCTCTCGAAGCGTATGGCCAATTCACTACCACTTCCACCTCCAAATGATAGACTCCTGATAGAGATTAGAAATAATTTTCAACCTTTATTTTCAATTGGTTTTTCCACATTTCATTAAATAGAATTAAAAACCTTTAACCTCTTTCGCTGAAAATAAATCAAAAATGGTTAATGCAAAAACAAATTCGATTGATAAGAACGTGTTTATTTTTGAAAATAAATACATTTTGATCAAAAATAAAACTCAGTGGTTAACCGTAACCTAAAAAAAAAATAAAGGTTACTCTCAGACCTAGAACGATATTTTTTTGGTTGATTGAGTGAGCATTTTTAAAAAGCTCATCAAATAACATTTATTAGAGAACCCTTCAAAAGGTTGAGATTTATTTCCGATCTCTGGTTCCTGACTTGTTCTTGTATGAAGTTCGTAATTGGAAATACGATTTGGCCAAGCTAAGTTTATACGCAGCCATCTATTTATACGAACGTTTGCAGATTTTTAGTGACAGTGGCCAGTGACTTTAAAGCGCTGCACCCATAAAGAAGCACAGATGCACCATTGGAATGTACCGTCATTGTAACTTGGTCTTGCTACTATATATTTTGGAGATTGGTTGATTTAGCAGAAACGAACCCCCAATCGCTATTAGATAGCCGCTTTTTTTTGCAGAAAACAAACCAATACCCACTCAAAGATCGTTATAAAATGTGATGCATCAGCTTGAAACTGTTAACTAAGCAAACATTTTAAAAATCAAATTAAAATTAGTGACGGGATCTACAAAAAAAACTGTTTGAAAGTAGTGCTCTGTGAGAATAAAAAAAAAGAAGGCCTTGACTATAAAAAGTAATAATTTGGTAACATATCATTAGCCTATCACCAGATTAAGTTTGGACCATAATATGAATACAGATTAAAACTCTTCTTCAAATTTTTACGAATTCACTGCAAATCAAATTTTTTACTGACACAATTTATATTTACTGATACAAATCCGATAAAAGACTATTTTTTTATAAACAAAATCGAAATATCAATTGTTTTAGAAATTACTGTGCTCACACTACCTACAATATAGATTTAATTATTTTGGTAGAAAATCAACTATCTAAACAAAAAATCTCAAATATGAAACTTTTTAATGCCAAGCTAACATAATAGAAGTTCGTTTATAAGTGCTATCTAAAATTGAAAAAGAAATGATGATGAATTAAATACACAAACAAAATGAATACATTTCCATTTAAAGTGTAATCTAAAACTAACCACATATTGCTGCTCTCAAGCGTAACTGACAATTAATTTTTGGTGGTAAATTTCAGTGACAGTTGAACTGCGGTTAACAATGGCAATAACAACAAAAGCAGAATACTTACATATATACCTACATAAATAGCAAAAATAAAACAAAACAAACACAAAAAAAAAATGAAAAGCACTTTAACGAGGCACAGTGTCAATTTCCAACGAGATAACGATTTTATCTGACACATATTGTTTACCCCTATTTCCATTCAAAATCATTCCTATACAATATAACATATATAGGTATGTAGGTGCATATAAATAAATATGTAAGGGATGTATAGATATATGGCCAAATGTGATACCAAATAAAACTAACTGAACTTAAAACAAAATCGTTTACAATAGCAAACAACAATTCATGTTTCAGTTGCCTAAATAAACAATTCTAAGCACATTTTGCCAACCTACCCCTATCCCCATTTTGGGCCCATCATCAGCCACCATCGACCGCACCAACCTCATTAAATTCAATTCATTTTGCAACTCGCTCTCTGATTTCTTCTTCACTAAATATTTCCCTAAAATTTTAGCAACAACAGCACATCCAGCATCAGCCTCATCAGCATCCAGTTTAGTATAGAACACTATTGTGTCCCATGCCGAACTAAATCTGGATGAATGTCCTGGGCAAAACCGAAAACACTTTAAGCAAACAACAGTTCCAGCCCAAAACACAGCTTTGCCCAGTTAACAACATAAATTCTTTATGACCCCCATATCTGCATGCATGCAATCCAAATTCCAATTACGAACAAACAAATACTCAAATGCGGAAATTGTACTTGGCCAGATGCCGGTCATCATTGTCCAAAAAGTACACCCCCAATGGTTACCCTTAAGTCCCATTTTTCAAACCATAGTACATCTACCGGCCGGCCCATCAGCCTAGACCTAGAAAAAGGACGACCAAAGTCGAATTGACAACTGTGGCCAGTCCAAGGCCTGCTTCGCTCTCATTCTATTCTGTGTGTTTTCTATTAGATATGTGAATCTGAATCATCATCGTTATCGTTATCATCATCATCATAGGAGTATTATAGAGCTATGCCTAGGCTTTAGAGCTTCAGCTTATTTAGCAGAAATATAGGCAAACGTAGACGATTAGATTTGCAAACAACACCACACACATTATAAATAAAATCAGCCCAAACGACCGACTTAGGGGTGGCTCATTCATGTTAATAATTGAAAAGCCGATAAATTCATTATGTCTAATTTAAATTTACCAACGGGATAATAATAAAACCCCGCAAACAGAGGGAGCTGCCAAAAAATTATATCCTCTCTCTGCTACGTGGAAATGGGCCTATTTTGTTGTCCCTTTCTCCAATTTCGTTCCATAAATTTATCCCATCACTTAATTATTCATGAATTCTATTCATTTGTGGCTAAAATTGTGTGTACAGCTTAATGTCAGAAGTTGTAAATTTTTTCATGTTTTTTTTTTTTTTTTTAATTTTGTATTCCACTTGTGTGCATAGGTTAGGTACGAGTATGTATGCATTATTTTATGTTCTCGTTTTTCTGGCATAATTTTATTTAAAGGTGTTTTACTGAGAGAAAACAAAATTAAATACTTTGAGGGTAGATTAAAAAATATTGGATTATTTTTTTTTAAATCACCCAACTTCTATTCTATCTAATTGGGATTGGAACTGGCGAGGTTCATAATTTTACTTAAGCATTTATTATAAAGAAATGAGCATGCAAAACTTGTTCATGGTAAAAAAAATATATATATATTTTATAATATTAATAATATTTTTTTATTTTATTTTATTTTATTTTATTTTATTTTATTTTATTTTATTTTATTTTATTTTATTTTATTTTATTTTATTTTATTTTATTTTATTTTGTTTTACCTATTTTATTTAAAAAAGACGACAAAATGCCGAAATTTTTTGCAACGCGAATAAAGCTTACTTTTGTCGAAAAACTGTTATAGTAAATTTTTAAATACCCTTGTTGAAAAAGTAACATTCAACAACTTTTTAAAATTTGTGTAACACGCAATAACAAGCCTAGGAGAACTATATATGAACAGAACATATACATTATATTGTTTTGGCTTCTTTCAACAAGTGGGAAATTTCACAGTTTTTGTAACTGGAAACAACAAGTGTTAAGAAAATAAGAGATAAACTTGTCGAATTGTAGATAAACTTCTAACGACGCGTCGAAGACTTGTTAGAGGTCAACAAGCATTATTTGCAGCAGTAAGTGCTAACAAATGATAGGTTTGGAAAGATCGTTTTAAATTTACGTGGTCAAAAGTTTTGTTTAAAAAAATGTTTTTTATTCTGAATCGGATGATGTTGAGGAACAAAGACAAAAACTGTAAATAAAAATGTTTGTTAAGTCCAAAGATTCTACAACACCGAGGCCAATAATTACTTCAGACTTACTTCGTCCAATAATATCAAGCACATTATTATCACATGAATTGAGCTTGCAATTTTTGGCCCCCCTGCAGAACTGGTTTTCTTGGCGTTCTCTACTTTAGCCAATCAACAGCAAATTTGTTTGGTTATAATATGTTTGGATGAAATATTCTTGCATTCTGTAACTAAAACGGCGGGCGTATTTCTTACAATTTTGCCAGAAAACATCTCTAACGTACATAAGTCCATGTTCAAACTCATGGACAGCGAAAGTATCTGCTACCATTTATCACTTTTTTCTTTTTTAGTCAATTAAATAGAGAAGACGCCAAAAAATTGTATTTTTTTTTCTCTGATTTTGGACAAAAAACTCTTTTTTTTCTTCGGAAATCTTGCGACTCATTTTGGTAGCTTAACTTGTTAAACTGATTCAACAAGTGAAGGGATTTTTTTTTTTTGACAATTGAACCGGCTTTTATTGTGTTAATTTTCACTTGTTAAACAAGCATAATTAAACAAGTAATTGGAGGCTTGTTGACTTGTTGTTCTGTGTTATAGGCCCCCGATGGGATGGGATAAGATCGAAATTCTGCATATGGGGCGAAAATTCCATCATTCTGCGTTTCCATTATTTTGTATCTCAAAATTCTGTAAATAATATTTCAAAATTCCACAAATTCTCTAATTCAAAATGTATATTAAAATTCCTGTAAATAAACTAATACATTAAAATTCTTCGATAGTTTTTAACAAGTTCTTAAGTTCAAGTTAAGTTAAGTTGAATTAATAAAAAAAATTAAGTTAGGAAGAAAAACTTTAAATAGGTAGATAACAACAAAAAAATAAAAAACAACAAGAATCTAAGATTGCTGAATATTCTTTGCACTTCTTTTTTAATTAAAACTTCTAACTTTTAGCTACTTGGCCAAAATAAGTTATATTTTGTAAAATCATCAAATCTCATAAATTTCGGAATACAGAATTTTATAATTTAAACTTTGGCTTTCTTACAGAATTATGACCCCAACCTAACCGAAGCACTAACTTCTTTGACTATAATGTCGACAACTTCTTCGGTGCAGCTATTGGAAAAAATAGTCTCGAAAACTGTTCATTTAAAAGTCCTTCACAATACCTACTCTATAGCCTTGAGCGTTGTTAATGAATTTCGGTGAACGAATCTCTTGAGCTGAGCATTCTTACTTAGCTCTGCGGTGATTTTTAAAATAATTGTTCATGTCATGTCGCAATTCTTCAAAAGTGTGATTTTCATCAGCAGACTGTGCAGAAATAGTTCTGCATAACCAGTAGAGATTGGAGACAATTTTTGTGGATGTAGATTTTGTCAATAATCACACGGAAAACAAACTAGATTTTAGCCGAAAAGGGAAAGCAAATTCTGCATTCGAAATGCTGTCAAAAATAATGAGAAACAACTCTTTATAGGTACTGTTCAACTCCAATGTTGAATCAGTGCTTCTTTATTAGCGCATTTCTTAGAAATTCACATCCGCTGTCGCTAGAAAGCTGCAAACGTTCGTAAATAAATATCTGCTAATCATATTGAGGATTACCTGAGCCAATCGTATTGGCATTCTTAAAAATTCAGTTTTCAGCTTCAGTCTTTTAAACATACAAAATTATGTGTTGTTTAATTGTGTTTAAAAATTATTTAAAACATTAATTGTTCATTCCTTTATTTTAATTTGGTTAAGTGAATTAATTTGACCTACACAAAGTTTGCTTCTACATCGCATGTTAAAATGTTTCACACAATTAACTTAACCCAAAACAATCTAAAATATACAATTTTACTACCTAGAGGTTATAGTTGATTAAAATGGCCTTGTTAAAAAAAAATAAGGCAATCTAAAACTAATTTAATATAGTTCCTAAAAAAAACATTGAAAACTCTTTCATTCAAACAACCCCAAGGGAATTATAAAATATTTCCATATATCTCTATTCTTCGTGATACTTTAATGTATGTTCATAAATTTCAACACTTCAACTGACATTATTAACACTTTCAACACACATGCTGAACAAAACTTGAACAGATCCTTGCATTTTCGCTAACTCAATGACGATAATATATTTTTTTTTTATTTAATTTACATTGAAGTGCGTAGACATGTCTCCTAATTATCTTCATTAATGATAAACATACACGCAATATACCTTGAATGTATAAGCTTTTCAGGACACGAACTTTCATATAATTCGGAGCCTTCGAAAGCATTACAAAAGCTGAGGCTATGATGCAAACATAAAATAAACACACACATAAATAAAAACAAAAACAAAAACAGAAACACACTTTGCACTCTAAGTGAGAAGAGTTTTATTTCCTGGCTTATAATATTGTCACTTGGAGCTTTAAGTACTTGGTTGAGAGAAAGAAAAAGCACCTGGCAAAATGGGATTTTAAGCATCAAGGATTACCTTGAATTGTGTGTTGAGAATGGTTATTTGTATGATGTACCAGAGTATAGTTATAAAAAATGTTTCTGGCACATGAGCTTACATTTATGCACTTAGAGAAAAGATTAAGTGATGATTAAGAAGGGCACTGTCTTCTGCAAGTTTGTCTTAATTTTTGGAAACACTGAATTTTTCATCATTTTTTTTTTTAAACTTGACTTGAGGATCTTCGTTTTTCCACTTGACTTGATTAGGGAAACTCACAACACTTGTAGGAACCCATCAGAATAATTCAGGTGTTGCTCGGTGACCTAGTTAGTACTGGAGTGTTTCGTTTTGATACTTCGAGCTCGAAGATCTAAGATAGCACAGAATCTCTTGAAGAAGACATCGAGGTTTAACTTAGAGCCACTTCGTTATATCAGGAAAGAGATGAAGTCATTGATCTTCATTTCAGATAGTTCTTTAGATTCGTCAATCGAAATTGTTCCAAATGCAACAAGGACATCTACAGAGGAATTGATTTACTTTTTCTTTTATTGCTGGTCCCCACAGCTACGACAATGTGTTTTGTAGAAGATACTTAGCTTCTCCTAATGACCAGTGCTTGTTGCACCCACTCTAGCTGTCTGTCTGAAGGTTGTACAAAACTTTCTAGATACAAAGTAACTTAAACTACTCTAATTACGATTGGATTCTGCAAGAAAAATTGAAGAAAAAGTGGCGCTCTTTATTACACAAGGGAAATGTAGACTATTCTCGAAGGCGAGCTATTAAGGTCTGATAATAGTCTGTCCAGCTCCTCAGCCCTTTCGTTGCCCTCAATGTCACTGTAACAGGAAATAAGAAACCCAAATAAGAATTTTGATCTTCTCTTGGGAACTGTGAGGCAAAAAAAATCCAATTCCTTTTCTTAAATATTGTTGAAAAAAATATTTTCTATAAGTTGTTCCTCAAAGCCTTTTCGAAAACTCTTTAAACTAAAACATGATTCTTGAAAAACTGTCAAAACTTTAACTACTACTCTATTAAAAAGAAAAAGAACGAGATTCTTTGCATTTACTACAAACGTCCAAAATCACCATACTATCATAGAATTATCTAAAACCATCTCAGAAAAACAGAAACCATTTACGATAAACTAGTTCTAAAGGAATTTCGATTCAATCTTGGATTAAAATTATCTTTTAATTTAAAAATTTAATCCAACTATATTAATCTGGAATAGTTAAAAAAAACATCTCTGAACGGGTGAATAGTTACGCAGTGTATAAGCGCTTATTAAGCCTCTATTCAACGTTGCGTAAATCCATATTTAAAAAACATTTTCTGGTCCAATGCCTTTGTGTCAGATAAAGTACCAAAAACAGAAATCTATTACATTACGCCTCAACGCGTTTAGCTTAAAATACCTCTATTTAAAATTACATAACCTTTATAAATAATTTTTTGACGTTTAGAGCCATTGTAACTTTACGCAGCCTCTATGTGGCGTTTATAAATACGACTGATCGTATTTATCTGCATTAACCGACTAAATAATATGGAAGTTAATCAGAATCATAAAATATCAAAGTTTTTGTTTTGCTCCAAACTTTTTTCTCAGTGCATTGTTTTGGTTTCAGTTTAGCAGCTTGAATCAGGTGATGTTGCAATGGTGACGAAAAGATTGCGTTTGTCAGTTAAAATTTACAATGAAACAGATTTCTCATCATCACCAGCACCAGCCAGCCAGCCAGTGAGTATACAGCACAGCACAGCGCAGCGCAACGCGTCATCCCAATGTTTCATGCCAACTGAGTGCGAAATATTAATGGTAAATCCTTTGAGTTCTTCCCTTCGTGCAATAAATAAGTGCAATTAGCGAAAAATCCTTTTTTTTCTCACCATGTTTTATTATTTTTGTTTGTCAGTGCATTTACATATACATATAACTTGCACTATATGATGATAGTTGTTTTGGGATTTGTGGGGCGGATACGGATTTGGATTCGGATTCGGATGCGGTGTGTTTTACCAAATTTACTCTAATTGCAGTTAGTTGACCTAGTTTTGTCGGTAGAATTACCCAAGGTATTTAAGTGGTAAGAATAATGATTTATCAGTGATGCAGAGGAAGGTTAAACAGGGAGTTGTTATTTTGTTTAGACGTTTATTTTTTGTTTGTTTTTATTTAAGTGGCGCCCTGTTCAAAACCAATGCACCAACATATTCTCCTTCGTTTGTATATTTTACGTACATACATCAAAGCACGCATCATTCAACCTACATAAACATATGACCACTCTGCTCTACTGTTGGTTTTATTTGATTGGTATTGTTATATATCCTTTCAGCAATAGAATTTATATAAATAAATTTATAGCATAGCTATTGAAACTTTATTTGCCCAAAGTATTTTGTTTGATTTTTCGACTTCGATTTTGGTTTGGATGAGGTTCTATTGCATGACTGAAGTAGATTCAGCGAATTTGTTGTAGCCAAGTTGGTTTGGATAAGTAAATATTTGTTAGAGTTGGGGGATTTAGGGTGAAGTTCATAGCAATTCACATTTAAAAAGAATATAAATAAAGAATAGAATTGATGATATAAGAGTTTGTTTGCAATACTTTGTTTATCCAGACTGCTTGAAAGCTGAATGGTTTTGTTTGTGGCTACTTAGATCCAGATCCACCAGTTACATAATTATATGTGATATCGGTTGACTTGGAGCAAGTTTTCCAGTACTGAGTTCGTTTTATGATAAGTCAGGGTTTGGCCCAGTTTTGCAATACTTGAACCCCTAATTGAACCTAAGTACATCCATACTGATGATAAGGTCAGGTATTATATTGATGAGTCCAAGTCGGATTTCAGGTAATCTGCTGAAATTGGTTACTTTAACCAAGGATGAAATGCATTTATGACTCTTTCCTAAGATTACGATTTGAAGTTCTCAGCTCAGGTAACTTCGTTGGATTAAGTGATGTTCAACCAGAGTGCCAGTTTGTGACTATCTACCTATCTATTGCAACAGGTCAGAAAAAATTAGATTTAAAAATGTGCAAACTTCGAAAAAAAATCCAAAAATTTAGTGAATTTTGCTTGTTTCTTGCTGTCGCGAAGAACTAAAGATTCTTGGCACGCAGCATAATGTAAGACTCTGCTGGGTTCCTGGCCATAGCGGTGTGCCAGGTAACGAAAAAGCAGATGAACTGGCGAGAAAAGGCTCAACACTTAATCCCTCTCTCATAGATCATAGCATAGGAATCCCACTATGCGAACTGATACAAGACGTCGATAACATTGTTGTGCAAAAATCCAACGAAAGATGGAATCTCCTAGAAACCTGTGTTTATACCAGGAAACTATGGCCTAGATACGAAATGAAAAGGTCTGATAGGATTTTAACCCATAATAAAACTACTTTAAGATGCCTTATAGGCATTATAACGGGACATAACCTTCTTGGTTACCACAAAAAGAAAATGGGACTCATTACAGATGACATCTGCAGAGGCTGTGGTGACGAGGACGAGGATGAGAACACTGCTCACTTTCTCTGTCACTGTCCATCACTCTGTCAGACTAGAAAGAAAACCCTAGGAAACTACATCTTCAATGAATTAGAAGAATTATCTGAACAAGCTTACTGAACTTCGTCAAAACACCCAAATGGTTAGAAGAACCATAGGACTCATATGTTAATATTTCAAAAAGTTTACAACACTTCAGGGTACCACAATGGATCTACAATTCTACATTGATCCAAGTGTGACAGTATCAAGACCAACTGTCAGCCCATAAAACCTAACCTAACCTAGCGAATTTTGCGTAGGGCTTTGTTTTTATATTTTAGATAATTTTAGAATAAGTGGATAAAATGTTATTGCTCTGCGGAAATAAAAATTTGAAATAAAAATGATAACAAAAAACTGTCAGGGAACAACCAAATAGAAATTTTTTTGATTCTCGAGAATAAATTATGAATAAAAATCATAAAAAAAGATGTTGTTAAAAAAAATTTGGTCAAAAAAATATTGAAATTGAATGAATCAAATCAATTTTTCAAAGATTTTTGATTTATTACTCAATTGAAATTCAAGATTGGATACCTGCACTTGCCGGCATAGGATTGGGATTGCTTTTGAAACCAAAAAAAAATTGCCCTCGAGATATTAATCAGACCTGACATTATGGTGATAGAGAGCGTGAAAAAAGTGATAGAGTGGTGATAGAGAGCGTGAAAAAAGTAGGTTCGCAATTCTAACCGTCGCGTCGTCGATCTATCAGTCTTCAGTCTGTTCGTCTCTCGGTCTGTACCTCAACTTACAGCTTAAACTGCTCAAACGATTTCCTTCAAACTTGAAACTTAAATTTTTTAGCTATTTTCAATCATCATCATCATCATCGCCTCGACAACCGGGGTCCGGTCCTGACCTCCTTCAACAAGTCTCTCCACCTATCCCGATCTTGAGCCGACGCCATCCAGTTGCGCACCCCAAGGCTTCGGGTGTCCTGGTCTACGCCATCTCTCCAGCGCAAGCATGGTCTACCACGTTGCCGTCTACCATAGAATGTACCACAAAGGACTTTCCGAGCCGGTTCCTCTTCACTCATGCGAGCTAGGTGCCCTGCCCACCGGAGTCTACCGAGCTTAATTTTTGTCACTATATCTGCTTCAAGGTATGTTGCGTACAATTCATGATTGTACCGTCTCCGGAATCGTCCTTCCTCACATATGGGGCTAACAATTCTCCTTAAGACTTTTCTCTCGAACGCGGCTAAGAGGTCGGAGTGTCTTTTGCTAAGCACCCAAGTCTCGGATCCATACGTGAGTACTGGCAGGACCATGGTCCTGTACAGCAGCAGTTTTGAAGTTATGGTGAGATTTCTGGATTTGAAGAGCTTTGACAGACTATAATAGGTTTGTTGGAATTGAGCAGCCGCCCGCGTATTTCTTCTTCTATATTATTATCGGCTGCTACTATTGACCCAAGGTATTTAAAGGATTGCACCACTTCAAATTCGTACTCCGCCACCTTGATTGTTTGACCAACTGTTCTTCTCGCATTCGACGCCACCATGTACTTTGTTTTACCTTCACTAATGTGCAGCCCCAGATTTTAGTGAAGGTAAATTTTCAATAGGACATTTAAATATTTTTAGCTCCAAGATAAACCGTTGAGGCAAAACAGATCTACCTCAAGAACAGCTCTTGAGAAGTTGATAGGTTTTGTAAATAATTAAAATTATTTAGTCTAAAAATATTTTTCGATAAACCGTTATTAACGATTTCAGCCATAGAACCGGATTTTTGGTTTTCGATTTTCTTACAAACAGTTTGACGTATCTTGATCAAAATTTTTATGAAATAGGTGCAATATAGTCTTTTAAAAGTGCATATCAAAAGTTTCAAATTTTTTTTCTTGGATTTTGAAAAAAAAAATTTTGAAAACTTAATATTTTGGGAACTCAACATTTCTTAAACATACATAAGTTTATTTTTAATTTTTTTCTTTACTTGAAATAATCGAAATAAAAATTTTTTTTCAGCTCTAATGACTTTTTTACATCATAAATCTTCAATTTTCAGTCAAATAATGAATTTTGTACTTTTTTCATACATATATGTACATATGTATGTACTTCTCTAATCAAAAATTCTCGTTTTTGTAATTTTTTATTTGTTTTATAAAACACTTTAACATTGGAACAAGTACGTGCCATCCAGTGCTGCATTTTCTTTTTTACCCATTTTTGCATTCTCTTATGCTTCATTTTAATATCATTTTCAATAGCAGCTAAACAAGAAAAGGATTGACACTGACTTTTCATTTTTTTAAATAACTTAATATAATTTCTGGATTCTTGCACTTAAAATCATTAAGGAAACTTTTGACATTGTTTTTTAGTATAGGAGAATCCATCAAAAAGTTGTTCGATTCATTTCCCTTTGATTAAGCATTCGATTTACTGCCTTGCTTGTATCATCTTTCCATTAGGTGACTTTGTGCGCACTCAAAAAAAAAAAAAAACTTTTCTGAAACTTTCCTATCCTAATTTAAGCCATCCATTCCTTTTGCTCTTTGGCATAATGTATATGGGCTTCTTAGTAACTTTATTCGTCCATCACTGCCAGAGAGCCATCATCACAAACATATAGTAACCAAAAACTGCTGCCGCTCTTAATATGCAAGAATTCCTGCAAGCAAACCTTTATCCTATAGTCAAAGGAACCAATTGATGTAGGTAGGTAGATAGGTACCTACATCCTGACCTAATGCCTCCATTCTCTTTATCCGAAAGTTTTTTTTTTCGTGCCGAAAGCGTATTATATTTTCCAGCTCTATCAGCTCCATCCGCCTCATGGTCTGTTCTCGTTGTTCGAACAGAAAACACAGTTTTGTTACACTTCATCAACATAATGGAATTTCGTATATGAATCCCATTGAATCCTGAATGAAGTCAATTCCGCCATGAGTAGGTATCCCTCCTTTCGTATTTCGAAGAGGATAGTAATTTTCGTTGGACATTGAGAAACTTTTCAATTTTACCCCGGCCGACACGATGCACCCTTTCATCTTAAAATTGATCTGCATTCGATGGCGATGGTACGACTATGCATTAAGGCAAATGGGTTATTGCAACTTCTATTTCTATCATCTTCGCAGGCCTTTGCTTACTTCGGCTGTTTTCCAGAGCACGGCACGGAATGAAGAGACAGCCTGCTTAGAGGAGGACATCAATAATTCTTCAGATATAGCTTCAGAGGATATAATACGAAAACTTTTGCCTAGAGTGCGACAATCTCGGCTTTATATTCGAATCTAGCAGAAATTGCACTCGTTTTTCTTCTTTTAGCAGCAGGATCATATCATCATATTTAAATTTATCTAACATGGACAAAAAGGGCCAAAGACTATCCCAGAGTCCTGATGTGCATCACAGAGAACAGAAGAAGTAATTTTCTTTCATCCTTTTTCTTCTGAGTATTTTGTGCCTTTTCGCATAGTTTTTTTTTTCCATAGCTCATCACATTAGATATGCAACAGGCGAAAAGTTTTAATGCTCTTCTCATAACTTGCAGAAGTTGAATTTTATGACAAAGGGATGAGATACGTATAAACGTGGGGAAATCTTGTCATTAGAGTGCATGATGATGAAGCGCAATGACGATGACGCACGATGAAGGAGTGGTGCGGCAACGCGACGATGACGTTCGAAGATGATGGCTTGAATTTTTATTCTTTTATAACACGTAATCATCATCAAGAAGAAATCGAAAAATTCTTTTCTCGACAAAAAGCCAAGAGTTTTTAGTTTAAAATTCTAAAAAAAAAAAGGCTATTAAACTTTTCCTATGCTACTAAAAATATTTCTTGCATTCTATGTGCAGTCCTGAGATATTGAGACAAGTCTTTATCCTGGGATTCATGGTGCTTCTACATTGTGTCAAAAATTATTATGCAGCATAGAAAAATTTGCAAATTGTTTGCTTTTTATTCAAATTGGGTTATTACTGAACATTTTTTGGGCAAGAGGTAAAAAGTTAAGTAATTGTAGTGTTTCATTAATTAATAAATAATCACATATCAATTAAATATGAAAAAGAGGTGTTCAAGAGAAAAAGTGGTAAACAAAAACTGTTAAAACACTTCGTGTACCAGAATATCGATCACCACTTCACCTACTGTTCATCGACTTGGAAAAGGTTTCGCGCTTTGCGCAGGAGCGGCATCCCTCATAAGGGGATCATACAGGGCTGTATACTGTCAACACTACTGTTCCTATTGATTTGTAATGAACTGCTTTTAACTTTGTCGACTGGAAATGGAGCAATTTAATGGAATTTGCAATCATACCTTTAACGTTCAGATGTTATACCCTGACGACCAACTTACGCTTGCTCTCTCATATGATAATGGAAAGTGTGGAGATAGAAGAACTAAAGAATAATACAACAAAAATAAAAAGGATCAACTTGGAAACTTCCTCATCTGCCTAAGTAGATATATCCGGACAACCAGTTGAGATTGTAAAAAAATTCCAATATCTCGGGAGAACTACTGTCTATACTGATGGCGGAACCGCGGAAACTAACTAGATATTACCAGACTAATCAAGAAAGCAAAGATTGCGTGTGGAATGCTGAATGATGAAACTACTCTATAAGCCCAAGAACCAAGCAACGACAATGCCAATTGCCAATCTACTTTTGAATCTGTGCCCATTCTGATTTCGATATGGATCACTACATGCGAGATAAGGCTAAGAACCATTAAAGACACAAATGGAAGCGGATTGGTCATATGGTTTGAAGCGGTAATGAGTGATGCAATGGAAATGGAACCATTCCACCCAGGCAGGCAGAAGAGCAATGTCGCGTAAGAGCGTATCACATTAAAGACGCATTTGATCTTAGAGCGAAGTAGTGGAGTCGGAGTATTGTTGTCACAGTTGAGATTATGGCATTTGTCAGTAAATGAAGAAGAAGAAAATTGAAATAAAAAAAAATCTTCAAATCATGTGAAAACAAGTTTTCAAATTTTTCTTTTTTCTTTTATTAAAAATCCAAAATATAAAACAATGGATCGAATGAACTTTCTCTTGTCAATATCAATATCTTGTTCAATTTTTTTCGGTTATACAAAAATATGAGTTCCTGTTTTTTTTAAATCTGAAATTACAGTCGCTTATGCTATAAAATATGTTAACTGTTAATATTGGAGCACAAGGCGACCTAAATGCCTTGAGCTAGAAAAGAATACCTATGATGATATTTGCTTAGGAGATTTCAAAAATAAAAATTATTTTTTTTTCAAAAATCAAAAAATAATTTTCTGAAAATTTGTATACATATATGCAATATTAATTAAATTCAAATTTTTATCACAATTCCTCAAACTATTTGTAAGAAAATCGAATAACGGTGATTGAATTCAGGATTTCGATTTTTCACAAATCTAAAACTTGCCCTTAAGTACCTATGGTAGAAAGTAAAAAAGTTTACATCCATTTTTTTTATAAAACTACGACAATTCTTAGAACTTAGAATTATATAATTTTCTTTTCTTTCATTCCTTTATTAAATTTTTAAATAAAGTCTATTTATAGCGAAAAATCGGTTTTGTTGAAAATCATACGTTATTACTACTTCCTACTTAAGTTTTCAGTACATAATGCTCTTATCAATTTCACTTCAAATATTGAATGATTAAATAGTTCTTCTTATTCTTATATCACAAAGATGTTTCTAATGGATTCCTTAAATATTCAAAGATAAAATTTGCCAGACTTTTCATCTCAGCAGTTTTTCCATTCCGAAAAATAAATTAATTTCTAATTCTATTAAAATTAATTGATTCCCCAACGCCAACGCAAAAAGCACCAATCTCAACCCAATCACAGACAAATCCGGTCAATTTAGCGGTTCATTTAACCGTGAATTTTGATTACATCTTTTTGCAAAAGATAACATAATCTAAAAGCAACCAAATTGTTGAATGCCTCAAGATATTAAAACTATTTGTTGCATGCGTGTATATGCGTAAACATAAATAACAAAAAGAAATAATTATGTTATCCTTTTTTTCATTATTTTTTTTTGTGATGGCTTTATTGAGTTATCCTTTAGTCTTTTATAAGTACGCAATAATACGCAGGTAATTGAATCAAAAAAAAAATTAACAAAAAACTACTGCTCTCATCAGGATCAAGCACTCGCCGTTGCTTATTTCTTCCTTTTTTTCATCGGGGCTATCCAAACAGAAAAACCACATTGTGCTCTTCAAAATTCAATACCACATTTAAGAGCTTTCGAGTTTTTGTGGTTAAAAAAAAAAAAAAAAACAGAGTAAAAAGAAATAAGGATGCACTCGAAAGTTTGTTCGTAAAAGTTATTCAAAAACTCCTTCATACTGTAAATGAATGAACAACCAATTAAAACCGAACAAAAAAATCCAATTTAATGGGATTTCTATTCCTTTGGTTGGTTGGTTGTTGGGTATATTTCTTCCGTTCTTCTTTAGACATCCGGATTTCATTTCTTTTTTTTTTTTTCTTGGAGACCATTGCTGTCATAATAGTTTTTTGAATCACCCTCTTACATTGAAAGTTGGGAAAATTTGAATGTCAAAAACTGTCAACCGACATGCATCTAGTGAAGGGTGACACACAGGCAAAGTCACCGCGCATCGTATTGGAAAAACTAGTTTCAGGCAATTGAAGATCTAAGAAGCCAATGAAGCCGGTGCCGCATTTTTGTTATATTCCTTTTGCCTTTTGCTTTTGGGGCCCCTCATTCACTTTAAATTAAATTAAAACATTGTTTTTTAAAAAAATGTTTTTTTCTGTTCAAACATTTTCAACCTATTAATTTATTTGAACAGTTTTTAATATCATTGCGGGGCTTAAGACAATTATAGATAGATAGATATATATTTATTGTGTCCATTTAGAATTTAACATTTTTTACAAATTTAATTGTCATTGCACAGTACAGAGATATGATAAGTTATTTATATCTTACAACTGAAAAATACATTTTTTGATTTTAAATTGCTTGATTGTTTGTAATATATTATTTGAAGGAAAAATATGGAATAGAAAAAACCTTCATTTAAATGATTTTGTTTTTCGCTTTATCACAGAATATTATTTGATGTTATACTATTATTTGAAAAATATAATTATATATGTATAAATAGATAATTTTTTGGGTTTATAAAGAAATTTTATAATTTAATATAATAAATAGATAAGTGAATAAATAAATAAATAAGTACCTACATAAATGTATAAGTACTTTAAAATTATATCACAGTAGATTTAGATTAAATGTTTGTATAAATAAGCAATAAAAGAAAGAGAAAAAAAGAAAGAAATAAATTAACAAATAAATAGGTAAATATATAAATAAATTAACAAATAGATAGATAAATAAATAAATAAACAAATTAATTAATAACTAAATAAATAAATAATTAACAACAAAAATCAATGAATAGATAGAACAAGTAAATAAATAAATTAATAAACAAAAACAAATTAATAAATTAACAAATAAATAAAAGTGATTTTAATTAATACAAAATGAATCTATAAATATGATGTACATACAAATATTTTATGAAATGAGTTCAGCTATTAATACATTTTCATTATTTTGGCATCTTTCTATGAATTTTTCATTGAGTACTTCAATTTTATTTGTAATAGTAATTATTCGAGCTTGTTCATGTAGTGTTGACGTTGAGTAAAACCAAGGAACACGAAGAATCATTTTTAGTACTTTGTTTTGAGATATTTGCAGTTTCTTAATATGCATTTTAGCACAGTTTCCCCAGACGGGAGATCCATAAAGAAGTATAGCTTGAAAAACAACTTTATAGATATAGAGCTTGTTTTGGTTAGTAAGTAATGATTTTCGATTTATCAAAGGATATAATAGTCTTATTGCTATGTTAACTTTATTTAAAGTATTTTTGGTGTGTTCCTTGAAAGTCAATTTCTTGTCTAAGTAAACACCTAAGTACTTGATAGAATCGACCCAAGGAATATCACAACAATTATATTTAATCTCTTTTGATATATTAATTTTTTCAGGACGAACATTTTTCACTTTTATATTTTCGCGTTTTATTTCTTGACGATGTCTTGTTCTGGGAATTCAAAAAAATTTCAACTTCTTTGTGCTCTGACAATGTGCTTTTTTACACAATAATTTTTTGATTTTTGTTTGGAATTTCTTTTGACAGTTTTATTTTCAATCAATTTTGTTTGACAAAATTGTGTTTTTGTTGAAATTTTTTCGGCATTTTTTCCCAAATTTTATTTCGCAGAAAATCCTTATCGAAAAGAATTTATTAATTTCCACGCCATGTATTTTTGAAAATATTTTTTTTTTTTCAAAACTTTGACATATGTATGTACAAACCGTTTTTAAAAAAATCGAAAATATTTTGTTTACATATTTATCATTGAAACTTTTGACTAAAATTTGGAGAAAATTTTATAGGTGGCAATCGATATCCAGCAATAAGAGTCCCAAAACACGAAATCACCCAAATTAAAAATGCTGCTTTTCACAATCTGGCAATTCGTGTTCGTGAATAAAATAATTTGAATTTTTTTTATTTTTCGAGTTTTAGCTTGCGGGTTTTTGTTAGCGCGAGATTATAAAAAGTAGGATTTTTCAATTGCGATATTATGAAAAGCGAGAATTTGTAATTTCGAAATTAAGTAATTGCTAAATTTCCAATTCAAAATTTCATTGCGATCCTATCTTTAAGTCATTCTGACTTTCGGAAAAATCGGAAGAGTGACATTTTGTTTATATTAAAAAAAAAACGGGCTGACGCGTCTTTGATTGTTGATTTACTAAAAAAAATCTTCCTTAGATTTGTGTAGGCCCTTTTGCATTCATTCGCACTTAAAAATTGCTTTTGGGTTGCCTGTAGATTGCATTGTTTGTGAGATTGGATTACTCTACTTTAGCTCACCACTGAGAAAATGACCCCTCGAGTTTTTTTTTTATAGAAAATGTGTTTGATGGGCCTCAGTTGTTATTATAATACGTACATTTGTAAATCCACGACTGAAAAATTGCAAAAAAAATAATAGCTAGAAATATCATTTCAATTTTTACTCAAAAGAGATCGGAAATCCTGAATCCTTACACCCGCAAAGTTTCAGTAAGTACCTCCCTCTCCCTCTCAGCATTGAACTGACATTTTTGTTGCGGTTCCATCTCGTTTCCCGCCTGTTACAATCACTGCAAAGTCGTTCTTTCATTCACAGCTGAATCCATCCATAGAAGAGAAAGACCAGAAAATGAGGTTTTGTCTGTCAAAGATTGCGCATAGCACAAAATGCAGGAACATGAAGTTTTCTACAGGATGAATTTTAGGTATTTCCAGCTTCCAAAGTCAAAATGTGGGATTTTATCCTGTGCCACACATCAACTGTCACCTTTATGTTTATATACAATATACACACAATAAAACTGTTAGGTTATGGAATGGATGGAACCCTTGAAATATCCCAATAACGGGATGAGGATTTTCTCCCACAAAAAAAAAAAAAAACGAAAATCAAAATTTGAATTGCATTCCATATTGACAGCCGACACAGAGAGGATATTGCATTATGTCAATGATCACCTTTAACCGAGGCACCATATCAGGACAATGAATTTGATGTTGTAAGGATGATTCTTGTGATGATGAAGACGGTGATGAAGATGTCATAGCATGACATGGCATGACCTGGCCATGCCACCGTTTGTGTCTGTTGATGAAGCATTTAATCATGAGATTATGTCAACATACTGGTTTATACATGAGGTTGACAATATTGCTACACAGAATGACTGAGCTCGGGCTAAAGTGTGTGTAATATTTGAATAAAAGACTTGTAAGCATGTACAATGTAGGTACATGACAGAACAGCAGTTTGGAGCTGTTATATAAAATCAAGCAAAGGTGCATCATCATCGGTGTAAGGTGTGCCACCAAAATAAAGATATAGTTTTTTAAAGAGTTTTGCGTTAAAGCATATGCTCTGTTTCAGGCCTAGTCCTAGTCTACCAAGATTCTTTGAACCACGAGGATAAGTGGGTCAAAAAATAATTTTTTTAAATAAAGTTTTGTGGAACAAAATGTTTGTTTCCAAAAGAAAAATGGTTGAAAAAAATTAAAAAACAATATATTTTCAAAAAAAAATTGTTGTAAACGAAAAAAATTTTAGCTGTGAGTAAAATTTGCTCAAAAAATATATTTTGAAAAAAACTCTGTCAAATAAAACATTCGAATAAACTGTTGTTGAAAAATATACCGACAAAAAAATGTTCAATAAGATAAATCTTCTTGTTTTTATTTCTTTCTTGTTAGGGAAGTCGATTTTTTATGTTTATATTTTAACAAAAATTTATATTTAAACTTTTTTTCAAAAATTCGTATTTTCAAATTCCTATGTTAGCTTATTTCAGGAATTCAAATAATGAACTTTATGCTTTGCACATAATTCTCTAATGACGTTTTTGTTCTTAAGTACTTAAGCATAAGAACAGGTGCGACTGCGATCCATTTTGACTGCGCGGGTTCATTTCTTGCTCCAAATTGATCTCTGATTTCTACTCGAAAAGACTTTATTTTTACTTATTATATTTGTAATATGCATATATTAATTATTTTAGTCTTATAGTGTAAATAATTTTTTTAGAAATTGTAAACGATATTTTATTAATTTTTCCAAAATCATAACATCACAACAAAATTATAGCTTTATTTTTTATTTTGATTTCTAGACTTACAATTTTAGCTTAATTTATCTAACTAACTGTTTTATTATAAAATTAGTTCTTACGAACACAATGCACTTTGAATGAACTTGCCTAGCATCTGGCCTCAACTTAAAAAAAAGACCGTTTGAACCGGTTCATTATCATCTAACCAATGTCAGTGGATTCTTTGACATTCCTAAGTAAGATCAAAGGCTCATTGTTGCATTTTACCTGTAACTTGTGGCGTTGTCAAACAAAAAGTAAACAATTATTGTTCAGCTGCTTAATCAATTACATCTTCATTTACATAAAAGTAAATAATATATTCGATACATCGCCAACATATTCACAGTGATTTTTTTTTTAGAACTCAAGAAAACAACCATGAAAATCCAAACAACAGACGACACTACTTCTTTTTCTTCTTCATTGTCGTCTTCTTCTTCCTCTTCTGACTGCAAAACTTTCATGTGCCCTGACCATGGCAACAACATTTGGCAAAAACTTCAAACCTACTACGACGACAGACAATTTGACGACGTTGTTCTGATTGCAGAAAACGATCAAAAGCGCTTCAAGGCTCACAAGATTATTCTCTCGGCATCTAGCTCTTATTTCTTCTCCGTGTTCCAAAAAAGTCGAAAGAGAAAATATAGGAAAGCTAGATTCGAAGAGATCAGACTGAATAACATCGATGGCACTGTCTTGGAATCGGTACTTGGTTTTATTTACTCTGCATCAATAGATCTTCATAGTGCAACGGTTCGACGAGTCTTGCAAGCAGCTGAGCTCTTCCAATTGCAATCATTGATAAAAGCATGCTTGGATTTTTTAGGTGATCAATTAGATGCGACCAACTGTCTGACTGTCTTGAAGTTGGCCGAAGAAAAAGGTTACACTGAATTGCACAAAGAAGCCGCAATATTTGCGTATTCGAATTTTGATGAAATCTGTAATGAGGATGAATTTTTTTTGCTGAACGAAGACCAATTGAAGAAATTTATATTCGGCGCTGATATTTCTGCTGAAAAAGTTTTCATGAGTCTCGTGTTATGGATTGACTATGATCGCCCAGGGCGTGAGCAGTATCTTTTTGAGCTCTTATCAAACGTTCGATTCGATTCATTGGATCCAAAGTTTATCATCGAAAACAGGCACTTAGTGTGCAAGACTATGGAATGCTACGAAATGATCTGTAGCTGGTTGCAATGGCACATATCACCGGAAACTCATCCAAAATTTTGTCCAAGTCAAAAACATGATAAACTCGCCTTTGTAGGTGAAGATTTGACTTTTCGGACATTAGAACCTGACTCGGAGTTGCCAATTTGGGTGCCCAACCTGGAGATTTCATCAGCCACTTCGAACCAAACCACTTGCACAAATAAATCAGTAATTACAATTAAAGAAAAGCTAATAATAGTTGGTGGCGAGATTCTTGGTGAAGTCACTAGAAATGTCAAGTGCTTTGATCTACGAACAAAGGTTCTCAGTTCCTTACCTCCGATGAACTTGGCACGCAGTCGCGCTGGATTAGTCGAATTGAATGGACATTTATACGTGATTGGTGGTTTTAAAGATGGCCAATGGTTGGATTCAGCGGAGATGTTTGATTTTAACACCAATTCTTGGCAAAATCTTCCTCCGCTTACTTCACCATTGCAAAACATCAAAGTGGCCGTTGTCAATGGACTCATATATGCTGTTGGAAATAATTGCCGATCCATGGACTGTTTCAATCCAATCACATCGAAATGGAATCAGAAATCATTTAATATCGAAAAATCAAGTGAGTTTGGTATAGCTGGAGTCGATGGGAATTTGTATGCTGCCGGAGGTAGCTACAATGGAAACAGCAGCTTCGCCGTTGAACGTTATGATGCTAAAAAAAATTGCTGGACAATTGTTTCTCAATGCGAAACTAGACGGTCTTGTGTTGAATGTGTGGCTTTGAATAATAAATTGATTGTGTGTGAAGACCAGAAAAGTATTTGGATGCTTTATAATCATGTTAAGGAATATGATCCAAAAACAAACAAATGGAAGAGTTTAGATTTTATACTACATAGTGGTCTTAAAATCGGACTGATTACAATGTAAACAATTATTTTTTTTTTTAATTTCATGTTTTCTGTTATTTATAATTTTGTATTGTTTAAAAAAATGTTTTTATGTATTTATTTGTGTCTGTCAAAACCGATTTGTTAAAAAAAATATATAGTTTTCAAAAAGCATACCCAGTGTATTTATTAAGCACAATGTTACAGTTGTGCCAAATGTATAGGATACCTAAGAGAAAAAACAAACTTTCTAACTTTTGATTCTTAAAATAATCCAATGATGTATTTAAATAAATAAAATGTTCTAAGAAAATGGTTAAAAATATCTTAATTGGATTGTTTTAGGTACTGGTCAATGTTTTGTTTTACTAAAACAAGTAGGTTTTCAATCTCAAATTTTTTGTTATTTTATAATATGCTGTACTTATACTGTAGGTGCGGTTTTCGAGAAATTTCTGAAAACATTTTTTTAATATTTTTGTACTTTTACTTTTGAAAATAAAATTAATTTTTTTTTTAAATTATCAAAGACTTAATTTTATTTTTCAAAACTCAAAAAAAAAAACACAAAATTTGAAAATTTAAATATTGAATATTTTTCAAAAATTTGACATGTTTTTGCAAAGAAATTTTCAATTTCAATTGAAAAAAAAACGATTCTATGAGAAATACTTTACACATTTTGGAATGAAAAAAGAGAGACTATTTCACTGGCCGACTAAATTTTTCTTCATCAAATTCTCAGGAGTTAAGCTGATCCCATTAATTTTTTTATGAAATTTATGCAACTATTAATTGATAATAGTTATTCATAAGAAAGGTGAGATACAAACGCTTCCCCTTTTTCTCTTTTCAAAATCTACCACTTAATTCTCTTCCTGTTTGCTCATCTTTCTCGTCTCGATAAAAAAAAAATTCTGTCAGCAGAAATCGGTATTAAGGAACGATCAATTCATCCAATTTTAACACTCAAGTTCACTTGTTGAAGGATTACTTTACATATATTTTCAGTTAAAGGCCCCAGGTGGTAATAAATCTGAGTCTCGTTTCTCACCCTTGCTTTAAGTGATTAGGTGCTTCTGTTGTTTGATGAAGATGCACGTCTTCACCAGGAGGGTTCTTAGTTCGGTATCCCAAACCCCTTCGATAGTTCTCATAATGAACTATAGATTTGCTAACATTCAAACCTCCACCCACTAACAAAAGCTCATTCTTCGGATGTTCTTAAGGTTGTTGTTGCGGTGGTTGTTGAAGTCTAGGCAAAATGCATCTTTTTCCAGTTTGTAACAACTAGTTCGGGGAGCGTAAGTGCTGACAATATTCCAAACACTTCTTTGCATCATCAATTTTAGAAACATCGAAGTCGCTGGACTTCGTAATAGCCAAAAAGTTAGCAAGCAATTAAAATAGCGACATCTTTTTTGGTCTTTCCGTAACAGAACATCTTGTGTATGCCTATATCTCCACGTTTAAGAAACGTTCCCTGTTTTCAGTGCTTCACCATCTTTCTTTCCATCGTCTCTCGCAGCTTTTTCCGAATAACCTTCCAACGTTTCGACTCGCCACGTTTAAATTTCGTTCATTAACATTCGTTCGTAACATCCAAATATGACAATAAACCGAAAAATACAATTTTAGCCCAATGCCACTATTATTGAAACGCACTAAAAAATAATATCCTTTAACATTTGACTGAATGCAGCTAATGACACTTTTCTGAAAATTCCAATAAAATTTTTCATAACAATTTTTGCCTGCGTTAAAGACCTTAAGAAAATCGAAAAAAAATTCGATGTAACTAGTAAATCACCCGTTGTAACATTTCCTTGAGTCCTTATAACATCGATCCCAAGCACACATAGGATATGGATACGCATCACCAACAATATTGTTGATTTTTGCATATCTAACAATCCCTTAACTGCCGTATGCAGATGCATAAGAGTTGTGCCGTAGAATAAAGGAAAAGGTGGATTATCAGCAGGACTCAATTCATGTGTGTATCAGGAATTAACAACACCCCATTCTCTGCCAACTTAGGTAGGTACCAAAACTAACGCCCATCGCCTATTGCCTACAGAGCTTAAACATGGTGTAAAATCGAAACTTCCGATATAACAGGTTGATGCATTTGGATTTTTTACACCTGAATAGCCAACGACTGTTAACCGTAATAGAGAAGCAGGCAATGTACTATAGACGGAAAAAGAGTTATTCGAGTGCTGGACATTTTCGGACATGTTAGATAGATACCTGTGTAACGTCAATTTCTGTTTATACAGTATGAGGGAGTTTAACATGGTTAGACTATGCGAGCTTGTTAAAGCAGAGTCCTTTTCCATACAAACAACACAGCAATATCCCTGCATTTTCTGATTAAACTCGAACTGTTTGATTTAGATGGCCGTCCGTAGGCAAAAATGAGATTTGGCTTAATTCCTTTTCTAATGCACCATCAGAGGTAGAGTAAAGGTGGTGCAGCAGGGCAAAGACGGGAAAGCAGCTGATTGTTCCTGCTACCGTATGTCACATTCTGCGGAGGTACAACGACATCTCCAACATTATGCATATCCAGACGGACATTGTACAAACGATTGTCGCAGGTACGCATTCCAGTAACACCAACATTTCGCTATTATGACTGGGGAGATAAATACATTGCAATCTGTACTTTCCAATTTCGTCACACTCTTCCCCGTAGAAAGGGGCTTTGTACCTATATAGTATTCGAAAAAGGTTAGAGTGGAGGAAAATCATAAATTTCAAAAGTGCTAGAACAGGTGTACATATAAAGCAAGGCAGGTACATATATCGAGCCAATTCTTCTACCCTATTGCTATCACCGAAGCTATGTATGAGTATATCGACCCACGGAAAAATCACTTCGAGCTTCAACAGTTTGCCTCGGCTTTCAGATCCTTCTTCTGTGATCCATCTATACCTACCTGTGGACGAGGAAAACGTCACCGTTAGTCTCTGATGGTGAAATAGGTACCTGCCTGAATGTGCAGCGTGCAGGTCTACTGGCCCAGCTTACCGGATTCAAAACCCTGGCAAACAATAGAAGAACGCGCGGTCGGTTTCATGTCCACTTCGTCGTCCAATACCTGGATGGAGAGCCCTCCACCTCCATCCTGTGCCCCATCCCGCCGTCATCGTCACGTTACGTGTGGCAAACGATTTATGTGCCATCTTTTGTATCGCGCGAATGAATGCAATCGGATTCCTATTTCTAGTTTTTTTTTGTTTGTTTTATTGTTCCCTGAAACAGGGAAAAAAAATAAAGACAATAGACGGGTGAAGGTGGATGGAGGATGAAGGATTCTATCCTGTATGTTTTTTTTTAAGCATTTTTGATGATTGCAATGTTTGTTATGCAGATAGGAGCGTCGAAATAGTTTGGATGGGTTAATCAAAAGGATTGGCAATGGTGCGCTGTTGTTGGCGGAGCTGCATCAGCTGCTGCTGCTGGAGCTACTTCTGGACCCGGATGTCTGCTATGCTAGGTATACATATACTACCACGACTATGCATCATCATCCTTTGGCTGCTGTCCTGAAACTCTGCCAAATCGTAGATATGAGTAGATTTTGTTGGAGAGAATGATGGGGGTTTTTACCGCGCGCATATCTATCGTGTGGTTGGTTGGTTGGATTGAGATTGTAAACGAGAAGGTTTTAAATTGCCAGTCAAGGTAGGTATAGAAAAGGTATAGAAAACGGCGGCGGCCGGCGGTGGTGGAAGTTGTTATACATATAGATATTAAGGTATACCTAAGTTGAAGGCCTGATGGGTGGGTTAGTCAAGCATACTTGCTTCCTTTAGTGATTTCTTTTTTTTTTTGCTTCCTTTTGTAACTGCGATGTGGTCGAATTTGAGTTTTTTGGTGGTAAGCTGGTAAGTGAATGACGTTTTTGCAGTGAATTTGTAAAGTCTGCGCGATAAGAGTTACTTGGGAAGGCTCACTTTGAAGAGAAGCTGGTATAAGTTAAATGTTTGTTTTTTTTTCAGGAAGTTTATTTTGCAAAACGTGATCTGATTGGTTGACCTTTAATTGGGTTAATTTGAAGTAAGGGAATTGGAACATAAAGGAACAGTCGCTTTTTACTACCGTCTCGATGAAACTTAAGAGTTTGTAAATATGATGATCTGGATTCTGTGATTTTCAACCCAAGAAAGTTTAATGATTCGCTTAGTGCGGATATGATTATAAGGTTTGTTAACTCTTGTATACTTTTATACTAATGAAGGGAATTTGGCTAGGACAAGGCAGCCTTTCATCCTCTAGCATGCTTTTTCCAGTCAAACAGATGAAGCTATATGGAATCTGCTCTAAATCACATCTTTAACCCGAGGTTCAGTTTTCTTCATTAGCTTAAAATCTGAAGGGTTTTTAGGCTCTGATTCTAAGACTCTGTTGATCATTCTATTGATCTGGAATAGCCAAGCTATTTCTGAAGGTAATAAAGCAAGTTTATGCTAATTTTTAAAATTTCACAAACCGAATCCGTATTAGGAACTTAATATACATATACGAGTAGTACAGGTAAAATAGGGTAAGACAAAATGAATTCATGAAACTTAATAAAAAATTTTTATAGATTGAATAATCAAAGTCTATAAATTTATGTACATTGCATGGAAGGGTTTTTTTTGTGAGGAGAGGAAGGAGTTAGATAATTATCAAAAAACATTTGCTTGTACTCATAATATCGCTCATAACATAAGATAAGTAATTCTATTTACTAAAACCTTAGAAATATGGGGCCAAGTTTAACCAACTGTTGTACAATGGTAGCAAGTTTAATGAAGGTAACTTTTTTTCTACAAGTTCTTTTGGTAATATTCCCAACTTTTCCCAGTTGCAAATATGACACCAATAGACCTCTGGGAGCCTGATAGCAGAGGGTGATGAGAGAGAACCATGGCGTTGTGAACTATTACGTCATCCAGCGGGCAAGAAGCGGGCACGGAGTCTCGAATTTAGATAACGTCAACCACACTGTCTTCGTATGCAGAATATGGGAATCCCTCCGTCAGACAAGATAACATCATCCAGAAGATGCTTGAAAACGGAGTAGAATGGATGCGAATTAACTCACATCAAAAATAGATCTTGAAAACTATGCCCAGACAGAGAGACACATTTTTCCCATAAGCATATCAAAAAATCAACTCTTATTAAACAACGCAACGTTGAATCATTTTAAAGCGCCCCGGTTTCAAGATTCGCAATCTATTCGCTCTATAAAGAAATAAATAAAAATAATTCAGCTGATTTATTTATATTTTACATGTTCATTCATCTAAAACAAATAAGTAAATTTTTTTCAAAATTAATAAAAAAAAACTACCTCTAAATAGATAATATTACCAATTCAAATTCAACCATTAAACTATAAAACAATTATCAAAAAACCCTGATTGCTCCTCTAATGCATTTCATCACAAAACAGCTCTAATTAAATCATCCGAATATCTGCATTTATAAACATATGCAAGCATCGCCATCGCCTCTATGGAAGGGTTAAATTTATACAATTTGGTCAAAGTTTGATTAGTTCCGATTCAGATCGCACATTTGAACAAAGGCAAATTCCGATACATAATGACTAATTCATCTACATTTTTTTTTTCTATTTTATATACTTCTGCTTCACTATAAATATATCGTGCTTTAAATGGTATAGACCAGAATAAACATATATACTCGTATACATTTTCTCTCATTAACCACACAAAGCATTTTCACATATCGCAACTCCATAATTGCACAAAATTTTAATTAATGATTCCAAATGGAAAACACATTTCAATATCATATAGGTACATATATGTATTTGTATGTATTTGGTGAACTTAGGTAAGTAAAGTATGTACTTCAAATATTTCAACGCAGCCACGAAAAATATTGTCGGATGATGATGAATATAAAATTCAAATTCTGAAAATTACAAATTCCATATTATTCGAGCGATTTCACTTCCGACTTCCTGTGGTCATATTGATAAAAATGAAAAAGGGCTCACGGTATGGCCATTATAATGAGGTACAGTGATGTGGAATAAATTTCAATGAAAACCTCTAAAGCTTTTCAAATTATTTAATAAATAAGGTATACAGTTACAAACTATCACTTATTAGCTAAAGTAAGAAGTTCCTAAAAATAAAAAGAAAATCTATGTTAGAAAATATTTCGCAATTATTCGGAAGAACGTCGAATGAAGATGAATTTTACACAGGACAAGCCTTGGGCGGAAGCAGTGAAGTGGGGGTGTTATGATCCCAGTCGAGATCATTACAGTCGTCGAGTCGGTCAAGATAAAAATATAAGGAAGAAGACGAAGCACGATCCCTAGTTAGTTGTCTCCAGTTTCACACGTCAGTTTGGTTGAGGTCCTATCCCACCTGCTGCGTATTGAACCGGAGAAGTAGTCTTCCTCTACTGTGCCGTTCCTCGGGAACGAATTTGAAGACTCTACATGCCAGCTCATAGCTACCTAAGAGGTGGATATTGACTCGTTTGATTACATCAGTGTCATTGTATTGCCCGTAGTTATATCTTCTCCTCCTCGAGACGGTAATAGAATACACCCGAAGAATCTTTGTTTTGAAGCATCCTAAAGAGTTCTTATCTACCTTTCACAAGGTCCGCACACCTCTACACCGTATATAAGAACATGGATGATAAAGGGTCACTTTAGTTGCTCGACAGAGGACTTTGCTCTCAATTGCCTTCTTAATGTTATGAAACAGCGATTGCAAAAGTTATTTTTCGTTGTCTAAATTAATAGTGGCGCCTTAGAGTCCCTAACTACCTCCAAGTTATAGCTGTCCATGACGGTGTTCTTGGTCTTACTTTCATTGACTGCTAAACCTATCTTCTTCGCTCCCTTCTTAATGCTCACAAGCAAGCCACTGACATCACAGTATGTTTTTCTAATTAATTATGTCAATATCGTCGGCGAATGCCTCTTACGAGAATCTAACAAATTTTAAAAGAGTACAACTTGTCACCTCACCCTAGCCGTTTAGATTCAGCATAAAATTGTAGGCCCCCTCCATGACGGCAACAACGCGCACACAGGAATGGTTCAAAGTTGTAGGGGACTTAGACCCGGATTCTTCGTAAGCTTTCGCACCAACAAGTTCATCATTTATTGCATTTATAAACATAAGTTAAGCTATCAGACCAAAGAACGAAAGTGAAAAAGAAACTTTATCGAAATTTAACTGACTATTGAGGAATTGATTCATTAATACTTTTATAATTTAAAAAAAAAAACTTTGCACAACACTGTTAAAAAACATTCATTGCTCGCGGCCAGCAATAAAAAAGAATTTGATATAAATACCTACCCATCCCTATTCACTAAATTGCGGAATTAAATCGAATGATTTGTATGTCAAACATAATTGAAAAAATTGTTTAAAAAAAAATCAACAAAACTGTATTTTCTATGGAAAACCCAAAACCTCTCATGGATTGTGATAATTAATAGCAATAATAAATGATTACGGAAAATTCTGATGCCACCACCATTCCCAGGCATAACATATGCCGCGCGCCGCCATACCACTCGAGTGGGTGATTCTATATTTTTCCCTCTTTCACTGCCATGGGCCATCGCACACACACTAGCTGTTGGTCGTTGCTTCTGCTGTTGCTGTTTCCATCTCTCCATCATGTCCATCATGTCCAATCCGCCTGACTTACTTCAATACTCCGCCTTTCACGTCCCGTTCTCGCTCTGTCAAATTATGATTTTGGGGGTAATTTTTGCTGAAAATTGACACCGAAATGAACGTTGATCGGATGGTTTATTTTGGATTACAATACCAGGAAGTATCGCGAAATGGTAAAAAAGAGTTCTTCTAACATATGCTGCATAGAGCTATCGACGTTAGCTCAATGTAAATAAAAGGGAGAGAAAAATATAGACGATATATAGAACTTTTGGACAGTTAACCGTTCATGGAAACAACACGAATACGACGACCGACCGGAAGTACGCATCAGGGAATCGAGTACACCGTCAAGTCAGTACCGTATACATTGCTCATAGGTACTCACACCCGTTGGCGGCTACTATGCCAACAAAAACCAGCCTATCGATAGATATTTAGATGAAGTAAATAAATTATCCACGCATTGAATTCAGGGTTCTTTAGAACACACGGTTCAGCTTTACAATTTCGATCGCAGAAAATCATCAATTGAGTTTTCAATTTAGTTGTTGTCGGGAATATTGTTAGTAACGTTTACCTACGCCTGCGGATAGAATTTTTTTTTTTTTATAGGTATTATAATTTAATAAAGATTTTGTGTGATAATTTAAACTATCTACGATTTCACAAGAAAGAGCATAAAATAATTTGATTCAGTTTTTGCTTTTCTTTCAATTGTTTTTAATTGGGTTATTAAAAATGGTCAAAATCAGATAAAGTGGACGTATTATTCGATTAATTCGAATAAACGGTTATAACAAGTGAAAATCACAAACAATAATGTTAATGTTCATGTTAAAAGTTATAAAGTAAATATTAAAAACAAATAGGTTCTTCACAAACCAACTTTAAAATCAGTAAAGTGATTAAATAACCCATGACCTTAATTATGATCATATTTTTTGTAATTAACCAAGTTATGATCATTAATCGGAAAATTATCAATTAATCAGGACTTTATCGTTGTATTTTGCTTCAAAATTTATTGTGTGATATCGGTAAAGCGGCAGACAAAAATATTTTTGTTTTTAAATAAAATAAAATAAAATAAAATAAAATAAAATAAAATAAAATAAAATAAAATAAAATAAAATAAAATAAAATAAAATAAAATAAAATAAAATAAAATAAAATAAAATAAAATAAAATAAAATAAAATAAAATAAAATAAAATAAAATAAAATAAAATAAAATAAAATAAAATAAAATAAAATAAAATAAAATAAAATAAAATAAAATAAAATAAAATAAAATAAAATAAAATAAAATAAAATAAAATAAAATAAAATAAAATAAAATAAAATAAAATAGAATAAAATAAAATAAAATAAAATAAAATAAAATAAAATAAAATAAAATAAAATAAAATAAAATAAAATAAAATAAAATAAAATAAAAAAAATGAAAATCGAATCGGAATCAACTATCGCATCAGTTATAAGTCCGAGGATTAATCTAAGGATAACGGCTCAAAAATCGATTAATTTGTTTTCAAACTATTAAAATTATATTTAAGTCAAAACAATGACTTTGAGGGTTTCAAATTGCAATAGTTATACTATCCAAATTATTAGAGCTAAGTTATCACCTCAATTATTATTGTGTTATCGATATTTTCTTTGAAACCGCATCTTAAAAAATGGCAGACAAAGCCAATGAAAAATGTATATTTTTTAGTGAATGCAACAGTTATTCGAACCTATTTTCAAAAATTATTTCAACTATAGCGTACCGACTGAAATTATTGGCATCCCACATTTTTGACTCAACTATTGGCACAACTATTTTGATTGATAAATATTTTCATTTAATTTGTTTATTTATTAAATGATATGCTATTAAATGTAAATGTATTCTATTAATAATGGAATTTTAAATGGAATACTTACAGTGGGTGATCAAATTATTACGGCCACCAAAAAAATTTTTTTTTTACGATTTAGTGCAAATAAATGCATTAAATAACCACATAAATATATTTTTTTTCTTCCTTAAACTATTTTATGACCAATTGACTTTAAAAATAGTTAAAGTGGTAATTTAAATAGCGTCTATTTTTGCAATAGCCATCTTTCTTTATGAATACCATATTTACTATAAGTCATGCTTTTTATTTTTTTAGCTCTTTTAAAAGCTTTTTCAGTAAAAATCAAAACAGTAGGCTTTGCCATCGGTAAATTTGATGAAATTGTGCTCTTGGAATTATTTTTATTTTATACCAAGAGTTGAGGTTGATATGCATCTGCCAGGGAAGGTGTGAAAAAATATTAATTTTTTAAGAAATCCTATTCGTTTTTAAAACAAAAATAAGTATTTTTAAGTAGCTAATAAGTATCTTTTCATATTAAAAAAAAAATAAAGAAAAACAAATTGAAAATAAAAAAGTAATGTGCGTTCACATTTAAAAAAATGTATTTCGGCCGTAATAATTTGATCACCCACTGTAATTATTTCTGTTTCGCAAAAAAATGGTTAAAAGCATTGGTTTCATTCGTTTTGGAAAATCATTGTGTCCACTGCGTGTAAATAAAAGTGCATTTTTTCCATTTTTAATATTATTTGGTTGTAACTTTTAACTCCCCTTGTTATTTTTTCGTCTTAGTAAAAGTTACTTCTTACGTATGAAGTAGGAGATCCAACCGCATTGGAAAATCGTTTTGGAAAGTCATAGCTTCCGCTGCACGTAAATAAGTGTATTGCATTCTATTTTATTATTTGGCTATAATTGCCAACAGTAGGTAAAAATGACTACATTTTAAGCGAACCGCTGTACGTCCTTTATTTTTATAATATTTTGGCTACAACTTGTAACTTCCACGGTTTTTTTTTAAATTTTTATTTGGATTGAAAAATTATATCGGGCCCAATTATTGTAGTTTAAAATAAGTTTTTCCTAATTAATCATTAGTTTATATTAATTAAACATTAATTGATGCACAAATTAGTTTCATAGCTCTACAAAGGAAAAAATTATAGCTATTCAATGTTGAAATTTCCTAAGGGTGGGGGCAATTGAAGTACAGCAATTATGTAGGTTTATTTTAAGGATATTTAAATCCTCCACACCTGATATGAATATTGAACCGGTCCTTTAAGTTCTTATATTACATAATTTCTTCCAGTGTAGTTCATCATGTTATTCAAAAACCAATGTGAAAGCTGGATAATAGTTTAGCAATAATTGAGAAGCTGAATAAAAACAAACTTGACCTATTTTATTTTATTTTATTTTATTTTATTTTATTTTATTTTATTTTATTTTATTTTATTTTATTTTATTTTATTTTATTTTATTTTATTTTATTTTATTTTATTTTATTTTATTTTATTTTATTTTATTTTATTTTATTTTATTTTATTTTATTTTATTTTATTTTATTTTATTTTATTTTTATGGTTCCCTAGAGGAGAAATTGGAATGTTTATATACATACTTAGCTGAAATCAAATGTTAAATGCAAATGTTTTAACAACGGCTCTTACGATTTTTTCTGTGGGTAAATTTTATAAACTTTACCTGCCAAAGAACTGTATTTTTCATTTAAATTAATAAGAATAATAAATTATAAGAATAAGTTCTTTATAATCTTCTGAACATTTTTTTAATGGGTATCTACTGAATACCTGTAGTGCGGAAATGACAAAATTGTTGACTCGGAATTCCGCACCAAATTTTAAATCATCTTCTTTATTCCTAACATAATTATTTGAAAATTGTAGGTCATTAAGGTAATTACTGTTATGACCAGTTATTGTCACACCTCACATCACCAAATGTATATATTATATTTATATAGAAAGGTTTAATATTATCAATACCCTAACCCTTGCCCTAGATCTTATTTTTCTTGCACTCAAAGTTTAAATAGAAAGTCAAGAAGGACTATGGGTACCTATCTGCAGTTTCAAAGACTTTTACCAAGAATATAGAAATCATAATTTCTTTCGATAGCATTAGTTTCATAAATAAAGTTTATAACACTGTGACACCATAACGTTGATACAAATATTTAAATTCGATTTTCTTTCCAATAAATATTACTTTCAAATAAACCCCTTCTACCAAGGACTAGGACTAATAGTGCATAAAAAACCAAAACTCCTTTTTCCAATTCCAAGAATGCCTAACGAAGGATGATGCAGATATGTACACAATACTAAAACTTTTAAGGACAACATTCTGTCTAGCCCAGTTGGTGGGCGTTATATCATCCCAAAATACACTTATAACTCTCGATCAAGGGCCATTAGTTGGGGTAAGATGACTCATCTTAAATTAAAATAACGACAAATTCCATATCAAGAGAAAGACTCACACAACGTTTTTGTTTAGTTAAAGGTATTTCCGGAATCATCTCGCACGGCAGTGTACACCTTTTTGGGTATTCCATATGCAGAGCCACCTGTGGGAGCTTTGAGGTTCATGGTAATAACCAGGGTTTAAATAGGATTATACCCACTCATATCAAATGCAGCAATAAACTTAAATAAAAGCTTCTTCATTTACTCTTTTTTTGGGGTGGAAACGCAGTATCCTAGGCCTCATGGTGGATGGGGAAACAAAACATTTTTGGCAACCAGTGCAAAGCCTATTTGTCTACAAATGTCCAACAGCGTGTATGATGAAACCCCCGACGGAGCACCTGCCCGCGAACCAGACATGCATGAGGACTGCTTGTACCTGAATATTTGGGTTCCAGAGGTAAGGCACTCTTATAAGTTCAAATCGGTTGGCAAAGCTTGTACAATTAGAAATTATGATTATTCCATTTGTATCTACCATATAGGTGGGACTTCGATTTGGCAGTTTACCAGTACTTGCAATAATCACTGGCGAGGAGATGTCCTTCGATTGGTCTCGAAATCGCCCCTCCGGTTTGGATTTCTCGTCCGAAGGAGTGGTCGTTGTGACCATCCAATATAGAACGAACGTCTTTGGCTGGATAGGCCTTAATAACAAAGCGTTACCAGGAAATTTTGGTATCCATGACCAAGAGCTAGCATTGCAATGGATCCAACAAAACATCCAGCAATTTGGTGGCAATCCAAAGCAGGTGACTTTGCTCGGTCATGGCACCAGTGGTTTTGCTTGTGCCCTAATCCACATGATTAGTCCAAGAAGCAACAATTTGTTCAACCAGCTGATCCTTATGTCCGGAGCAGTAGTTAATTTGAATGTCGCCAGCAACCAGCAACCCTCACAGAGAATAATTGAGAAGCTGGGCTGCCAGTTTGAGGCACTCAACCAAGTGGTGGTCAAGTGCCTCCGGTCGAAGAGTGCCAGTGACTTACAGAGAGCTTTCGAGAGTGTTTATGCCAATGGAAATTACACCTCGATAATGGGACCGGTTGTGGATAGTTTTCGGCCCAAAGGTGAACAATATATACCCATGGGTCTGTTGCAGGCACTGGCTCTGGGCAACTACACAAAACTTCCCATCATTGTTGGGATTTGTTCGAATGAGGGTGCCTTCATCCATGACTATTGGATCGACTTGGCCAAAGAGGGTTATGGCCCCTTAAGGGCTTACATTAATCACACGACCATTCCAATGGTTTTGCGGGAGATACACTTTCCATCTGCAGTCGACAAGAGTCAAGTGCTGGACACTCTTAACTGGAGATACTTAGGACAGATTGGCTCTAGTGCCAGTTATCTACTTAACGCAATGCAACGTATGATATCCGAAGCCAAGTACGAGTCCTTCTTCTATCATGTCACTGAGACAATGTCGTCACACTCGATGGCAATGAACTTCACTTCACCAAAAACTTCCAATGTGTATGTGTATGCTTTTCAAATAGCCAATTCCATGGACATGCGAGGCAAGGTCAATTTGTTTGGTGGTGCCTCGCACTCATCAGATTTACCCTTTCTCCTTGGACCGAGTTTATTTCAGCAGATTGCCAGACGAAGGTTTACTCCTGCTGAAGAGAAGATTTGCTTAAAGATGCGAACGGCTTTTGTTAATTTTGTGAAAACTGGCAATCCAACTCCGGGCAGGATATACAATGCATGGTTTCCCTATACTTCTGAGAGAAAATTCATCCAAATGATAGGAGAAGTTGAAGGCGACCAATTGAGAAGTAATATTCTTACATTTCCATTTCAGAAAAATCTTCCCGAGATCGAGAAGCTTCTGACAAGAAAATCTAATGTTGGACTCTCAAGACCAAACCGAAATGAGTTCAATCCCTACGAATTAGGTCCGTCAGCTTTGGACAGTCAACAGACCAGGGCTGCGTATGTCATGAATCACCAAGACAACACATATTTCTATCACTTGAAGAAGGTCTACTCGTTTTGGAATGTTCTTCTCCCCAACATAGCCAATCCTCCAACTGACCGATACAATTTTACCGTAAACGAAGCTTTAAGCCAAAGGATACGTCTTTTGGAGGCTTCAGCTGATGCGATTCGTTACAAACGTGCGTTCTTCTCAATGCTAACACTCGTTTGTATTCTCCTAGCATTGCTTGGAGTGTGTATCTACCTGGTGCGTCGTCAACACTCAGGTTTCTCTTCGCAGTCCTTATGACAAAGGTTTTTTCTTCGTTCGACCATCTTTGAGCAGAGGCAGAAAGATGGTCGGGCGAAGAAAACACACCAACAAACCCCAACACCAAAGCTGCCTCGAAGAAACTCTAACTGGCGAAGACAATTGCAGCAACAACAGCAGCAGAATATTCATGAAAAGCCCGATGGAGGTAATATTGGAAGAAGAGATAGAACCACTTCACCAGGAAGACAACAAGATCCTAATCAAAAAAGGCAAAAGACGAAGGCCAGGGAAGACAAGGTGGATAGTGTGCCCGGCAAACAGTCAGAGGGGATGGATATTAGAAACTGGCAATACCAGCTGACGTGTGATAGCTTTTAGGTTAAGTTATGTAGTTTTTTTTACATATTATAAGGATGCTTTAAAAGGGAAAGGATAAGAAACTAAGCTAATAAAATGATATACATAAAATATTTTTTGTAAACCTTTATACGAGTATGTTAGATACACAGTGTGAGATTTAGCAGATCAGAAGTTGAAAAGAAACCTTATAGCATCTCCAAAGGAAACCTAAACATCTTCCGGCATTTTGGCGACGTTAAGTATGTGATCATTCCACAAAAGATGGTTTGTGATACACATACCTAGAATCGCAAGCCGATTAGTTTCCTCGATGCAAGTGCCACTCATAGATAATGTCAGAGGGGGTCCGTCTCGCTTTAACAACAGAAGGCAGCATTGAGTTTTTGAAGCATTAAATTCTACGCGACTTCTAAATCAGCATTGTACAATGCTGTCTAAGTCAGAATTTAATGTACCTACTTATCATATTTAGCTGTTTTAGTTCCACGTCCGAAGAGCAGGAAATGAGTCTGGAAACGAATATGAAAAGCTAAGGATGCTATCGTCAGTGAAACAATTTAATGAATTAGTAGTTGCACATAGGAAATCATTAATGAAAATGAGAAAGAGGGTCGGAGACATAACAGAACCCTGTGGCACACCAGCATTTATGTTATGGGTTTCAGACTTGAATCCGTCTAATACTACTTGTATAGAGCGATTTTAAGGAAAGTTCCTAATCCAACGAAGAAAGGTTTCATCGATACCAAAAGCACACATTTTGGATAAAAGAGCATAATGCCAAACTTTATCAAATTTTGTCCTTATCGTATCCTGCTATGTCCAAAACGGTGTAAAGATATGTTCCACTGTTCGGTGAGATAAACCATCAAGTCATAACTGGACCTATTACTGCGAAAGCCTTACTGACGGTCATTGAGAATCATCTTCAAGATATGACCTTGGAAAGAAGGGACGTATGTAATTGCAATTGTTTGGTAATTAGAGGGTGAAGAAGATTCTCCTTTTTTGGTATAGGCTCGACAAATGCTGTTTTTCAACTGCTTGGAACAAGCCCAGAACAGATGGAATTGTTTGGCACGAAAAATTGGCGGAAATAATACTATGGTCAGATGTGCCTAGAGGCGTTAATACATTGATTCTGTATTTATAGGAATCAGAGGTTAGGAACAAGTCTAGAGAATTTTCGGCTTAGCCATTAACATCTGATATTCACAAGTTAGCTGAGTAAGGTGATTAAACTCAGCGAAGATATCAACTTCGGGTGTTGTCTTTCCCAAGTGTTGAAGCCAAGAAGAATTGTGTACATTGAAATCGCCCGTAATAACGAGTGTGAGGATGCAAGGAAACAAATCTTTGGATGGAGTCAGACAGAGTGTCAAATTTGCGAGAAGTTGAAACTGTGCAAATTAGGGCTTCGAGAGAGGAAACAATAATGTATGATGTGCCTGTTCATCGAGAATTTAAACCACAAGAAGTTAAACAAGGGGTTGGTACTAGGGCCATATTGTGGTTTAAATTGGTAAGCAACATAATTTCTTAAGCGAGACCGTGGTGGGGAAGGAATAATGGCACTAAGTTAAACTCATGAATTTGAAATTTAGCAGGATCGCCTACTTCAGTTTCACTTAGTGCCAAAACAGCTGGCCTGTTTGTAACAGAGTGGGCGTACAAAGCAAGGAAATTTGCTCTAAGCCCACGAATATTACAATATTCAACTCTGAAATTTCTAATCATTGTGATAAAAAAGAAAAAAAGACTAATATAGACGAAGTCTAAGAGAAAAACTGAATATGATTATAAAGTTTTCTACAACACTACTAGTGCCAAGTAGTAAGAAAGTGTTGCCAACTTGTACCTCTGAAAGAACAACCTATGGTTAAATTTCCAAAAAAAAATTAAATGTATCAAAAACGGATATAGATATATTTTTTTGAAATTTGGTACAAGACTGTCTTTAATAATTTTAGGTTTTTAAAATAACGGTACAACACAATTTAAAAGAAAAATGTGCGAAATAGTTAAAAAGAAATTTCCTATACTTAAGTTTGAATTCAAAATATGTACACCCATCACAAATTGCATTCCAAAATACATATATAATTTAAATATTTCAAAACCGACAATTTTCCATAAATAAATAAATGTTCTCTTTAATTTTTATCCATTCAGCTTTTATGCCATTTCAAATTGAATTAATTGCTGTCATTCCCTAATTACAACGAGTGACATTGACACCATTTTCAAATGCCTGAATGAAAGAAGTTATCTATCGATCTGAAATGTATTCTTTACCTTGTTCGATCTAATACTATTTATAATCCAATTATAACTGCTTTTCTTTTTCACATTAGCTTCTTATCCTTATCCTTATTTTTTTTTTTTTTTTATTTCAAGAAAAAAAAATTAATTTGTTGACATTCCAATTATAACTTAATTGCTTGTTTTATCGTTTAAGCCTTCATTCGTTGCTTTATTTATATCATCCAACAGTAAGATTAATTTGATAGAAAATAAGCAACACTCAATATAGTAAATAGGTTTTATTCTCTGTCTTTGTTTTTATTCTTACTTAGAAAACAAAATAATATTAATAGAATATATACACCAGTCGAGTTAAGGCTTACGAGTATATCATATCATAACCTTCTAGGGTCAACCAACCGTCAACCAGGTCCCCTACTTAACGGAGAAGGTAGAAATTATGGGGAGTGGACTTACAACTTTCACTTAGATAAAGGAAAAACAACGGGTGACCTCGATCAAAAATTTTATATAATTTTTGCATGCAAAAAATTAAATTTTCCAATGTTTTTTGCCCATGAACAAATTAAATTACGTACTTATTAATATCATTTGGTTTTGGTGCTTTGTACGTATTTAACTGAACACTAAACACTTGAATAAAAGCAGTACACACACAGGAGTCAAAATCTACCACTTTTCTAGTCTTAAGACTTGTATACCATTCGGACGTGCAAAAAACAAAAATTATCATACGTACCTAAAAAGAATATTGAGGCGTAGAGAAATATATTTTTTTGCAAAATAACAATTGCATACATACTCGTACATTTAATTTTTTGTTTATTCATTGAAAATCATCTTAAATTTAACATGCTACTTGTACCTAAATATTTGCATGCAAGAACATTAACCATTATGTTTGCATCCAAGACCAAATAATGTGCTGTGTTTAAAAGCTTTTTTGTGCGCTAAGTTTGTACATCCAAGTAACAATTATTACCATCACAAATTTTTTTGCATGCTAAACTTATTATTTAGGTTTCTAGGCCAGAACCAGGTGACTCAAATGCTTTTAGATTAAATGCTTTTCCGATGTACTCACAAGAAAATGAAAATGAATTCGCATATACGAAAAATAAAATGCGAGTTTTCCCATCTAAAATTATTAAGGTGAATGGAAATTTATTTTTTGTTGTCATACAAAAATATTGTTTTTAATTATTTGTTGAAGATAGATTAAAATTGGAAGTGCTTAATGTACCGAGCTTATTGCATGCAAAAATTTGAACATATGTTTTGCATGCAATAAAAATTGTATCCATTGAAAACTTTTTTTGTGTGCCAAATTTGTACTTCCAAATGAAAATCTCTCACAACAAAGACATTTTTACATGCAAAAAAAAGAGCTTTTGTTTTGATTTTTAGTCATGCTGTTGAATTGATCAGAGCAGACACACATCCGGCCCTGTACAGAAAGATATAATATGTATCCTATATGAACTTAGAGATAATCATTTTCAAAAGCAGGTTACAAAACGTGCGGGCGTAGATTGTGCAGCCGAGGTTTATTGTGGATATAAAGGATTCATGCATGAAAGAGACACAATTGGTTATACCTAAATTACTAATTGGTTTCTGCTAAATAGGTATATCACCCCAATTATAATTAGTATCTACAACCCCAATAGATTAAATTTTATACAACACAACAACAAACGTAAACGCCGAAGAACTTGAAATCCAAAAGGAACTTAATAATAAAATTTCTTTGGAATCCTCAAATACGGGAAATACCAAGTTAACCAGAAATGACAGGTGAATCTTATATTTTACAGTACGCCTGCATCGAGGTTCTTAAAGGTAAATGAAGACAACATTCCTATGGATATGTTCAACAAGGATGAACATGACGACGGACGATCCGATGTGTGTAGTAAATTGAACTCACGTCAGTTGTTTTGTGCTTATAAATTCCAGCGCAAAATGTGATGTTGGATATTCTCCAAGATTCTGGAATGTGCAAAGATTCTGGAATGTGCAATTGGGAATGATACGATGAACGCGTGTCTACACTCTATATGCACTTGTATGTGCAACGGTCCAGAAGATTTTATAATAGATTCGATTTCGTGGGAAATTACACAGCGATGCAATTTTAATTCAATCAACTCCCCAATCGATTTGAAATGTTCAATTCAAATATTCTCGTCTCTAAGGAATATCAAAATATATATAGAAACAAGATGAAAGGAGATATAAACCCTTCAGAATCAGGTTCAGGATTAAAAGAGAAAGATAGAAAAAAAAAGTAGTTTACTTTTACAATAATTTCCAATCGATATATTTTGGGAGTGATGGGTGGATTGATGATGATATAGGGTATGAGGATAGGAAATTGGAATTCATCTACTTTTACTTCGTTATTAGTTTCGAAAATGTAATCCAAATGTGAGCACACTGACTGTTCCTAATTTTAATTTTTTGTTTCCTTATTGACTTTAAAGCACGTTCTTTTTTTTTTCAAAGCATCCATCCTGTCTGCAGTGCAGAATTGTATTTGCTTTGAGTAATGTAGTATGTGAAGAGATTAAGTAATTGAAAGGCAAAGCTTTTCTTTCTACGGTTTTAACAACATTCAAATTCTGCTCGATTCGGTTCGAATAGTTTTTGAACTGGAATATTCTATCAATCCTGTCTGGCTCTCATGTACTCGTAGATAACTAAATGTGCAGGGAATTTATTTACTTTTTTGTTCTACATTTTCAATATCTCTCTATTTTCTGTTTTGTATTTCTGGTGTGATATTAAAGTTACATAGATACAAAAAAAATGAGTTTAATTTATCGTGAATAAAATCCTATTAGCTTATGTAATGTCAAGTGGCTAGCGTTGTGCGGTGATGGAGATATATTGAGGATGAATGATGTTGAATCAAAAATCAATAAACTAACTGATATATATCATTTAAGTCAAAGCTAATTTTTGAGCATCCATCTCAATTTTAATACGCATTATACTTCTACGGAATGGGATCTTAGCGCGTCAAAAGTAATTTTAAAAACTATCTACGATTTATATGAAATTTTCCGAAAAAAGAAAAACACCCATAATACCCAAGCAATTGCCTGCATCAAATAAAATCCGCAAAGAAATGCAAATTCAACACGAAGCGACGCAACCTTTATTTGGAACAATGACAAAATCCTCATTAAATATTTTTTTATAATTGTTTTTACGTCATTTTTCAATTTTTTTACTTTTATGTAATTCTGAAAGTCGCTTTTGAGACTGATTTTTTTGCTAATCTGAGTCACGCTCACACCGTACTCGATGGTGTATTTTATGTTTATAAATGTTTATCAGTCTGTTCGTGACGAAATTATTTTTAAAAAATAAATTCCCAAATTGTGTATTTTAATAATTATTATACGGCTTACTTTTTTTAATCGATCCATTAAATATAAACTTTCTTTTGAGACACCTTATATGTAATGGTAGGTGTGAGTCAAGCCTCAACGAATTTGATAAAACAAAATTCTGTGAATGTTGTATATTTTTGAATAAAAGTCTTATTTAGCAATAGCAAATCAAAACTTTTATTGATTTCAGTACAAAGTTATAATTTTACAAATTTAACTTTCGGAATATTTTTTGAACATATCCCCATCTCAGGAATATATTTATAATAAACACAATACCATGGTTCAAATGCAATATAAATATAAAAAGGTCCTTCGACATTTAACCTAAGATATTTTTTGGAGCGTACAACGTACATTCACCAGCACTTAAAGCCATTAACTTAGTTAAATATAACCATAGCATCGCATTAAGTTTCCTCATAACTAAATTTTCGCTTAACAATCGCCAATATAATGTACACAGCTAGTAAAGACTTACACGACACACCACCCACATATTTTTTGATCATTTTGTTACAACATCAAATTGTAAAAAGACAAACAAAATTCCTGAGTGAACCCATAGCCACCGCCGCCGCCGGCCCCATTTCACCCCATTTCTAGGATTCCTAATTTCATTTCACAGGTTGCAAAAACTTAACTAAGCGAGAGGGAAACTTATAACTACTTTTGCGGGTGCTTTTCTGTGTGAGTGTATATGAAAGTCAGGAAAAAGGCCAATACATTTTATTTGCTCAGGTTCTGATTTTGAAAAAAAGGAAAATGAAAAGGTGCACAATGCACATCATCAATAAGCGGCCGTCAATAGTTTTACTTGAAACTATCTACAATTAATACGTGTACTGTAAAGTGTACAGAAAACAATGAGAAGTAAAATTCTAACCCTTGTTGTTTTAACCCCTCGTTCACACTGTTTCTAATTTCTAATAGTCATACAGACGGCCATTTGGCTGGCGAGGTGTGGCGCGCGGGGATGTCAGCAATGCTTAAGATAATTTTCACGTTATAAAAAAATGTTGGATCCCACTCAGCCTGACCATTGTACTGCTAAAAACCAGGGATGATTCTACACAAGTCCAGCCATGGGTAATGTCTTGGAAACGATTTCAAAAAGACAGAACCCACAATTCAACCAACTACTCGTTGGAACTTTGTGGTTTGTTTCGGAGCGCACAAATCTTCAACAAGCAAATATCAACTGAAAATCTTTCTGTTATTTACTTTTTTTTTTAACAAAGTTTCTTGCGGTTTTGGGTTTTGTGGAAGATGGAGGCGTACATGCGGATGGGAATCCAAATCCAACAGGAGTTACCATCAACAGTAACGGCGGCGGTGGCCTCGTCGGCATCAGCGAGCGTAAATGTTCTTCAACTGTCACCACATTTTCACCACTTTATTATTGTACGTACCTGTGCGCCATTCTAACCAAACCAAACCAACTAAGAGTTACAAGATTGTGTGCCAAGGAAGAGTATAGGTAGGTTAGGTAGTGATTGAAATCCTTTGAGAAGTACACAAGCATTCATGGTCGAAAACTCAAAAGAACGAAGATGAGGAAGAGGAAGGAAGAAGAGGAGGCTGGTTAAGAAAGAACTTAGGGTAGAGGTATGGATGTGTCTCTTTTACTTGAATTTTCACATAGCACAAGTAATTTAAACTAATTTACCACCAAGTAGTGTAGTGATGAAGAGCCCGAGTATCTGCTTGCCCTTTAGAACAAGCAATCTCCTGAACATCAGACATTTAACATCCAATATGGTTGCCTTAACCTATTCTATATGCTTGGATAGTAGAAGCTTCCACAGCAACACATCAGCTACCTACTCTCGAAGTTATTTACCTCAATCATTCCTGGTTTATTCGACAGGTAAAACTATTCCGTTGAGACCATCAAAAGACGACAAAGAAGAATGACTTGAGAGTTCTCTATAGAAACACTCTCGCCTCTCGGTGTGTGTTCAAGTCCATTGACATCACAGTTGCAGAGACAGAAAGGACAAGTAAGGTTGATCAAATTAAGTTTTGGGACTACCAAAAGTGCAACTTCCTGGATATAAGTCACCGCATATTCTTTGTTGCACATCATCGTACCGATGGATGGTGCCAAACTATTGTTCGGATGGTAATTATTTTTGGCAAAAAGTTTCTTCAGGTTTGAAGTTACATACTTCACGTTCACTCGATCATGATGCGGTTGCAGTTTCTTGCTCAATATTCGCTTATAACATTTCTAAATCTAGTACAGTGAGTGGTTAAAATTTAAAATAAATAATAATCAAAGAAATAGTGGTGTTTTTTTGAGATTTTATATATAGTACAGTAAGAAATCACTAAAAAAAATTTCCGCAGTATCGTTTTTTACGATAAACAACAACTGAAAAAAAAGATATGTAGATATTTATACATTATATACATAATTCAAGTTCAGATTTTGCCCATACTTTATCTTTCCTCGCAATTTAAAATACGAAAATTGATCTTCGCCCATAAAACAAAGAATAAAAGTTGAAGGGTGTGAAGTGTGTGACTCAACTTAAATTCACAGTACACATAAAGAAGGTATTATCTTGCACAGGTTTTCGCAAACGAGAAGTGTCAGAAAGAAATCCAAGATGGCTGAAATGGTGGTCTGAAGTTTAAGTGACAGTCATTTGTTGTGTTTCTTCCGCAGTACACATAAAGAAACGAAACAAAAACGACCTAAACAAATGTTTACAAGAAAACCATTGACGCCATTTTTTCTCTGATTTGACAGATGCCCAGAAACGAATGAAAATGAAAACTCTAATGATATTACCTTCTTTATGTGTACTGTGACTTAAATTAGCCAGTCCTCCCTTCAAAATATGAGTATGGTAAGTATTTTATCTTCCTAAAAGTTACCGTAGTCACGCGTGGTAGAAAAATGAACGGTATTTTGTAAAGTTCAATGCATTTTTTTGTTACTCAAATGTCAAAATTGGAAAGAGAAAAGATAAAGATAAATGCGTACAAAGCCCAATTGAAAAAACTCAGAGAAAACTATATTTTTGCTTTGAAAATTTGATTTTTTTTTCAAATTTAATTTTTACTCTTGAAAAAGGCAAATATAGGGCTTGTTTCTATTTACGTCAAAATCTAGTTCGTCCAACCATTTGTCAAGCAATAAAGTGTCACATTTCTTTGAATAACTAATTAGTACCTAACCAAATTAGATAAGTATTTTTTTTTTGAAATTTATTGAAATATCAGAGTGCCATATGTTTTAAACGACAATCACTCCAACTGGTACCAACAGGTATTCTTGCTGTGATGGTACTTTAACTTTTATCGGTAGTATCCAATCTCAAACAAGAGGCTTGTGTGCTATAAGCCCTATTCCCATTTTTATTTACGTTCTAACGAAAATTAGGATTCGTAAACAAGTTTACGCGGAGGAAAAAGTAGAACATAAGCGCTTAGGTTGAACATAAATATTTAAGATTCATTTCATCAAATGGCCCTTAATATTTTAGAGAGATTTCCTTGAGGGGGAATTAATTTTTTTTTTTTCAAAAAACCGTTACTTAAGATTCCTGTCACAGAACCGGATTTTTGCTTTTCGATTTTCTCATAACCGGATTGCTATCAAATTTTTTTATGAAATAAGACCTACATATTATTTACAATCTTAAATAAATCCTTTCTTTGAATTAAAAAAAAAAATTGAAACTTTTTTGGAAAACTCAATATTTTGAACACGGATCGACATTTTTGTGTTGAAATTTTGGTTTTATATGAATTTTTTATTTTTAGAAACTCCATATTTTCTCCATATAATCATCAAGTGGCTTCTTCGTTTCGTATCTCAAACTCTTAGCCTGTTTCTAATATTCCATTCCATTAAATATTTTCATTCACGTGGATTATTGATTACCCAAGTATACTGAACTATTTTTTTTTATAAAATTTTGAATGTCATCAGTGCGATGGCAAGCAACTCAAATATAACATTAAATTTGTATTTGTCGAACAAAAACTGCTCGTACATACTTCCAACTATTTGCTTTAGATTATGTCGTTTTCAATTGGCAATCTGAAAGCAGAAAAAGCATTCTAAATGCGTTCAATTGGGCAAAAATGACAGTTCTGTTTCAAAAAAAAAGAGAATTTCTCTTCTGGATTTGATATCAGAAGCAAAAACAGAATCACTCACACATTCAAAGATTTAAATATCACACTTGATAAATGTCATATTTTTTAATTTACAAATTGTGCGAACTTTGAAATGATTGCTTGAAATACTAATGTCGTTTTCAATTGGCAATCTGGAAGAAGAAAAAAGCATTCTGAATGCGTTCAATTGGGCAAAAGTGACAGTTCTGATTCTAAAAAAAAGAGAATTTCTCTTCTGGATTTGAAATCAGAAGCAAAAACAGAATCACTCACACATTCAAAGATTTAAATGTCACGCTTGATAAATGACATATTTTTTTTAAATTTACAAATTGTGCGAACTATGAAGTGATTGTTGGAATACTAATACAGTCACATCAAACTTCAAATTTTTCAGAATCGAAAAAAACAGTTCAAATGGGATTCCGAATCTAAAATCAATTCCGGATTGCCAATTGAAAACGACATTAGTGTATTTTTGAAAAAGGTGTTATTTCACCTTATACTTAAATTGAAGAATATCACATCTTATTCTTAAGTTTCCACCTGTAATTGAGAAAAAAATTAAACCACAAGAATGATATAAAAATAACACAACTTTAATCATCAAACTAAAAACGTAATAGTAATAATACAAAATTAATAAAATTATTTTTTAAAAATTAACTAAAAACCAACAACTATTTTTTGGCAATTTTCGGCTTCGCTGTGTTGACCAAAGTTGCTATTGACTTTCGCTTTTTGACAGTTTTGGCACTGACTTTCATTTTTGCTCTGCCTTTAGCCGGCGGCGGCGGTTTCTCAGGTGATTCTTCAGGTGAAAGGCTACCATCAGAGTCGTTTAGTTGATTCTGAGCAATTTCTTCCGGTACAAATTTTTCATCATCAGCTTCTTTATCATTATCATTATCATCATCATATTCCTCTTCTTCCTCTTCTTCTTCCTCTTCCTCCTCTTCTTCCTCCTCCTCTTCTTCAGAGTGAACTGGGTCCTCGGGCTTTTTAGCTAGATCCTCAAAACTTAATGTTTGTTTGATTTTTATTCCAGAAGAATCTGTAACTGAATCTTTCGAAACTTCATCTTCATATTGTTCTTCTTCTTCTCCTTCTTCTTCATCATCATAAACCTCTGGAGATACTGGAGCTGGTGGTTTCTCCAATTCTTTCTTCTTAATTTGGGTTTTTTTCTTTGTCGGAGGAATATTTTCTTTGTCCTTCTTTTTGGCTGGAGACTTGGCTTTCTTTGGAGGATGAGTCTTCTTTTTGGGCCCAGCTTTCACAACTTCTTCTTCTTGTTTCTTTGCAAGCTTTTTCTTAGGGATTTCGCTGGTAGCCGTTGCAGGTGTTTTTTTCTTTGCTACAGCTGCAGTTAACTTTAGCACTGGGGGCACTTTCTTTTCTGCCTTGGCCGTAGACGTCGTTTTCTTTGACTGGACTTTTTTTTTACTCACTGCCTCATCTGTGTTCTTCGATGCTGCATCTTTTGTTGTAGCCTTTGGTTGTTTGCCTTCTTTAGTTTTTTTAGAACTCCCATCAGCGGCAGCGGCTTCCTTAGGCTTTTTTTTCTTAGCTTTTGGTTCTTTCAGTGCATTTTTTGATAATTTAAATGAACCAGTTAAACCGTTGCCTTTTGTTTGAACAAATTTTCCACTATCGATGCTATCTTTTATGTATTTTTTAATCGACGAAGAAGTGCGTGCCTTTTCCACATCAATTAAATATGTTGCATTCAAAAATTTTTTTATTGCTTGTAGAGAAGAACCCGAACGCTCGTTCAAAGACCTTAATGCATTATCAACCATAACTTGGGTTTTAGCTTTATCTGATTTAGCGGCATCACTGCTAGACGATTTCTCTTTTGGTTCCTCAGACATTTTTTATTATTTTTATTACCAAAAAATCAACAAAATAATTTATAAAAAAAATTAATTAATTTGAACTTATTGGTTATTATATATTAAAACTATTTTAAACACCACATTTTGCTTATACAAGAACCGTTTAATTGAAAAAGCTTTGCACATATAAACAGTCTTGACTAGACCATTTATGTTGAAGAAAGCTTCAGACAGGGATGGTTTTGTTTTCTGTGTAAATTTATTTTTTTTTTTTGTTTTAAGAATAAAAAATTATTTAATTTTATTATAATTTTAATTTTAAGATTTAATCGAAATCAATAAAATCGGCAGCGATAAAGTTAAAAATAAATAAAATTCTGGTGGATTGTTAATTGAAACATGATTTAATCCGGGCAAAATGTTAAAAAGTTTTAATTTCGTTTTTCATAAAACCAAAACATTTTTAACTACCTGATTTCTGGAATATCAAAACATTTATAAGAACAAAAAGTGGTAAAGATAATCTTTTTAAAAAAAATCCAAGTAAGTTTGAACAAAAGAAATACTTTTTTTCAATATTTTTTAGTTAACCAAAGTAGATTGACTAATAAAGCTTTTCCAATTCGATCAATGATGTTTAAAGTAAAAAAAAAAGAAAAAAACGAACTTCTTTATTCGTCTAATTATGGCTTATTAAACAAAAAGTTTTAACTTTCTAAAATTTAGTCCAGTTGTTTTACACAAGGTGTCCGAGCAATACCTATGGTCCAAATGATTGTATCAAAGTTTTGAAAAAAGCAATAGAAGCTTAATAAAAAATTTAAGTATAAAGAAAAATCAAGTTCGTAGACCAAAAATAAAAGAACCCAACATTTTTTTAGGTGTTTTTTTTTAAGATCACTTGAAAATCACTGGCTTTTTAAATTTTAAAGACAAGATCCAAAAAAAAAATACTTGATTCCTTAGTTTAAGAGCTATTTAATTTAAAAAATCCCGACTCATTAGGTCATACTCATACCTACAAAATTCACATAAGCTAAAATTTTGTTTTTTTTTTAAATTTTTTTATGGACCATATTTATTGGTAGAAGGGTTAAAAGCAAGCATTTTACTATTATGTACCTCGACCCTAATAGGAGCTAGGGGCAGTGGCATAGCTAATGAGAAAGGGACCCAAATTATTTAAACAATTTTTCATTGCAGTATTTTAAATAAAACTATTTGATTGAAATCTTACAATTATTGAATATCAAAAGCATAAAAGTATTATAAGCTAATAGTTTTACGAAACTTGTACCGGATTTTTTTTCACGCACCGAAAATTTTCTAGGAACACTACTGTTCTTATTCTATATTTATCTATTCGCCTTCAAAATTTTGCTCTATTATAATCATGTTTAGAGTTTATTCAAAAACAAAACAAACGTATCAAGAATTATTGTCATTACTGTACAAATAATCCAATTCAGCACATCAGCTGTTCGGCACGTGCGACTATGACATTTCTATTTGACATTTGATGTTGATTTTTTGACAATTTCATTTTTGTGTAAAAACGACCACATGTGATGTGTTTTTTTAGTTTAATTTAAATTGAATTTACTCAAAATAAATAAATAAAATTGTGAAGAACACATTAAAAAAATCTCCTGCTCATAGTTCAGAAAAAAAAATACATCAAAATGAAGGCCTACCATCGAGATATCGATATGATTCCTTCGAACCTTGAGTTCACAGTGTTCTCGGCGGAACAAATCAAAAAGTTAAGTGTGGTTAAAGTAATAACTGGCTTAACATTTGATTCATTGGGTCATGCATATCCTGGAGGATTGTACGACAATGCAATGGGAACCTATGGAAAATCAATGGATGTATGTTCAACATGTATGAGCAATGCTTTTTGTCAGGGTCATTTGGGACACATTGAATTAAATGCTTTGGTATATAATCCATTTTTTCTAAAGCTATCCCATGATATAATGAGGATGTTTTGTTTTAAATGTCTTACCGTACAAATGCAAAGTAAGTTTTAACATACCTACCAATATACGTCTATGTAAATGAAAGCAAAAAAAATAAATAAACCTCTTCCTCGCAGGTAGACAAATGGAAATTGTAATGCTTCAACTTCAGCTAGTCGATGCCGGTTATGTGGTTGAAGCTCAAGAAATCGATATTTACAAATCCGAATATGTTTGCCAGAACTCTGATGAATTAGTAAAAAGCGAAAGCGGTGAGCCAATGCATCCTCGAATTGCTTATATGCACGAGTTACTTGCAAAGGGCAAGAAAAATGTTTGCGATAATACAAAAACTTCATGTGGAATCCGTGCGGCAATAATTCACAATGCTCTGCAGTGTGGATCAAGCAAAAAATGCATCCATTGCACTAAGCCTATGAAAAAAGTACGATTAAGGAATGGTAAATTGTCCATCTATGTGACTAAAAGTGATTTGGAACAAAGGTAATTTTTTTTTTGTTCTTACATTATTTAGTACCATTTTGTGTTAAGTAGAGTAGTTAAAGCGATATGTAATTACATATATTTCGTTTATGCATCTTAGAGAAATATGACGCAGGTGGAGCTGGTTAGGTTAGTGGCTGTCATTAAAAAGACGGCTTAGGCCAGAGATTCTCAAAAATTTCAAAAATTCTGAATTCGGCATTTTTCTAGATTTTATTCCAACTATTATTACATCGCATTCTGCTCAGTCAATAAAATGGAACTATTACTTTCTGTCTTTATAGTTCATATGGAGATCAAATTATCAAAGGTGGAGGATTTAAAAATATCCTGGCTGATGAATGTCAACAATATCTACGTGACATCTACAGTCGTTACTCTACTCTATTGAAACTTCTTTTTCCCGTTCTTCAGTCTTCCTCCGATTTGGAATATCCAGTTGATTTAATTTTTATGAATGTTATACCCGTATCACCACCAAAATCACGTCCAACTAATGTTGTCCAAAATCGTATTACCGAACATTCCCAAACAACTTGCTATAAAAGAATAGTTGAAACAAATTCGGTTCTGAGAGCTATTATGATAAAAATTAAGAACGATGGAGAAGAATTGCATAGTAATATCATGGTAAGAATATAACGCAAAAAATTCCTTTTTTTGAAAATAATGTTTGTTGAATCTTTAAAGGGAATCTATGAAGCTGCAAAAGGATCAACACCATTTGAAAAAATGTATTTTGCATGGCAAGCACTACAGGAATCTGTCGATATTCTTCTGGATTCAAATTTAAATAGGAATTCAGAGGAAATGGAAGGCTTAAAGCAAATACTAGAAAAAAAAGAAGGTCTTATTCGTAAGCATATGATGGGAAAACGTGTTAATTATGCTTGTCGTACGGTCATAACTCCGGATCCAAATATCAATGTTGAAGAAATTGGAATACCTGATATTTTTGCTCGAAAACTTTCATATCCGGTTCCAGTTACTCCATGGAATGTTGCAGAACTTAGGAAATTGGTTATGAATGGACCTAATGAATACCCTGGGTGAGAGTTAATTTACATTAATGGTTTCTTTTTGGCCATCCTATAATGAATTCAATTTCAAAATTTCATTTTTTCTTAGAGCTAACTACGTTGAAGACGAAAAAGGTTTTACTGTTTTGATTCCAGCCAAAAATGCAGCCAAACGTGAAAGTATGGCCAAGCTTCTTCTGAATAATTCCAATAAGAGATCCAAAATCGTTCATCGACATGTTCTTAACGGAGATATGCTTTTATTAAATCGTCAACCTTCTCTTCACAAACCTAGTATAATGGCACATAAAGCTCGTGTATTGCGTGGTGAGAAGACATTCCGGTTGCATTATTCCAATTGTAAGGCATACAATGCTGATTTCGATGGTGACGAAATGAATGCTCATTTGCCTCAGAGTGAGGTTGCCAGATCGGAGGCTTATAATATTGGTACATTCGATTTTTTTTTTGTTTGTTTCGAATCAAAAGTGATTGACTTTATTTTATTTGTTGTAGCCAATGTTGCAAACAATTATCTTGTTCCTAAAGATGGAACTCCTTTGGGAGGATTGATTCAAGATCATGTTATTTCTGGAGTGAAGCTATCGATAAGAGGGCGATTTTTCAACAAAGAAGATTATCAGCAATTGGTATTTCAAGGTTTGTCACACATGCATGGAAATATTAAACTTTTACCACCAACAATATTGAAACCAATGGTTTTGTGGTCTGGAAAACAGGTAATTTCTATTTTATAGCAATCAAAAATTTACAAAACAAAATACGAGTAGCTCAGAAATTTATTACAAAACATGTAAATAATTCGTACAGGCGAGGAATTGATAAAGTTAATTTAAAGGTGGTCAAAAATATATACCGAGCCGGTTTTGAAATATTTAATTTTCAAAAAATAAGTTTGTTATTTTTTTGGAAAATTTAAGTATTGAATTTTAGATGCTTTTGCATAAAAATTTTGACCACAATCAGATAAACTGTTTTTGAATAAATTACACCGGGAAATACATTTTTAGAAAATTTATTCAAAGCTATATTTGACTTTTGCGTAATTCGAGATAATTTCCACTGTGCAGAGTTCTGAAACTCTTTAAATTATAGTATATGCTACTGTATTCCCGAAATGATTAAATTCTAGTATTTACCGTTAAGATTTACGATTTTTCAGAAACATTGATCATTTTTTTTTTAATTAAAAATACGTTGCCTGACTCGCTTTGTGGGTAACAAAGGTTTTAACTACCTTTTCGGAGGGACTACCATTAGGGTATGCTTAGTTGCCAGGGTGGCTCCAATGTAAATTGTCTTTTTTGATTAAAGATAAATTCCCTAGGACGCTTTGTGGTTTCCAACGAACGAAAATAAAATTTATATAAATGCATGGCATTAAAGGTGCGGAAGGAATTACGAAAATAAAACGCATTTGTCTAACTTTTACCAATGTTGCTAAAAAAAAAATATGTAGATTAAAAATATTACGTCGCAACCAAACTTTGGTCAAATTAGTGGTTTGTCCAAATTTCAAAATAAAGGCGTTTCTCAAAAACATTGTGATTGAATTCTTTCGTTTGTAATCGAGGTATTCTTAAAAGTAAAATAAGGCAAACAAAAATACACTGAACGCAAAAACGTGATACATTTTTTATTGCTTGGGAAAATGCTACTAAATTTATGCATGCGTTTTTGAGAGAATTATAAACCTGGTTACTTTTCAATATTTTTGGTAATTCAAAAACTAAGCAAAAATTGATAGTTTAACTAAGGCAATAGAATTAGATTTTCTATACAAAAAGAAAAACTACAAAAAAAATCATAAGAATAATTAAATATAAAAACAAACCCCCAAAAAATCAGTATCAAACCTGTTTTTGGGCTAAAGTAAACTAAACAGTAAATTGAATTTTTGTTTTCCATTTATTTATAGATCCTGTCGACGATACTTATCAATATCATACCCAAAGGCTATGATGCTATTAATTTGAGCTCATTTGCAAAGATCGATTTAGCGGTAATTTGAGTTTATTAATTTTAACCAAACTATATAAAATAAAATAAAATTTTAATCTTACCCATTTATTAGAATACTTGAATTTTTTAGCGCAGTCTATGAACTTAAATTGATTTCATTTTGTTTTTGTTTTGCCCTCAGTGTTGGAACTTACGTGAAAATCGAACATTTAAATATGGTGGAACTCCCTTGTGTGGTACTGATATGACAGAAAGTCAAGTTGTTATACAAAAGGGAGAATTGCTTGTAGGCGTTCTCGACAAAAAACATTATGGAGCTACACAATACAGTCTTGTGCACTCCATGTATGAGGTAAATTTAATTTTTTATGTCGTACTTAATGATTTCAATTATTGGCCAACAGTTTATAAAAACAACAATGATTTAAATTTCAGCTCTATGGAGGAGATGTATCGAATCGTCTTTTAACTTCTTTTACGAAAATATTCACAACCTTCCTCCAACGAGAAGGCTTTACTTTGGGTGTTCAAGATATTTTAGTAACTTCAGAAGCTGATTCTCAACGTCGAGGTATTATTAATGACTGTCGACAAATTGGAAATCATGCTGTTGCTGCAGCTCTTGATTTAGAATCCGATACACCACATGATGTTTTGGCAAGAAAAATGGATGAAGCTTACATACAAAATCCGAAATTTCGTGTTATACTTGACCGAAAATATAAATCCCTATTGGATGAGTACACAAATAAAATAAATAAGTATGAACAAGCCAAATGCAATTTTTTGTCGCAATTATTGACTTTTTTTAACCTTTTTTTATGTAGAACTTGTCTGCCAGAAGGTTTAATCAGTCGATTCCCGGAGAATAACTTGCAGCTGATGGTTCTTTCTGGAGCTAAAGGTTCGACGGTTAATACTATGCAGATTTCTTGTCTCTTAGGACAAATTGAATTGGAAGGCAAACGTCCACCATTGATGATATCAGGTAATTAGAAAGTGATGTATTTTACGTAGCAAAAAAAACATATTTGTATTCTTATAGGAAAATCCCTTCCAAGTTTTACATCATATGAAACATCGCCAAAATCAGGTGGATTTATTGATGGACGTTTCATGACGGGTATCCAACCCCAAGATTTCTTCTTCCATTGTATGGCTGGTCGTGAAGTAAGTTAATTTGTTTTGAAATAAAAAAATATTTAGCTTGAACTTTTTATTTTACTCTAGGGTCTCATTGATACGGCTGTTAAAACAAGTCGTTCTGGTTATCTTCAACGTTGTCTCATCAAACATTTAGAGGGTCTTAATGTTCACTACGATTTAACTGTACGTGACAGTGACAACAGTGTTGTACAATTCCTCTACGGTGAAGATGGTATGGACATTCTAAAGTCAAGGTTCTTCAACAACAATTGTACTAAATTTTTGGATATGAATTCTTCGGTGATCCTCCGTCCAAGCGAAATGGAAAGTATTAAAGATGAAATTAGTTTGGTTCGAGTTCAAAAACATGCCAAAAAATTACGATCGTGGATAAAGAAAAATTCCAACAAAAAACGCACTTTATCAAGTTTCGCACAATTCTCAGCAGAACTTCGAGATGAAGTTGTTGTTGATAATCCAAACGAACGCAATAAATTGACTGGTCGTCTTAAAATCAACGAAGCTCTAATAACGTTGTGGAAAAAAGCAGATATTGAAGCTAGGGAAAAATATAAGAAAAAATACGGTCCATGTCCGGATCCGGTAATATCCAAATATAAGCCAGACAATTGTTATGGATCAATAACGGAAACATTGGAGAAAATTATTGAACATCATGCTAATATTTTACCTGAGCGAAGAGATATTATGCAAGATATTATGTATATTAAAAGTATGAAAGCTCTAGCTGCTCCTGGTGAACCTGTTGGATTATTGGCAGCTCAATCGATTGGTGAACCATCAACTCAGATGACATTGAATACTTTTCATTTTGCCGGTCGTGGTGAAATGAACGTGACACTTGGTATTCCTCGATTGAGAGAAATTCTTATGTTGGCTTCGGCAAATATAAAAACTCCTTCTATGGATATTCCTGTTTTGCCTGGCCAGAAGAAAGCTGCTGATAAGTTGAGGATTCGTTTGAATAAGGTCACTCTAGCTGATGTTCTTCAATGTAAATTGATTAAACTTGTTTTTAGACACATTTTTTGCATAATTATCTTTTTATTTTTAGATGTTAATATTAAAATATCATTGGCATTGTCACCCGTAAGAGCACATCGGTACACGATTCATTTTCAATTTCTTCCCCACCAAGCCTATCAAGAGGACTTTATGGTGAGGCCGCAGAAAATCCTCAATTACATGACTAAGACGTTTTTCAAGCAGTTCTTCCGTTCCATAATGAAATCGTCGCAAAAGAAAAATACAGTGTAAGTATTTGATTGAGCGTGTGCATACATTTAAAAGTAAAATTAACAACAATTTGCAACTATCAAAGTTACATTGAGTTAACTATTGAAGTACCACGAGAATTTAGTTACCCACTGAGTTATTCCCACTTACGACCTAATTTCGCTGCACAATGCCTTAGCAATTTTAACTAGGATCACCTAGTCAGCAACCGAAATTCAGCCATTTGAAGATTAATTTTGAAACATGTTGCCATTACCGTTTCATAAAACTTCTATTTTATTTAGAAAAGATAACTTAAAAGACCTTTTTAAGAAAAACTCCTTTTTGGAAAAGGTTATGCCATCTTGGCACTTATGGCAGGTTCCACTATCTACCCAATTAATTTTTCTTCAATATTTAATTTTCAGTTTTTTTGTTGGCGAATTCAATCCATAACTAATATATAGCTCAAGCGTTTGATTCAGCTTATATTGCCTATAAAGTTAGTAAGAGTATATTCTTTGTAGAGGCTCATTTGTTCTATAGTACTCCTACCTCATGTTATGCGTTATATGCCATCCACGCCTAGAAATTTATAGACCGACAAACAAATAGACCAGGAAAAGCTGCATCTATGTCTAGAGCTGGTAAGCGCATCGTGGTTACCATTCTCGCAACCCGGAAATTGCGTCATATCAGGTAATCCACAGACTAAGCTGGGGAATCTGTTCAGGACCCGTCTGGTTTATAAAGAAACGAAGGAAAACAGTGTTCCTTCGATTGATTAACAGTATTCTCTCCAACCTTGTTTGTTAGCTGATGATAGGTCCCGCTTGTAGACTTTAATAGATTTCTTATATATATCATATTTTACCGTACTATAATTAGAATATCAAAAATTTCTGGCACACTATTTAAAATAATGATTAATGTTTCTACTTTTTTAGCATCGACATGGATGATAAATCCAAGAAAGGATCTAAAGATAAATTCGATGAAGCAGATGAAGAATACGGTGATGACGATGACGCTGCCAAAAAATCAAAGAAAAAAGACAAAAACACTCCAGTTGATGACGACTCTGACGACGATGACGATAATGCTGTATGTTTAAAATGTGACCTACGTTTGCAAACCAATTTATTAATCCTTATCACTTTCCAGAATGCTGATGAAGATGACGCTACTGGTATAAAACTTAAGAGTCGAAAACAAGACGAAACGGAATATGACGATCCCGAAGCTCAGGAAGAAATTGAAGATGCAAATGGTTGGTGTAGAGAAATTATTTTATTTAGAACTACATATAAAATCATAGAAATTCGTTTGTTTTTTCAGTGGATGAAGTTGAATCAAGCGACGAACAAGAAATTGAAATCAAAGAAGAACAACCAAATGCAGATGATGAAATTTCAAAAGTTCTTAGTAACGAAATGGTCGATAGTTATGTCTATGATACAGAAAATCATCTATGGTGCAAACTGACTTTTGATGTAAGCTGCAGCTTTTTTTGATAAAGATTTACAAGTTTATTAATTAAAAAAAAAATATCTTCAATTTCACAGTTGCCAGTTAGATACCGCAAACCAGATATTTCTAATGTAATTCGTGAACTAGCCAACAGTGCAGTCATCCATCAAGTGCCTAAACTTAAACGAGCCATTTTGTATACAACAAACGAAGAGCTACTGCTTAAGACTGACGGAATAAATATCAATGAAATGTTCAAATACAATAAAATCCTGGATGTCAATAGAATATATTCGAATGACATTCATGCAATTGCCCACACTTATGGCATTGAAGCAGCTAACAAGGTGATCGTTAAAGAAGTCCAAAATGTGTTTAAGGTCTATGGAATTACAGTCGATCCAAGGCATTTACTGCTAATTGCTGACTATATGACATTCGATGGAACATTCAAACCTTTGAGTCGTAAAGGAATGGAACATTCATCATCGCCCCTGCAACAGATGTCATTCGAATCGTGTATGCAGTTCTTGAAATCAGCAACAATATACGGACGATCAGATGAATTTAATTCACCATCTAGTCGAATTATGGTCGGTTTACCTGTAAAGAATGGAACTGGTTCCTTTGATCTCCGATGCAAACTCAAATAAATAACCATAAACAATGTCATATGTATATATGAATATATTTTTTAAACGTAAAATTTTTTAATGAATGTTATTCCGACTCTTCTGAGCTATCTGAATAGGCGGATAGAAGAGATAATCCTCCAGGTGTTGTTGAAGTGGCGGGTAGATCTGAAATTTTCTTGTCTTGGTCAGGTTGCGGCGGAGGAGGAATGGTTGCTATTTCTTTTTCTCGTGGTTTAACTAGTACTAGAGGTTGCTTTCGTTTGACTACTAAGCCTTTAAGAGAGGTGCTTCTTCCAGTAGCAAAAGTAGCTTCAACATTTGGTGGTCCCATAACAACTTTGGACTTCTTTGGAGCTGGCTCAGGTGAATCAGTTTTTTCAGGCTTAACATCTTCGATAATTTCTTCAACGATAATTTTCTTTCCATGGGATTTTTTATTTTTGAAGTTCACACTCCTAGAAATAAATATTTTTGATGTGAACATTTAAAACAAAAAAACATTACTTCTATACCTAAATATCTAAAGTTAATTATCTACTTACTTTATGAACTCTTCGTCTTCACGTTCTTGCCTCTCCAAACGTTCCTTTTCCGTCTCCACTGTATTATATTGCTGTAACATAGTCTCATAGTCAACAGTTTGCTGTCGTCTATTTAAATCTCTCAATTCTTCCAGAGATTCCAATAGTTCAATTTCATTCCTCGACTGTTGTGTTCGATTTTCAAGCAACTTCATAGGATTATTAGCTTCCTCTTCGCGCAATTCTTCCTCCTCCTTGCGAGCTTGTTCTTCAGCCAGCTTCAAAGCCATAAAGTTACGTGTTGCCCCAGCTTCTATTTCATAGTCTGTATTTTGTGGATCAGTTTTGAATGAAATCTCTTGCAGACAACGAGTACACTTGATATAGAAACGATATATCCGAATGCCCAGATAGGTTTCATTTTCTACATCTTCTTTGCGGGCATTGAATTTTTTGCCTTTGTAAATATATTCGCCGCATGTTTTGCAACGCATATTAAATGGAGCCATCAAACGAACAGTGTATTGTCGATTTTTGGCCAATTTCATGCGTGGTATTTTTGATGGATCGAAATCTGGTGGATAGTATTTCTAGATTGGGAACAAATTTGTGTCATTTATGGTTTTTAAATATATAACCAAAGAATTACTTACGTTTAAGACTTTTCTTTCAGACATTTTGGTAGAATTTAATTAATAAATTAAAGACCTAGAGGAAACGTTTCACTTTACAAAAGTTTAGTTTTGATAACACAAATGAATAATGAAGTCATCTGTCAAATACCAAATGACAGTTTAGTATTTGACAGGTATATATATAGTGCTGCCAAGTTTCTTTAAAATTTTACTTTAAGACCATGTATGAAAGGATACAAGATTACGCCACTTGTACGTCAGTGGAGACCAAACAAGAAAACCAAATGGCAAAATATTATTGGAGATGTTTTTGGTGTAAGATTAATTTGATGATTAAACATGTTTTTCATGTTTTTAAGTAACTTTAAAATATTGCCTCCCAATAATCCATACAAAATAAAGGAAACGGCTGCCTTCACACCACGCGGTCGAATTTACATCAACGAAACGAAAAAAAGAAGTGATGTAGTTTTGTATTCTTTGATTCGTGCTTTAAGACTTTCCCAAATCAATGCGAAACATTCGGATACGACGATTAAACCAATAACAACACGTACAACACATACTATGATTGACAACAATACTTTTTTGTTATGGTTTTTTCGTCGTCACGACTATTTCGAAGACCTAGCAGAAATCTCGAAGTCAACGGTTAATAACATCTTTAATTAAATTAATTTTATCAACACCTCCAAAAACGGCAAGATACTCCATGGGCTTTGCATATGAAATCTATAGTACCTACTCTCATGAGCACTTATAAACCAGAAAATTAGTTATGTGTGTGATCGCTGGGGAGCCGACATGTGGTACGTGTTCATGAGTGCATCAAATCAGCTGATTAACCTAACCGAAACCAACCAATTTTACAAGTTATGTAATACATACATATACCTTCTTATTAAAATAATGTGAGCGCATTAAGCTTCATAATTCATTTTCTTGAGGAATATAGTTAAATTACACGAAAATATAAAACATTTATTAACATCAAAATATTTAACAATTACTTTTTGTTTAAATAATACTCATTTTAGCTCCCCGTTTAAATACATTTTTTTTTATAAAGCTTTGGTAATTTATATTGCACTTTCATCTTACACCAGAAAAATATTAATTATTCTCATCATATAACACTTTCTAAATCTTTAGTTTCATAGTTTTGTTCACTATCAGCATCCATAATGCTGACTTTTGGAATTGTTCCCAAATCTGTATCTTGATCATTCTCGAAGCTAACCTTCTTTTTATTTTGATGAACATGCTTGCCACGTTTGTGCTTGACCAATTCAAAAGCACAAGTGTATAGGAATGAATATTGTTGCATTGATTGCACCATTTTCATGCGTTGAAACCGGAGTCCTTTGACGGTTTCAAATATATTAATTTTACTCTCACTTTTAACACGTTGCATTATAATATCAAGGCCTATGAATGTACCCGTTCGGCCGACTCCAGCACTGGAATTAAAAAAAATAAAAAAGTTGGAAAACAAAGTATAGCTTATAGGTTACTTTTGTTTAATTGATCTTTTAACAAACCTGCAATGAACTACGATGGGTGAACCACTGGGACATTTCTCAGCTTTGACCTTACGCACGAATGTTATGAGACTCATTGGATCCGTTGGAACTCCATGGTCTGGCCACATTTTAAAGTAGAAGTGAATAATTTTACGACGTATATTTTGCTGCGCATGTGTGACGATCATTTCTCTTCTGTCATAAAGTTCAAAGGATTCCTCCTTTTGTATCCCAACTTTTATGTTTTTCCATTCATATGGATAATAGTTATGACATTTTACCTGTAAAAAATATCATTAGATGTTAATTATCTTTCAAATAAAGGTCAAATATGTATAAATGTATGTCGGTTAAAAATAAAATGTAGTCTCTCCACCTGGACTTACAATTTTGAACAAGAGCAGGTGAAAGAAAAGTAAATTTTGGCTTGGATTTCCGCTCAGATTTTGGAGACTTCAATAACACTTCATTCTTTAAATCCAGATTAATACATTAATCTAGACGTATTTAATCCAATTCCATTATTGGATTAAAAGTATATGGAAACATATTCAACTTAACCTTCCTTAATACCATTTTTATTTAAAAAAAAAAAATGATTGATTTTTTTTTACTTACCATATCCTCTTCTTTGAATTGTGTTACCATAACAATTATCTTCACATTGTGCTGAATAACCATTCGCCAAAAATCAACAACACTCTCTTGTTTTGGACCTTGTGTAGCAATGTATTCTTTCTTCCGTCGATATCCCTGAAAATATTAATTATTAATTTTTTTTAAAACATTTTTTATCATTGTAGCATTTACGTTTATAAATGAGGCATTTATATAGTCATTTCCATCAGCATCAATATCCAATATTACGCGATTTTTATCATCTGTAAGATATAGAAAGATATTAAAAAATCTCATACTTTAAAATTTCCTACATGACCGATTTATGTACATAGGTGGTGGAACATATTTTTCGAGCAGTTTATTTCCTTCGATTCGAGTCTCGATTACAGGTATTTGAGTCTAGATTTAAAAAATTCCAGAAATTCTGTCTATCTGACAGTCGGTCAATCAACAGCTTTAACTACTACTTCGCCAAGAGGCAAAATTGAACATTTTTTACTTCCAAAAAGTGTCATTATGTGCGAGTCTTCACAAGACTGTTATTTGATTGATATTGTTTTTCACGCTAAATGGCAAAGTCTAAACTTTTTAATGAAATAAAATATTTATCAAAAATGTAGAGCTGTGTATTTTTTATTGAGCTTTGCTTGCTGAAACCGAAAAATGAATTACCCTTTGCTTGAATCATTAACCATAGTTGTTGACCTTAGCTAATCCATAACATAACATAACGATAATAGGAATTTTAGAGATTAGAGAATATTCGTATTCAAAAGCTTAGTAAACATAATTTCTGGATGTAGGAACAAAGTTCTGATAGGTACTTATACTTCGGATTTTTTGTCCACATCTCACAAAGTAAACAATACCTAGAATTTTTTTTTGTCTAGTTTCGAAAATCTAAACAATAGACCTTATCTCTTTAAAAAAAAAAGATTTGATAAGAAATAATTTTTTTAATCCAGCCACAAAATAAATGCGGATGAGGAAACAATAAATAATAATTTAAAAAATTCTTTTACCTACATGGAAAAATATCTCTGTAACGATTTTTATATTCGTTTGTCTCCGAAGCTGCAAAACTAAGATCCGTTGCAATAACTGTCAATTCCTTAAACTCTCTCTGCAACTTATCTCTTTTTGAAAGTTCATTATAGAAAATTGCAAAATTCTTTGATGTTATATCGCCAAATGAATCTTCAATGCCATGACCCGATTCTCTATGCCATATAATCTTTTTGGTTATATAAAGATATAAAAATCCAGCAATAAAAGCAACCATAAGGCAACTTATAATAGAAATCCATATTAAAGTCAATTTAATAAGAGAATCTAAAATGAAAAATTTATACAATTGAAAATCAACAAAACTTGTTGATAAAATCGTAGATGAATCTTACCAGTTTTAAATTCTAAAACACCAGCATCACTAAAACTTGACTTTGTAAATAGTCGAATTACCATTTGATATTCCGTATCTGCCTTCAAAGGTCCATTACAAAATCGTTTGCTAACATTATTACAAGATTCGGCTCCAACTGTGTACTCAATTAGATTTCCAGATCTGGGTTGAATTGGTTGCCATCGAATTGGTGTTGTTTGATATTGTCGAATACAATTATTGGCATTGCTGTACGAATCCATCCATGATGCAGAATCTGGCCATTCGTTGTTACTATCTAAGGCTCCGATAAGTAATTCCGGTTCTGAGTTACAATTCTGGAAGAATAAATGTTATTTTAAGGAATCGTGGTGTAAACGGGCTTATGAAGTTACCTTTTGTGACAGAAGAAGAGCAGCATACAAAATTGTTCCCGAATCAGAATTAAGCAAGTCAATGGGGAAACGAACGACAGCAGAAATTGTTGGATTACTTGCTTCAAAGGGATCCACCTTCGCCGAGCTGATGTCTTCTATTTTATCAGGAACTAAAATAATAAAATTAAGTTATTTTTTAGAATATTTTTTTCGTTTTACGTTGTTTTTTAGGAAATGTTCCCTCCCACCTAAAGGGCACAAAAAATCACTTCATTTCATATTTTTTTTTTTCTTATTTTAACTTAACCTATGATGCCACGCCGCGCCGCCGCCCTATGTTTTTTTTATCAAACTTTTAATTTATAGTTTTTCAACATTAAGAATAATGTTCCCGTTCTGACCTCTAGCTACTTCTGCTTTGAACCAACTAAGCTAATTGCTAAAATCAACAAATCTTATAAATTCCGGATTTACTTTCGATTACTTAGTTTTTAGGCGTCTGCGTCTGGAGCCATGCCGCGAAACTATTTTTAATTGTAGGAAGGGTCTCCAATATTCAGACATAAACTTTTTTTTAATAACCACGTAAATTGGCAACTTATTGGCTGAACTCTTAAGCAAAAAAGTGCGCACTTTTATCATTTACAGAACACTAGAATGCCGAATTTTTTAATTCAGAATTTTGAAATATATTTATAAACAGAATTTTGTTTTTCTTTTCAAAATTTTAGAATAGATTTTAGATTTGGAATGCAGAATTTTGTAGTCTAAATTTTGGCACTGACAGATTGATGGTCCAGATAACTGAATTAACCCAAAGATTTACCTTTATGGCCGGCAACCCCATGCTATTCATGCGCAAACTGTTTTTTAGACACTATCTCGAAAACTACATACCACTTATCTGGTTATATGTACATATATGAGGCTTTTTTTAAACATTTCGTCACGAATTTTTGTTTGAAAACAGCAAATTCCAATGCGAAACCTTTACGAAACTGTCGCAACAACAAATTGTTGCCAATCATATCAATGTGCTGTTATTGTTGTTTCATTGTCGTATCCGAATGTTTCTCATTGTACTGGACAAGCCTTTAATATTGTAAATATTTTGTTATTCATATTCTACTACTTACTTCCAGCTGGAGATTGAAAAGTCAGTAATTTAGGTTCACTTTTCTCCAGAACATCCTTATTTCGAACCGATATATACACTTTATAATCATATTCTGGATTCAATTGTGTCTCATTATATGTCATCCAACCTGTTCCATCATAAATTGGCTCTACTCGCCGTACAAATTGAACTGAAATATGATCTTCTCGTGTACCTCGAAAATCCAACACAAACTCATTGATTTCTCCATTAGACTTGCATGGCATTTCCCAACTTAATACAACATTTGCTTTGAAACTTGTTGAATTGACATCTGGGCCGTTGATTGAAATGACTTTTAAATTAATCAAAGGATCAGATACTATAATGATTAAAATAATATTTAAAAAAAAAAATGTGAAATATTTAAACTTAGTTAATTTCTATGTACTCACTTGATGGCATTGTTCTCTCTAACATTGGCAATGTGAATTCACCAACTCCATATTCATTTTGTGCAGCTATTTGAACACTGTAATATGAATATGGTTGAAGTGCAGAAAATTCAGCCTCCGAACGTGATGTCTCCGTAGAAATTGGTTCGGAGGACTGAATTTTGCACTGTGACGGAATATAGTAAGCTGGTTGCATTTGACGGAAGAACAACATAAAGACGTTGATGTTGCCATTAGGATAAACTGGCAGATCCCATTGGAAACGTATTAGATTGGTGGTGAGGGATTTTACACTAACATTTGTTGGTATTCCAGGATCTGCAATATAATAAATTTTGTGTGTCGATGTATTTTAGAGCATTAAAGCAAAAGATTGTGAACTTTGTTTTACTTACAATATTTATCAGTGGTAAAAACACGTGGCGTATAATTTGACCATCCAGCTGTGTTGTAAAAATCCGCCTTACAAACATAATCCGTATATGGAGACAGTGGTGCCATTGTGGCCTTGAAACTGACATCTCCCAAGCTACCTTCGACATATTTTACTACACTCTAAAATAAAACACCAAAAACCTTTATCCAAAAAAAAAAAAAAAAAAAAAAACAATACCAAATTATTTCCCTAGCTGTATTTTACTTACCGTATATTGAACATTCTTCGAAGTCTCACATATAAAACGGGCAAAAAAAGTTTGACATTTATTGGTCAAATAATCATTATCATTAACCCTAGCACTCAGTTCAATGCTGTGACTCTGTATGAGAGTCGATTGAAAAGGATCTGGTGGTGCAGCTACCATTGGTGAAGTTATTTGTTCAATATGCTCTGGAATGCCATCTTTTTTCTTCGATTTCGTATATGGAATTATTTGCACTGTATAAACTTGACAAGAAACAAGATTATTTATGACAATTTCTGATTCGTTGGTTTCTTTGTTAAAAATTGAAATGTTACTATCGGCCCAAGCTGAAATTCTATAGCCTTCTAAGCATAATTCGGAAAATGCCGGGGGGTCCCATGTTAGAAATAGTTCTTTGGGCTTAGCATCAACCCTGACATTTTTAATTTGTGTAGGTTCTATGGTGAAATAAACAAATTTGCAAGTCAAAATTTTTGGATCGATTAAAAAAAATTTACACAAAAATCTTACTATCTTGTTCAAGAACGATACTGGAATTAATTTCAGTTCCAGGAAATCCATTATGGCCAATTGGTTGAACTGAAATATTATATTCGCCGCATGGATCAAGGTCGTTAAAACCGACTTCTGTGTCTTTTGTAATAATTCTATAGATTTGGTGAAATTTGGGTTCTTTTTGAATTGGTCCCAACATCATCACTTTGTAAATATCTACACATTTTTTATTTTGTTTTGGTAACTTCCAAACGATTGTGACTCCAGTGGAGTTGATTTTATGATTTCCGTAGGATATAAGTCCAGGCACTGTAAGAAAGTTTCATAGACAAATAAGTAGTAGTTTAGTTTTGAATAAATCGTAACTAATCTAAGTCTCTTCATTGCTGGTTTCACAAGATTTTTTTATTAAACATGAAAAAATGTTGAAAAATTTTCAAGTTACTTGAATCTTTTACATTATTAAATCCATTTTGAAAGATCTCTATGTTCACTTTTTAATAAATCGAGAAATTCAAAGGTAAAATTATAAATTTTGTGATAATTTTAGAAAAATAATTAAAAATTTCAAATTATAAGCTTATGGTATATTACTCCAGTAATTTTCTACATCAGACCTTGTGTCAGATCTGTTAGTTCTCATTTCTTGCTGATGAGATGTTTATTATGTTAAGCTGATGTTAAATCAAATTTTTTGACCTTGAGCGCAACTTTTGTAAAACATCCAAGATCCAACCAATAGTTTCCAAGATACAACTTTTCAAAATATATCTAGCAATAAAAAATATATAACTGCAAGTAGCAGTAAGACAACAATCTTCCTATTCTTCATTTACCAGCGATTTTCATAATCTCAAGGGCGACTAGACTGATTCACACTAAGGCTCGCCACTTGTGGGGTTCCGCAGCTGGCCTCAGCAACCGTTGACAGGTCTCCCGGTTTTGGATCATTCTATGCATGAGGCCAACTAAATGCAGGCGTCGTTGCATTTGTTTCATCCAGTAGTTTTTGCATCTGCCGTTATTCCATAAAAAAAATTTGGGTCGTCGTGTGTCTTTTGAATAGCATTCTCGGGAAATCTTTTTAGAACAAGTTGGTCGTGCTGAGAAAATGGAAAGTAACGAGATTTATCTATCTATGTAGGCCACTGTTTAAAGTCCAAGAGACTTGTTGTTATAAATTTTGTGGCGGTATCGTTTGATAGCCTGTATTTTTAAAACTGTTTGTTCCTCTGAAATGGGCTTGAGCTTAAATTTGAAAAATTTAGTTACTTTGAGTCCGGTAAACAAAGTTTATAATCAGAAACTAGTTTTTAATGGCTACAACCACCCATTACTTAAAAAAGCGCGAGAATATCGTGGCCCCAGCAATAAAGGTAACCTGTATAGGTATCGGCTGTAAATTACCACAAAAAAGGAATACCAAACATTACATACATTGTTCTGGTGATGTAAATGAGTTTATCTCTGATTTAGCATTTGATAAATCATTAATATAAAAAATCAATCCATATTCCTCGCAACCATCAAGTTTTTCAATAGTGAATTCTTTTATGTTGGCATCTGTGATATTACTATCGCTCCATTTGCATTCTGTATTTTAAAAGAAATAAAACTGTATTAATTTTTTTTTTACATAAAAAGAAAATATATTATTTAAGTTCTTACCATCATCTTTTGGTTTTTTATTGGGTAAAAATCCAAATAGTTTTCTATTAAATTCTTCAATGCATTCAAGTGTTGACCATTTAAGAAAATAATAATTAATGCATGTTTTATATTTCGGAGGTACCCATGTAACTTTAACAGCATCTTTTTCAAGGGGTTCAAATCTTATATTTGTCACATGGTCAGGCTCTAAAACAAATTTCATTTATTAGTCAAAATGGGCAAACTGCATTATTTAAAATCCAAAAAAATCCAACAAAAAGATTTAACTGAATAAGGAAATTGCCAAATATTTCTAATACAAAAAAGTTGATATGTCAAATTTCAGTTTTCAAGCCTAAAAACTAAATTTCAAAAAAACTTAACTAGGTGTTGAATTTTCGGAAAAAACATTATTTATATTCATAGACCCGAAAAATATTTTTATCCAAAATTTTGAAATATGAATTATTATTTAATTATTTTATTACACTTCTATCAAACAAATTTTGAGAAATCTGAGAAAACTGAGAAGTAAAATGCTCTTCGTCGCATCGTTTCAAAATTTCAGATATCAAAAAATTGACAAGAGTATAAATATTTTTTGGCTTAGTGTGGAAAGGTCTTAAAGCAATTTTACTTCAAAAAAAAAATTAATAAAGATTTACTTTACCAGCATATTCGGTTTCAACTTCAGTTTTAAGTGGATCACCAACAACTGTTCCATTAATATCTGTTGTTTTAAGTTGAATTTTATGGTTCTGACATGGATTCAAACCGTCAATCACAATAGTATCCTTGTCATTTTGAAGTTCATTTTTAAATTCCTTGTTCGGTGATTTGGCTGTTATTTCAAAATATGAAACGCATGATCGATTAAATGTTTTCCATTTAATTGACAAATTATATTGACCGGGCACAGCTTCAAGGTCTTCAACACCAGGTACTGCACAAAAAAAAAATTACAGAAAATTTTTTAAAAGATGCAATCAAAAAAAGATAACTCACTTGCATATGTTGTATTAACATCCAATGATTGATCTATGTTATTGTTCGAATCATCTTCGTCAGCTAAAGCCAGAACAAGAGTTGCAAAGTAAGTAGTACAAGGGTCAAGTCCGTCACTATATTTATAGAAAAAAATATTAAATTTAACAAAACTTGATTGTGTATTAATTACCAAGTATTGGTCCCATTGACGGCTCCTTGCATATTCGCACTTTTACAAGTAACTCCTTTAAGAGCATAGCTTTCATTTCGTACAAAGAATTCTATTTTATTTGTTGATGCTTCGTATTCTATTTGATAGGGGGTATCAGTGTCCGCGGTTGAAGTAATCTTACAAATTATTAATACTATAGAAATCACTGTTAGGAAAAGTGAGTTCCATTGTTTAATATGGTTTAACATTTTTAAAGTTCTTGTCACATTATTATCGCTAGGTTAGTTTCGAAAACAAAAATAGTTTATTTGTTAGGTTAATGTTTTGTTTTTGTTTGTTTTCATTTTTAGATCGATTTTCCATGGTAAAATCAATTAAAAGAAATAATATCAATTAACAACTCAAGAACTTACTCTATGAAAAATGCAGTCATTAAAAGGTAATACGCATCAGGAATAATTCCTACACCCAATTTCATTTAATAAATAAAAATTTCCATTATATAAAAGAAGATAACAATTAATCTTCCGATTATAATTTGATTTATTTTAGAGCATTATTGTAATAATTCAAAAGTTTTTGGTATAAGTCTTAATAATTTTTGGGTAAAATAATGATTTAAACAAAAATTGGGAACTTGGAGATAAATTAAAAACAAACAGAACTTCGGTTCAATGATAAAATGAAATAGTAGTTTTTATCATAAAATTTATTAAGCTACATATGTACTTTATTTACACAAAATGTTAATTCTCGATATGAAAACAAATTAGCGATAGTTAGTAAATAACAGTTCAATCATACATTTTTGACAGAAGTTTCCACGCATATTAGACACACGACTGATAAAAAACTTTTCACCTCATTTATCATAGAACCGGAATAACCCCACAGGTCTGAGACGGACAATTTGCAACAATCGATTGGAATCACTTTATTATAGGTAAGTTGTTTTTTAATGGAATACCTATATCTACATATAACCTACACTAAATAAACTCTTGATGATATTGCTTTTAATAAATTTAATCGACAGTTAATCAAAATGGGCATTACAAAATTTTTCACAATTTTTTGTACCATATAAGTAGGGGCCCATATAATATTGCATGATAAGCTAGAATTATAAAAATCGATTAATTTTACTTATACACTTTTTATGAATCAATAAAAGCTGAGGATAAAAGACAAAAAAAAAACCTGAGAATATTCACATCAAGTCATTTTTTATTTTTAAATTCGGTGTAAAAAAATGTACCTATAGGGTAAAGAAATAAATGTAGTTTTCAAATTATTTGTTTCGATAGAAATTACTGGGAAAATATTTTGATTGGGGTGCACACAGGAACTTGACACAGGAAATCAGTGGTTAAAACTATCTGTTTTTAAACAAAATATTGTTTATAGTTGTAATTACATTTTTATGTACTCGAAAATACTAAATTTTTAAATACCATCATGTCCAGAACTGCACCAGTAGTGGATCCAAGGGAGTGGCTATAAGTACTTAACCCCCCCCCCCCCCCAGCCGGCCCTTAAAAAAAAAACACCAATCGAAAAAAAGATTATAAAAAGTATCCGATCTGACGGTGGTTGTATCAATACAAAATTGTAAGAGTGTCCTATTTTCTTGCAATGCCAAAGTTTTACACATTTGCACTATTGTTGTACCCCTATTACACCATAGTATTTGATAACTCATTCTTATTGTCAGCCGATATTTGTTTGTGAAATTTAGGCAGTTTATATGTACAATGTAACTGCAGATAAGAAAAGTGCGTTAACTATATATTGTTTAAAAATAAAATTATTATATTGTTTAAAATAAAATTTAACTAGGCTTGTTGTAAGAGCCGGGAATACCTCAACCTAGTTCCCGCACTGTAAAATTGTCACCAGTTACAAAATTTTCGGTTGCATTTTACAAAACATGTTTTTTTATAGAATGGTAAGATTGATCTAAAAATTGTTAATTTAACATTTATTTAACATCAATTTAACAATTTTCGTCCGAAGTAGCAATTATACGAATCTTAACCGCAAGCAATGCACTGAAAAACAAAAGATCGGCTTTATTTGACGGTACATCATCAACAAATGAGCTTCTGAACCCACAATAATAATTAAGAAAGCTAAAGAAACGTCAAATTGCTTTGATATTTAAAGTGGGGTTAGACAGGGCTGCATATTTACACCAATATTGTTGTTGTTGGTAATTAGAGATGTACTGCAGGCAGCTTTGTAGACTGGAAAAGAAGAAATTTAGTGGAATCTTTTATAGGACCATGGATCTCCATCAAATGGCAACAAGGGTTTAGAAAGAAGCAGAAATCATTGAGCTAAAGATTAACAGTAACTTGTTTCTCCATAAGAAAAATTTAAAATCACCGAATATTTTGTTTTAATCCAAATTTGTTTGTGGCGATTTAATAATTCGTGAGGAAAATTGCAAGCCACCAAGTATTTTTTCTTACTACCCCAAAGGAATGTGAGACTCGATAAAGAAAAAAGAGAATTAATAACTTCTCCAAAATGTTGTTTTATTATTTTTTATCAAAACTACGAGTAAAAGACTCAAAAATTATCAAATTATGATAATACGTAGCCATTTTTAACATAAAAGCAAAGCTCGTTCAATGTAGTCATGTATTCAATTTTGTAGACCAGTCCACTCTGTAACTTTCTCTGAACTTACACTTTGTTCACCATCAGTACTGTTAAGTGAGTAGTTTACCATTGTTTGTCATTTTTAAAGCTATAATTGTTATACACATAATGCCATATGCAAAAACAATGATTTCAATCTTTTTACTCACTTTTCTGAGAATTTTTCTAGAATGATATGCAAAAAAAAAGAAATTCGGAGACTTCACTTAGATGATCACAATTATTGTTTGAAACACTTTCATTTTCACTTTCAGAAGACATTTTTCCGTCTTTTACTTCGACTTACCACACAAAAACTATACAGCTTTAATTACACAGGTCGACAAAAAAATTATTTTTTTTTGTTTCTGTGTTGAAGTGGCGATTTTCTCAATCCTGGTATTGAATTCTATATAACTGCATCTTATTTTTTTTTTTAAGTTTGTTTCTGCACCTATTACAATGATAAATAAATATTATGGGTTTTCAACCAACTCTAAGGTTTAAGTGTTCTCGGCAAGAGTAAGATAACTGTAGCGCTAAGAAATGATAACGGTTTTTGTAGAACACTTCTACAAGTATTTTTTTACTATGACAAGGGGGGTCTATTTCCCCCCGTTTGGGCGGGAGGGGCAAATTCATTAAAAAATCTACTAAAAATGGAAAAAAAAATATTAAAAAATAACGGTAATACCTACAATTAAGTATTATACTTTTTTTTAAAGATAATACTCTATTCTATTACCCAATTTTTAAATCAAGCAAAATCTATGCATAGTTTTTGAAAAAACTAGTTTCAAACTCAAAATTTGATCAAAATTAATTTTTTTTTCGCAAAAAATCAATTCGGGTGCTTCCGCCGTCTTACCTTTTGAGTTTACCGGTATATAACCAATGACATTTTTGTAGAAGAGAGTTGGGGCAATAATTTTGTAGTACATTGTTTTTTGATGTTTTGAAATTTTTCATCATCTTTTGCATTTAAAAGAACAAAAATAAAATTGAAATTTTCTTTCAATCAACTTTTTTATATTGAAGGCGTGGCCCCACCCCCATGGGTTCTACACAGAATGTAGCCTCAAGTCTCATGGTAATTTTAAGCCCTTAACCTTGAGGATCGAACGAGTAAAATCAAAGTTATGATTTATTTAGTTAATTAATATCAATTTTTATCAGTTATCTCCCTTTAATCCATAATATCAAAATTCTAGCTATAAAAACAAACTTTTTCAGGTAAAATTTTTTTATAATTAGTAAGTGATGTAGGAGCAACAAGAAAATCATATCAAGAACCCAGAAACAAAAATAGTGTTGACCTGTGTTATTCATACGAAGAGCTTTGAGATCTTTATCATTCCATCGAGTCAGAACTGTAGTGAGTGAACTCTTTTTTTTTTTTGCATATGAAACTGAGTCCGAGTTTTACTCTGCTCTATAGATCTCTTATACGAGTTCAAGCTCATCAGCTCTGACTCTGAGATCTTTCTCATCTTTTAACATATGACCCATATCATATCAAGCAATTAAGTGACTTGTTATTTTTAGAACCTGTTCCAACTCCTGAAGAAAGTTTGTTTGCATATTTTATTAGAGTTGTATCATGTATCTTGAGTGGAAGGTTTATTTTTACTACTCATTGCAAGTAGATATCATAAAATGTATAGACATATTTAATGATCCGTCATAAATCAACTAACATATCAATATAACGTACCTAATAAGTCGTTTTTATTGATTATTATTATTTTGCATTCTAAGCACCTACATCATGATTGACATTTTTATATGCCTTGTTAACACTTCAAGAATTTTTCAGTTTTAAAATATTTTTTTCTTAATGTTTGATTGCTGTTTTTTTTTTCAAACAATAACTTTTTAGAGCCGTTTGCTGTTTTGAAACTTAAATATGTACGTCCTACTTAAACTCGGTGCCATGCAATTAAGTCAAAACGATTTTGGCCTTTTTTTAACTTTCGAAAGTGCAATAAAATTAGTATATGACAGATATTCAAAAACGATGATTATAAGATGCAAAAGAAGCTTTGCAAACGTCGAACGTCGAACCTCGAATCTACTGTTTCCTCTTGACGAACATGTCATACTCTGGTATCAATGATCAACTTAACTTTTGAAGTTGGATTTCAGAAGAGGCCCTTAAATACATATTGTTTGTTTATACCAACGTATTACAATGATATTTTCGAACAATTAATCACTGTTTTCTCTCTTGAGTTAGTTCAAACTTGCTTGGTCTTTTTGCTTTTAATAAACTACTTTAAGTGCTTAAAACATTGCTTTAAATTCAAACAGAAAGAAATAATTGGCTTATCATACAAAATCTTAAGTTCATAGTTGTCTAGCCTTTGATAGGTGAGTAAAAAAGATAAATAAAAAGTATGGGTTTTTTTCTGCTAATAGAAATTCGTCACGAATTGTTCTGTCTGCAAGCTGTAAGTGTCTCTGAATATTGTTGAAGTAACTGCCATAAAACAACGAAATGGCATAGATAAAAATTGGTAGAAAATGCAATTAAATAAAAAAGTGCGTATACGCCCCAGTACTTACACCTTAGCTGTCTTTTTAATAAAATTGCTTGGATAAAATTTTTTCAACTGACCATTTGCAAGGTTTTTACTTTTTTAAGGAATTCATAAAAAAATAAAAAAAAGAGTTCCCCCTTTTAAGGAACTTTTGATTTCACAGTAATGAAAATAATTTCCAATTATTCCAGTTTTACAGGCTTTTTGTCTTAACTGTTGAAAATTTTAAACGAAATTGTGATTTTAACGTTTGTCCTTTTATTTAAAGCATTAAATATTGTTTTGGTTCAAATTAGGTGCATGATAGAGTTCCACGAGTCAAACACTGCGAAACAGAGTCCGAAATTAACTCAAATTAGGAGACAATTAAAGCAATTATGTGGAACAAAAAATAATAATATTTTTATGGGAAAGTTGAGCGCTCATGAACGCCTCGCCATGAAAACTACTACATATCTTTTGTACGAAAAAAAAAAATGGGTGCTTAAAGGATGCTTAAATCCAAGTTGATCATGAAACCTTAACCTATGGTAATCTCTTGCCTTACAATGGTCTGACTATATGCATGTACATGTCAATTACATATTTTAAAAACAGACAACACATTTCATAGAAAATCGGACTCTGAAGGCTTAGACCCATTTCACACAAACAGTTTGCTGTCGGAACTGGTTAACCCTTTGCCAGCTAACTGTGAAATGGGTCTAAGGATCGCTTCGAGACCTTTGTAAGCAAGCATCGAATTTAAATAGAAGTCTATCCGAAATCTTATCTCAATCTTTACATCAAACTTTATTTTGCAATTCAACCATATAGTCATATAGTCATTTTAATTTTGATACAAATCATAAATTTAACTTTTTATTAATTGATGCAATGGAATTATAATTTAACCAACATTCATTTCCAATATCGTAAATCATGTAAACAAGAATAATAATTGTATTTATAAAAAAACGATAAGATTGTATAAACAAAGAATTTGCGTAGGTAACTTTTTATGAATTTTCAATAAATGTTCGTATCTATTTATCTCGACGAATCTATTGTTTTCTGAAAGTAAACGAAATAAATATTTTAAATTTAACATAGGGAGCGAACGAAATCTCTACGGTCAACGATAAGAAGAGATTTTTTTTTGACATTCCTTCGTCTCACACAGCGCCATCGATGAAGAGAGCCAAACCGAAGCAAAATTTTTACCGGATGAAAAATTGATCCATGGCCATATAGATTTTTGCTAATGCGTGCAATAATTTTTGTCGATTATTTTCAAAAAGAAAGAACAATAAACAGAGAACTTTTCTTGACAGCACGCTTCTATTGGTGATGAGTTCATTTTTAAATTACTTCCTCTTAAATCCATCCTATTTACCATATTATGCCCCTCAGATTATTGTCGGTTTCCAAACTTGAAAAACTACCTAGTAAACAATTCACCAAAAATAAAGACGTAGAGATTACACTTTAGTTATTAAATAATAAAACTAACTTTCCAATAAGCATTTTTCAGTAAATTTCGTTTATTTTGACACCTCATTCATAAAAATTAGTAAAAAGGACTACTGAAAGAATAGATTTGATTCTTCAAAAATGTTCTGGGTCTTCTTTGTTAGGCCGGGTACTTCTGAGACCGCCCTCGTACATACATACATACATATATTGATTTCCAACAAATAAAACATTTTCAACTTGGAAATAGAAAAATTAGAAAAAAAAATATCATACATTTCAACATCTGAAAGACCGAAAATTGTGTTATCTTCTCAATTAAAAGAACAAGATTAATTACAAGCATGAATCAAAATAAGGAACATAAGCGTTTGGTTTTTATGATAATTTATAAATTTCACACCATCATCATTTTTTTTTTGAATACCGGAACGCACACTCATCGATTTATAAGTAGGGGTCTAAGTACTTTATTATGCGGGGATTATTTACTTTATCACAAAAGTCTTATCACTTCAACCTGCGATTAATTATATTTCTCAATTAACTAAATGGATAAAAACAAATAAGTACCACAACTACGAGAATGCTCACACCAAAACAACGTAATGTAGGTATCCATAAAAAAGCTTCAATATAATATCTGTAGAATTGTATATATTTTAGCAGTTGATGCATTATTGAATTTATTGATAAGCTCTTTTGAAAACAGGTGGCAAGGTGGCATGTAGTTCCATTCCATAATGCAAGAAGTTCCGGAGGAGGCGAGAAGTTATCGTTCTCGCAAGGCTGATATTTGTTGTTTTTTTTTTTTAATTATAACGAACAATGGTAGTTTAATAACGGCAATTGCATTCTAGTAAGTAATTCACTCATTCTTATCACCGGTGATAAATTACAAATAAAAAACAAAAACAACAAGCAATAAGCAACGAATGATAAAACACAGAACCTAAGATTTTGTACATATAAGCTTGTAGATCGGAAATTATGTTGTTCTATATTCTGTTGACTAGAAGCAAAAACACACTCTTTTTAATCAATGATTTCTGTAAAAAAAATTTATCACATTTTTTTTTTTTTTTTCGAAAAACACGAACACACTCATAAATTCACTTGGGTGATCCAAAAACTATTCAAAACTTATTTGTATTTGTATTTTTTTTATCATTTTTTTTTCTATCTACAATTCTACATATAAATAAAGTAGGTTGGTACTTGAGTTGTAATTTGAATTTTATGTATAACCATTACATTTTATTTAAAAAACAATTGAATATATGCCGAATTCAGATGGCATTTGGCAGGATTGAATGCTTTGATGCTTTGAGATCAACTTGCAGTAAACGGAAAATATTTAATTTAAAAATAACACGATACCCAACAACAACAATCTCTTATTAACTGCTATATACGTTCGCTTTTGACAGTCACTCGAATACTAACTGATATTTCGATATTTCATTGAAAGTAAAAACCAAAACCATTATACCATTGATAAGAAAAAAAAAATAATATTATTATTATTTTATTTTTATTATTCCTTTAGGTTGACGATATGATATATGTACGTACATATAGGACTGAAGGGGTGAAATCATTCGTAGATTAGTTTTCATTCGAAAAAGACAGTAAATGCTATTTAATTTTATTAACTTTAATGAATACCTATTTTAAACTTCTATTTTGTATAATATAGGGTTCAAAAGAAAAGTCGTTAAATTTGATAGGAGTATATTTTACAGTAGTATTTTAGCAGGTGAGTTTTTAATTGTTTTATGGTATACCTACCTAACAAGTTGTCTGTAGTAAAAATTAATCAATGTAGCAATCGATAGGTATAACAGTGGCGTCGATGGGAATAATTTCAAAAAAGAGGCTGGGTGCGACCCACACTGATAACTTCCCATTTGTGATCTTGAAAACTTTATATTTAGTTTTTTTTCAAATAACCAAATTTTCTGCGAAACAAACTTTAGCTGTTAAATTCAAACAATCATTATTTTAAGAATGAAAAGCATTTTAATTATTTAAAGAGATTTACGAAATGCACATATATTATAGAGATTGAATACCTAATGGCAAAGTCAATATCATTGCTCGTTTTCAAGATGATGACAAATTTAACAACTTTTTAGTTTATTTTTTTTTTCATATTTTTTGTCAAAAACTGTCAATTAGATATTTATCAAAATTTAACCTTTCATAAAAAATTGTACTATGTATAAAATAAAATATTTTAGAAGGCACAATCGTTGTTCGTTCTCAGGATATTCGAGCTGAAATACAATTGTAACTACTTTTCTTTAGAATTTTTTTTTTTTTGATTTTTTGTTAAAAAACTGTCCATTCAATATTTGTCAAGATTTTATCAGTTGCTAACAATTATGTTATGTAGAAAATAAAACAAACAAGAAGTCAATATCGTTACCCGTTTTTGAGAAATTTGAGTAGAAAGACAATTTATACCAATTTTTGGTAGAATTTTTTGTAGTTTTTAATTTTTTGTAAAAAAACTGTCCATGGAATTTTTTTGAAATTTTCACCAGTAGTCAAAAACAACATTTTTCGTAAAATAAAATAATTTTAAAGTTAATATCGTTTTTTCATCCAAGGATATTCGAGTTATAAAAATTTTTTTTTTAGTTTTTTTGATTTTAAAAAATAACGGTATATTGATTTTTTTCCAATTTCATATCAAATTTGTATGACGTCATAATGTGTCGAATAAAATTTATTTCAAGTCATTAGCATTATTTGTTCGTGAGATATTTGAGCCCAACCAAAATTTTCACTTCTTTTTTAAACTGCTATAGTAAAAAAACAACTGATTGAATATTAATAAACGCCCTTTCAGCTTCTTTCGAAGTTATTATCTGTAAAACAAAATTTATTTCAAGTCGATATCTCAACTCGTTCTTGAGATATCGACGACGAAAAATGGTATCAGAACGTACGGACGTACGAACGTACGAACGTACGAACGTACGAACGTACGAACGTACGTACACACGGTCACACAGACATCTCTCTAAAAATGATTGATATAGGCTCTAGGGACCTTGAAACGTCGAGAAATGTCAAAAATTTCAATTTGACAAATCGGACCGATTACAATAACTCCCTATGGGAAGTTAAAAATGACACAAAATTGAATCTCCTGCAAATATAAATTTAATCAGCATTTTTTTTTTTCAATTTGAAATTTAAAGGCCGAATTATTCGCACAAAAATATACAGAATATGTGGGATATTATTACAAAAGTGCTTACGCTTGCAAACTTTCTGTCCTTGAGCCCTGTCTAACCATTACGTAATTTGTTTTCTGAAAAAAGAGAAGAAAAATCAAACGATTCCGGCAATTCAGTGTTAACAACTTTTTGTGGTCCGATTTTGGTAAACAAAAATTACACCTGGTAGAACTAAAAACTATATACTATCCTATTCGATGGATTATTTGCAGGGAATCAAGCTGCTTAACCCATCTAAAGAGTGTTCCGGAGTGATTAAAACCAGCCTCTTTTTTCTCTTTAATTGGATACTTCGTTCTACACAACTTTGTTTTTTTTTTTTAATTAATTGGTCACTTGTAGGAGTATTATTGTAATAAAATACCGCTATACGGTCACGAATTGCCTTACCGTCAATCCGGGATCTCTAATTTATTCCTTTTTAGCGGATCAGAATAATTAGATAGATCCTCGTTGATGCTCTGATTGAAAACATAGGTAGTGAATAAGTATATTTTACTAAATAAACGAATTTACATTGCTGCAGCGAGTGGAATAAATAAGTGGAAGATAAAAGATACACACGTTAAGGGCTATAAAAAAGAAGAGAGCAAGTTTATTCAGCTGTCGCACTTTTTATGCCATTTTTTAACGTATAGATAAGGCGAATTCACCAATGCCAAAAAATGGCGACTGGTATAATAGCGCCAGCTTTCGAATTGGTCGTGTTTTTTTTTTGGTGTTTTTACATCGGCTACTCTGACACGACCATCTTGACCTGAGATAATTTGTATGACTCTTCCCATGAGCCACCTTTGAGGGGGTATAAGCTTTTCTCGTGGATAATGACGAGACGTCCACAACTGGCTCAGGAGTTGCTTTAAGAGATGTCCCAATGAGAAGATGTGCAGGTGTGCCTTTGAAGTCGTTGAAATCGGTAGACATTGAAACGATGGGCCTGGAGTTCATTATAGCCTCGATCTCCACCAGCGCTGTCGACAGTTCTTCAAAGGATATCTTTGCACTTCTTAGGCTGCTGTACATGTAGGTGGCCTTTTGCTACTTTTAAAGCCGTTTCCCAAATTCCACAAAAGTGGGGTGCCCTGGGGGTATAAAATGGAAGTTTATTTTGGCATTGGAACAAAATTTTACAATATTTTCTTGATTAGGATTGTTAGACAACATATCCCATAGTTCCCTAAGTTTTGACTGAACGCTGAAACGGCTTCTAGGTGCACTGCTTTCAACAGAAAACAAACAAAAACAGCAGCATAGGTTTTGTACGGAACCTTGCCTCGAATTTTACAGTAGGTGTTAACTGCACCACAGAAGTCCACCCCACAACATAAAAATGGTCGAGATGGGGTCAACCTTTCTGCAGGCAAATTTCTCATAACCTGCTCGAACAACTAAGGCCTATACCTTGTACAATGTGGACATTTTCTAACTATTTGTCTCGCTATCTCCCAAACATTGACCATCCATAATCTTTTTCTAGTTATAGCGACAAGATTTTTTGGGCCAGCATGAAAATTTGAGTAATGAATATGCTCAACGAGTGTTTTGCTAAATGTGCAATCCTTTGACAATAACAAAGGGTGCTTACTTCCTTCTGGTATGCCTGCGTGCTTCAACGTCCACCCACTTTCAACAAACAAAGTCCGTGCCTGTGTTCAATGAACGTACTCAAAGATTTTATAGATCCCTTTATAGGCGTGTTTGACTCTATAGCTTCGATTTTCTTTGCAAAGTACTTTCTTTGCATCACGTTCATTATAACGTGAAGAGCAAATTCCAGTTTGTCACCAGTTATGTATTTACCTGGAATTGGGATTCTCCATACTCGTAAATTCATGAACCTGACAACGTATGCGAAAATTCTAACGATTTTTGTATATGTACTAAATCTTTGTATAGTTTGAAGAAAGTGGTTATTGTTATTTTGCTGAAAATGTAAAAAAGTTTTTCTTTTCTTCAATGAAAGCTCTTCTAAATGCAGAAGAATTTCATTTGTGGAAGGCCAATTTGCTTCTATAGCAAAAATCCTGGACCTCTAAATTATATCGAAGTTTTCAACTCTTATATGGTGCGTCCTCTAGAGATAATGTCTGCAGGATTTTCATGTGTTGGGACATGCTTCCAAACGACTTATTGTCTCGTATTTTCTTGGATTTCTGCAACTCTATTTCCAATAAATGTGTTCACCTTCGGAGAATGCGTGGATATCCAGTGCAACACAATTGCAGAATCTGTCCAAAGAAAAACATGTGTGTACTTTTTGTCCAAAACCTTTTGAATTTTCAACTAAAGTTTTGACAGAAGAGCTCTAAGCGCGGTTTGTGACTATTGATTCTAAAGTATCTATGCTTCTAAGATATATACAGTATTTGTAGGCCTTCATAAATGCATCTACATCTACTATGTACTTGGTAGCTTTGTTTTATTTCCAAAAACACAAACCCAGGAACAGAAAGATTTTGAAAGAAGGTCATTCAAGAACTGCTGCCACTCGGAGTCGACTATTTGTGACACGCATGCATCCCAGTCCACTTTGTCTTTCCAAAGTTGCTGTGAAATTATCTTAGCTCGAATAATCATAGGGCTAAGTCCATCCATTGGATCGAAGAGAGACAATTATAGAGAAAGAATTGATTTCTTTGTACATTTGTTTTACGTTCGAGTTGGCTTATATACAAAATACTGAAAACGTCAGCGGGAGGGTTCCAAGCAATCCCTAACGTACATGTGAAATTTGAATCCGTTAAACGTATATCCTTTTGCTTGTTTCTGTTATTAATGGAGGATAATTGATATTGGTGTTGAGCTGATAAGTTTGCATAGGCGTGCATTTTCTCTCAATAAGATAAAATGCAATCTCCATTGCTTTGGATGTACTAAAATTTTTCGATACATCTTTACGATGCCGGCAGTTAAAGCGATCTGCCGGAAACAATCCAACCCAAAGCAGTTTAACTCTTATCTGCTAACTCCAAATTCGTAGGTGGATTCCAGTTATTCACATTGAGTGCTGCTTCTAGTTGATACCCAGTGATAGTTGGTGCAATTAACAATTACAAAGAAACCTCAAATTCAAAGTGTACTTTGATGTAATTGTGGATCGAGTGAGATATTTTGTTTGCGTTTCTGTTTTTCCTATTCCCACAACATCAACGTTCAGTTTCTGTTTTTTGAGACAGAGCGAGTGTGCGAATTTTTTATTGACAAAATTGACTCGAGAATCAGAATCAAGAAGAATCCTACCCAATTGGAAGGCTCCTGACGAATCCTTTACAAGAACTAACGCGGTTGTTAAGATGACTTGACGTAGTCCTCCAGCTACGATCCTTCTCCAATGCGGAGTGCGCTGCAGCCGACGCACTTTGCACGGATGTGTCTGTGGATTGGGGCCTATGCAAGAGCCTATGATGTGGTTGATTACAAATTTTACACTTGTATAGCGAGGGACATTTCAACAAATTGTAACCCTTTCCCAGACAATTCAAGCAAAGGCCTAATTTCTTCACCTTTGAAAATTGTATGATGACAGAAAGCTCAATAAAATCTTTACAACCTTTTGTGGAATGATTTCTGTGTTGAGAAAATGTTCAAGTGGGTTGACTAGCAGCAAAAGAAGTTTGAGGATGATGCGATGGGATGAAAATGAAATCCGAATGAAATCCGCGACTTCATAAGCCTTGGCTGTACCTAAACGCCTGATCACACAAACACTATAGTAAATAATTGAATTTTTCTATTTTAGTAAGACTACAAACATTTTCGACGAGATTAATAAATGAGTTTATAAAGTTTTTGGAGTCGGAGTAATTTCGGACTGCGGATTCATGAAACCAGTTGAATATGTTAGTTTTATATTTAAGACGATGGAAAAGCTTCTGCTTACACCTAGGGGTGGTGGAAAGTAACGCTTACAATTAAGGGAAGTTGCCCCCCCCCCCCGTTATGCCTACTCGCCTGTCGATTAAGAGCCCACAGCCCGGATCTTAAGAAAAGTTACTAAACTTATTAATGATAATAAAGCGATTCTACCACCTCGGCGTTTAATTCCTTCTTGCACCCAACCACCAAAATTGTATGTGCTGTCAAAAATTTACAAAGAAGGGTATCCGATGCGACCAATTCTAAGTCAAATAAATAGTTGACGTTTTCATTTTCAAACCTTTAATTCGGTCGAAAGAATATCATACTCGTATAAAGGATTCTTCCCACTTTGTATAGATTCTTGGTAGCTTAAAACTCGATGAGAATAAGTCATGGTGAGTTTTACAAAATTTCCCATGAGAGTAGCTCAACTTCCGGCATTAAAGACAAATATATGCCGCTTTTAGAGTTCTGTTTCTCATCAGGATGTTGCGATGGGCATTAGCTCCCCTTGTTACAGATTTTTGGATGGCGTATTTTGAAAAAAAAAGCCCTGAGCAATTTCGCAGGAAAACCTAAAATATAATTGATACGTTTTGCATTCTAAAAAGATCCATTATAGTGAGTTTCTTGGAACATCTTAACTCACAACATCCAAAAATCAGATTCACAATGAAAAAAGAAAAAAACAATTCCATTGCTTTTTTGATGTAAAAGTGACAAGGCGAATGGATGGAACATTGGGGCCAGTGGCGTAGCTACCAAGAGACTAGGCGGGACAGTGCCCCGGGCCCTCAAGCTCAGGGGGCCCTCGAATCCTTACCAGAAAATCTCAATCGAACTCAACTTTTGAAAATGTCTCCCATTTTCAAAACAAATATGGCAGGTGGCAACTCGAGTTTAATAATGCACTGTAATAAAAGGTTACTGCAGTCAAACGATTCTCGTTTAGCTCGAATCATCTATACGTCTGGATACCGCGAAATGCGCATGACCGTTAAACCAAGTACCACGTCGTGGGTTTGAAAATGTTTCTTGAGCCAAGCGACATATTTTTGAATGAACGACTCAATGACATTAAATTGAGTTCTATTTACTCTATTCAAATTCTCTATGACATTTGTTTTAAGTAGGGTAAAAAGTTCATTAAAAATCACACTATTTCTTTCAAACAAAATTATGATTAAATTGAATTAAATACATTGTAATGGATATAAAATTTATTTGAGAATCTTGAAAAAAAAACATTACTCGCTGTGGGAACCGAACCCATAGGTACCATATGTGCGATACGCCGAGCTCTTCCACTAGAGCAATAAAAAATAGTAATTAATAAACATATATGAATTGACTTACATACATATATTCAAATAGATATACGCATATTTGAAACTATATTATACTCCTGAAACAACTGAAAAACATTTTTGAACTGAGTATTTATTATAATTACTTCAATCATAACAAATACTCGTATATACTTTAAAACTGTTTTTAACTGTCTCAAATACTTGAACGTGTGTTGTAACGACATTAGAGCTTTCATGCGACTGCACGTGTTTCTTGGTTCAAGAAACATGAAGTTCTTGAGTCAAACTGCTTAAAATTGAATGAAACGAAATTGATTTTATTTAACGATGAATCGGCCAAACTCCTATAAGGAGTTTGTCTTCAGAAGCAAATTTTTACAGTGTGGCAACTCAGTTGTGAGAAATTTCAAAGTTATAAAAAGGGAATTCCCTAAATTATTTGTGTGGGTTGACAGTGTTATTAATGTTTTAATCAATTTGTCGGATATCAATTATCTGCATATTATTATTTATCGAACTTCGAGTCAAGATTTTTTTCGAGAATGGTTAAAAGGTAATGTATCAGGAGTAAGTAAGCGTATGTCAATAAATTTTTTGTACTGGTCCATACAAAAGTTCAATTTTATTTGACTATAGGGGCATTTCACGTGAAGCGGACAACGAAAAAAGTGATGGGTCTTGGAATTGGTTCATTTTTGGTTTATGTAAACTTCTTTTTGTTCTTAATCTAAATAATATTGGAGTTATGGGTTTTCAAAGTTTCGACATGCTATGCGGGTAAGGGTTTTCTTAAAAAATACTGATAAATTAAATTGAGCATTAAAAAAATAATTTCAATGGTGGAATATATAGTAAATTAGATGTCCTTTTTATTCATAAAATTTAAACCGGAAATTGATTTTTTTTTCTTATAGAAAACCGGAAGTTAACATTTCAAATTGAATTTTTGTCAAGTTAGCCATTTTTAATATTTTTTGTTTTGGTCTCATTTTTAAGCCTAAATCTCAGAAATACTACATGCCAAGTTTCAGAGTGGGATATCCATACGTTTAGAAGATACAGCATTTTAAGTGCGAGAAATACCTGCAAAACCAGAATTTTGTATGGAAAACACGTGATTTTAACACTCAAATCTAGTTTTGAGTACGTAAGACCTTTTTGATATTTTTTATCTTTCTTCACAATCTTTTAAATACAATACTAAAACTACTTGCCAAGTTTCAGATTGAGATCTCAATTCGTTTAGAAGATACACAATTTTTTGTGCGTGTAATACCGTGAAAAATAGAAGTCACATGCGTTAGGTAGGGGGCCGTCCATTAATTACGTGATGTTTTTTTGTCATTTTTTAAACCGTCAAATGTGGTAACACTGGCGGGGATTCCCCAACGACGTCTTGACCTTGAATCGTTTTATTGCCAAATACCTACACCAAGTATTAAAATAATTGTAATTTATGTTGTTAGTGTTTAATAGTTTTCTAACCTGTCCATGCACGAAAAAGAGCTGATGATAAAGTTGCTTAGCACTTTTAAAGTATTTGTATATTAACTTCCCATAGGGAGTTATTGTAATCGGTCCAATTTGTCAAATTGAAATTTTTGACATTTCTCGACGTTTCAAGGTCCCTAGAGCCTATATCAATCATTTTTAGAGAGATGTCTGTGTGTGCGTGTATACGTACGTTCGTACGTCCGTACGTTCTGGTACCATTTTTCGTCGTCGATATCTCAAGAACGAGTAGAGATATCGACTTGAAATAAATTTTGTTTTATAGATAATAACTTCGAAAGAAGCTGAAAGGGCGTTTATTAATATTCAATCAGTTGTTTTTTTTACTATAGCAGTTTAAAAAAAAGTGAAAATTTTGGTTGGACTCAAATATCTCACGAAAAAATAATGCTATTGACTTGAAATAAATTTTATTCGACACATTATGACGTCATACAAATTTGATATGAATTTGGAAAAAAATCAATATACCGTTATTTTTTAAAATCAAAAAAACTAAAAAAAAAATTTTTATAACTCCAATATCCTTAGATGGAAAAACGATATTAACTTTAAAATAATTTTATTTTACGAAAAATGTTGTTTTTGACTACTGGTGAAAATTTAAAAAAAAATTAAATGGACCGGTTTCTTACAAAAAATTAAAAACTACAAAATATTCTACCAAAAATTTTTATAAATTGCCTTTCGACTCAAATTTCTCAAAAACGGGTGACGATATTGACTTCTTGTTTGTTTTATTTTCTACATAACATAATTGTTAGCAACTGATAAAATTTTGACAAATATTGAATGAGCAGTTTTTTAACAAAAAATCAAAAACTGTTAAAAATTCTAAAGAAAAGTAGTTACAATTGTATTTCAGCTCGAATATCCTGAGAACGAACAATGATATTGACTTTGCCATTAGGTATTTAATTTTATACATAATAAATTTTTTTACAGCGGGTATATATTTGACATATACTTAACTGACATTTTAAACAAAAATTTAAACAGAACTAAGAAAATTCCACTAAACGCGTGTAAGTTTACCTCCTGGGTCACGTGGAAACAACTTATACATCAACAATCTCTATAATATATGTACATTTCGTAAATCTCTTTAAATAATTAAAATGCTTTTCAATATTAAAATAATGATTGTTTGAATTTAACAGCTAAAGTTTGTTTCGCAGAAAATTTGGTTATTTGAAAATACTAAATATAAAGTTTTCAAGATCACAAATGGGAAGTTATCAGTGTGGGTCGCACTCAGCCTCTTTTTGGTAATGATTTTACTTCAAAAAACCTTACCAGTTTTGATAGCAGTGGGCCCCACTATTTTATTTGCCCCAGGGCTTTAGGTTACCTAGTTACGCCACTGATTGGGGCACACAGTCTATCGCAAAGATAAAAAAAAGAGGCTGGGTGCGACCCACACTGATAACTTCCCACTTGTGATCTTGAAAACTTTATATTTAGTTTTTTTCAAATAACCAAATTTTCTGCGAAACAAACTTTAGCTGTTAAATTCAAACAATCATTATTTTAAGATTGAAAAGCATTTTAATTATTTAAAGAGATTTACGAAATGCACATCATATATTATAGAGATCAAATACCTAATGGCAAAGTCAATATCATTGCTCGTTCTCAAGATATTCGAGTCGAAAAACCAATTTTACCACTTTTTAGTTTATTTTTTTTTTATATTTTTTGTCAAAAACTGTCAATTAGATATTTGTCAAAATGTAACCTTTCATTAAAAATTGTACTATGTATAAAATAAAATATTTTAGAAGGCACAATCGTTGTTCGTTCTCAGGATATTCGAGCTGAAATACAATTGTAACTACTTTTCTTTAGAATTTTTAACAGTTTCCATTCAATATTTGTCAAAATTTTATCAGTTGCTAATAATTATGTTATGTAGAAAATAAAATAAACAAGAAGTCAATATCGTTACCCGTTTATGAGAAATTTGAAGCGAAAGACAATTTATAACAATTTTTGGTAGAATTTTTTGTAGTTTTTAATTTTTTGTAAAAAAAATTGTCCATTGAATTTTTTTAAATTTTCACCAGTAGTCAAAAACAACAATTTTCGTAAAATAAAATTATTTTAAAGTTAATATCGTTTTTCCATCTAAGCATATTCGAGTTATACAAATTTTTTTTTTAGTTTTTTTGATTTTAAAAAATAACGGTATATTGATTTTTTTCCAATTTCATATCAAATTTGTATGACGTCATATTGTGTCGAATAAAATTTATTTCAAGTCAATAGCGTTATTTTTTCGTGAGATATTTGAGCCCAACCAAAATTTTCACTTCTTTTTTAAACTGCTATAGTAAAAAAACAACTGATTGAATATTAATAAACGCCCTTTCAGCTTCTTTCGAAGTTATTATCTGTAAAATAAAATTTATTTCAATTCGATATCTCTACTCGTTCTTGAGATATCGACAACGAAAAATGGTACCAGAACGTACGGACGTACGGACGTACGAACGTACGTACACACGCACACACAGACATCTCTCTAAAAATGATTGATATAGGCTTTAGGGACCTTGAAACGTCGAGAAATGTCAAAAATTTCAATTTGACAAATCGGACCGATTACAATAACTCTCCTATGGGAAGTTAAAAACCACATAGATAAGGAGATAATTTCAAATACTTCTTGGAAATGGAGGTTATATGGAAGACCTTTCCTATCATTGAAGCAACAACCTTGCACCTTTTCTATCAAGGTACCAAGATCTTATTTATTTCAATTTTTAGCTGTGTTCTCAAATTGATAAAAATTAAAAGAAATAGTATATAAGTAGAGCATTGTGAGGGTAGAATTCAGTATACTTTTTTACACCATCAAATCAGTCCATCACTAAAAAAGACCAAAAAAATAAAATGCAGTTAAAAGTTTTAATCATTTGTTTTGTCACGTTTCTGTGTTCGGCAAATGCATTATGTCCACTTTTGGATTTAGGATTCTGTCTATTCCTCGGTATAGGCTGCCCTCGGCATGGCAATGAACCTAGAAAGGAACCAGCAGAATCACATTATACTCCTAGTTCTCGTAGTTCTAGTTATGAAAATAGATATTAATTTTCAATCACTTATGTATAATGTATATCCATTACACGAATATCGACTGTTGAAAACTAAAATGTTTAAATTTAAATGTATGTAAATGTAAATGTAAATGTGTTGAATAAAAAGATATGATAAAAATGTTATGTTTTGAATTCCTTGGTAAATAAAATTAAAATCATGCGAATATATTGGATTGCAATCTCAAGTCATGAACAGGGATGTCATATAGGAAATATCCGTCTGCCAAAATGAACAAATGAATTTTAATATTTTAGCTTATAACATATCAGGATTAAAAAATAAATTACTTTTTGCTAACTTTTTTAATTATTTACAAAATTTTGATATAATTATACTATTAGAAACATTTATTGAATTAGGTAAAGAATATGAATTTTCCAACTATTTTAGTAAATTTAATGTAAAGTGGATTCCAGCCGTAAGAAATCATCGTTTTGGGCGTGCAAGTGGAGGAATTATGTGCGGAATTAAAAACGATCTGGCGGGCAAAATAGCATATTTTAAAAACACTGGAGATGATTTAGAGATAGAAATAAAAACAGGGAATCTTATTTTAAAAATTATACCAGTTTACATTAACTGTAACAATTGGACAGCTGATCTCAATAAATTGCACGATCGTTTAAGAAATGAAAACAATGAGAACATAATGTTAATGGGTGATTTCAACGGTAGAATCGGAATGCATCAAAATTCTTTATCTCCGTTTATCAATTTGCCAACGAGAGAAAAAAGAAATAGTAAGGATGCAATGTCTAACGGAAACGTAAGAAAACTCGCTGAGTTTTTTGAAGATTATGGGTTGATGGTCATGAATGGAATTACAAATAGTGATAACATGGGTGAGCTTTCATTTATAGGAGGTCAAGGGTCATCTTTAATAGATTATTGTGTCGTCAGAGGAAAATGGATAGACATGATCTCAGATTTTCAGATACAAACTGAATGTTTTTCGGCTCACTTACCAATTGTGGTCTTTTGCCAAGCATATCTCACTAATCCAACCGAAAATGAAATAATTTATCCCATTATGAAGTGGAGACCAAATTACATCCGTCAATATCAATCCTCTTTAGACGAAAAAATACGGGGCTTGCAAGACTCAGCAGAAGATAATGTTTCCGAAACTTACCTTGGACTTCAAGAAATGATAAAAGAATCAGCATGAAATATACCTTCCCAAACAAAACGGTTTCGAAACCCCTGGTTCGATGGTGAATGCTTTAAGCTCAGAAAAAGATGCTATAGCCTACTCAATGTTTTTAGGCGAACAAATTCAGAATTTTTCAAATACCAGTATTTAGTATGCAATAGAAAGTTTAAAAAGATGTGTATGGAGAAAAAAGGACAACATTATTGCAATCTTGGAGTACTGCTGGAAACATGCAAAAACGCGAAGGAATTTTGGAAAAATGTCCGCAAAATCGCCGGAATTCAGAACGTTACGAGGGTCTCTGCAGACTTAAATTCGCTTGCATTACATTTTTCAAACTTATTGCAAGAAGAGTCTGGTCAGGTGTCTTTTCAGTATGCAATGCCATTTACAGTCGATGAAGAGCTTGATAAACAAATTGAACTAGACGAAATAAACAATGCGCTAATCAGATCAAAAACCAATAAAGCAGCTCGAGATGACGGGATTCCTGCAGAGTTTTTCAAATATGCCCCTGAATCATTCAAGATAAAGCTGAAAAATGCATTCAATATGATGTATGATCGCTGTGAAATACCAGAAAACTTTAAGAAAGCTCTGATTTTCCCTATATTTAAAAAAGGTGATAGCTTAGATCCTGAAAACTATAGAGGCATATCCTTTTTAAATTCCGGAAGGAAATTATTTTCTGACATTATGAACAGCAGAGTAATAAAATGGGTTGAAACTAATAATTGTTTGAGTGAGTTCCAAGCTGGATTCAGAGTTGGTTTCTCAACTTTAGATCAAATTTTTGTGTTAACTTCTATAGCGAGACATTTTATAAACAGCAAAAAGAAATTATTCACAGTTTTTGTCGATTTTAAAGCAGCTTTCCATAAAGTCAACCGCAACAGTCTTATATATAAGATGTCAACTATAGGTCTTTCATATAAGTTCGTACGGATGTATGCTGAAGTCCTTAAAGATACATTTGGCCAGGTATATAGTGGAAGTAAAAAATCGGATCAGTTTAAGACCACTGCTGGTGTTCCTCAAGGCTGTATATTGAGTCCACTCATTTTTGCTCTGTTCATTGACGACTTGGTAAATCATTTATCTGGGGGAGCAAACTTTACAGGTACGAAGGTAAAAATTCTCTTATACGCCGATGATCTTGTCCTTCTGGCTGAAACACCACATGCATTACAGCTAATGATAAATCAGTTAGCAAACTACTGTAAAATATGGGATCTTAAGATTAACCTTTCGAAAACGAAGACAATGATTTTTGGCAAATCTAGAGTTCGAACTGCTACAGAACGGTGGACACTCAATAATGAGGTTTTGGAAACTGTAACTGAATTCAAATACCTAGGAGTAACCCTGTCTTCAAATTTAAACTTCAATAATCATATCAAAGAGAAATGTACCAAGGCAAAAATTGCAATCAACTCGATGTGGAGTAAGTTTTTCGGAGTCACAAAAATTAGTCCTGTAGCAAAGTACAAAGTTTTTAACGGTGTGGTCAACTCATGTCTATGTTACGGAAGCGCAGTTTACGGATACAAGGAGATTGAAGAATTTGAAAAACTTCAGCTATATTTTTTAAAAAGATTGTTTAATCTGCCAAGTAACGTCCCGACATATGCTATTTATGTAGAATCAGGAATTGAAAACATTTTTACAAGAAATTTAAAAGCATGTTGTGACTATATCTTAAGAAAAATTAACCAAGAAGATTTCAATTTACAAAAAAGGACTATGTTGAAATTATTCAGATCAAGATCTGGGGTGTTTTCGGAATTGTATCGTTTAGCTGATGTGCACCATTTATCGTTAAATCTACAAGAGAACAGACCTGAGGAATGGATTGCAATTTGATTGCAACGGTAGACGAAAATTTGTTTTTAAATAATACAAACAGAGCAAGGATATCAGTAACCCGAGAAACCTATAAGAACCTGTCACATAATTTAGGTCCCGAAAATTATTTCCATGTTAAATTTTCAACTCATGACATTAGCAATATTTTTCGAGCGAGAACGGAAACACTTAAACTCAACTTCATGCCCTACAGATTAGATCTACAAAGTAATTGCAGTTTATGTAACATGAACATAAAAGAAGACGTAATTCATTTCTTAGGCCAATGTCCTATTCTTCGAGAATTTCGACGAATATATTTTTCGAAAAATACTCTATCTATAAATGAAATTTACGATGTTTTAAACGGTCTCTACGGTTGGAAAAAGCTAGCAATTTACTGCAGGAATGCCATGAATTATAGGAATAGTTTTATGTAAAACGAAAAACTAAATTGTTGTAATTCAAATTTTAAACTAATATTATTTTATGAAAATATTTATAAAACTACTTACCCATTTCAAAATTAAATTTTAACTAAGAAACGTTCAATCTGGCAGACGGCAAACAAGCCATGTCATAATTTTTTTATATCTACCAAAATTGTAAAACCAAATTATAATAGAAATAAAATAAATAATAATATATAATAATAAATAATAATATTGGATGATCCATTATATCTTCGAATATAAATAAATCGATATGGATTCCACTGACAAGTGTGTTATACTCCTGTCTGTTTTATTTTCAGGTATTCGTTTGTCCTTTTTAAATTAAATAAGACCGTGAAATATAAGCCCGCGATTGAGTTTGTATGGTGAAAAATAGCGATCTGATTTAATTTTTAAAATTAAAATAGGCCACGCCACGATTGAAAAATGAAATAATACCGCGTGGTCTAACTTCAGTTTTTCATGGTGGCCGTGTAAGAGCATGGCATTATTTCATTTAACCATAGCGGCCTGTTTCCATCATCGCAGCTTTTTAAACCAGTAAACACAAAAGTTGTTTGAAACAATGATCCATATAAGTAGATCATCGAACATCCGTGTTTCAAATGAATTACAACAATAACATTAATGATCTTTGTATTGACATTATTTTAGTACTCTTGTGAAGAGGAACGAACGATGTGACCTCTGCTGAGATGAACGTTATCTACATGAAGTGGAGACATATTGGATAAACAGTATCTATTAAAAATGAGCTTTAAGCAAAGAACAAAACGTAGAGAAGGATGCATACAACTGGAATGGAAATGTATGGGAGTATCAGGAAATAAAACTACTTTTGTCTTTTTACTTATCATCTCTGGATGTATAACTACATAATATGTAGATACCTTAAATCACACTGAAGCTTATCCGCCATTTTCTCGTAGGCACTGTCAAATCATAAAAAGAGCTCCTCGGCCATCTTCTGGTAAAGGTGGCTCCAAACGACAAATATGCTCGCCGAACATTCTCATTTGCGTTTTCCCCTACAACGCGAACACATTTTGCGAACATTCATTTCGTTCCGATTCTCCAAAGAATAAACATCATGTGCGATAAAGAAGCGCAAGTAGTTGAGTTTATTTTTATTACACGATACGCACTCAACGAAATTCATAGCAAAATTGAGATTTGCTCGCGAACATGGCACTACACGGCGAATAACAAACCGTTCGCGAACTAGCCCCTACACGACGAATATATACCGAACGAGCAAGTTCGACGAGTGTGTTTGTTTGTTAAGCAAAACTCCAAGACACAAAAAAATATTTCACTTTCTGTTGTAAAAAAGGTCCAATGTTAGGTATCTAGTTATAAAGCTTAGCTTCATTTCATTTACTTTTCGTCAAAAGGGGTAATAATTGCAAAAGTGAAAAATAAAATAAAAAGATTTGCTGTGTGTGAATTTTTTAGCAAAATGTGTTTAATCGATTATTTCAGGTTGATGTAAAAACTCATGAATGTTTTCGTTTTTCATGTCTGAGACGAGGTTTTTTTGGTAGGTAATTGACGGAATAGAACAAATACTTTGAAGAAAAACGAGATCAATTGAATTATCAAATAAATTATATTATTTTATTAAAAATTATTGGTTTGTTCTTTTTTTTTGGAATCCGATACAATTCAAAACTAATATTTAATTTTCTTCCTATACTAGATTCAAAACGATGGAGCGGATACCATGGTATTTTTCTTAACGCTTTATTACAACTGATCATTTGTTCTTAAAATAAGTTATACAATAGCTGTTTCTGTATACCTATGTTATACATATTTTAAAACTGTAACTGTAACATGAAACGTCAAATATGATGAATATACTCTATAATTAATTGGCAATATTTTATTGACCGCACAGGTTTCAAGACGGGATATAAGCTATGCTGTTAATTATAATTTAAGCCGATTTAACCAAAACCCAGGTAGAACTCATTGGATAGCCGCAAAGAGTGTGACAGATAGAGTTGGTAAAATTTTAAAAACATATGAAGTAAATCCATATTTATACAACCAAAAAAGTTAAAAAACTATCTTTCGGCATTAAAGGATCAATTTCCCCTCCAAACACCTTCGTATGTTGGACAAACGCAAAGAAGTATTGCTTCACGTTTGAAAGAGCACATCAGTGCGGTGAGCAAAAAGCAACGGGAAAAGTCGGCAACTTGTGAGCGCATCTTGGACATTAAATTGAACCTCACTGGATTCTTATTAAATTACATACATATATAATTTATTTATTTGTTATTTCAGTCTGCAGCTTTTTTTCAAAATTTTTCTTCCATTCCATCAATTACCCATCAAAAATAAAAAAAAACGTCTTCTCGTCGCGTCTTTTTTTTATTAGGTAAAATTTTATATTTTGTTGCATTCAAATATAACATTAAAACTCCATTCAAGAACTCAAGGCCTAGATAAGATTGGTACAGAAGCTTCATGAATCATGAACATACATCCGTATATTTTCGTGTTTAATATTGGCAATTCAAATGGGAAAAACTTTTGCAATTCGAAAAAACCACAGAAAAGGAGATAATTTCAAATACTTCTTGGAAATGGAGGTTATATGGAAGACCTTTCCTATCATTGAAGCAACAACCTTACACCTTTTCTATCAAGGTACCAAGATCTTATTTATTTCAACTTTTAGCTGTGTTCTCAAATTGCTAAAAATTAAAAGAAATAGTATATAAGTAGAGCATTGTGAAGGTAGAATTCAGTATACTTTTTTACACCATCAGATCAGCCCATCACTAAAAAAGACCAAAAAATAAAATGCAGTTAAAAGTTTTAATCATTTGTTTTGCCACGTTACTGTGTTGGTGTTCGGCAAATGCATTATGTCCAATTATTTATAAGGGCTGTCCTCACTATCGCAGTGAACCTAGAAATGAACCAGCAGCATCAGATTATACTCCTAGTTCTAGTTATAATAATAGATATTAATTTTCAATCACTTATGTATGTATAATGTAGGTATATCCATGACACGAATATCGACTGTTGAAAACTAAAATGTTTAAATTTAAATGTATGCAAATGTAAATGTAAATGTGTTGAATAAAAAGATATGATAAAAATGTTATGTTTTGAATTCCTTGGTAAATAAAATTAAAATCATGCGAAATATATTGGATGATCCATTATATCTTCGAATATAAATAAATCGATATGGATTCCACTGACAAGTGTGTTATACTCCTGTCTGTTTTATTTTCAGGTATTCGTTTGTCCTTTTTAAATTAAATGAGACCGTGAAATATAAGCCCGCGATTGAGTTTATATGGTGAAAAATAGCGATCTGATTTAATTTTTAAAATTAAATTAGGCCACGCCACGATTGAAAAATGAAATAATACCGCGTGGTCTAACTTCAGTTTTTCATGGTGGCCGTATAAGAGCATGGCATTATTTCATTTAACCATAGCGGCCTGTTTCCATCAACGCAGCTTTTTAAACCAGTAAACACAGAATTCATTAAAGTTGTTTGAAACAATGATCCATATAAGTAGATCATCGAACATAAATAACATTAATGATCTTTGTATTGACATTATTTTAGTACTCTTGTGAAGAGGAACGAACGATGTGACCTCTGCTGAGATGAACGTTATCTACATGAAGTGAAGACATATTGGAAAACAGTATCTATTAAAAATGAGCTTTAAGCAAAGAACAAAACGTAGAGAAGGATGCATACAACTGGAATGGAAATGTATGGGAGTATCAGGAAATAAAACTACTTTTGTCTTTTTACTTATCATCTCTGGATGTATAACTACATAATATGTAGATACCTTAAATCACACTGAAGCTTATCCGCCATTTTCTCGTAGGCACTGTCAAATCATAAAAAGAGCTCCTCGGCCATCTTCTGGTAAAGGTGGCTCCAAACGACAAATATGCTCGCCGAACATTCTCATTTGCGTTTTCCCCTACAACGCGAACACATTTTGCGAACATTCATTTCGTTCCGATTCTCCAAAGAATAAACATCATGTGCGATAAAGAAGCGCAAGTAGTTGAGTTTATTTTTATTACACGATACGCACTCAACGAAATTCATAGCAAAATTGAGATTTGCTCGCGAACATGGCACTACACGGCGAATAACAAACCGTTCGCGAACTAGCCCCTACACGACGAATATATACCGAACGAGCAAGTTCGACGAGTGTGTTTGTTTGTTAAGCAAAACTCCAAGACACAAAAAAATATTTCACTTTCTGTTGTAAAAAAGGTCCAATGTTAGGTATCTAGTTATAAAGCTTAGCTTCATTTCATTTACTTTTCGTCAAAAGGGGTAATAATTGCAAAAGTGAAAAATGAAATAAGAAGATTTGCTGTGTGTGAATTTTTTTAGCAAAATGTGTTTAATCGATTATTTCAGGTTGATGTAAAAACTCATGAATGTTTTCGTTTTTCATGTCTGAGACGAGGTTTTTTTTTGGTAGGTAATTGACGGAATAGAACAAATACTTTGAAGAAAAACGAGATCAATTGAATTATCAAATAAATCATATTATTTTATTAAAAATTATTGGTTTGTTCTTTTTTTTGGAATCCGATACAATTCAAAACTAATATTTAATTTTCTTCCTATACTAGATTCAAAACGATGGAGCGGATACCATGGTATTTTTCTTAACGCTTTATTACAACTGATCATTTGTTCTTAAAATAAGTTATACAATAGCTGTTTCTGTATACCTATGTTATACATATTTTAAAACTGTAACTGTAACATGAAACGTCAAATATGATGAATATACTCTATCTAGAATTAATTGGCAATATTTTATTTACCGCACAGGTTTCAAGACCGGATATAAGCTATGCTGTTAATTATTATTTAAGCCGATTTAACCAAAACCCAGGTAGAACTCATTGGATAGCCGCAAAGAGTGTGACAGATAGAGTTGGTAAAATTTCAAAAACATATGAAGTAAAATCCATATTTATACAACCAAAAAAGTTAAAAAACTATCTTTCGGCATTAAAGGATCAATTTCCCCTCCAAACACCTTCGTATGTTGGACAAACGCAAAGAAGTATTGCTTCACGTTTGAAAGAGCACATCAGTGCGGTGAGCAAAAAGCAACGGGAAAAGTCGGCAACTTGTGAGCGCATCTTGGACATTAAATTGAACCTCACTGGATTCTTATTAAATTACATACATATATAATTTATTTATTTGTTATTTCAGTCTGCAGCTTTTTTTCAAAATTTTTCTTCCATTCCATCAATTACCCATCAAAAATAAAAAAAAACGTCTTCTCGTCGCGTCTTTTTTTTATTAGGTAAAATTTTATATTTTGTTGCATTCAAATATAACATTAAAACTCCATTCAAGAACTCAAGGCCTAGATAAGATTGGTACAGAAGCTTCATGAATCATGAACATACATCCGTATATTTTCGTGTTTAATATTGGCAATTCAAATGGGAAAAACTTTTGCAATTCGAAAAAACCACAGAAAAGGAGATAATTTCAAATACTTCTTGGAAATGGAGGTTATATGGAAGACCTTTCCTATCATTGAAGCAACAACCTTACACCTTTTCTATCAAGGTACCAAGATCTTATTTATTTCAACTTTTAGCTGTGTTCTCAAATTGCTAAAAATTAAAAGAAATAGTATATAAGTAGAGCATTGTGAAGGTAGAATTCAGTATACTTTTTTACACCATCAGATCAGCCCATCACTAAAAAAGACCAAAAAATAAAATGCAGTTAAAAGTTTTAATCATTTGTTTTGCCACGTTACTGTGTTGGTGTTCGGCAAATGCATTATGTCCAATTATTTATAAGGGCTGTCCTCACTATCGCAGTGAACCTAGAAATGAACCAGCAGCATCAGATTATACTCCTAGTTCTAGTTATAATAATAGATATTAATTTTCAATCACTTATGTATGTATAATGTAGGTATATCCATGACACGAATATCGACTGTTGAAAACTAAAATGTTTAAATTTAAATGTATGCAAATGTAAATGTAAATGTGTTGAATAAAAAGATATGATAAAAATGTTATGTTTTGAATTCCTTGGTAAATAAAATTAAAATCATGCGAAATATATTGGATGATCCATTATATCTTCGAATATAAATAAATCGATATGGATTCCACTGACAAGTGTGTTATACTCCTGTCTGTTTTATTTTCAGGTATTCGTTTGTCCTTTTTAAATTAAATAAGACCGTGAAATATAAGCCCGCGATTGAGTTTGTATGGTGAAAAATAGCGATCTGATTTAATTTTTAAAATTAAATTAGGCCACGCCACGATTGAAAAATGAAATAATACCGCGTGGTCTAACTTCAGTTTTTCATGGTGGCCGTATAAGAGCATGGCATTATTTCATTTGACCATAGCGGCCTGTTTCCATCAACGCAGCTTTTTAAACCAGTAAACACAGAATTCTTTAAAGTTGTTTGAAACAATGATCCATATAAGTAGATCATCGAACATCAATAACATTAATGATCTTTGTATTGACATTATTTTAGTACTCTTGTGAAGAGGAACGAACGATGTGACCTCTGCTGAGATGAACGTTATCTACATGAAGTGAAGACATATTGGAAAACAGTATCTATTAAAAATGAGCTTTAAGCAAAGAACAAAACGTAGAGAAGGATGCATACAACTGGAATGGAAATGTATGGGAGTATCAGGAAATAAAACTACTTTTGTCTTTTTACTTATCATCTCTGGATGTATAACTACATAATATGTAGATACCTTAAATCACACTGAAGCTTATCCGCCATTTTCTCGTAGGCACTGTCAAATCATAAAAAGAGCTCCTCGGCCATCTTCTGGTAAAGGTGGCTCCAAACGACAAATATGCTCGCCGAACATTCTCATTTGCGTTTTCCCCTACAACGCGAACACATTTTGCGAACATTCATTTCGTTCCGATTCTCCAAAGAATAAACATCATGTGCGATAAAGAAGCGCAAGTAGTTGAGTTTATGATTATTATACGATACGCACTCAACGAAATTCATAGCAAAATTGAGATTTGCTCGCGAACATGGCACTACACGGCGAATAACAAACCGTTCGCGAACTAGCCCCTACACGACGAATATATACCGAGCACGAGCAAGTTCGACGAGTGTGTTTGTCGTTTAGGGCCACCTTAAGCAAAACTCCAAGACACAAAAAAATATTTCACTTTCTGTTGTAAAAAAGGTCCAATGTTAGGTATCTAGTTATAAAGCTTAGCTTCATTTCATTTACTTTTCGTCAAAAGGGGTAATAATTGCAAAAGTGAAAAATGAAATAAGAAGATTTGCTGTGTGTGAATTTTTTTAGCAAAATGTGTTTAATCGATTATTTCAGGTTGATGTAAAAACTCATGAATGTTTTCGTTTTTCATGTCTGAGACGAGGTTTTTTTGGTAGGTAATTGACGGAATAGAACAAATACTTTGAAGAAAAACGAGATCAATTGAATTATCAAATAAATTATATTATTTTATTAAAAATTATTGGTTTGTTCTTTTTTTTTGGAATCCGATACAATTCAAAACTAATATTTAATTTTCTTCCTATACTAGATTCAAAACGATGGAGCGGATACCATGGTATTTTTCTTAAATATTACAACTGATCATTTGTTCTTAAAATAAGTTATACAATAGCTGTTTCTGTATACCTATGTTATACATATTTTAAAACTGTAACTGTAACATGAAACGTCAAATATGATGAATATACTCTATCTAGAATTAATTGGCAATATTTTATTTACCGCACAGGTTTCAAGACCGGATATAAGCTATGCTGTTAATTATTATTTAAGCCGATTTAACCAAAACCCAGGTAGAACTCATTGGATAGCCGCAAAGAGTGTGACAGATAGAGTTGGTAAAATTTCAAAAACATATGAAGTAAAATCCATATTTATACAACCAAAAAAGTTAAAAAACTATCTTTCGGCATTAAAGGATCAATTTCCCCTCCAAACACCTTCGTATGTTGGACAAACGCAAAGAAGTATTGCTTCACGTTTGAAAGAGCACATCAGTGCGGTGAGCAAAAAGCAACGGGAAAAGTCGGCAACTTGTGAGCGCATCTTGGACATTAAATTGAACCTCACTGGATTCTTATTAAATTACATACATATATAATTTATTTATTTGTTATTTCAGTCTGCAGCTTTTTTTCAAAATTTTTCTTCCATTCCATCAATTACCCATCAAAAATAAAAAAAAACGTCTTCTCGTCGCGTCTTTTTTTTATTAGGTAAAATTTTATTTTTTGTTGCATTCAAATATTACATTAAAACTCCATTCAAGAACTCAAGGCCTAGATAAGATTGGTACAGAAGCTTCATGAATCATGAACAAACATCCGTATATTTTCGTGTTTAATGTTGGCAATTCAAATGGGAAAAACTTTTGCAATTCGAAAAAACCACAGAAAAGGAGATAATTTCAAATACTTCTTGGAAATGGAGGTTATATGGAAGACCTTTCCTATCATTGAAGCAACAACCTTGCACCTTTTCTATCAAGGTACCAAGATCTTATTTATTTCAACTTTTAGCTGTGTTCTCAAATTGCTAAAAATTAAAAGAAATAGTATATAAGTAGAGCATTGTGAAGGTAGAATTCAGTATACTTTTTTACACCATCAGATCAGCCCATCACTAAAAAAGACCAAAAAATAAAATGCAGTTAAAAGTTTTAATCATTTGTTTTGCCACTTTACTGTGTTGGTGTTCGGCAAATGCATTATGTCCAATTATTTATAAGGGCTGTCCTCACTATCGCAGTGAACCTAGAAATGAACCAGCAGCATCACATTATACTCCTAGTTCTAGTTATAATAATAGATATTAATTTTCAATCACTTATGTATGTATAATGTATATCCATGACACGAATATCGACTGTTGAAAACTAAAATGTTTAAATTTAAATGTATGCAAATGTAAATGTAAATGTGTTGAATAAAAAGATATGATAAAAATGTTATGTTTTGAATTCCTTGGTAAATAAAATTAAAATCATGCGAAATATATTGGATGATCCATTATATCTTCGAATATAAATAAATCGATATGGATTCCACTGACAAGTGTGTTATACTCCTGTCTGTTTTATTTTCAGGTATTCGTTTGTCCTTTTTAAATTAAATAAGACCGTGAAATATAAGCCCGCGATTGAGTTTGTATGGTGAAAAATAGCGATCTGATTTAATTTTTAAAATTAAATTAGGCCACGCCACGATTGAAAAATGAAATAATACCGCGTGGTCTAACTTCAGTTTTTCATGGTGGCCGTATAAGAGCATGGCATTATTTCATTTGACCATAGCGGCCTGTTTCCATCAACGCAGCTTTTTAAACCAGTAAACACAGAATTCTTTAAAGTTGTTTGAAACAATGATCCATATAAGTAGATCATCGAACATCAATAACATTAATGATCTTTGTATTGACATTATTTTAGTACTCTTGTGAAGAGGAACGAACGATGTGACCTCTGCTGAGATGAACGTTATCTACATGAAGTGAAGACATATTGGAAAACAGTATCTATTAAAAATGAGCTTTAAGCAAAGAACAAAACGTAGAGAAGGATGCATACAACTGGAATGGAAATGTATGGGAGTATCAGGAAATAAAACTACTTTTGTCTTTTTACTTATCATCTCTGGATGTATAACTACATAATATGTAGATACCTTAAATCACACTGAAGCTTATCCGCCATTTTCTCGTAGGCACTGTCAAATCATAAAAAGAGCTCCTCGGCCATCTTCTGGTAAAGGTGGCTCCAAACGACAAATATGCTCGCCGAACATTCTCATTTGCGTTTTCCCCTACAACGCGAACACATTTTGCGAACATTCATTTCGTTCCGATTCTCCAAAGAATAAACATCATGTGCGATAAAGAAGCGCAAGTAGTTGAGTTTATTTTTATTACACGATACGCACTCAACGAAATTCATAGCAAAATTGAGATTTGCTCGCGAACATGGCACTACACGGCGAATAACAAACCGTTCGCGAACTAGCCCCTACACGACGAATATATACCGAACGAGCAAGTTCGACGAGTGTGTTTGTTTGTTAAGCAAAACTCCAAGACACAAAAAAATATTTCACTTTCTGTTGTAAAAACGGTCCAATGTTAGGTATCTAGTTATAAAGCTTAGCTTCATTTCATTTACTTTTCGTCAAAAGGGGTAATAATTGCAAAAGTGAAAAATAAAATAAAAAGATTTGCTGTGTGTGAATTTTTTAGCAAAATGTGTTTAATCGATTATTTCAGGTTGATGTAAAAACTCATGAATGTTTTTCGTTTTTCATGTCTGAGACGAGGTTTTTTTTGGTAGGTAATTGACGGAATAGAACAAATACTTTGAAGAAAAACGAGATCAATTGAATTATCAAATAAATCATATTATCTTATTAAAAATTATTGGTTTGTTCTTTTTTTTGGAATCCGATACAATTCAAAACTAATATTTAATTTTCTTCCTATACTAGATTCAAAACGATGGAGCGGATACCATGGTATTTTTCTTAAATATTACAACTGATCATTTGTTCTTAAAATAAGTTATACAATAGCTGTTTCTGTATACCTATGTTATACATATTTTAAAACTGTAACTGTAACATGAAACGTCAAATATGATGAATATACTCTATCTAGAATTAATTGGCAATATTTTATTTACCGCACAGGTTTCAAGACGGGATATAAGCTATGCTGTTAATTATAATTTAAGCCGATTTAACCAAAACCCAGGTAGAACTCATTGGATAGCCGCAAAGAGTGTGACAGATAGAGTTGGTAAAATTTTAAAAACATATGAAGTAAAATCCATATTTATACAACCAAAAAAGTTAAAAAACTATCTTTCGGCATTAAAGGATCAATTTCCCCTCCAAACACCTTCGTATGTTGGACAAACGCAAAGAAGTATTGCTTCACGTTTGAAAGAGCACATCAGTGCGGTGAGCAAAAAGCAACGGGAAAAGTCGGCAACTTGTGAGCGCATCTTGGACATTAAATTGAACCTCACTGGATTCTTATTAAATTACATACATATATAATTTATTTATTTGTTATTTCAGTCTGCAGCTTTTTTTCAAAATTTTTCTTCCATTCCATCAATTACCCATCAAAAATAAAAAAAAACGTCTTCTCGTCGCGTCTTTTTTTTATTAGGTAAAATTTTATTTTTTGTTGCATTCAAATATTACATTAAAACTCCATTCAAGAACTCAAGGCCTAGATAAGATTGGTACAGAAGCTTCATGAATCATGAACAAACATCCGTATATTTTCGTGTTTAATGTTGGCAATTCAAATGGGAAAAACTTTTGCAATTCGAAAAAACCACAGAAAAGGAGATAATTTCAAATACTTCTTGGAAATGGAGGTTATATGGAAGACCTTTCCTATCATTGAAGCAACAACCTTGCACCTTTTCTATCAAGGTACCAAGATCTTATTTATTTCAACTTTTAGCTGTGTTCTCAAATTGCTAAAAATTAAAAGAAATAGTATATAAGTAGAGCATTGTGAAGGTAGAATTCAGTATACTTTTTTACACCATCAGATCAGCCCATCACTAAAAAAGACCAAAAAATAAAATGCAGTTAAAAGTTTTAATCATTTGTTTTGCCACTTTACTGTGTTGGTGTTCGGCAAATGCATTATGTCCAATTATTTATAAGGGCTGTCCTCACTATCGCAGTGAACCTAGAAATGAACCAGCAGCATCAGATTATACTCCTAGTTCTAGTTATAATAATAGATATTAATTTTCAATCACTTATGTATGTATAATGTATATCCATGACACGAATATCGACTGTTGAAAACTAAAATGTTTAAATTTAAATGTATGCAAATGTAAATGTAAATGTGTTGAATAAAAAGATATGATAAAAATGTTATGTTTTGAATTCCTTGGTAAATAAAATTAAAATCATGCGAAATATATTGGATGATCCATTATATCTTCGAATATAAATAAATCGATATGGATTCCACTGACAAGTGTGTTATACTCCTGTCTGTTTTATTTTCAGGTATTCGTTTGTCCTTTTTAAATTAAATAAGACCGTGAAATATAAGCCCGCGATTGAGTTTGTATGGTGAAAAATAGCGATCTGATTTAATTTTTAAAATTAAATTAGGCCACGCCACGATTGAAAAATGAAATAATACCACGTTCTCTAACTTCAGTTTTTCATGGTGGCCGTATAAGAGCATGGCATTATTTCATTTAACCATAGCGGCCTGTTTCCATCATCGCAGCTTTTTAAACCAGTAAACACAGAATTCATTAAAGTTGTTTGAAACAATGATCCATATAAGTAGATCATCGAACATCAATAACATTAATGATCTTTGTATTGACATTATTTTAGTACTCTTGTGAAGAGGAACGAACGATGTGACCTCTGCTGAGATGAACGTTATCTACATGAATTGGAGACATATTGGAAAACAGTATCTATTAAAAATGAGCTTTAAGCAAAGAACAAAACGTAGAGAAGGATGCATACAACTGGAATGGAAATGTATGGGAGTATCAGGAAATAAAACTACTTTTGTCTTTTTACTTATCATCTCTGGATGTATAACTACAATATGTAGATACCTTAAATCACACTGAAGCTTATCCGCCATTTTCTCGTAGGCACTGTCAAATCATAAAAAGAGCTCCTCGGCCATCTTCTGGTAAAGGTGGCTCCAAACGACAAATATGCTCGCCGAACATTCTCATTTGCGTTTTCCCCTACAACGCGAACACATTTTGCGAACATTCATTTCGTTCCGATTCTCCAAAGAATAAACATCATGTGCGATAAAGAAGCGCAAGTAGTTGAGTTTATGATTATTATACGATACGCACTCAACGAAATTCATAGCAAAATTGAGATTTGCTCGCGAACATGGCACTACACGGCGAATAACAAACCGTTCGCGAACTAGCCCCTACACGACGAATATATACCGAGCACGAGCAAGTTCGACGAGTGTGTTTGTCGTTTAGGGCCACCTTAAGCAAAACTCCAAGACACAAAAAAATATTTCACTTTCTGTTGTAAAAAAGGTCCAATGTTAGGTATCTAGTTATAAAGCTTAGCTTCATTTCATTTACTTTTCGTCAAAAGGGGTAATAATTGCAAAAGTGAAAAATGAAATAAGAAGATTTGCTGTGTGTGAATTTTTTTAGCAAAATGTGTTTAATCGATTATTTCAGGTTGATGTAAAAACTCATGAATGTTTTCGTTTTTCATGTCTGAGACGAGGTTTTTTTTTTGGTAGGTAATTGACGGAATAGAACAAATACTTTGAAGAAAAACGAGATCAATTGAATTATCAAATAAATCATATTATTTTATTAAAAATTATTGGTTTGTTCTTTTTTTTGGAATCCGATACAATTCAAAACTAATATTTAATTTTCTTCCTATACTAGATTCAAAACGATGGAGCGGATACCATGGTATTTTTCTTAACGCTTTATTACAACTGATCATTTGTTCTTAAAATAAGTTATACAATAGCTGTTTCTGTATACCTATGTTATACATATTTTAAAACTGTAACTGTAACATGAAACGTCAAATATGATGAATATACTCTATCTAGAATTAATTGGCAATATTTTATTTACCGCACAGGTTTCAAGACCGGATATAAGCTATGCTGTTAATTATTATTTAAGCCGATTTAACCAAAACCCAGGTAGAACTCATTGGATAGCCGCAAAGAGTGTGACAGATAGAGTTCGTAAAATTTTAAAAACATATGGAGTAAAATCCATATTTATACAACCAAAAAAGTTAAAAAACTATCTTTCGGCATTAAAGGATCAATTTCCCCTCCAAACACCTTCGTATGTTGGACAAACGCAAAGAAGTATTGCTTCACGTTTGAAAGAGCACATCAGTGCGGTGAGCAAAAAGCAACGAGAAAAGTCGGCAACTTGTGAGCGCATCTTGGACATTAAATTGAACCTCACTGGATTCTTATTAAATTACATACATATATAATTTATTTATTTGTTATTTCAGTCTGCAGCTTTTTTTCAAAATGTTTCTTCCATTCCATCAATTACCCATCAAAAATAAAAAAAAACGTCTTCTCGTCGCGTCTTTTTTTTATTAGGTAAAATTTTATTTTTTGTTGCATTCAAATATTACATTAAAACTCCATTCAAGAACTCAAGGCCTAGATAAGATTGGTACAGAAGCTTCATGAATCATGAACAAACATCCGTATATTTTCGTGTTTAATGTTGGCAATTCAAATGGGAAAAACTTTTGCAATTCGAAAAAACCACAGAAAAGGAGATAATTTCAAATACTTCTTGGAAATGGAGGTTATATGGAAGACCTTTCCTATCATTGAAGCAACAACCTTGCACCTTTTCTATCAAGGTACCAAGATCTTATTTATTTCAACTTTTAGCTGTGTTCTCAAATTGCTAAAAATTAAAAGAAATAGTATATAAGTAGAGCATTGTGAAGGTAGAATTCAGTATACTTTTTTACACCATCAGATCAGCCCATCACTAAAAAAGACCAAAAAATAAAATGCTGTTAAAAGTTTTAATCATTTGTTTTGCCACTTTACTGTGTTGGTGTTCGGCAAATGCATTATGTCCAATTATTTATAAGGGCTGTCCTCACTATCGCAGTGAACCTAGAAATGAACCAGCAGCATCACATTATACTCCTAGTTCTAGTTATAATAATAGATATTAATTTTCAATCACTTATGTATGTATAATGTATATCCATGACACGAATATCGACTGTTGAAAACTAAAATGTTTAAATTTAAATGTATGCAAATGTAAATGTAAATGTGTTGAATAAAAAGATATGATAAAAATGTTATGTTTTGAATTCCTTGGTAAATAAAATTAAAATCATGCGAAATATATTGGATGATCCATTATATCTTCGAATATAAATAAATCGATATGGATTCCACTGACAAGTGTGTTATACTCCTGTCTGTTTTATTTTCAGGTATTCGTTTGTCCTTTTTAAATTAAATAAGACCGTGAAATATAAGCCCGCGATTGAGTTTGTATGGTGAAAAATAGCGATCTGATTTAATTTTTAAAATTAAATTAGGCCACGCCACGATTGAAAAATGAAATAATACCACGTTCTCTAACTTCAGTTTTTCATGGTGGCCGTATAAGAGCATGGCCATTGTATATAAAACTTATAGTACTATCATCACGATGGTTTTTGTGTTGTGGGGTGTGGTCGTCTGAGGGCGCACTTGTATATACACAGAAACAGCAACCAGAAAATTAGTTAGGGGTGTGATCGCTAGGTGGCCGACGTGTGGAACGTGTTCATGAGAGTACTATGCAAATTCATATACAATGAGCATGGCATTATTTTATTTAACCATAGCGGCCTGTTTCCATCATCGCAGCTTTTTAAACCAGTAAACACAGAATTCATTAAAGTTGTTTGAAACAATGATCCATATAAGTAGATCATCGAACATCAATAACATTAATGATCTTTGTATTGACATTATTTTAGTACTCTTGTGAAGAGGAACGAACGATGTGACCTCTGCTGAGATGAACGTTATCTACATGAATTGGAGACATATTGGAAAACAGTATCTATTAAAAATGAGCTTTAAGCAAAGAACAAAACGTAGAGAAGGATGCATACAACTGGAATGGAAATGTATGGGAGTATCAGGAAATAAAACTACTTTTGTCTTTTTACTTATCATCTCTGGATGTATAACTACAATATGTAGATACCTTAAATCACACTGAAGCTTATCCGCCATTTTCTCGTAGGCACTGTCAAATCATAAAAAGAGCTCCTCGGCCATCTTCTGGTAAAGGTGGCTCCAAACGACAAATATGCTCGCCGAACATTCTCATTTGCGTTTTCCCCTACAACGCGAACACATTTTGCGAACATTCATTTCGTTCCGATTCTCCAAAGAATAAACATCATGTGCGATAAAGAAGCGCAAGTAGTTGAGTTTATTTTTATTACACGATACGCACTCAACGAAATTCATAGCAAAATTGAGATTTGCTCGCGAACATGGCACTACACGGCGAATAACAAACCGTTCGCGAACTAGCCCCTACACGACGAATATATACCGAACGAGCAAGTTCGACGAGTGTGTTTGTTTGTTAAGCAAAACTCCAAGACACAAAAAAATATTTCACTTTCTGTTGTAAAAAAGGTCCAATGTTAGGTATCTAGTTATAAAGCTTAGCTTCATTTCATTTACTTTTCGTCAAAAGGGGTAATAATTGCAAAAGTGAAAAATGAAATAAGAAGATTTGCTGTGTGTGAATTTTTTTAGCAAAATGTGTTTAATCGATTATTTCAGGTTGATGTAAAAACTCATGAATGTTTTCGTTTTTCATGTCTGAGACGAGGTTTTTTTTTGGTAGGTAATTGACGGAATAGAACAAATACTTTGAAGAAAAACGAGATCAATTGAATTATCAAATAAATCATATTATTTTATTAAAAATTATTGGTTTGTTCTTTTTTTTGGAATCCGATACAATTCAAAACTAATATTTAATTTTCTTCCTATACTAGATTCAAAACGATGGAGCGGATACCATGGTATTTTTCTTAACGCTTTATTACAACTGATCATTTGTTCTTAAAATAAGTTATACAATAGCTGTTTCTGTATACCTATGTTATACATATTTTAAAACTGTAACTGTAACATGAAACGTCAAATATGATGAATATACTCTATCTAGAATTAATTGGCAATATTTTATTTACCGCACAGGTTTCAAGACCGGATATAAGCTATGCTGTTAATTATTATTTAAGCCGATTTAACCAAAACCCAGGTAGAACTCATTGGATAGCCGCAAAGAGTGTGACAGATAGAGTTGGTAAAATTTCAAAAACATATGAAGTAAAATCCATATTTATACAACCAAAAAAGTTAAAAAACTATCTTTCGGCATTAAAGGATCAATTTCCCCTCCAAACACCTTCGTATGTTGGACAAACGCAAAGAAGTATTGCTTCACGTTTGAAAGAGCACATCAGTGCGGTGAGCAAAAAGCAACGGGAAAAGTCGGCAACTTGTGAGCGCATCTTGGACATTAAATTGAACCTCACTGGATTCTTATTAAATTACATACATATATAATTTATTTATTTGTTATTTCAGTCTGCAGCTTTTTTTCAAAATTTTTCTTCCATTCCATCAATTACCCATCAAAAATAAAAAAAAACGTCTTCTCGTCGCGTCTTTTTTTTATTAGGTAAAATTTTATTTTTTGTTGCATTCAAATATTACATTAAAACTCCATTCAAGAACTCAAGGCCTAGATAAGATTGGTACAGAAGCTTCATGAATCATGAACAAACATCCGTATATTTTCGTGTTTAATGTTGGCAATTCAAATGGGAAAAACTTTTGCAATTCGAAAAAACCACAGAAAAGGAGATAATTTCAAATACTTCTTGGAAATGGAGGTTATATGGAAGACCTTTCCTATCATTGAAGCAACAACCTTGCACCTTTTCTATCAAGGTACCAAGATCTTATTTATTTCAACTTTTAGCTGTGTTCTCAAATTGCTAAAAATTAAAAGAAATAGTATATAAGTAGAGCATTGTGAAGGTAGAATTCAGTATACTTTTTTACACCATCAGATCAGCCCATCACTAAAAAAGACCAAAAAATAAAATGCAGTTAAAAGTTTTAATCATTTGTTTTGCCACTTTACTGTGTTGGTGTTCGGCAAATGCATTATGTCCAATTATTTATAAGGGCTGTCCTCACTATCGCAGTGAACCTAGAAATGAACCAGCAGCATCACATTATACTCCTAGTTCTAGTTATAATAATAGATATTAATTTTCAATCACTTATGTATGTATAATGTATATCCATGACACGAATATCGACTGTTGAAAACTAAAATGTTTAAATTTAAATGTATGCAAATGTAAATGTAAATGTGTTGAATAAAAAGATATGATAAAAATGTTATGTTTTGAATTCCTTGGTAAATAAAATTAAAATCATGCGAAATATATTGGATGATCCATTATATCTTCGAATATAAATAAATCGATATGGATTCCACTGACAAGTGTGTTATACTCCTGTCTGTTTTATTTTCAGGTATTTGTTAGAGTTTAGTTAAACGAGAAGACCAGACTTCAGTTGGAAATATAAGTTTAATATTCGGAATTCAATAAAGACTGCACAAAGTAAAATTCAATTACTTAAAAGGAAAACATTAATTGCAACAAAAGCTATTGATATTACATATTAAGAAAAGCTATAATACAGTGAAGCAAATAAGTTTTACAACACTGTCCCACAATAGCGTTGACGTTGCGATTAAACCGAAAAACTTCATGGCAACACCATGATCATCATTGTTGTAAATTTCAAATGCTTCGTTTTCGCCAGGTTTTTTGTTTCTGCCATCATTTCATCACTCCAAAGGTATTTCAAGTCAATGACTCCTGAATCCTGATTCATACAAGTCCCGGACCAAGTGGTAGCGTATGTCGATATGCTTACTCCTGGGGTGATGGACCGGGGTTTTCACCACTCGCTTGTGAGAGGGCCATGTACTCGGCCTCCATGCTACTTAAGGCAACAGACAGCTGCTTCTTTGACTCCCACGAAACAATTCCACCGCCGAAAAAGAATATGTAGCCAGTATAAGATCTCCTATCCTCTGTATTTCCTCCCCAATCCGCGTCAACGTATCCCTTAAGTACATCGGAAGTTTTTGCACAGTGGAGTTTAGCTTCTAAAGTTGTTCTTAAATATCGCATCATCTACGTTGAATTGTGACAACTTGCTTAAGTATATAGTAGTAGGTACTTCGTACTCCACTGCAAAAGCAAACACCAACCTCTCTATCGATCCATCTGGTTTTCGTTTCAGGTTAAAAACCTTTTTACATCCGATTACTTGGTCATTCGTTGGGCGATCCACCAGCTCCCTGGTTTCGTTGTTCAACATCAAACTCTATCTGCATGGCCTTTTTCCATTCAGCAGCATCCTCACACGTCTTCGCTTCCTCAACGGGCGACGGAATCGACGATCCTTCTTTAATTATGTTGACTGCTTCAATCATATTGTACTACTTAGATGGTCTTCCGGGCTTACGACTTCGAATAATTTTTGGACGCCCAAGGCCGACGACGAATCTTTTATTTGGTGATTCTGATGATTTCGTTCGATCTTGCTTGCTTTTGAATGATTCATTTGTTGTGTCCTCAACTTCGGCTTCTCGTAAGTGATATTCATTAGGCTCTGCAAATAAAAAATCTTGGATATCAATAACATGGCTTTGGAAATTTTCGAAGAATTAAACATCGCGACTCCTCTCCACCTTCCCTTTTTTCGGATCAAAAAATCTATAACTTTTGAATTCCTCCGAATATCCAACCATTCGCAGCTCGCGTCCTTTCGCAGCAAATCTATAGCTCGTGAGCCAATGACTTTTAGATGCGAAACACAAGGTTTTGTTCCTGTCCATAATTCATATGGAGTGAAATTACCTAGAACCTTCGATGGTGACCGATTTCTTAAATAAGCTGCGTTGTAAATCGCTTCTGCCCAAAGGTGCTCCGGAAGACTCTGCTCCAGCAACAAACATCGGGCCATTTCGACCATTGTCCGGTTGGCTCTCTCAGCCACACCATTCTGCTGAGGCGTATACGGCGTTGAAAGTTGACGTGTTCCCTGTTCTAGCAAAAAACGATCAAAATTGTTATTCACAAACTCACGTCCATTGTCACTTCGTAAAAATTTAATTTTGTTTGAAGTCTGAACCTCAACCAAATTTTTAAAACGCTTGAAAGTACTAATTACCTTATCTTCTGTCTTCGAAAAGTATACGTGGATTTTCCTTGACTTATCATCAATAAATGTGATGAAATGCCTGGCTCCTCCAGCAGATGGAATCCTCATCGGTCCGCAGACGTCGGTGTGCACCAATTCTAGCAATTGCTTACTCCGATTATACGATTGTTTAGGAAACGGTTCCAAAGTTAATTTGCCCTTTGCACATTCGATACAATCAAGGTTAGCATTAGATGATTCCACGTTCATACCAATAACCATTTGGTTTTCTTGAAGCTTTTGGAGACTTTTCGCGTTGAGGTAGTCAAAACGTTGATGCCACTTTTCCAAGCTGCTTACTGGCGTACTAGATTGAAAACAAATAAACTGTTTGAGGTTTAACAATGTAAAGTTGATTTCTTTTAAATGCTCGAAAAACAATATGTTGCTTAGAGTTTTTAACAATCGCGGCGTTTCGTGTGAAGTCAACAGTGAAATTGTTATTTTTAATTTTACTCACAGATAAGAAACTTCCTTGTAAATCTGGAATGAACAAAACATTTTTCAAAAATATTTCACCTTCACTGAATGTCAACCAGACTGTTCCAACTCCACTCGATAAAATGAATTTATCGTCCGCCAGTTGAACCTTTTCACGCGGTACTTCTTTAATAGCCTCAATAAATAAATCTTTGTTACAACATATGTGTGACGTCGCACCGCTATCTAGGCACCATTCGTCCCGTTGCAGCATCGATTCATCGATTGAAGAAAAGAGACCGAATTTACCATACTTGCAGGCATTTTTGGCTGGTACATCTCACGTACCACATCTCACGAAGTTTTGCTGTGTTTTACATGAATTAACTCTGACGGCTTCACACTAAGCAGAATTGAAGCTAAAGCCTTACTATCTGCTGCCTCTCACGCTGCTTTCTCCTCAGGTTTTGGTTCTGCCTTCGATCCATCGACGACGTACGACCAAAGATCGGTGTGCACGGCACGCATTGAATAAGAAATAGAGGAAGAGGCTTTTGGCACATATGCAGTGTACGTAAGTAAAGCATTAAAATTAAAAAAAAAAACATGCAAACTCATCTGTCATTTTGCCTTGCTGAGAGTTAAGTTAGTGTTGTGAAATTTTAAGATTTTAAAAAAGTGAAAAACTTACTACAAAACTAATAAAAAAGTGCAATCTGTAATGTCAAATTAGAAATTTTAGTACAGGGACGGATACGTTTTTGTTGGAGATGGCAAGGCGCTAAGAAACGTTAAGCGCCCGTAGTTCAAAGTTATTTTTCCACGTTTTAATTTTTATGTTTGTATGTAGTATGTATTGAAATAAATTATGATTTGAAATTATGTATTTGACTGAGGAAAATATCTGTGATAGTGTTTTTTTTCATTCAAATTATACATAAAACTAAAAACTATACTTTCATTTATCCATTTAAAATTCCTGTAAGTTTAATTATTTTTTAATTATAATTCCTAGGTTTAATTTTATTACTTCAAGTGTGCTTTGTTCTATATTATAATCCAGCCAGCAATAAATCCAAAAAAATACTCATTCAATTATTTATTTGATCGAATAAATTTAACCAAATTAAAAATATTTTATTCCTTTAAGGCTTACAGTAACAGCTATGTTACTTTGTGTGTGGAGAAGTACTTCTAAGAAGATAGAAACCATATTTCAGTACTTCTAGCTACACATATTTTTACTAAACCACCCAAAAAAAAAACTCAGCAAAATATTCCTTTCGGCGCCCCAGCAAGTAGCCTTCCACCTTCACTCCAACCCTGTGTCAATGCATTTGTGTTTGTGTAACTCACACAATTATAAAAACTACTTCACTTTTTTCTCGATATGCCTCTTCCTGTACTTCTTATTCAATGATCCACACATTCATTCTCCTCTGACTCCTCAGTCCATTATTATCCATTATTTTTCCAAAATAACCCAATTACCTATATCAGTTGAAATGAAATTTGTGCATATCAGCTGGGGTTTGTTTACGTTTATAATAACCAAAGTTTTAGATTTGTCATTTTGTTTAGCAAACATTTGGCATAAGCCCGCAACTAAAACGGCAACGAAAATATTTTATGAATAAGAATTTTTTTCACGTGGCGTAAAGACGGCATAAGTGCTATTACTAGTTTTTTTTAACTACCCGTGGTTGAAACGCGTATTAGTGAAATCTAATAAATAAGATTGGAGGGGAATATATGTCTGATACTTAAATTTTTTACAACCAATGCGAAACCGATGCGGAATAGTCGTGACGACGAAAAAACAATAATCATGTCGATTACAGAATCCGCAAAACTCGATCCGCAGTTAGAGCTCTGTTTCCCACCTATTTATTTATCGTGAGAAGAAACACTACACTGTGAATCATTGCGGATCGAGTTTTGTGGATTCTGTAATCGACATTAATAATAACATTTTGTTTTAAATCATATCCAAGTGTTGTTATTGTTGTTTTATCGTTGCATCCGAATGTTTCGCATAGATTTGGGTAAGCCCATTGTATATGAATTTAGATAGTACTATCATCAGCACGTTCCACACGTCGGCCCCCTGGCGATCACAATGCGCCCTCAGACGACCACAGCAAACTCAAAAATCATCGTGATGATAGTACTATAAGTTTTATATACAATGGGTAAGCCTTTATATGATTTTAAACAATTGAATATCAACTACTGAATAATATGGGGGCACGAGTTTCTATGTTGGAGTAACTAGTTAGCTCTTTGTATATGAAAAGCATAGTACTATCATGGCGAGTATTTTTTAATGTTGCCCCGACTCTTGTGGTGGCGCTGCAAAGTTTTAGATATAAAATTTGATTTGGGGAGTCTTTAAGTAGGAGCAAGAGGAGACTATTTTTTGGATTATTGAAACCAAAAAATATAAAAAAATATCGATTAAGGCCTCCATAAACTCTCCGCAAGAAAAATTTGAGATGTTGTCCCATTCGACTTTCACCATGATAGTACTATAGTTTATATAAGGTTTGTTCAATGAAGAAAAGTTTAGAGCAGAACAGAACAGTTTACATGAGAAATGTCAGACAAGTTAGAACAGTCAGTCACGTAACAAATGGAACAAAATATTACCTACAGCTGATTCTGACAGTTTTCATGAATCTGTTCTAGTCTACTCTGACTAAAAAGCAAGTGCAAAAAACTTTGTTCTAATCTGTTCCAAACTGTTCCAGACAGACTCACTGAACAGCAAATCAGAACAGTTTAGAACATAAAATTTATCACTTACAGCATTACAGCAAAAAGTTGTAATTTTCTGTTCTAAACTGTTCCAAACTGTTTGTAACAGCTTCACTGAACAAACCTATATACAAAGCTATTCTCCTTCTTAAATCAAACAGTTTTCTTTTCTTCTAATAATACCCCCAGCTACCTAGATGTCGCTCCGGTAGCAAAGGAGTTGACAAATTTATGAAAAAAAGCAAACTGACAGCACCAGCTCTTCGAACACACCAGCACGGCAGCACCTCTATGTATTCCGTTGTTTCTCAGTGCCGTCGAAGTGTCGCGATTCCACATCATTTTCTCGTAGTAAAGTGAATCTATTTTGTGTGTGAATAAGTTATAATTGCTGCTAAATTAACTAATCAAACAGCAATGTAAGTAACAATAAATAAATTTTTTATAAAATTCCACCAAAATAATGTGAAATTTCTCCCAAAATCTCAATACAAATCGCCCCTTAAAAAATACTAAAAATTGCACTTGCAAATTCTTCTTCCAAGATGGCCGAACAAAGTCCGTAACAGTTTTTCTTCGATTGAGAACTTCAAAAAAAAAAAAAAATAAGTGAAAAATACGCGATTTTATAGTTTAGAGAGGCTTTGAGAAGGAAGCCAATTCTTTGTCCAAGGAACTCAGAATTTTAATCTTTTATTTGTTTTGTGTCTTTAGGTTTATATTTTGCTTTGCCTATCTGTCGCTGGTTGTGGTCGCGTTGATATTCTTGAAAAATTTTAAAGCCTGTCTGTGTTGTATGAGCTGAGTAACTTCACAGCGAAATAAAAGTTTAGTTAGTTTTTGGGATGACACATCGTTTGGCATCGATTTTTCATTTTTGCTTGAATTTTTTCTTTTCTATTTATTTTTTGCGTGTGTCGTCCATATGGCTGGGGCTCTGTGCTGTGTTGTCTGCCTGTTGTCATCGCCATTGGGTGGTTGCTGTTGAAACAGAAATATATATTTTTTTTTATAAAAAAAAGCATCTTGTTTCTAGAGTTTGAGATAATTTCTTTTGTTTTTCTTTTTGCTATCGACACCATCATTATAATTCTCATTGAAAAATTTACATAATTCACAGTTCTCACAGTAAAACAAATGATATATCGTGTTCGTGTTGTTTTAGTGGAGATAGTGGTCTCTGCGATACTTTGTTGGTGGTGCAGCAGCCAGCAGCATTGTCAGTGGTGGAACCTGTTTTTTTTATCTTCTTCAACAACACAACTTACCACAACATAAAGTTGAATTGTTGTTTTCCTTTTTTTGATATTTTTTTTCTCTGAACTAAGGAATTTTTCTTCATGGCACTGCAGTTGCAGCAACATACGGCCTGTGGCCTTTTTGTGAAGAAAAGAAATGCACAGGTTACTACAGGTATGATGGGATGGGAATTCATATAGCTATAATCCAAAAGCAGGTACTACAGATTGGTAAGGGTTGCCACATGACGAAGGCTTTCCAATTCTGATTTGACTTCTTTTTGATTAAATAAAAAAAAAACAAGTTCGTTCCAATAGGAAAAAGCCAAATATGTAGACGTATCTACCTTTCTCAATTTCCACTTTTAAGAAAGTTACGAAATTTCAAATTAAATTCTTAGTACCTAATAAGAAACAATATTGTGTTTTTTGTATTGATTATTATACTGGAATTTCATACCAAATTAACTGCATTGTTTCGATCAATTTCACGTCATTCTATGTAATCATTCTATCAGGTTATTGTGGCCTGTCAAATACTCATAGCATAGCACTTAAATCAAAAAACTGTTCTTCCAATTCTGAACTATGGCGTGTAATTCTCAGAACAGAAAAAAAAACATTCCTTGATTATGTCAATTATTCCCTCAATATCATGAATCGGCCAAACAACGCTGTTTAAAAAAATTGGTAGTAGGAGCAAGAGGAGACTATTTTTTGGATTATTGAAACCAAAAAATATAAAAAAATATCGATTAAGGCCTCCATAAACTCTCCGCAAAAAAAATCTGAGTAAGGGTTGCCCCCACTTTTTAGATGTCGTCCCATTCGACTTTCACCATGATAGTACTATTTATTCTCATATACAAAGGTTAGCTGGTATTAGCTGTTTAATAAAATATGGTCTTTCATTCAACATTCTATTATCTTTTCGAAATTTAATCAAAACACGGAATTTTTTAAAGATAAGCAGGTATAAGGCGCGAAACAGATTGAACTAGCTGGCCAGGAAATTGCCAACAGCTTCAGCTACCAGCACTGCTTGACATTTCCTCTCGAAATAACAACAATACAACAGCAGCAATCCAGCAATAGCAAATGACTTTGTGAGAACGACGCTGTTGAGAGTGCTGGTTCAGGTCTAATCTGTATCGAGCAATTGAAATGCATTGATCCTGGGCGGCTGCTGTTGCTGTCGCTGTTTCAATCTGTTTCACGCATAATTCTTGCTTTTTGCATTAATCGCTACAATTAATATAGTGAAAAAGCTGTTCATATTGATATCATAATGGAATTTGAATTAAAAAAAGAAAAAGTCTGGATGCGTCCCACACCGGTAACTTCTCATTAGTGAAACCCATAAGAAAATCAGGGGTTCCCTTTCAGGGGTTCAATTCCTTCTATGAAAGTAAACAAACAAGAAAATAAGAGAAACACACCTACTCGAGCGGCAATACACTTTAATCAATTTAAACAGAATTGAGAATGGTTTTAAGAAACATTTAACTTAAATTGCAACTGAGCAAAGTTTCAATCATCCAAATAAAGCAAGAACTTTTAAACTGAAAACTCAATAACCATCCGAGTTAACAGTTGATAGCAGTTTTTTGCTCAAAACAAAATTTTTGAAAGCATCATCTGTTGTTGTCTATGTGTGCAACACGAATTGACATACAATTTGTTCGAAATCAGTATTTCTTCTAGAAATATTTGAAAACAGACAACACTCCTTTACTCCGCGAGTGTTTAATTTTTCACTTTTTTCGATTCTTATAAAATATGAAACAAATAGAACACTATAGTGCAGAGATTAAGCTAATTCGATTGATTGAGATGAATTTGAAAATCGATTTAGTAAATGAGTTAGTTCTAACTATCGTTATTTTTATTTGCTTTCTCTGTCTCACTTTTGTGTCTTTTAAATCTTCGAACATAAAATTGGATTTACCCATTTCAATAAATCTCTTTTTAGAGTAAAGTGAAATGAGTTTGCGATTAGGGCGAGTCATCTCATTTCACCTCCTGAACAGAATGCTGCGGAGTCCCAGATGTAGCTAGAAAAAAATTAGAATTAAATGTCAAAAATGGTCCAGCCGGAGTCAGCAAAGAAAAATAAATGCTGGAGTAGAAATTATTATAAAATCTTTAGGAAAAATGGAATGGTACATTGACAGCATTTTTGTGGGCTTAGCTTGCTATTTGTGTAAAAAAAAATTTCTAACAGTCCTATTTTTGACTCGCTTCACAATTATTTTTAACACAAAACTAGTTTTAAAGGGTTCGTGTTTAAAGTTTTGTTCTAATCAAATCGATTTAATTCAAAAATATTTTGATAAGTACTCGAAATTTTAAAACTGGTAGATAACGGATATAACTAGTTGTTTTCTGACAAAACTAGATTTGTACTGAGCCAATAATAGGGCCGTACAACAAAACAAAACTAAACTCAAAATAGTAAAATAAACATGCTACGAAATGAAATCCATTTATTTGTAATTCTTAACTTAAATATTCGATCAGTATCATATTAAACATGTGTAACTAGTGTACACTTTCGTTTTATGAAAATCAAAATGTATTTGAGTTTACTCGAACGCGTTCAAAAAAGATTCAGTTCAAATACAAATGTTAATGAACTGACAATGCATACACACACTGATATTTATTTCAAAATAAGCTAATTGCAGAATATACATACAAATAAAATTCATTTATAAATAGCACTTTATTAATAAAAAAAAAATAGCATTCACCAAATTACTCCCGACACCGTTTATAATATCTAGTGATGTGCTTTTTTTTCCATAATTTCTAATTTGCCTTACTCTTTTCTTAATTTGTTCGAAAAAAGTATGGTTTCATTAAACTTATGATAAATGATCTAGGGATGTCTGAAGATAAAGTTATCTTTGAAAATTGCGGAAGTTGACAGTACTTACATATGTATGCATGACCTTCATCACGTTTGTAATCAGTTTGAAAGCTTTTACTTTTTTCTTAATTTAAAAAAAAACTATTCAACCTAAAAACGTCTTTCTGTTCCAGTAAGAGCAGAGAATCGTATAAGAGGCAAAAGCTCTCAGTTTTTACTGCTTTTGGTTGGATTTGCCAATTCAAATCCAGCATAAAAACCTATTCAATTATCAATGCAATTAAATGTATGAACTTAGAGATCAACCTTCAGGTCAAACTCAAATTCTTGAATTTTTCATAGAGAGAACATTGAATTATTATCAGATATTTTCGATAAGGTTGTTCTCAATTATTGTTTTGTTTAAGTACCACAGCCACTATAAGTCAAAAAGCTTACACCCCACGCAAGTATGGCAACCCTTTTCCTCTTGACCAGAAAATCTAACTATCTAACTTCTTTAGACGCCTGCGTACTTTGCACTGTTGCTGTTCCAATTCATTTTTTGTTGTGAAGACAAACATTTTCTACTACCAACATTGAATAGTGAAGAAGTTCAATAAAGCTCTGTTCTGGCAGTATAGTATTCGTCGTTCAATAGTGATTATACATTATTTTTCTTCATCGTGACATTTTCGTAAAACAAATTTCACAAAGTAAACAGTGAAAAAAGAAAGAAATAAGAAATAAAACTTCAAAATCGCATCGTCAGATCAAACGGAACATGTCTTCGTGTTAGCGGTGTTACTATATTTAAATGAGACATAGAAAACAAGAAAAAATATTATAAAACAGAAAGAAAAATAAACTGACGTTGATGTGTATAGCCCCTTATACTTAAAACTTAGAGCAAAGTGACGACAGAAATTTAAAAAAAAAAAAAACCGTTGTAGCGTTACAAAATAACAAAAAATACTAAAGAATCCAATTCAAGTGCAAGGTCTGTAAACATTAAAATTTATTCTACTATATAAAAACCTTGTGCAATGCCTTTTGATATTTTTTTATTTCTTTTATTTATGTTTTTTATTTATTTATCTGCCATCGTTCTAACCTATTGTCTTTTTTCACACACAAGTTCCTCCTCTTTGGCAAACCGTCGTGTCGTCGTCTCGTTTTAATTTTAGTTCAGAAGAATAACAAAAATTCATTTATTTCACAGTAAGACCTACATATTGGACGCAGGTTTATTTTTTTTTTTTTTTTTATTAATAGCTACTACACCCGCCTCCGCCCACCTTTATTCAAAAACGAAATACTTTTATTTACGCTGAGAATGTGATACAATTTTTTTTTTTATTTTTCAGAAATAGAACAAAACATGAAAAAAATTAAGTAAAAATAGAAAATGTTGCTACAATGTTTTTGGTCGAAGGTGGAAGGGCGGTTGGGTCGGTAGGTCGAACGGAGGTGGGTGGGTAAATCGATTTTGTAAGAAAATCTGGAAAATCCATCTTCTCATGCTGATGATGGTCGTTGTTGTTGGTAGTGTTGTTTTTTTTTCGCAATCGTTGGGCGATGGTATTGCGCATGTTTCAAAAATGCAACGTGGGTTTTGGATAGTCTGTTTTGTTGCACAGTGGAGCAGTTTCTTTATCAAATTTGATCACACAGCAACGTTAAATTTGATTGAGTTCAAGTTTTTTTTTTTGTGAAGTTTAGATTAATTGAATTAGTAAATACTTACTCTTACACTTTTTTCCTAAAGTTTTCACTGAATTTGTAAAAATGAGAGTGTTAGCTCTTATTAGCTGCCTCATTCATAGAAATTCTTTGTGAGTTTGGTATAATGAGCTCGAAATGCAACCGAAAAAATGAATTTTCTGATTCAGCCTTTAATAAACCACAAAAGGCTTACCGGGTTAGTTTATATGTTGAACAAACGCGATCGCCTCCCGTACTTAATATGCATACATTACATATGTACATAGGGTTTCGGCCATAGGAAATTTCTTGGTTTGGTGTTGTGGATGTCTTGATAGGAAACATAGACTTAATAAGTGCGTTTAGGTTATGAAATTCATACAGTTACCTCTAATATTTTTTAGTTCATAAAAATGCAATAGTTGCATGCCAGCCGGGGATCTTGAATAAAAAGTGGATTTAAGTTAAAGATCGACCGGATGTGGATATCAGCATTAATGTGAATGCAAACAGTTTAAACTGATTTTTGGGCAGATCCTAGCCAATACCTACATATATAATAACTAGAATGACCTATTGTACAGGATTTATGATTTGGAAAACCGAAGCATCGCCATCGCCCCGGTCCTTCCATACATATTAACCTATTTTCTTTACCAAATAATTTAAATATTTCACATCTGCGAGGTGCCGCGACGGCGTTTTTTTTTTATTGTCAACTTTCTCGAAACGGTTCATCTGATTTTGATTAGATAAATTCTTTTTTTTTTTGTAATTGTTTTTCTAATAGATCATTAACTAACAAAGTGATAAAATAAAAAGCACACATCTCTGTAAAAAAAAAATATTCTCGGATGTGAGAGCTAATTGATCGAGAAATTTGTCGACCACAATGAATCATAGAAACCTGTTCACTCATTTTATAAAAAAAATAATAGGGGGGAGTACAATAACTCAGGCGACAAAGTTTAATGACGGATTTGTAAAAAAAAACAATAGTAGATAATCCTAAAGTTTTGAAAAAATAAATTTTAAACATTTTTTTGTCCAAATTGATAGTTTAAAAATTTTTTTTTCAAAAACTATGCATAGTTTTGACTTGATTTAAAAACTGGCTTATAGAATAGAATGTTGGCTTTAAAAAAGGAATAATACTTAATTTTAAATATTACCGTTATTTTTTTATTAATTTTTTTCCGTTTATCGTACATATTTTTTAAATTGCCCCTACCGCCTAAATGGGGGGAGATAGACCCCCCCTCCCATAGTAAAAAATGCTTGTCTTTAACTGTTCTATACAAATCCGTCATTAAACTTTGTCGCCTGAGTTATCGTACTCTTGCCAACAATAGGTTAGGTTAGGTTGACGTGGCTGTCAGTGTGAAAAAAAAACCGACACACTTAGGCCAGGATTGGCCCGTTGTGATACCATAAGAATCTAGAGATTTATCTCCCTACTCGTTGAACCATTTGGAGCTTCTTATGAAGCGTGAGAGATTGTTAATGTCTATGTTAGCAAGATCGCTGGGGTCGTTGAAAAAGTATTCTCCCAGATAAACCCTACGTCTCTGGGACAGAGCAGGGCATGTGCAAAGAAGATGAGTAGTTGTTTCTTCCTCCTCCTCATCCATGCAGCTTCTGCAAAAGTCGTTGGAGAAAACACCCAGCCTTGCGGCGTGTCTCCCAATTAGACAGTGTCCTGTGATGACACCAACTACGGAGCTAATATGCGATCTATTTAGTGACAACAAGCATTTAGATCGACTCAGATTTAGTAATGGCCAGATCTGCTTTGTCGCCACACATGTAGTGATGGTGTTCCACCTTAGATTAGTTAACCTAATGGCATCTTGCACCAGCATGAGTTTACATGTAGCGAGAGGTATACCATTGCCAACAATAAGAATAAAATCATATTCTGATATCATTGTATTTATTTTACAAGACAAAACTTATTTAGATAATTTCCCAGAGAGTATGTCACTAAAAAAATGTGCCTTTCAACATTTTTATTGTAAGCCTTAAATATGTTGCTAAACATTAATTTATTCTGCTCTACTGTTTGTTGTCCTCATCTAAAACTTTTCTGTATTCGAATGGTGACATTGCGAGCTTCTTTAATTCCCCAACAACAACCATCGACAGAGAACTATTTTCTGCTTTAGTTGGTATCTATACAAAACATTTTTTGGAGGACTTAGAAAGCATTTTTATCTGATTTATAGTATTGCTGCCACTATTAATTGGGTGTGTGCTGCACAATTTCTAAATACATACCATTTTTTTCTATTTTAAATGAAAATTCGAATAGATCGTTTACGATACCTATATACTACACACCGAACAGAGACCAAAAAATTCATCATTGATTAAGAATTGGTGAAGTTATGCTTTGTGATGCGTTGCTTTCATTAAACTGACACTGATTAAGTGTTTTCAATTCTCCGCGAGTGAATCAAATTAATTAGCTTCTTAAAATTGCGCTACAGATCAAAGTCTTTAAATTAAAAAAAAAAAGAGAAAGAAACAAAATATACGAAAAAAGTTAAAAATGCAGTCAGAGAACGAAGTCATATTCAAAAATAAACTTCTAAATGGTGTCGTTGGATTTAACAAGAAACAAATAAAACAACCGGTTCTGGCTTTCCGGCTAAGCTAAGAGAGGAGCATATTATATTGATTGACTCATTTTTTTTTCTATTCTACTATTTACTGTTTCTTTGCTTTTTTTCCTCCTCCCCCATCTTGCCATATGGTGACGACGTGAATTTAATGATTGAATGTATTGTCATTAGTAATCGGTCAAGAGATACAAACTATATTATGAACAGTGTACACGTTACATTATAATGTTTGTTATTTATTAATTATGAAAACAACACATATGTGGCCTTTTTTCCTACTTTAAAGGAAAGAAATAGGGTATAGTTAGTTTGTAAGATGACTGAAGAAAAGCAGAAAAGAATATACGAAAACTAATACAACATAATTTTCCATTCTCTACACCTTTCAGTTCAGTTTAAAATTGTTTTATTTGATAATTAAGATCGTTTTAACAATAAATGTTTTCAAACAATTAATAAGAAATGGCCCAGAGCGCCTCTCTGAGTGGTATCAGTTTTTATGATTTTAAGCGTCGAACACAATTCTCAATTATTCCTGTGTCAGTGCTACTGCAAGCATGCAAGGGAATAAACATTTTATGTTGAATCTGACAAGCTAATTTGAGAAGCACTATATACTTAGGTCTTCGAACATAATATTTTAAATGTTGTTAAGATGGTGCGCAGATATCTATTTACGAACGTTGCAGCTTTTTGGTGAATGCGCATGTGACTTATAAAGAACGGATTCAACATTGCATGGGGGAACAGTCGTAGTTCAATCTTTAAGCATAGGTATAAAGTCGTTTCTCCATGTATCGAACGTAACCTTTGCTTTCCTAATTCCTATGAAAAAGCAAGTATGCGTCGTAGTCCAGTTATTTAAAGTGTGATTGCAAAGTTCACTGAAATCCTCCATTTCAAGTCGACAAAGCTGCTTGCATTACTTCACTAATCATCACTTGGAAAATTTATCTATTTCTCGCATGAAAAAATTATTGCTTTTTATCATTTATTAGGCTACTGTCGTTTTTTTTTTTTTTTTTAATATTGATAAAAGAAACTTATGCGAAGTAAGTTGATGATAACTGCATTCCTTTACTCTTCAAAACCCGTTCAGAAGCTGATTAGTGTCCACAGAGTACATGTAACAGATTTCTCTTCTTTGTTCTTCATTTGACACATGGGCATTGCATGTAAATACAAAGATTTTTATGCAAAGGATTTTCGAAACTTAATAATACTTATACACTGGTGAACTATTCACCCGTTGAGAGAAAAATAAAGGGTTGCAATGGTGGGAGTAATTGTATTTGCTTTGAAAAAATAAAATTTTGTGTTTTTTGGAAGCAAACTAACAACTTTTGTTGATACTGAAAATAGGGTATTGAAGAATATAATTTAGATAATATTATACTTACATTATTTTTTTTTCTCAATAACACTACCTTATCCAAATCAACATCAATTCTTTGCGAAGCTTTTGTTTAATGAAGGTCATCTCATTATACAAAAATAAAACACTAGCTAAATTTGCAAGCACGCAATATCTTCAGAGAGCTTCTCTATGTCATATAAACTATACATGGATGGCAATTTAATAACTGGTATAAAAATTAAAAATTCAATTTGCGTCACAAGTTGTTGTTATTTGCTTGTATTTAAAAAAAAAATATTTAATTACTTGCTAAAGGTGACGCTGCTGTATGTAAATATTATGTATAGATTCAATCGATTCTATTTATTTTTACCGGAAGATACCACCACACCAAACACCATTATGCCACTCCAAATTTGTTAACTAACAGTGATGTCGACTTCTCGGTATTTTTTTTTTTTGTCTATTCTTAAATTTTAATTTCTACTTTATCTTTGTGCTTCTGCTTTAATAATTGTGGAATTATAAATTATTCTGTGGCACATGTGCTGCTCTCTTATTGTTGTTGTTATTTATTTATTTATTTATTTATTTTTTTTTTTTTTTTGATTAGAATTATTTTCACAAAACGCTGACTAAAGATTCGTATAAATAAAATATATTAGACTTTGATACGGTTGTCATTTTTATTTACTAACTGATTTCAAAATAGCTTTGATATTGGTATGATAATATTTATTTAAATAATATGTATGTGTGTCACGTAAAGTAGATATTGTTTTGTATCTTCGAATGTAATCGTTGACCCGAAATAATAAAAGAAACACCATTCATTTATTAATAAAAGAACAGTTTTTGGATAAAGGCCTACGGTTTAACAAAAAAAAAAAAAAAGAATTTGAAGAAATATATTATTTGAACCGAATATTCAATTAAAACTTTTTAGTTTTTGTTGAAAGTGTTTTGTGTCTCTTATTTAAAAATGTGGTTCTAAATTTAAAAAAACCGATAAAGTATTCATCAACATTTTGATCTTACAGCATAATATTTTGAATTTAACAAATATATTTTATACCAATAAAATGTCGGCTCAAGGATATCTTATTTTAAGAGAAAAAGTCCGTAAAGTGTTGAGAATTTATATTCAAAGAATAACTTAAGCGATGTGTTTATTATTAATAAGATAATTACAGTTAAAAAAGATTATACACATTCTTGACTTGCTTGCTTAAAATATTTTCCTTAATAATTATTTTGAAGATCTTTGATTTCTTACTAAGATCAGTACTTATTGTGAGTGCATAGAAATAGGAGTTAAAACTCATTTCATGTGACCATAAGTTTCTTGAAAAAGTATTTAGGAATTTTTTTTAGTGTACGAATTAATCTAAAAACACTTACCAATAAAATGAAGTATATATTTCCATTTTATTTGAATCTACAAAATTGTATTCGATGATTTTATGAGATTTCGTTATTTGCAAATCCAGTTTTAGAACACAAAAATGCCATTCCGCCTTTCTAGTATATAATTTATGTTTAACTTATGTAATTAATAGATTCGTTTTCGTATTAAGGTTTGAAATGTTTTGCAATTTAGTCCAAATATACATAAATAAAATGCGGACATACTCATTTTAAGAGTCTGTTAAGGTTTACTTATCATTTACTTACCTCCTCGCACCAATTATGTCGATCGTTTTCTGTTGTGGGGCATATATGTAAGGCCTTACCTGTCCCTACTCACTACGGTGTTCGGATCCTGGAGATGCATTTGGGCTCTCTCCCACTCTTTCCCAGTTGTGCTAATTCCTATTCGAAGAAGGATCCAAAAATAAAAAGGAAATTGCCTCTGATTTGTTGGCTTGGGTGAAAACGTAGAATTTCTAAAATCCACCATGCAATAATGATGTCAGAAAAAAAGAGTGCGATAAAGTCGTCCCCTAATGAAAAAGTTAAATTTCGACAAAAAAATTTGAATTTAAGTAATTATGTACATACCAGGAAGTGGTCGAAAAAACAAGTTATTATAAGAAATTGTCGTAATTCGGAGAGCCCTCTCTCACTTAAGTGAAATATGTCTGTCATCTTCTTTTGGCTTCTTATGTACCAAGTAAAATGGATTTGCGGAACAACTTTTATGTGCCTTTTCCATTATCAATGTCAAAATTTGTCAAAATATCTAGTTGATAGTTGAGTTTTTATCGACAGTAATACTAATATATAAAGACATATTTAGAAAGTGATATTCAAAAACTACTGTGCTCGTATATCCCCATTATACGAGTATATTTCAAACTTTTTTTCAATAACAATAATTATTTTACTGAGCAAACCAAGCTTAATAAAAGTAATAGGAGGGCTATTACGCTTCATATCTCATAATTTTCTACTGCATTTGTAGTGACTCTTCGGTTATTCACTAGATCTAAATAACAGACAAATATACCATCACATTTTTCATCATTTCGCTAGTATGGATGCTGTAAAAGCATCGATATGGAAATATGTAAAATAGGTCATCGATAAAATTCTCACACCAAAGATTACGGAATTTATAATTGGGCGTAGTGAGACTAACCTAACTTTAAAAAAAAAAACATACATTGCCTCAGGCTAAAGTCGATAAATTAATATTTTATTACATGTGTGTATGTACATATATAGTACACTGGTACACATTATGAGGAAATTCATCTTCAACTTAAAAAATGCATTCCACAGCAAGTTTATACTATTCGCTACTTAGGTCTTAAGATATCTGAGAATACGAGAAAGTTAAATTACTTTTTCCTTAAACAGATCACAATTCACAACCAAAAGGCAATTCCCTTTCACTTAATTTAACCGAAAGTTTTTCTTGTACATATTTAATATTTGTTTTTTTTTTTTACATTTGTACGGTGAATTGCCAAAAAAAGAAGGCTTTAAAAATTGACGAACAAGTATTTATAATAACCTTAACATTGATAAAAATAATATAACGTCCACCCCCTCATTTTTCGATTAAATTCCGGCAAAGAAAATATCGACTTCCACGATGCACGGCCTCAAAAGAAGGAAACGTCGTCGTCGTCGAGCAACTAAATCTTAAAAAAAAAAAAATCAATTAAAGGAGCGGACGGACACACACAACTATCCACTCATCCACAATGATGCCTGACTGTAAGCATGACCTTTTCCAACACTATATATTCAATGAACAACTCAGGCGCAATCAGCCTCTATAGTTGCTGCTTTTGTTTACTACGTCGAGTTGTCATTCACCGTCCGCCAGCACCCCTTATCAGCGCCAGCCATCGTCCAAATCCAAACTTCGTAGCAGCTATAGTCTTCGTCTTGCATGTAGTCTTTCTCGGTCGTCTTGCTCCACCATCAACATGACTATATGACTCATGAGTCTGTTATTTTTTCATTTTACTTTTCAGCTTTTGTTTCCTTTTAATTCGCGCAGCCTTTACTACTCATTATAGTCATGTGAATGTTGACGATTAGATTTTGATTTTGACGTTATTGCTTCTTCGTCGTCGTCGGCGTGGGTGTTGATATAAGTGCAAGGAAATTACGAAATATGTATAACCGAAATTTAAGATATTTTATAACCCCGTTCTTCATTGTCGGTGTTTGAATTTGAATTGAAGTTGGTTACATAAACACGAACCATTTCGGTTTATTTCTTTCAAAAACTTCACACGCTTATTTTGCATAAAACATAAAATTGCGAGACTTTTGTTTGTCCCTCTTAAAATTTATTGTTTATCGTTTTTTGTTTGCTTTTGAAAGGTGGACATTCTACTATGTATGTACATAGTCAAAGCTTGTTCCATAGGTAAAGAAAAATTAAGCTATTGATCGCTGTCGACGACATCGTGTGGGTTATGAATATTTAAAAGTTAATTAGTGTATTTACTTTGGACAAATGTAGAAATTATTAACATAAACTTTGCTAGGTTTGTCTGTTAAATATAAATAATGGTCCTTGACTTTGTTACTTCAATATTAATACATATGTATATTTCCTCTTATATTTTGTTTCAATGATTTGTAATAATTATTGTTTCTTTTTTTTTCATTTCAGTTTAAGCGAAAAGAAGTCAAAATCTAAAAACACCTACTCACTTAAGCTCGGATATTTTGAAACAGCATGAAAATGGTGTTGTCGCAACGGCAGCGCGAGGAGCTGTAAGATTTATTTAATTGCATTAAAAAAAATTCTTTATTAATTTTATTTTTACTTAAAATAGTAACCAAGCGATTGCCGATTATTTAGGCAGCAATGGATATTCCGATGCATTAGAGGCTTTTCGCAAAGAAGCTGATCTTATTAATGTAGAATCTGAAAAGAAATTTGGTGGATTACTGGAAAAGAAATGGACATCGGTAATACGTTTACAAAAGAAAGTTATGGAATTAGAAGCTAAGCTTTCAGAGGCTGAAAAGGAAGTTATTGAAGGAGCACCAACAAAAGCCAAACGAAGTCCCGGTGAATGGATACCAAGGCCGCCAGAGAAATTTTCACTTTCCGGTCATAGAGCCAGTATAACGAGAGTGAGTTATTTACATATAATGCAAATTAGATTTTAAAACATATAAGTCAGAGTGTGTGTCCTAAAAGTTTCAACGTATGACAAAAATCGATCCGTGAAAAAATGTTTTAAACCCCATAGATACAGTTTTTAACTGAAAGGTGTCGAAACTGAACAATTTTTAAAAAATTGAATTCTGTGGAAATGAAAACGAAACTAATATCTTTTATTTATAGAAAAAGAAGCAATTTTTCTTTCTCTCAAATTGTGCACTAAATCTTAATGTATGTAATTTCTTCTTTATGTGTATTACATTTCCTTTTCTTGTTTACGATTGTGTGTTTAATCATATTTTATTAAATTTATATTTGCAAATTATCTTCTGATAAATTGTTTCGTAATGCATTTGTTATTTTTTAGACTTGTTATTGTAATTCGCATTTTTTGTATAGTGGTTCACATGTTTTAAATAGATAATATCATATTCCCTCAGAAGGTGACGATAGTGGATCAGCGATAATTACCATTTACCATCGATCGAAATATAGATGGGTATTATGTAACTTGATCGACATTGATTATTGTGAATGAAAAAGTGTCCATTGTGAACTATTAACACTTGGCGTTTGACAGTATTTTTCAAATTGTTTCAAATTCCGTGTTCTTAAACAGATAATTTATAGAAATTTATATTTAAGTCGTTACTAAAATGGATTATCGTTAGGGCCCATAGATTCGGAAGAAGTGGATTCCAAGAAATGGAATCTTTAGCTTTATTTTTTAGGGATTTGAAATGTATAATACTTTATAAATGTACCCACAGAGGAAAGTGAGTATTCCTTCTTTTTCCTTCCCAACTTGCAGTTGCTTGGCTTACCAAGTGCATGAATTGTATTGAACTTATATAATGAAAGAGTTTAATGCTTCGAAAACTCAATGCTGCGAGACGTACCTCTCTGCCATTATCTATAAGTGGCACTTGCATCAAAGAAACTAATCAGCTTGCGATTCTTGATATGTGTATCACAAACGATCTTTTGTGGAATATTCACATACATACTTAACGTCGCCAAAAATGCCGCAAGATGTTTAGGTTTCCTTTGGAGATGCAAGAACTTTTCCCCTTCTGATCTGGCTATTATCTATAAAAGTTATACACGTTCAAAGCTCGAGTATAACTCCCATCTGGGAGTTGCTGGTGCTCCAGCAACTTACTTAAACCTCTTAGACAAAGACGAGCCAGCTGCATTCCTCCCCTTAAACGATTCAACTGTAATACTCGCGCTTCCAGGAATCTTGAACCCAATTTCAGTCGTACTGTCAAGTACAGGGATTCGTTCTTTAGCCGTACTACGGGAATGTGGAATACCCTTTCACGCTGTCTTTCCCTCTCATTGTGATGTATTAAAATTCAAGACTAATGTTCAACGAAATCTCCTTTCAAATCCCCTCCTAAAGCTCGCACTGTGTCTCTGACATATGAAGGGAACATAAAATCCTGTTTAGTGTGCCCTAAGTATAAAAAAAAGAATTGCAAAAACAGATTATGTTTTTCAAAAATTGTTTCTAAACATTTGTGGTTACAAAAATTGCTTTCTCACAAATACTAATAAACTTTTCAATGCCTTGAATATTCGTGACTCAATCGAATGACCGCCAAGAATCAGTAATCTACTTTGTTAAACGTAAGCATTGCTTTCATGGCAGCAATTATACTCAAGTGGCTTACATATAATTATATACGTATATTTTTTGTTTGCAAATAAATAAAGCAGACGGGGCATTAAGAGTAATTTGTTCACCGTGAAACTGATTAGAACCTATGAGTGGCCGCCATATCGACTTATCTATCAATAACCTCCGAAGAATGTCGATAACCTCTCTACCTACCTCCTACCGGTTTGACATTTTTGTTTTAATTAATGAACTTTCCTACATGTGGTGAAATCTAGTACATCTAATAAAAATTTAAAAGCATGTTCACACTCGATAAGAAGGCCAGGATAGAGGTTGCGTTGATTAGTTGCTCCTCATATTCACAGGCTCTCAAATGTTACAAATAATTGGTATCATAAAGAAAAAGTTTGATGAAAATCTACCAATTGAGATTTTAGAAAAAAAAATGAGTTCGCAGCATTAATATTTGTAAACAAAACATTTTCATAGAGTATCTTGTAGTACAACATTATGTACATCTAATAATTTTTAAAAATAATGTTTGAAATTGAATTTCTAAACCTTTGAACAGCTACACCCATTTTGTTCAGAATAGAAACGGTGACTTATGTACTTCTTTAGTAAGTGCTGTAGTTCATCATTTATCCAACCCCATGCCCATGTCCTTATTTTTATTTGTGTTTTCTTGACTATGCGATGTCATTATGGGTGATCTTGACAAAGCCTTACCTCCACTTCAAATCTCACTTTTGAGATTAACCTGTTTTATATACAAATAAATGTTTGAATATATTCTATAGAAAGATGGGTAGTATGAACAAATGTGCAGCTCAATGTCACAGATCAAACGTTTTCTATCAGTACAAAAGCAGTCAAATTGACCAAAAAAATCATGTTTGCAAATGTTATGTATTTAGTGTATAACGTGTTTAACCGATTTTACTGAAATTTTTACAGTTTGTTTCGCTACACAGCTCAACTATTTGCTAGGTAAATTTCATTTCATTGAGATTTTTATAAACTGAGATAAATCTATGAAACTCATTCTATATTCGCTCTGCAACTGGCATTTAATGATATAATCAAAAGCCTAAGTTCTCAATCCAATGTACCTACTAAAATGTATCCTTCTAACGCTGCCTATTTATAAGACCCTAGGTCTAACTGACGTATAGTTGAGAATCTCCAATTCTGTCAGTTAAAATTTATTAAAAGACACAAAATCTACTGTCATTTCCTTTAACTTTTTTTTCAATTCAATTCAATTTTATATGTTGGTAAACCTTTTTTATTTATGCATTTTTTTTTTGTCTTCTCCTAATTTTTTAACAGCAATGTTTCTATGTATTAGTTATGTAGTTTCTTAAGTTACTTTTTGCTTCCTTCACTTGGCTATATTCTTAGTAAACAAGAATCAAATTTGAGTCATGAGACTGAGCTATATGTTTTTGCAGACCACCCTGTCAGTCGCTTTGTTATTATCGGAAATTTAAATTTAAAAATTGTTGTCTTTCCTGACATACAAAAAGTTGACGAATATGGCCGCTAATTATTTTGTATCTTCAACAAATATATCGATAATACTAAAACTATCATTTTCTAGGTTGTCTTTCATCCGATATTTGGTTTAATGGTATCAGCATCAGAAGATGCCACTATTAAAATTTGGGACTTTGAGACCGGCGAATATGAACGAAGTCTTAAAGGCCACACAGATTCAGTACAAGATATTGCTTTTGACGCTCAAGGGAAACTATTGGGTAAATTCTATTGCATTTATTTAAGTTTGGCATTGATTTTAAAAATAAAATATGACTTTATTAATTAAAGCATCCTGTAGTGCTGATTTGTCCATTAAATTATGGGACTTTCAACAGAGTTATGAGTGTGTTAAAACTATGCATGGACACGATCATAATGTATCGTCGGTAGCGTTTGTTCCAGCTGGTGATTTTGTTTTATCAGCTTCCCGAGATAAAACAATTAAAATGTGGGAAGTTGCCACTGGGTAGGTTAATTTTATCATACACATTAAATCAAATTCTTCAATATATTATTTAATTAATTTTAAAATAGATACTGCGTTAAGACATACACAGGACACAGAGAATGGGTTAGAATGGTGAGAGTACACATTGATGGTGGAATCTTTGCATCGTGCTCAAATGATCACTCAATTCGAGTATGGTTGACAAATTCAAAAGACTGCAAAGTAAGTATAAGAAAAATACAATACATTCGAATTTTTAAATTTAAACATATGCTCATTATAGGTTGAACTGAGAGATCATGATCACACAGTTGAGTGCATTGCTTGGGCACCCGAAAATTCCACATCAGCAATAAATGAGGCTGCGGGTGCTGATAACAAAAAAGGCCATCATCAAGGGCCTTTCCTTGCTTCTGGATCGAGGGATAAAACGATTCGCGTTAGTATTTTCTTTTCTTTTTCTGTATAAACCTATTACTCAATTTTGGTAAATAGAATAAAAAAGACAAAAAAAAAAGTCTGATATAAATAAAGGCTAAATCACACTGCTCTCGTGTGCTGTTTCGATATGATTTCATTGTATTTAATCGATTTGTAATTTGTGTTGTGTCGATTGATGAAAAACACTGAATGAATATCAACAAACCATACGAGAGCGATGTTGTTAAGCCAAGTCAAATTTTGTTTTGTTTCTAAGTTGAGTACCAGGCTTTGAAAGTTAAATTTAATTTTGCAAACATTAATTTTAATTTTTTATATAGATCTGGGACGTGAGTGTCGGCCTATGCTTATTTACTCTAACTGGCCACGATAATTGGGTTAGGGGACTATCATTCCATCCGGGTGGAAAGTATTTGGTATCTGCTAGTGACGACAAAACCATTCGTGTATGGGACTTGCGCAATAAGCGATGCATGAAAACTCTGTATGCTCATCAACATTTTTGCACTTCTGTTGGTAAGTTCTGACATTCCACTTAATTCTTTTAAAATATTCGAGCATAAATCGATTTGATATTAAAAATGCATCTTTTTGTTCCGAAAACAATCTATCGAATTTGACTCGAACGCAAATCCGAAACAATTAGCAATACTTTTGAGTATTTTTTATGTTCTTAATGTTTGAGGGATGTTAAGGTTCATACATTTAATTTTGTAGTTTGGGGCACAGATTTTTTTAAGTAAGCATTAAAGTTGTGTTTTTTTTAGGCTAAGGTTTATACGTAAACAAAAAAAAAGATATTTACAATTTTCTAAAATACAAAATAAACCGTCTATGGCCTATTATGGAAGACAACAACTTAAAACAAGTTATAGATGTTCAGAAATCGGTAATAGCGATCAAATCAGGCAACTGATATCTATTGGAACAATTCTCGATAAAAAGCTCTTATTTTATTTTATTCTGAGGTTTGCGAACAAAATTTTGTGACGCCGCAACATGGGAAAAAATGCAAAAACATCGTAAAATATTAATTTTTTATTAACTGTAAATTTTATTTGCATTAAACACACCTCGTTCTCATATCCTTCACCATTTTGTGAGAAGCAATGTAGCAATTAAACTACATATTTGACTATCAAAATATAATTTAACTTTTACTCTACCAACTCCATCGTTAGCTAAACGATATGTCAACATGGCAGAATTTCTTTACGTTTTTGCTAAGCTAAAATTCAAACTTGAAATTTAAAAATAAAGGACCGAGTAGATATTGGATGTACGACTGGGTACATTGTATTATGAAACTTGAAAAAATGCACATTTTTGACAGATTTTCGATTCATTTTTTTTTTAAGTTTTTGATTGGTTTTTAAAATTACACGTTTTTTAAACTTCGAAACGGTTTTTTTTTATCTTTAAGTTTATTTTCTTCCGCATATCTTAATTTTTGCTCTGATTTTCTTTCATTTTGTAGAAGGGTTATAAACGCCCATGTTCTGCATTTTACTTATTGTGAATTCACATGGCGAAAGTGAATTTAGGTGTTCCACAATTCACTATTGTGAATTAATTGTGAATTGGAACTTCGAAAATAGTCTGCTTATGTTAAGTAATTTGGCTTATTAATTCTGTATGTGACACGCGGCACGATAATTTAAAAAAAAAAATGCATACTATCTATCAAAAAAAATGTACCCTTCAGAAATGCTTTTCACGTAAGTACATTGGGCTTAAAAACTGATTCCTTTTTTTTTTTTTTTTTTTGTGATTTTCTAAATAAGTCTTTTCTAGTTGTATTAAAGATATGTTGTATCGGACCTGTGATTAATTTACTACATTGGGCATTCCAACAATATTTTTCTATTTTGGTTTTTTTAACAAACCTGGAGTGCGAAGAATTTTAAAATAATGACATGAGCAATTTTTTCAGCTAAATGTATTCTCTTTTCTTGGAAAACATTTTGTTTGTCCAAATAACCTAAACACTACGATCAACAAAGTATACATTAAACACTAGTGTACAATGTCAGTTTGCAATAAGTTGTTGGTTCAGTACTAACTCCGTCGACAGGGAATTTTAAGTAATTTTTAAATGTTGCTTTCAATCAAATTGTTAGACTATAAAAAAAATAAGTGAATTGACCCTACCAACCACACAAAAAAATCGCGGATATATGTATCTATATTGAATTGTATTATTATCATTAACATTAATATCTTTATCTTGTATTTTTTTTCAGATTTCCACAAAACACATCCATACGTTATTTCAGGAAGTGTGGATCAAACAGTCAAAGTATGGGAATGTCGTTAAATATATTTATTTTATTTAATATTTAATTTTAACTTAAAATGCTATTATTAAACAAAACAATAAATCATTAAGATTATGAATCCATTAGAGAAGATATTTAATTATTAAAAAACGAAAAAGATAATACAAAAAAATTAAACCTTGCCACCTGTTTTCTGTTGAAAAAAAAAACTTTCTCTTTAGAAAAAAAAGCAACAAATATAAAGAGTTTATATTATCTACAATATGAATGTGAACGTCCACAATATTTTGAATTCAATGAAAGAGAAACAAACCATATAATATTGAAAGTTTTAGATAACGAATACAAAACAAGACAATGCTTTACACAGCCCACAAAAATCATGGAATTCATTTATTGTAAAAGTACACTCAATGATTTATATATATTTATATTTTTTATTTAGATACGGAGAAAATGTATTTTTATTTGTTTAAATTTGGAATTGCCTCTGGCTTTTACTCCATTATTTATTAAATGTTATTATTTTTTACACATTTAAAAATATGAGATATTTGTTTAAATAAATTTACAAAACAAATTGAAACAAGTCAGAGATGGCAGATGGATTTCGTTTACTTTAATATCACAGATGATGTCAATGTACAGACTGCAGCAAAAGAGGTTTTGAATTTATACTAAGAACAAAATTTCTAAACTAGTTAAAAAAAAACATAAACTCTAAACAAAATAATATTCTGTATGTATGTATTTCTTCATCTGTGACTCAACTGGTGATATATTTAATTACAAAACGTGGCCACATTTTTTTTAAATGATAATCCTGGAATTAAAAACAAAATAATGGGATGTGACATTAATCTATGCAAAAAACATGGATTTTTAAAACTCCTTGAGTTATAAACTCAATTCAAATTACACACAGTTTTGGATTTATAAAAATTTAATATATATTATATTGTAATCATAATGTGTAGCTTTTAATATATATAATAAGCATACAATTAAAACAAACACAAACAATACGTAGCAGGATTAAAAAAAAAAAACAAATAACTAAAATTCAATTCAATACAATTTAGAAAAAGATTTATAAATACAAACAAACAAAAAAGGAGATATGCAAAATTACCTAATAATCTTTAAAAATTTTAACTGTATAATACATAAATTTAATCGTTAATAAATGAGCGATAAGCCTAAATAACGTTTATCATTTTTTTATGGTGTAACAAAAAGAGTGAGGGAAAGGAAAAGAGGAAAGTGTTTTCAAACAAAAGAGCGATCGTATCTCTACTTGCATTACTAGTTTTGCTACTTTAGGAATAGGAAAAAACAGTCGCCCTTATTGCAATAATCCTTTAATTAAAACGTCTAGGCTCTTAAAGCTACAATTTATGTAGCTTGAGCATTTCTTCCGCTCTACACCCCTCTCATGACATAAGCCATTCTCTTTTATCGCTTCTAGAGCCCAGTAGTTTTTATTAAACGACTTTCGCAATAAGGGTGAATTATTTCAATCGAACTTTGCCAATAAACGTAGTAAAACGCTACATATTAAATAAAATTAGGTGGTGTTTTACTATCTTAAGAGCATTACCAATTTACGATTTGAAGAAGCAATCAGCCGAGTTTTCCATTTCGAAAAGAAACAAACAAAAGGTTAATAATTTTTCTCTTGAGATCATAAGTCATTCGCTTTTCTACAACACTAATTGTCGCTTCAAGAGCCTTGTCGTTCTAGTGACAGGAATGCTATAGGAATAAATGGCAACGTGGCCGTCTCAGCTTTCCGGAAGGTTGTTGTATATTGATTCGTGTGTGAGTGAAAAACCTTCAAAGTAACTATCGGCTAGCTATTTGACTCCCACGATCTAATCTCACGTCTTCGCTTGTGAAATTGGTTTATTTTTACTTTAAAATGTACTGTCCTTCACATATTGTGTTTATTAAGAAACCATATTTTATAGCAAATAAATAAAACAAATTCGTTCTTCTATTTTGGGTAGTTTTAAACAGTCACTTTTCTCTATTCTCCGAATAAATGTTTTGTTACACATTTTTAGAGTAATTTTGCAACTTTCAAAACGAAGCTGAATTTGTGTTACAAACCAACACCGCAAAACAACACGCCTAATTTTTTTTTTCAATACGAATTATTTAAGTTTAGTAATTTTTACTTAACGCATAATATTTTTTTTAAAAGATGTAAAGGATAATATTCTTCAATTATGTTTACTTTTCATAAATACTTTTGTTAAGAAAGAATCGTCCTTAACTATAAGGTTTATTTTATTATAGATTAAAAAAAAAACGTTTAATGTATTTCATTTCAACAAGTTCTATGTCGATCTCGAAAAAGGAACACAGATGGAATAATTAATAAAAATATAATTAAAAACAAAATGAAAAGAATAAAAATTAAATGTATGTAATATACAAACATGATTTTTTTTAATTTATATTTAAAGCATTTATGCTTTTTTATTCATCTTTGAATTGTGTGCAATTTATTTTTCCATGCATATTATGCCTGTAAGACATGATATATGAAATTATTTTTACATAATGCATGTTTTACTGATTTTACAAACAAAAGAATTATCGAACGGTAAATGACAGAGAGCATTCTAATTTTAAATATAATTTAAAAATTAACTATATACTTAGTTAAAATTGCTTGCAAAAAAATATATACCTAGATAATTATGTAGTATGTTGGTGAATTCACATTCGCAATTAATATGTTGTGTTTTCGTTTAAAACAAAATATTTAACAAACAAAAAAGAAAAAAAGAGTAGGAATTGCTTTCGCCAATGTTTAAAAAAAACTCAAAATCCTACTACTCAACAGCTTATTTATTAACAAACAAAATACATTAATATAATAATGCTATTATAGAAAGGCAAACAACTAAACTAATTACTCGTTACACATAAATAAAAACGAAATCTATATTATATAATCTATTTAAAAAAAAAACACAATTTTACTCATTTCATTTGATGCACTTTCAAAAAATTACACTGCAAAAATAATAACTACTAACTTAATAATAATGTATAATACAATTTGTTTAGGTTCTTGATCAAGAATTATTTCAAATAAAAAATTAAATAATTCATACAAAGATGTTGTAAGTCATAATGAAAAAAAATATGACTTTCAAAGAACGTCATAATGAAAATAATATTAATACGAATACAATTTTAATCAAGATCTTTCTCAATACTTACAATTTTCATTTGCAAAACAATTAATTATACCTAATTAAACCAAATTACACTACAACATAACGTTAATTATTTTCATACCTAAGAAACAAAAAATATATGCATATATAAAAAAAAAGAAAGAAGATATTTGTCTTTTATCATTATCGAGTATTAAATAAAAACAACAGCATAATTATCAAATGGAAGTGAAAGTTTATGTTCTTTTATTTAACCGAGAATAGTTCACAATATACAATAGAGGGTGAGCCATGAGCAGTGCGCCGAAATGCTAGGGCGTGTAGGTTGGGTTGAGACAAGAAAAAAATCGTACATAATATGTGATTTTTGCTTTTCAAAAAGGTATCGCGTAGCATTCGGCCCTATCGACGGCCCATTGTGGATGAAGCGCTGATTTTAAATATTTTTTTTTTTCATTTTAAGTCAATTTTTTCGAAAATTTTCCATCCCGGCTGAACGGGGGAATAGACCCCCTTCCATACGACGCCCTAGCATTTTGGCGTACTGCTCGTGACTCACCATGTTTATAAAGAGAGGATGCCTTTCCAAAAGTCCGGAATTTCCAAACCCAAAGTTTTGCGGTATGTATGTATAAGAATCTTAAAACGGAAAACCTTGATGACAGTTGTTACCCATGGCTTAGTTCACCAAAAATAGGGTGAAAACTTATGGAAAACTTAAATGATTGTGATATTTTTTTTGAAAATAACTAGCTCTAAGGCACACAGGGGCATTCGTCATGACACATGTTCCAAGAACCTGGATATTTTGTTCGACCTATTCGGTTAATAAATGAAAAATTAGTGCTAGAAAGGTTGATGGCCATAAAATACCAAAATGAAAATCCTTACATCCGATCATAGTTAGTGGGGTCATCATTAGTTTTCCTGACGCACGTTTCGACTGAGGTTTCAGTCTTCCCAAATTTAGTATGAGAAAAGAATAGTAAAAGTTTTAAATTGTAAATTATAAATTAAGCATTATAAACACTTCTTTATTAAAAGTTATGTCAACTATAGTTGACAAAAAAAAATAAAACTTTTACTAGGTATTCTTTTCTTATACTAAATTTGTCCTTGAAGAAGACTGAAACCTCAGTCGAAACGTCAGGAAAAGTAATGAAAGTTTTTCATTAATAAAATTATTGAGACCAAAAAAGCCGAATAAGAGAAATCTTAAAAACTTTGAAAGGCTATCAAATTGGTCTTAAAACTTCTAATAATATGTTTATATAAAACCTCTTTCATAAAAAATTGATCGCTAACCGTCGAACTTTTCATCTAAATAATGAATCATGGTTACGTTTATATTAAAAATAAAATAATACACAGATATAAAAACTAAATGTTGTCCAAAATTTCCAGTAAATAATTTAAAATTATAATTTCAATTCAATCGAAATTCCAAAAATCTGAATTTTGGTGGAAAGCTTTATTCTAAATTCTTTTTTTTTCAAACCGTAAATTTGGTTTTGAGGGGTAAAATAGAACAAATTTTCGTAAACTGTGATTTAGGCTGTATTTTGATGTTCAAACATACCGATACAAACATATTGTGAGTCTCAAAAACACAGTTCGAGTAGGTCCAAGTAGCCACAAAAAATCTCTTGATATCCTATTTTATGCTTTCACTTTATATGCAAATCCGAGAACACAACAAAACCAAACAAAGATAGTATCTCATATTTTGTTCAAAAACAAGGTAGGTATAATAAGTAGGTAATAAGATGTCCAAATTGTAGCAGCATAAATTAATACAAATAAAATTCAATTATTCAATAAATTTATTTCAGGTATTAGAGGGGAAGATTCATTTATGTGGTCTTAAGTTGTTTGTTCCTTTAAGTCTTGATCAACTTTTTCATCACTGAGATCTTCCTTATTTTTCGGGAGTTCTTCTTTTTGATTGTCGTCTTCAGTTTTGTCAAGTTTAGTATTTTTATCAGTTCTTTCATCGGTACTTGAATTTATTTTAATTTCTTCTTGATTTGTTTGATTTTTATTTGGAGCAGTACTTATTTCTTCTTTAGGATGTGGGCCAGCAGTATCGTTACATTCCTCAACATCATTATTCGTTTCTCCTGTTTCAAGAGAATCTGTGTCTTCTTCATCTTTATTCTTTTCTGATGGATTTGCTGCTTCGTCGTCTTCATCTTCGTCATCATCGGTTGTGTTCTGTTTTTCTGATTCATCATTCTTTTGAATTTTTGGCTTCTTGGCACGTTGTTTCTTTTTCAAACGTTTAGCACGCTTTTTGGCTGTTTTGGCGTCAGCTTCCAGGCGATTTTTCTCTAATTTAGATTGGTACTCATCGTTCAGCTGTTCTCTCATACTCTTAGCCTGGATACACTTTTGGCGGGCATACTCTTTCCGTCTGAGATGCCGATAGACATGGAATTCGCCAGATCCTGCTCCAGCACTTGAGCCCATTACATTACGCACAAATGAGGGCACTGTTTGCATGTAATCTTTTTCTCTGGGTGTTTCGGGTATTACAATTGGTTTGTCCTGTAATTATTTATTAACAATAAAAAAAGGTTCCATAAATAGCAAACATCAGTTTGGTACCTACAGGATTTTTCATAAGTTTCTCCAACTTAAGGCGTTGCAGATCAGTTGCACTTTTAATGATTGGACGCCTCTTTTTTTCTTCGCCATCCTTTTCATCATCTTTCTTGTGCTTTGGTGGTTTTTCAATAAGATTTTGCATATTAGAAAACAAATATTTTGCCAAAGAACAAAAATGCAAGAAACTTTTGTAATGTCAAAAAATAAAATGACAACTGACATCAAGTCGGTCTCCTGTCATCGAAGTGAAACCAATAGACATCGAAATGGAATGGAAGTAAAAACGAAACAGAGCGCTTCGAACTTTGATGTTCGAACTGAATAGTGCTGCCATTTTTAATGATAATTTGAGTTTTGTTCATTGTATATATGAATATATGTTGCATTAGCTGAATTTTAAACAGCTGCTGAATTTTCTTCGAGATTTCAAATTGGAGTTCACTCTGCAAAAACTCAGATTTCGTGTCTGGCAGATTTTAGGTGCATAACTACTCTGCTCATCTACCTCCAAAAGACAGGCGTGTTTTGGTGACAAACTGCAACCCAGTCAGTCAAAATTTAACAAGAGATACAACAACAAAAATTGACTCGCATTTACTTTATCATTTTTCCCAGTCAAATCTTATTTGATAACAATAATTCGTCCTATACTAAATCAGTGGAAAGTAATCATATCTTTTAAAAAAAATTTGTGTTCGTTAACTTTGTGTGCTTTTATATTATATTTCTTCCACTTTTTGTCACTAATACTAAAACCGGTTTTTCATAACTTCGCTCCAGATCGTTTTCTTGATTTATTTTACTTCAATGTGCTATTTAGTCACCAAAACACGGCTGATATCATGAGTAAATGGCTGTACTAGATTTTAGTTTTAATCATAAGTACTTTGCCACCTCCAAAGGCATAACTTGTACTTCTCTTAGGTAGGTAGAAATGGCGATCTCAAGGCAACCTAGCCTGAGATCCAATTAGCGCTGTAGTGCGCCGTTTTGATACCAAAACTCGTTTGACCTGTGATAGAAAGGGAAAGATTTATAGAGAAGCTTCATAGCGATTATGTTAGAGCCATTTTGTCGCATTGAGAAAAAAGATTAGGTCTCTAATCTTTGTCTCAGATAGCTCATCAAGTTCGTGGAAGAATGCTTTTCCAAAGCATTTCATTCTAGTGTTTGCCAAAGCAGGACATTTGCATAGGAAATGGATTATCGTTTCACTTTCTCTCTGGTCACTACAACTACGGCAAAAGGTGTTGTAGGAGATACCCAACTTCTCCGCATGAACTCCTATAGGCCAATGTCCGGTACAAACAGCGACAATCCTGGCTATGTCTTGCCTTGGCCTGCATAGAAGATCGTTTGTACGGGTTTTATTATAGGTGGGCCATATCTTCCTAGATATAATGCAGTTGGGTAAATTGCTCCACCTTCGGTTTGATTCAGTTTGGTAGATAGAAAAGATTTTACCCTTCATAGCACCAAGAGGAATGTTAACCATTTCCGCAAGTGAGCTATGAAGGGCCGATCCTTGCCTGGCTAGCTCGTCAGCCCGTTCATTTCCCACGATACCACTATGGCCCGGAACCCAGATCAGGGTGACACCGAGGTTAATATTCAGGCTCGCAAGCTCATCGCGACATTGCTGGACCAATTTAGATGAGGATGTGGCCGAGTTAATGGCTTTGACAGCTGCCTGACTGTCTGTGAAGATAGCCGCATTTCGGTTTTGGTTTGGGCTTTGTTTAAGTATCTTACAAGCCTCCCTTATTGCCAGCAGTTCAGCCTGAAAAACGCTAGCAAAGTCAGGAAGCCTAAAGGATTTAGCTACATTTAGGGACTCAGAAAAGATCCCGGAACCAACTCCACAATCCATCTTTGAGCCGTCAGTAAAGATAGTAGTGTTGAAACCTATCGACACGATGTCATCCTCCCAATCTTCTCTGGATGGGAAAATAACCTTAAAACCCTTACTAAGGCTCAAAGTAGGAGTGCAGTAGTCAGTGTCTACCGAGATAATATCTGAGGGAATCAATTTCGTTGTATTGCTGTGACCATAAGGTTTTGACAACCAGCTGTTTGATTCCTTCAGCCTAATAGCGCTGCAGGAAACTAAGTATTTAATAAAAAGGTCGATTGGTAGAAGATCCAAAATAACGTTTAAGGCGTCCGTTGGGCATGTACGCATGGCCCCTGTGGTGCCCACGCAAGCTGTTCTTTGAACCTTCTTTAGCTTATCAATATTATAGGCTTTGCTAAGAGCAGGCCACCACACAATCGAACCATATGTTAAGATTGGACGTACTACGGCTGTGTACGTCCATAAAATCATCTTCGACTGAAGTCCCCACTTTTTGCCGAAAGTTTTGCTGCAGGCGTAGAAGGCAACACATGCCTTCTTAACCCGTACTTCAATATTTAGTTTCCAGTTTAATTTAGGGTCGAGTATAACTCCCAAATATTTTGCACTGGAAGACAATGATAGGATTTGGCCGTTGAGTCGAGGTAGCGTGAAGGGCGGTACTTTAGTTTTGGTGGTAAAGAGCATCAGTTCAGTTTTACTTTGGTTAACTCCTAGTCCACAACTCGTGGCCCAGCTGCTAACTTTCTTCAAAGCTGACTCCGTGATTTCACTAATCACAGAGGTGTACTTTCCTGACACCAATAGCACCAAATCATCCGCATAGGCTACCGCCTTCACTCCACATCTCTCTAATTTAACGAGAATTGTATCCATGACCAGAAGCCATAGAAGAGGCGAAAGGACACCACCCTGGGGTGTTCCCCTGCTCACGTGTTTTGTTGCGATTGTATTGCCTAGAGTGGCTTGAATCTTCCTACCACTGAGCATGGAAATAATCCATTCTCGAATGAAGTCTTCTACACCGAACTTAATGAGAGATTCTTCTATGGATTCGGTAAGGACGTTGTTAAAAGCACCTTCAATATCTAAGAAGGTGGCAAGAGTAAATTCTTTATAATGGATTGTTTTTTCTAAAGTACGCACTACCTCATGGAGGGCAGTCTCCGTAGATTTGCCCTTAAGATAAGCATGCTGAGAGCTTTCGAGAGGTCGTCCAACTAGGATTTCTCTAATATGGTAATCAAGAATGCGCTCCAAGGTTTTAAGCACAAAAGATGTTAAGCTTATTGGTCTGAAATCCTTCGCGGATTCGTGACCTCGCCTACCAACCTTCGGGATAAAAACTACTTTGACCTGTCTCCACGACATGGGGACATGTTTGAGAAGGAGGCATCCTTTGAAAATTTGTTCCAGCCATGGAGCTGCCACATCATGCAACTTTTGAAGCATAACTGGCAGTATGCCATCCATGCCTGGGGATTTATATGGAGAGAAAGTATTAATGGCCCACAAAATATTTTCTCTGGTTATAACGGAATTGACTTGCTCCACATGAGCCACGTTTAGCTCTGTGGTTTCAAGCGGTTCGGGGTTATCACTCTCGCAACCCGGAAAGTGCGTCTTCATCAGTAGCTCAAGAGATTCGGCTGGAGAGGCTGTCCAGGTTCCATCAGGCTTTTTTAGAAATGAAGGATTACAATGTTCCTTCGATAAAACTTTGCTGAGCCTTGCGGAGTCCTTTATGTCTTCGATTGATTGACAGTATTCTCTCCAGCCTTTTCTTTTGGCTGATGATAGGGCTTGCTTGTAGATTTTAAGAGAGTCTTTGTACGGTTGGTAAAACTTATGTTTGTGGCAGATATTGAAAATTGTCCTCGTCATTTTCCTAAGACTGGATAGTTCTTCATTCCACCAAGAAGGAAGGGTTTTGCGGCTATATTTAACTGGGCAAGAGACTCTAAAAGCTTTACTTATAGAAGTTTCAAAGGTTTTCACTTTTGATTCAAGGTCTACTATCGATTCTGTGAGATTCGGTAAGTTGCTCAGTTTGGAATTTGCGATTTGACTGAATTTCTTCCAGTCAGTTCTTTTGGGATTTCTATAGGGCGGAGGGTTTTTCGGCTCGAAATTAATTTGAAAAAGAATCCACTTGTGATCCGAAAACGAATTCAAAGGGGAAACTCTCCAATTCTCCACTAATAAATTACGGTTGTTTACTAAAGTAACATCAAGCACATCCTCCCATCCATCATAATTTTCCGAGCTCGGAAAGACGAAAGTGGGAGTATTGCCTCTGTTACAAATGGTCATATTATGTTCAATAATAAAATCAAAAAGTGACTCACCTCGTTCGTTGATCTCAGAACTTCCCCAAAGGGTATGCCGTGCATTTGCGTCGCCTCCGATCAGAAGATTTGCATTTTTGATTTTAGCTTCGGTTATGATTTTGCACACCTCCCCCGGAGGTGATGGTGCATTGTGGGCAGAGTAAAAAGAGGCCAACAGCAAACCCTGTGTATTTTCATCTTCAAATCTGACAACTGTCAGATCGGGAGTGCTAAAATTTGGACATAAAAAACCTTTTAAATGTTTTTTAGCTAAAATACAAGTTCTGGGATTACCTTGGTCTTGATCTGTGGTTTTATAAAAGAGGTCGTATTGGTTGTCTTGGAGGCCTCGCACCTTGAGGCCGTTTATCCACGGTTCTTGGATAACGCCAATGTCGAAGTTTTCCTCCCTAAGGAAAACTCTCAGATTATCTGAAGCACACTTAGAGTGCTTCAGATTAATCTGGATGACCTTCAGCGCGTTTTTAATTGTCTTTAGCTGCAGAGCTGGGGCCCGGCAACTCGCTGGGGACCTCGACTCCGCTAACAACATCGTCAACCTCGACGTTGTCATCAGCTTTGTCGGTGTCTGTTCCCTGACTCTGCAGAATTTTAATTTTGGCATTCCTTATGCCAAAACTAAGTTTGTACTCGGCCTTTTCGAGAGCCCCTAGACTTTCCTCGCTAATCCTCAGAAGGTAAGAGGCGCTGGTCTTCTGCGGTTCTTCTGCCTTTACTACAGCCCAATCGTGCATGGGGACCAGCGGATTTTGCCTCTGAAGACCGCGGATCAGATCCTGTCCGCTTGGCTTTATGCTCATGAGCGGCAACCAAATGCGAGCCTTCGGTTGTCTAGGGATGTCCTTAGCTGGGATAAGCTTGAGCTTCAAGCCCTCCCAGTCATTGCTAACCTTAGCAATGCTTTCACTAAGGAAATCCCTAGAAAACCTGTCCGCACACTTGATTACCCTATACCCCCTGAGCATCTCGCCAGAGTCAAAACTAGGGTAGGGGCCCTCACTGTTTGATATAGTGTATGAAAACACCATCTCAGAGAGCTTGCCCTCGATAGAGTTCCACACGTTCAGCAGACCTTTGCTGTTTGTGGAGAGCTCATCCACAACTGCTACTTGGAGGTCATCCCTGACAACCTCACTAAGAGTACGCAGTTGCGCTGCTCCAGAAGATGGTGCTTTCCCTGGCTTTGTCCGGCCGTCAAGCTTGCTCTTTTTTTGAGACGGGCAGATTTCTTCCTGAGATCTGTTTCGCTTAACGGCCTTTTCTCGGTTGGCCAGAAGGTTGTTGTATTCATCAACAACCTTCTGGTACTTTATTTTATCTTGGGCGTCCCTCTCATGAATCACTCCGGTCTCTTCATTCTTGGCAATCTTGGCAAGAATGTGAGAGGCCGTTTTGAAGCGGTTCTTGAGAAGAGCGCCTTCAGATAGTTTTTTGGTTCCTCGAGTTGCACTGCTACTCGAGGGTTTCGGTTTTATATACGGTTTAGGAGGTATAGGAGTGCTATGAATAGCACTACCTATACTTCCTGTGGTTTTGGTTTGCTCACAAGTGCTGGAACTACCAGCGCTAAGTGAGCACCCCTTCAAGGTCTCCTGGCTGGAGGCCAAGAGTTCATCCTCCAAGTCTGTGGATGGTTCTTCGTTCGTCATGTCTAGTTCGTCCATTTTGTTTAAGTTTGTTGTATGTTGGTCCCACGAGTAGGTCGGAAAAAAGAGGTCAGCCCCGGCAGAGCCGATATACCGGGGTAAGGCAGAAAATAAGACGGACCCTGCCAAGGCATCCGAATGAGCTCGTTAGCGACTGGTTTGCCCCCCAGCCTTTCATTCTTCGGCACGGATTATGTAAAACGCTCACACCACCACTGAAATTAGGGACCCCGTATCTATGGTCAAATTGCATTGCTAAGGCTTGCTACTATTAAGGAGTAGGAAACTTCAGCGATTCAACCTGACCTTAGCTGATCCCCATCTTGACAACGTACAAGACAACTGTGGTGATCATTACCGCCCGGCACCCACTAGGAGGGTTTGAAACGAGGATTTTTGCCGGGCTGTACTTCTCTTATTGCGTGAATAATCCTAGAGTAAAAATCCAATGGTAAACGACATAAAACGAAAATGACAAGTTCCCATCCTTAATCTCATGCAGAATTACACATCGCTGACAGTTCGTTTATTTTTCGTTTAATCCCAGTTCCATATAATTCCATGTCGACTCTATTCATTTCTCAGTTGTTTCTTGTGAATCGAATCGCTCAAACGGGCCACACAGCGACCGAAGGAGTCCGTATTTTCTTCAATAGAAAAAGATTTCAACTTGTTCAAATAGTATTTTTTATTCTTCGAAGAAAAAAAAAAACATAATTTTTTTCTACTTTAATCAAATCGATTCTCAAGGGAATCTTAAGTAATCGGTTCTTATATCTCTCTATTCACAAAGGTTCTTTTATGCTATCCAGTGAGAGTGCTTAAAAACTGAAAGTGTCATTTTAATTAAAAGCCAATTACATCGAATAAATTTATAAAAAAAAAACAATAATGGCATTAGAAACCGATGAAAATGTTCCTCCAAAACCAACAACAGGAGATAAGAACGAAGTTGTCGGTGCAAAGTCTTCCAGTAACTCAGTAGCAGCAGCAGCACCCGAGAACACCGATAATGTTGGCAAGAAAAAAGGTAAAACTTCTGGGGCGACCTCCCCCAGACAATTAAAATAATCGAAATAACATTCTTCGCCTTCCTTATAGTATTTTCTATAAAAATGCACTATCATTTAGGTGCATGCTTCCTTTAATAATCGACATTCTAGATGAGGAAGAAAAATTCAACATCTAGCCCCACAGGGAGAGCCGCAGTCATATAACACTCGTTACGTAATTTGATTTTCTCGTGTGTTTTTATGAAAGAAAAGTTTGTTCTATTTGAGCTGCCGGTCTTTTTAAAATGTTTTTTCTCACTTCTCAAACATGAATTGAAGTAATTTTGTCCCAAATTAGACATAGTTCTTGTGGAATGACGTTTTGTAACCTATAAGAAGGCATATAAACACGTGCCATAGCTATTACATTGATAGAAGCATGTTACAAGTGCATCGAATTTTGGATATCCTGAAGTCTTAACACTTTTGCGTGGATTTTACCACAGAAGAGGAGAATATATTTTTTATTGAAACGCACATACACACGTGACTTGATTTTATTTTGCATGCACCAGTTTTTTTTTAGAAAAGACAGAAGAGAGAATTAAAAGATCTCTTTTATATCGTTCGGTGAAGCAACTCCAAGGTGCGTTTGTGTGAGAGCAAAGTTCCTACCTCTTGTTATCAGTATTTTTGAGAGTTGAGATCGAAGTGTCGACCTGCTTATTACCCACGATCACACTACGTTCGGAAATCTAAAGATAGAAGTAAGACTGTTTTTTTTTTGTCTCCTATTGTAGGGAAAATGAAAATTTCTAGCATAGATAAGATACCTACCTATAGTCAGTGCATAAAATAAAAAAAAAAACAATCTAAAGGGATTTTGTTTTTATTTTATTGTTTGGTTAATCAATAACAATGTTGCCAGCTGATTAAAATTACTAAATCATTAACAAATACCTGTAGATACATAAATTTATTTGCTTTCAAGTTTTATTTTTCGTTAACTTATATATCGGTAGGCCCATTTGCTCATAAAATAGCTTTAAAGTTATATAGCTTATTCCGTTTTGTTAAAAAATAATTATGATTAATTCAGCTACATAAGTTTTACTTTCATGCGAGAAATCTCTGATAATTTCAATATTTAATGCAAAATAAGCTAAGAATTATTTTAAAATTTATTTAATTTTGAGAATTAATAAAAATATATGAAATAAACCTCAAAACTCACCACCAAATTTACAAGTGGTAAATAAGCATGAAATCACCCACTAGATGATTATCACGAGCTCTGACTGTATAACTTCAATATTGAATACCTAATAATGTAGGATGAATGAATTGTGTTGTAGACATGCTATTTAGAACACTGACTCCGCATGCAGTATCTGTACGTTCCAAATCTATTTACAATCCAAAATTTCAACCGAAATTCGAAAAGGACAAAATGAAGAATAATGATGAAAACCTCACAAGATGCACTATATGATACAAGTATTGTCCAGACGTTGAATCTGCATAGCTTGTTACCCCTGTTCAAGGAAGAGAATCCATCTCCAAAACATTACCACGATGAAAACATTTCAGGTCACTATGTTGTCAAACGTACATTTTCTCTAATCGCATCCGAAAATATTTTTTTTTTAAGGAGCCAGATACAAACTTTTAGGTAGTATGGTATACCAAAGTTTTTCTAAATTTGTAGAAAACGTTTGATCGAATTTGAGATGATGTATTCATGCAGTTTTCTACTTCAAACACTAAAAATCACAATTTCTAATTACTCAAAAAGTGTTAAGATGAACTTAAATATATGACTTACTTCATCTTCTTCTTCATCCCCTAAAATGAATTTAACATAAAGAAATTTAAAATCTGCTACTGATGTCCTGCTAGTCAATGAGTAGAACATAGTGTTGTATGATGAAGTTAAATATTTAAAATTCGTTTCAGCAATTGACCATTATGAATATTTCTGACTTATTTTGAAAGATATCGCCTGATACTAGGCATCAATAAAAATTAGATATTGAATTGTATGCAAAAAACCTTATCTCGGTCTCAAATTCCATATTTTTGTTGAATTATATTTATAAAACGATTATGTGCATTATAAAACAATACAACATTAAGAACGTGATAATATTTTCTTCTTATCAAAGGAAACTGTATGCCTACAATATTTTGTTCTTGTCTTATTAAATGTTGAGAATCAAATTAACCCTTAACAACCTATCATCTATTTAACCCCCTAATGTCTTATTTTTCTATTCCAATGAAAAAATCAGTATAGACTAATATTCCCACAGAAAGAAAAAATCTGAAATGAGTTTTTTTTTAAATAATAGGTTTTCAAAGCAAGGAAACAAGACTTGGTTATTGAATTGGAGAGATTCAAGTTGCATTTTCTACAATAAACTTTCGCTTGGGACTTACATCTCCAATGCACACCACTGTTCCCTTCTTTGGATATATAACAATACGCCGTTTGACAACCTTTCTGTTTTTTCTGTTAATTCAGCTACTTCCGAGCAAACATTTGACGGTTCAATGCTTACTCTTATTATATACACAGTGGTAAAGGATACTGCATTAATCGTTGCCACATTCGATAGCTTTTTTTACGACCAAATTCTTATAATGTAATCGGACACCTTTGAAAAGCTGTAATTTTAAAACTAAAAGAGACATCAAAAAACTATTCTTTTTTATGTCTTAGGCAGCCAAAGCAGAGGTAGTCTTTGAATCATATTTACAGTACCTCCCATTAAAATATAAAGGTACCTCCCAATTAAATATTTAAAAAAACTGTCTAAAATACGTCAAAAGCAGATCCGAGGATTTTGATAAAATTTTGTGTGTGCATTTGTAGTAGTAAAACCCAAATTAATCAATAAAAAAATCAATTAATTATGTATTTATAAACCCATTTTTCATCATCATCATCGGCTCGACAACCGGGGTCCGGTCCTAGCCTCTTTTAACAAGTCTCTCCACCTATCCCAGTCTCGAGTCGGGGCGAGAACCATCCAGTTCTTTCCATACAAAATGCAAAAAAAAAAAAATGTTCAAAAATCTCTAACATTTTGAAAACGCCTATAGATCTGGATTACCTTTTAACACGCAATACAAAAACAACATAGGATCCTGATTTCTATCTATATCTGTTTCTAAGATCCAACATTTAGTTTTTGTTTTAAAAATCAGATGGCTTTTAAAATTATCTATTTGGTTCCAGTAGTTGTTGTGTAGTATAGAGAAAAAGGACAAACAAATACCTCAAAAATACACTTGTCAGTGCTTTATTTCTATGGGAAGATCCAGATTCGCAGATAGTAAAATGCGGCTGGTGTTGTCGTACATAGGGGCAAGTGTATTCACATAAAGTGTGAGAAATGTGAAACAATTCTAAAAAGATGAACAGCAATTCTAACCGCCATGGCTAGTAAAAGCTAAGTAATTAACTTAGAAAAAGACTATGCAATTTGTATTTTATAAACAATAAGTTCAGTGTAATGGGTAGAATTTGCTAACACATACACCAAATCGAAATCAATTAATTTTTTTCCCCACGTCATCTCATAACTCTTTCGCGTTATCAAGCGACTTACTATTTTAAATTATAAGTTATTTACATTAACTCCTTTATATTAGGGTGTGTATTATTTCCTACATTTTTTTTGTTCTTAAAAGAAAATTGAACCATTGGATATTTCGTGGAAGTGTCCAAGCAGGCAATTTTTTCTTAAACTTATGAAAGGCAATCATTCCTTATAAATTTGTATAGTAAATGATCTTAAAAGCACTTGTTAATATCTTTAGATTCCCTTAAGAAACCAGTGTACACCCTACTTTACCAGTATGTTTATATATTTTTATGCGTATTACTATGATAAGAGATATTTTAATTACTCTGAATGCCTTGCAAATTTATTATTTAAGAAACAGTTTTAGATTTTCAGTGAACTATGAACATAGTTGTTCATATAAAATGTTGTATCTTCTTACAATGGGTATACAGTTATATCTGTTCAAAAGTTTAGTTTGTGTAACGTATTTTGATACAGGTATCTAGTGCAAGACAATTTTTTTTTTAAATATATTGATTTATGTATATATTTATTAAATACTTTTTTTCTTTTACTTGCTGTGATTAAATATGTTGTGAAATTTCAAAGCGTATGAATTCTGATAAGAAAAAGGTTCATTTAAAATAGTTTTCATATATTTTTGTTTCAAAGTTACAAAATGAAAAGCAAAATAAATAAAATATTTTAGTTATTGATATGAATAGTGTATACAGGCTAATACATTATTTATGTCTTGTAGAAGGATTTTCTTTTTTGTTGCATGTTAAAAATGTATTGTACAAAAATTTTAACTGAGCAATTAAACAGCTTTGAAACTTTTATATAAAATTAAAAACATTTTTATTGTTTAGAATCTCATAAAATATACCATGGCCTAGTACCTACTCAAATCAAACATTTACCTTTTATACCTACATATGTATGCATTAAAAAACTATCTTTATTCACTTGATTTTATTAAAAATGTATTTCTATCTCAATAACTCAGAAAATCAATGTGAAACCCATGTTTTGTCCTTGACTTAATTGTGTGAAAGATGAAATCTAGCGTATTTGTTTATGAAACTGTTGAATACAAATATTGTTCATTTCTATATACGAACTATTTTGGTGCCTTAGAATATGAAGTGAAGAAGACCCACTGTTTCACATTCATAAAATATATATTTAACATAGTGCAAAAAAAAATTCATGTATTCATCCTTCATCCCCATTTCCGAGAAAAGCATTCTCTCTCATATGGCTTCAAAAAGTACAGACAAAGCAAAACTATGATTAACTGATAACCAAATGACACCCATTATGTATTCCCATTCATTAAAATTCATTTATGTAATTTCACTATCTACATATGATATTTCTATTGGAGGCAATATAATCTTACCATACTGTTTGTACTTTTTACATTTTAGGCAAAGGTTCTAAATCTGGAAACAAAAACAATGACAATAATCTGACTAATGGTCATGCTGCAGTCGAAGCAGCGGACTCAAAAACCGATAAACCTGCGGCTGAAATAAATGCCAATGATCCTAGTACTACAGATAAAAAAACTGAAAAAGAAGATGATAGTGGCGGCGATGATCGTTCTGAGGAAAGCATTGATTTGGATATGTTGCATGATAATGGAATAACTGTTCACATTCAAAGTCCTGGCGCTGAATTGCTTTCCATACAATTATCAAGCATGGAATTGGTGCAAGAAATCCATCAGCTATTGATGGATCGTGAGGATACATGCCATCGGACATGTTTCTCTCTGCAACTAGATGGTGTAACACTGGATAACTTTGCAGAATTGAAGAACATTGAAGGTTTGAAACATGGCTCGACTGTGAAGGTAGTGGAAGAACCCTACACAATGCGCGAGGCTCGAATTCATGTACGCCATGTTAGAGATTTATTGAAATCAATGGACCCAGCTGATGCGTATAATGGAGTGGATTGCAATTCTTTATCCTTCCTGCATACCATTACGCAAGGTGATTTGTTAGAGAAGAAAAAATCTCGACCCGATAGTGTTGATTGTACACCACCAGACTACATAATGCCTGGCTCAAAAGAACGCCCCTTGTTGCCATTGCAACCAGGCGCCAAAAGCTCTAAAGGCCCGCAATCGTTGAAAGTATTAACAACTTCAGCATGGAACCCACCGCCTGGTCCACGCAAACTGCATGGCGATTTAATGTACTTGTATGTTATAACCATGGAGGATAAACGTTTCCATATTTCAGCCTGTCCAAAGGGTTTCTACATCAACCAGTCGACCGATGAAGTTTTCAATCCCAAACCAGACAATCCAAGTCACTTGTCTCATTCACTAATTGATTTACTATCACAGATCTCGCCCTCTTTCAAGAGGGCTTTCTCTCAAATGCAGAAAAAACGTACCCTTAGGCATGCTTTCGAAAGGGTTGCCACACCTTACCAAGTCTATACTTGGTCATCACCACAGTTAGAACACACGATTGATGCAATTAGAGCAGAGGATGCTTTTTCATCGAAATTAGGGTATATTTGTGTGATTTTTATTTTAAACTTCTTTACTAAGTAATGATTTTTATTACAGTTATGAAGAACACATTCCTGGCCAGACCCGAGACTGGAACGAGGAATTACAAACAACTCGTGAACTTCCACGCAAAACACTGCCCGATCGTTTATTGCGTGAGCGTGCTATTTTCAAAGTTCATGGAGACTTTGTAATTGCCGCCACACGGGGTGCTATGGCTGTAATTGATGGCAATGTTTTGGCCATAAACCCGGGTGAAGACCCAAAAATGCAAATGTTCATTTGGAACAATATTTTCTTCTCTCTGGGCTTCGATGTACGTGATCACTACAAAGAGTTGGGTGGAGATGTTGCTGCATTCGTAGCGCCCCGAAATGATTTGCATGGTGTTCGTGTGTACAGTGCAGTTGATGTCGAAGGGCTATACACTCTTGGCACAGTTGTAATTGACTATCGTGGATATAGGATCACAGCACAATCAATTATTCCGGGAATTCTCGAACGTGACCAGGAACAATCGGTTGTTTATGGTTCGATTGATTTTGGAAAAACTGTTTTGAGCCACCCAAAGTATTTGGAGTTATTGCGTAAGGCTGCCAAACATCTTAAAATTTTACCTCACTCTGTTCTCAATGAGAAAGATGAAGAAGTGGAACTGTGCTCCTCAGTAGAGTGCAAAGGAATCATTGGAAATGATGGCCGTCATTATATTTTAGATCTTTTGCGTACGTTCCCGCCAGATGTGAACTTTTTAAAGATTGAAGGAGAAGAACCCAGTGCTGAATTAAAAGCAATGGGTTTCCCCATCGAACATAAACATAAGCTTTCTTGTCTGCGACAGGAGCTTTTGGAATCATTCATCGAAGATCGTTATGTTAGTTTTATTCGAAATGCAGCTCAGCACTTGCAACAGTTAAATGCTAACAAAAAGAAAGCTGAAGCATCAGCTACTCAAACAGATGCCAACAAAAATCAAGCAGCCATCGAAGATAAGAACAAAGAAGAGGATAAAGCACAAGCGGATAAGCCAGTAGAAAAAGTCACAACTGAAGAGATCAATGCGAATGCCTCAACAGAAGAAGCCAAAAAGTTGACAGAAAGTGTAAACGAGAACAACGCTCATGATGAGAAACAAGCAGCAGAAGTTGTTAAACGAGCTTGTACTGCTGTTGGTTCGCTTAAAGAATACGAGTTTGACTTCCGTTTCAATCCCGATGTATACTCGCCGGGAATTAAGCATGTAGACTCGACCAATTCACCCAGTTCGCTTAAGAAACAAAAGCAATTAGTAAGAGATGCAGCTGAGTTCTTGGTGCAGAAACAAATTCCTGCTTTTATCAAGGAGCATATGGACCATTTGTCGGCAGCTATAGATGGCTGTAATTTGACTGAAACATTACATGCCCGAGGCATTAATATAAGGTTAACTGACATTTTTTATTTATTTTCGATTATGTTTAATTTTTTTTTTAATTCCAGGTATTTAGGAAAAGTAGCACAGCTGCTGGGACAGGTTCCAAGACTTGAATACCTCTATCATATTGCCGTCCAAGAGTTAATAGTTCGTGCAGCTAAACACATTTACTATACCTACATGCAAAATACAGAAGTTATGAGCTTATCATCGGCTATAAGTCATTTCTTAAACTGTTTTCTAACTAGTGGACCTGTAACAGCACCAGCCTTGGGATCAGATGAGCTACAAAAGACCAACAAGCGGCGCAATAAGCGTAAGAATGGCAAAAATGCTCTCTTTGGCAATGACAACAACGAATGGGCCCTCATAACACCCAAATCCATGTGGCAACAGATTAAGCGTGAAATTAAAGCCTACTGGGACTTTGACTTGGAATGTGAGGATCAGCGGTCAATTATTGAAACATATAAATTACAAAAGATCAGCATTCTACGTGCATTCTGTTTGAAAGTCGGTGTTCAAATTCTTTTGAGGGAATACAACTTTGAATCACGCAACAAACCTACTTTCACCGATGAGGATATAGTCAATGTGTTCCCCATTGTCAAGCATATTAATCCAAGGGCAACTGATGCATACAATTTCTATACGACCGGTCAATCGAAAATTCAACAGGGTTACTTTAAGGAGGGCTATGAGCTGATAAGTGAAGCATTGAATTTGCTAAATAATGTCTTTGGTGCAATGCATTCTGAGAATGGTCAATGCCTTAGGATGTTGGCTCGACTGAGCTATATATTGGGCGATCCACAAGAAGCTTTGGCAATTCAACAGCGATCGGTGATAATGAGCGAAAGAGTTAATGGCATCGATCATCCTTATACTATTTTAGAATACGTAAGTGGTTATAATAATTTAATTTTTTCTTAAAAAAATCGTACTAATATTTTTTGTAGACACATTTGGCGCTTTACTGCTTTGCAAATGGACAAATAAGTACATCGCTAAAGTTGCTTTACAGAGCAAGATACTTGCTTCTATTGATTTGCGGAGAAGATCATCCAGAAATCGCACTTATTGATGTAAGTAATTGTTATTTACTAAAATACTTATTCATTTGAAAATTTTTTTAAACTTTTTTCTATTTATTGCAGAGCAACATAAGTTTAATTTTGCACGCAGTTGGTGAATACGAGCTTTCTCTTCGATTCATTGAACATGCTCTATCTTTAAATTTGAAATATTATGGAGCAAAATCAATGCATGTTGCCGTGAGTTACCATCTTGTTGCTAGAACGCAAAGTTGTATGGGTGATTTCCGATCAGCATTGACTAATGAAAAAGAAACATATTGTATCTATAAATCACAGGTGAACAATTTAAATATTTTTTTGATTTAAAGTATTAAAATGTTTTTCTATTTTAATGTTAAGCTGGGTGAAAATCACGAAAAGACTCAGGAGTCATCGCAGTGCCTACGGCTGTTAACACAACAAGCCGTCTTCCTACAAAAGAAAATGAACGATATCTACTCCAATGGCAAACTAACAACTGGTCTGCCACCAATTCACATTCAACCACCAACAATGGGTTCTGTACTAGATATGCTTAATGCAATTAATGGAATATTATTTGTTCAAATCAGGTAATTTTAACTTTATTTTAAGTTGTTTTTATATTTTTTTTTGTAATTTTTAAATATTTTTCATAGTCAAAAAGACATTGCTAAAGTGCGCACGGAAATCGAAAAGCATTTAAGAGATAGCGAACCAAATGAGACAACAGAAACTTTAAAGAAACTAACTGCAATCACCGAAGATGAGACTGAAGCACCAAAGAAACTAACTAATGGTGATCTAGCAGCAGTAGTAGAAGCAGCAATAAATGTTTCCACCAAAAACGACATTATTGAGTCACAACAAGAGACACCAAAGCCACCACAACAAAGCGATGTCACTGTTAGCAGTTGAATTAGTTAAGTTTTAGTTATTATATTCTAAGAGTTAGAATACAAAGCGTGTGGATGTAAAAAAGAAATATTAACTTTTGCATCTTTTAAACTCTATTCTTAAAATAAAAATAAAAAAAAAACAAAATTATATATATACCCTAAATATTAACAAAAACCAAAATCACTACACCACAAACAGTAAATTAAAATGATTATAATAGCAATTAGGTTATTGTAAAACGTATCATAATAGAAATGAACAAAGGAATAAAAAATAAAACATAAAGACAAAAAAACTAACAAATTAATTCAATAAGGGATAGCTGAGAAGTGTAAACACAACCAAAAAAAAAAAAAAAACTGAAACGCATCGGAATTTTTTTACAAACAATAAAGAGTAGGTTTATACAATAAGCCATTATTTTCGCGTGCTTGTACGAAATAAAATGAACAAAATAAAATAAGTTCGTAAAACGAAATATAAAATAAAACAAAAGGAATAGCAACGGTTTCCTTTTTATCCAATCCGCTAAAGTGCAATTGTTTTTGTTTGTTTTTTTATTATAAATACAAAAGAAATGTAAAACTGAATTAATAGCTGAATACATAAAAAAAAACTATTTGCTACAACACCACATAAAATTTTAAATATTTGACTCCAAATCTTTATCGATTAAAACGAAACTCAAATCAAACTAAAAATTAAAAGTTTGCATTCTATAATGTAAAAATTGTGTCATAAATTTTTTTTTTAATATTCAAGTGGTTCATTCATACAAAAACAAACTATTAAAATCACAAAATTTTTAAATAATATATATAAATAATCACATTTTACATATATAAAATAATAATAATAAACTACAAAACAAGAACAATAATCATTAATTTTAAATAAATGTAGAAATTGATCTTGTTATTGTTAAAACTAGTATGTAGCATTATATTGTTGATTATTTTTTTTATTTTTGTTTGTTTGTTTTATAATTAAAAACTAAAATGAGACCGCATTCGCTCATACACATATTCATGCATCCACATCATCTTATTTTATTTAAAAAAAATAAATGAAATGATGTCTCAGTTTATAATAAAAATGAAAAGATTTGATTACAAAAATAAAAATGTTTTTTTTTCTCAAAATGTAATGTATATGTATATATTGCCTATCTCTATTATCAGTTTAATCATTAGGACTATTTTATTGAGGAGTGAATGAAGAACAAAGCGGTTGGACTTGAGGGTATTCCCGCAAAGCTCTTACCAGCAGCGCCAAAAACATCCTTCTTTTCGCAGGAGGAGCATCCCAGATACATTGATTATTATTATCATACGATATGGATACAACAAATTTCATGTTCTGCATAAAAGAAGGTTGTCAGAGGTGTTTGAAAACCAAAGTGGGGTAAGGCGAGGACGTATACTCTCACCAATACTGTTCATGTTGGTGATTATTAGGCCCCTATTATGACTCGTCATTCTATTATCTTTAGCGAATGTTCGCCTTTATCTGTCAAAATCAGTCGAACTGCAATTCTTTGTGACTTTAAAAAGATCGCTTTTACCAATACCTCGACTAGAGTAATTCGCTATATCGTTCGACTTAAGACGAACGTTCGACTCGCGAGTCATAATAGGGGCCTTAATGTACTGAAGCTTTGTCAAGCACCTGGGTTTCGCAGACGACGTATGCTTACTCATAGGATCATGGATCTCCATCAAATGACAGGAAGGGCGGAGAGGGAAGGAAAACGCGTTGGGCAAAAACAATTGACTTCAAAACAAAACTTCACTTTACTATGATAGTACTTGAGCGGCAGCCTAAACGGTTTTCTTGAAACTTTATTTATAGCTTTTTTTTGAGCCAAACGTTTTTCTAAGACTGAAAAATCGAAAATGAAATGATTTACACTTCGTATTTTAAAGGAAAGCTGGCATTAATTCAAGTTGAATTAATTATGAAAGATACGGCCACATTAATTAAATTTACCTTTGTGTGAAAATTCATCTCCAAAACGCCGTAATTTTTAAAAATCATCAACTGCACGTAAGAAAAAATCATACCAAAGCAAATAATGTCACAAAAGAACTAGTTATGCGGTCTTAACTCACCATACATACAAAATAAAATATTGTAAAATTAATTTATTAGATTTTAAAATTATTTTTTTTTTGTACTATCTTGAACAGGATTTCTGTTAGATTTAATTTTACACCGATTTCGATTATTTTTTTTATACCGAACTTTCAAAAAGTTCCGTTAATATATTACGTATCGAAATTATCAAGCAAATCAAAATCAAATTTTACCTACAAATATAATTTTTCTTCCAAAAAGTAGGGCAAATTCTTAAACGCAAAACTTGCGCAAATTATGCTAAGCAAACAATTCCAAAATGCAAACGTAGTTGATTTTATTTTCATGCGCAAATGCAAATGTATTTCGGCAAATGTCAAAAATATCTTGCGCACTTCACTTGCTTTGCCTTTTCAACTGCATTCTTCATTTGCTTTGCATGTGGTTTGCTTTGCAAATGTTGCGTTAAAGAATTTGCCCGTAGTTTTATAAACTCAAACTTGCATAAGATGTACGAAATCACTTCTGTACCTCAGTTTTTAATATCACATATTTTAAAAGAGATTGCTCTGGTAAAATTTAATTTTTGTATTTACATACATATTACCTTTAATACAGTTAAATAAAGCAAAGTTATCTTATTCAAACATACAGCAAATAAAAAAAAGCAAAACTTTTAATTAATAATTAAAATAAAAACTAAAATAATTTAAATTAAATTATATATCCCAAAAAATGAAGCATATTCATCTTCCATCCGATTATTTTTTACCTCGATTTGTACGAATATGAATATTTTGGACTGTTTCCATCGATGTTGTATTATTTAAAAGATTTGTTTGTAATTTAAAATAAAAAAGAACACATATTTATTTTGGTTGACATAATAAATATATAAAAAAAAATATTTATTTAATTATTTTTATGACATGAAACATGGAAGTAAAACTAAATTCTCGATAAACAATGTAAAATACAAACACTACAACCCAAAAAGCCCTTTCAAGTCATCAATAGTTAATTTGCTTCCCGACGAAACCTTCGCACCGGTTAGAATACCATTGGCCAGTTCCAATTTATGATCTTGTAGCGCTTTTATCCGTTCTTCAACTGTGTCCTTGCACATAAACTTATAAATGTAAACGGTTTTCTTTTGACCAACCCGATAAATACGATCTTGTGCTTGAGATTCAAGTTGAGGATTCCAATGAAGATCGATAAGTAGCAAATGGTTAGCCCCAACAAGATTTAAACCAACTCCACCGGCTGTTAAAGAAAGGAGTAGAATTTTCGGTGCAGTGTTTGGATCATTGAATTCTGTCACAATGTTTTGCCGATTTTTTACTTGAATTTGCCCATTTAACGATAGTGTACGAATATTCTTCTCCTCAAAATGGGTTTTGAGTATATTCAGTGTACTCGTCCATTGCGAAACAATAATAGCTTTATCAGAAGTTTTTAAGATTACATCGTCGACGATTTCAAGTACCTTTTTCATCTTCGAACTGGGACGAGACAAATCAAACACTGGATTTGATCTTTGCAAAACCTTGGCTGAGGCTCTTGAAATGCCTTTGTTTTCATCTACACTATCAGTTAAGTTTGTACCTGAATTATCATTAATTTGCAAGTTATCAAGTTGCTGCAACAAATCAATTTCTGGTTCACTGCAATACGAATCCGTGGGCAAACTTTCAGTGTCGTCCTCCAGCATTGCATCGATTAACCCAGGATGACAGCATATTTGCCTAAGACGCAGCAATAGCACAAGGATTTCATGTGATTTAACATCCCTGTCTCCATTGTGAAGCTTAGAGAATTTCTGATGCATTCTATTGTATGCACCATTGGGATCTTTTGTTTGCTTAAAGGTTGGTCGATTGCCTTGATCCAGGAAATACATATCATTATTCTTCTCGGCCCGTTGATATAAAAATTGTGCAAATAATGTTTTCGAGTATGCCATAATTTTTTGATATACATTCATTTCGTCTTTCTCCAAGATCACTTCAATAATCTTACATGGTGCTCGTTCTGGAAGACAATTAAGACTTCCCTGTTGTTGTAGTTGAGCTTTTGTTCTACGAAGCATTAAAGACTTCATTAGAGTATTCAAACGCTGATGGCCTCCAGTACTTTTGTTGTCAATCCATTTCTTCCAATGACTAAGATCATCGAAAGGACTACACTTGAGAAACTTCAATAGAGCATATACGTCTATTTCTTTATTTTGAATAGGAGTCCCTGTAAGCGCCCAGCGACATTTTGCCCTCAGTTCACAGACTGCCAAAGACGACTGACTTTTGTGATTACGCACCACATGTGCTTCATCTAAAATAATCCTTTTCCAAGCTATAGAGAACAAGGCACCTTTAAATTTGAATTCCCGAGCAACAATCTGGTATGTTGTGATGACTATATCATAAGTGGCTAGATGACGTGGCTTTGTATCTCTACTCTGTCCATGATGAATACTTATACTAAGTTTATGACGATGAACTCTGGCATTTACTTCAGATTCCCACTGTCTCATTAAACTTGCCGGACAAACAATGAGTGTGCCTCCTTTGTGGTAATCTTTTCGGCCTCGTGATGACCAACCATTATTTTCTTCTTCTGAGTCTTCATCGTCGTCTTCATCATTTTCCTCTCGATTTTTCACATCAAGCACGAGAGATATCATTGATAGAGTTTTACCCAGGCCCATATCATCTGCAAGTATTCCACCTCTAGGCTTCTGATTTTCTCTCCAGTTCATCCATGCTAACGCGTGCTTTTGATGGGGCATTAGAGAAATTTTTAAGCCCTTAGGATCATCAGCTAACACATCATCACCGGGTCGGGTTTCTAGAGAACCATGTAGATCCTTCAAGCGGTCCATTGTCAGAACTTTCTGTGTATTGAATGTATTCAGTCCTTGTTTTCCAGTATGGATTGGTTTTACTGAATTAACAGCGTTTGATAGAGCATCCCAATCGGCTAAATCTGAATCGAAAAATGGTTTCTTTTTTTCTTCAATTACAACAACATCATCCTCAACTACAAGATTAATCATTTCTGCTGCTTTCTTTTTGATACTATTCTGTAAACTCGCTACACGAATCGACAGTTGCTTTCCACCATCGAATAAACTTGGTCCAACAGTTTCTAATAAACTCTCAGCTTTAGTTAGATCTTGCCGCAATTCATCAAGTTTTTTAGCTTCCTTGTCGTAGAATTCTTGGGAAACCCGGGTTCGAGGACTGTAAATAAAATAAAATTACATACGGTATGAAAATAAAATTTTCTTAAAGCAATTCAGCTATCGAAAAAAATGGAAAAATGATAGAAACAAGAAAACCAAGGAATGAATGAAGAATTCTCAAGAGGGAATTAATCATCTATGGCGTCTGAAGGTTCAATTGGGGCGAATTACATGTTGACCCCAAGATATATTCTGAGCTCAGACTCATAAGAAATGTTTTATCCGGTTCCACGTTGTTGACAAAATATACAAATGTTTGTTCCTTTGAACGTACGTTGCTGATGAGAAATAAAAATGCCATTCAAAAAAATTTCGTTGTGCTTAACATCTACGGTGTGCTTTCCCATGAGCGAAATTGAAGAAGTCTCTACTAACTTTTTGCAGGCAATTAATTCCCGAGATCATTTATTGTGTGCGGAAAATGAAATTGAGTTTTAGTCGCTTTTGTTTTTGTCGTTTCTTTCAACAAAACGTGTCTATCATTTTTTCTCTGTGAATTTTTCCGTTCTGTTTCCCTAGTGCAAGATCACCGAAAATTTTCGTTTCGCATCAGCAGAATACTAAAATTAAGATCAACGAATTTCTGGTTGATATGACGCATGTAAGGGTCCTTAACAGGCTATGTGCAGCCAGACAATTTCCGGAGGACTTCTACTGCTACAAAACAGTTATTACCGAATCTAAGAAATTTAAAGTAAATTTAGCAGGAAAACATAAAAAGCTATTTCCTGTTCAAATCAATGTAAAATTGTCTTTATCAACGAAATATTCTTTCAGAAACTTCGATCTTTATAGATTCTGAGATATCGATGATCAAAGAACTGCTTTTAGTTAGGATATTTGTTTTTTTTTTCAAGTTCAAGTTAATATGTATTTTCTAAAATTAATATATTGTAATCAGCTGTTTTTCCAAGCCAAATGGAATTATTTCGCTCATAATTTCCAAAATAGCTCCCAAATTATCTTTTTTCCCCATAAAAATTCACATTTTGAAATGAGGTGATTTCAATCAAATTTGTACGAAATTATCTCGGAAACATAAATTTAGATTCAATTATGTATAGCTTCATAAATTTGAATTTTTTTTTGACACAGAAAGAAATACAATGAGCTGTCAAGCGCTTTTTTCATGATTTTCGAAATTATCTCATTTGGGCTCTATTGAGAACGTAATATACATAAATCCTAAATAACATCATTAATTTTTCTTGGGCTGAATGTCAGTATTAGTAAGCAGTATTATATGCAATGAATTTTAAAAAATAGAATTTAGCATTTTCCATTTTTTTAGTTTAAAAAATTTTGATCATACAGAATTTAAAAACAAATTGAGTTTTTACAAAACATAATTTCGAAACAAGTATACCCGCTATTAACAATTGTTCAGAATATATTCTGTCCACCTTTTTTCATTTCAATCGCCCTTAACACAAATTAAAAATATAATGTTAAAGAATCCAGTCTAAGAGCTTATTTTGAAACAATTTTTAATTTTTTTTTATCACTTAAGCTAAATTTGTTGTTTGGTATGAATGTATCGCAAATGAAATTTTACACAACAATCATATAGAAGAGGACATTTTTTGTTTTGAATCCCGGCAACAATTTTCACCAAGAGCCTGCTATACCGAACCGAGTCACATATTTTTTTTAACTGTGCTTAAAACTTAAAAAGCCCTTGAAATTTAGACTCAGTTTTTCAGAGCGGGATCAATAGTTTTTTTATCTCTTAATATTTTTTCAATAAAAAGAAAAATTAAAAGACAGTTAATTTTGGCAAAGTTCATACCATCCTTATGTTCAGTTTTTCAGTCATGAATTAAACCACAGCTATCTATAGGATTTGTTAGTAGCGGGTAGAGGTAAAGGATGACTAGACTATTGACCCCGCACTCAAAAACTGGATCTAAGTCGATGTATTTAAGCCCCAATGTTTTTTTTTTCTAACCATAATGATGTGAAATCATTTAACTATTAAACAAATTTCAATTATTATTTTAAATAATTAGAATACTACCTAAAAATAAACTGAATAAAAGCAATCTTAAAGATTTTACTAAATAGTTAATATTGGCCAGGAAATTCGAAACAAAACTATATAGTTGGAACCTTTGTATATGAAAAACATAGTACTATCATGGTGGCAGGCGAATGGAGCCGCATATAAAGTTAGGGCAACCGTTTCTCAAATTTTATTTCAGAGAGCTTGTGGAGGTTTTAATTGATATTTATTGATATATTTTTTTGGTTATGGCAATCGTATTAATATTGTCCTCTTGCTAGTACTCCCAATTTCTGTACTTGAAAGATTCAAATTCTACGCCTAAAAATGCAGCGCCACCACAAGGGTGGGGGCAACTTGAAAAATACGCGCCATGATAGTACTATGTTTTTCATATACAAAGGTGGGAACGTTAAGTCATGATATTTTGACAAACGTTTCATTTTGTTCTGAAGATGACGGGTTGAACTTAAAGACACTTACAGATCATGCTCTCAGATTGATTTCAAGAAGTGTTGGTAACAGAGATCAAGAATAATTGTCAACCTTTTATTTTCAATTGGTTGTTCTCAGAGAGAATACTACATTTCTTTAGAAAGAATTTGGTAACGGTTTGAAATTTATTTAAAAATTCTCTCTAAAACTCAGTGGTTAACCATAACCTAAAAAAAAATAAAGGTTACTCACAGACCTTGATCGATATTTTTTTGGTTGAAAATAAGGGTTATTGATTGAGCATTTTTGAAAAGCACATCAAATAAGAGTTATTAGAGAACCTTTCAAAAGGTTGAGATTTATTTCTGATCTCTGGTTGGTAACCATGTAGAAGAGGTCGCCAGTGATTTTGATTCGAACTGAAATCAAAGTAAAAAGTAAATTGATTAGAAATAACTTACTTATTATTTGATCCTTTATCCAACGACTTGGAAGCTCGAGATATTGCCGCAGATATCTTTGGCTGTACAGTTTTTGTATTTTCGTGTTTCACTGGTTTATAATCAGTCATAACAACTTCAGCAGAGTCATCTGAGCTTATGTCCACTATATCGAGGCTCTTTTGTATTTCAACTAAATCGCTACTATTTGAAGAATTTGTTGATTCTCTGGAACTATTACCACCCGTTTTAGTTTTCTTTTTTGGATTCAGGGTTGAAGAGACTTCATCTTTCGTTGTGTTAAATTTACTTGGAGAATCATCTGAATTGTTATTTTCATGTTCTGCTTCTGCTGAATGAGTATCTATTGAGGAGATATTATCATTGTTTGTTTGATTAATCTTTTCAGGAACCATCATTGTTGAAGACAATTTATCTTCGAGTGATTGTCCAAATAATGAATTGTATGGAGCAATCGAACGACGTGTTAGGGGATTGGTTTGTAAAGATTTATTTTTTTCCTCAGCTTGCATTTCGGTATCAGATTGATTAAATGATGTTTCTTCACTGGCACTTTGGTTACTTTTTTTAATTGAATTCGAGGGTTTAGCATCTCGCAAAGAAGAATTTTCTTTGTTTGATTTATCATGAGATAGAGGATTTGTTGCCAAAGACTGATTTATATTCCTAGTGGGTGTTTCAGTCTCGGATTGGCTGGATGAAGTTTCTTCACTTATAACACTGCGGTTACTTTCATGAGATTCATTTTTTTCTTTAACATCCCTTAAGAAAGTATTTTCTTTGTACGATTCATCGTCATAAACGTTGCTTTTTCCATCATCCTCATATTCGGAAGAATCATCAAAATCGCTTGAATTGCTCGACAGATCGGCAGGTCTAATACCAGTGATGCTCATTCTAGTTCTTGGTGATAGAGCTTGGCGCTCAAATTCCTCTTCATCATCATCATCTTCACTATCAGAGATTACTTGGATTCTTTTTCTTAATTTTGTTTTAGGCTTCTGAACGAAACTTTCATTGGTTTCTGAGGCCGAAGAGGAATCTTCGATAGTTAAATCTGGGAAGAGATAATTGTTTAATATTAGAAAAATTATTTTGATTTGTTTTATTAACTATTTTAGAATTCTAACTCATTTTAAAGCAAAAGCAAAAATAAAAACAATGACAAACCTTCGGATATTTCGGATGCGTTTTGTTCTTCATCTGAAGTAATAACTTCTTGAGAATCATCCATTTTTTGAACACAAAATTATTTTTATATTTGTTTTTTATAAATATTTTCAACGATTTGCAAAGATATGTAGTATATTTGAATTAAATTGTAAATCAAAAACTATTTCGATAAAAAACTTCACGCGCCTATGTTTTTAATCCGTTATAAGAAAAAATTCTGTTGAATATTTGCTGAGTTCAAAAAATAATTTTTTAACAGAAAGATCTTAACACCCATTGATTGGTACGACTGACTAAAGGAATGAAATGAGAAAATTGTGGATTTAGAAAATGTGTTTAAGGACGAAGGCACACTTCATTTCTGCTTCTGGGAAAAAATTCCCGTGTTCGAGAAAACGTCGGTGAGGATTTTAATCTTGCCCAGACCAATACGAAACATTCGGATACGACGATAAAACAACAATAATGGTTTTTGTTGATTTATACAGCTGGATTTACAGTATCTGCTTTTGATTTTGTGATATATGACCTTCGTCCAGATAATGAACAATTCCCAGGAAATTTTCGTGGTTCAGCACTTTCTATCTTCCAAATTGGCCAGGCCATTGTATATAAAACTTATTGTACTATCATCACGATTATTTTTGATTTATGTACTGTGGTCGTCTGAGGGTGCACTTGTATATACACAGAAACAGCAACCAGAAAATTAGTATGTGCTGTGATCGCCAGGGGGCCGACGTGTGGAACGTGCTGATGATAGTATATATCTATACTTCTAAATCCACAGCCCAAAGAATTTTTTTCATTTTTCCCTTGTTGCCATGACACCATCAACTGGCTCACCTATCTCCCTTACGCTCTCTATTTGTTGTCAGCAACTGTCAAAATGAAAATAATAAATCCTCTCACTTTGACTACCTATTCTTTATTCTTCTGTCCTACCATCCAATCATATATTTCGCCACTGCCACGCCAACAAGTGAGGCAACCCCAATAGAAACAATCGTGTTCCATAATAGTACTATGTAAATCTATATACAATGCATAACGCTTAAGGTTTGGTACAAATCTATAAGGCGGTGGTAGCGATCAGAATAAAAAAAAATAAGCACCAAGCACCTCAAAAAAAGTCACACGGCTAAACGCAGCATGCACAGTATCGCGAGTTATTTTCAAAAAAATTTAAAAAAAATCGCCATCGTGATCGCTTAGGTTTGCACATATAAATAAAGCCCATGTAGACATCACGTCAAATACATTTGGTTCAGGGCTCCCAACTGAAAATAATTAAATAAAAAAAAAACAAAGCAACTTAAGCAACGGAGGATCAAAACTGAGAACAACGGTCAAAGCAAAAACATTTTGAAATGAGGAATTCGTTTTTACTTTTTACAAAAAAAGTTTTTAAGATCTTACAACCAATAAAATCCTAAATATTGTGGATGAAATGCGGGCCAGGAATGAAGACAAAATAGAAATTTATATTTCCTACATAGTAAAAAGGTAAATTTCATAAAAGTTCTTTAATAAAAGCATAATTTAAACCACCTAATATACGCAGTTACATAATATGTACATACATAGGTACGCACCGGCCAGTTTTTAAAATACTGGTTATCTGGTTTATTTATTGCAAGCTGTCTTAGAAAAAAGATTGCCAAACGGAAAACGATTCTGGTAACCACTTTCAATAAGGTAAGTTTAATGTCTCAGTATAATATTTCTGCCTCTTGACCCAGAATTCGTAAGAGTTGGCTACGTATTTATTGTTCGACCGATTCGGTAAATGGATGATAATCGGTGATAGGAAGGTTGAAGACCAATAAATACAAAATGACAGTATTACATCTCGTTTCGTAAGCTTATATCCAATCAATCAAAAACAAATAAATAATAAAGACTTATCAACTTAACCGGAGTGGCATACTTTTGTTTTTACGTGCCACTCATCGGGTTAGACAGCTACTCGTTTTGCAAAGTTATTGCCGGATGAGTTATGTACTTTAATCTTGTCATGACATCGAGTGTTGCGTAACGTAAGGATGGCTGAAGTCGTTGCTATTTAAAGAATGTCAGTTTTTTAACAGCTTAGATACCAACACTTTTTAAGGAAGGAAAAGATGCATTTTTTAAAAGAGCATGTGTGTAAAATTTTAACATACGAACAAAAACACTTTCTATCTATCTTAAAAAAATAACTTCGTAAATCTCAGTTTTTCATAAACCTATTTACAATTTGCAAGATGTTTTTTACAACCTTTGCATTAATACCCTTAGTATTGTAGGAACTCAATAATTTCCAACAATAACTCTAAATAATTCATCTTTCTGTTTTGTTGACTAGGAATACCTCTTAAAGTCCTAACTCAAAAATTAGTAATATATTTTTTTACGTTTAAAATTTAAACTAATTTGTAGATTTAAACATTAAAGCTTACAATACATTATTTTTTTTTTTAATTTATAGCCGGCAGTAAAAAATCGATTTTTTGCTGTTTTTTGAAAAAGCAATTGTTTCAGTTAAAATAGAATTGTTTTAATATTGTGATATTAAGTAGTTTTAATCTTAAAAGCGACCTCTCTATCATATCTCCATTTCATTTCAAATATACAAAAAACACATTCCAATTATTATTGAAAATGTACCCAAAAGTGATAGCATAGAAATCGATTCTCCAAATAAAAATATTCCGAAAAGAAACTTGAAAGAAAGAAAAAATCTTTTAATAATAAAGCATCATTTCTGATCAAATCAATCTTACCGAACAAATGTAATTAGTTGCAGACGATATCACAGTTGCTGTTAGTGTTTGTTCTGTAGAATGTAATGCTCTCAAAAAGTGTCTCCAATTGAGAACATTACAAACAATCATAAGCGCCACACACAGTGCTTGAAGAACTATGATGTACTAATAATAAATGAATTGTTTTTAAATTGTTTTTAGAGTAAAATAATATAAAAAGCTACCGGTTGAATATTATTTAGCAATGCTGGATATTTGTACAAAAACAAAAATTCTCCTCCAGATAATTTGCCAAAAGCACTTCCACATGCTGCGAAGAATCCCGCGAGAAATAGGTGTTGCATTGTTATTATTTATCATCTATGGAATATTAAATGCATTAAATAAGTCATCGCCGAAATTATTTATTAAAACTCTTAAATTAATAGCACAAGTAAATAATTAGAAAAAAACTTTTGGAATGTGAATACATTTTTTTTAAAGTTTTCAATCTATCAAATTAATCAGCTGTGAAAATTCGAAACGCCAAAGAAAGTAGTGTAAAGATGAGTAACATGTAAGATTGGGTAAGTTCAGGCGACCAAGACGTAGGCAATTTTCTAGTCTGATTGGCCAGCTGTAAGAAATTGCCTGCAAATGTGACTTTTTTATTCGACAAATCTCCTCTGATCGTAGAAAAATTGAATCAGACTGGCAATTCAGATATTAAAAATGGTATAAAAGTCTGTCTGTACCTTTAGCGCTTTAGCCAAATTCACTGAACCGTTTTTCTTCAAACTTTCGATTTAAGGGAGGGTAATATCCTAGATAGGGAAGAAAATGAATTTTATTTTAGTGTAAAAATAAAAATAACACCTGCCACGACATTTACCAAACTTAATTATCTCGAAATTGTCTCTGATGATTTTGATAAATTTTTTCTGTGCATTTGTAAAGTTAATCGAATCATTCGGTGAAAGAACTTTTGACAACGATACCTGTTATTTTCTCAGGAAAAATGATTTTTTTTAATTAAAAATTCAAAATATTGATAACGTGTGGAAAAATTTCATTGAAATTTATTTTTTAGCCGTATTTTATTAAAACTTTGATATAACTAATTTCCTAACACAAAAGGTAATAGTTGCCGAAAGGAGGTGTATCTATTTAAATAATAGAGCTTTTATTAATAAAATAACATCAACGTTTATTCGCAATATAGATAAGCAAAGGGTTTTTAATTTAATACCCCTCCCCTTAAGCTGATTGCCCCTATTGGTTGAAGCAGTAAATTTTGTTTATATAAAGGGTTTGTTGTAAAGACAAATAGGTAGCACATTGTTCCTTTTATCTTTTTCTGCGTATATAACTTAATTTGGTAAAAGTGGAGTTTTCTGGCCTAATGAACAAACTCTAATTAATTGTGAAGGTTTTTCAAGTAATGATAGACTTCACAAACAAAGACCGACTTTTGGTCAAGCTTAAATTTTCGGTAAAGGTATCTTTAGTTGAAAGCTAAATTAGGCAATAATTGGGATTAAAAAAAAAGTTTTTTATTTTGTTTGTTAATTCTTTTGATTCTTCATTCGCAGAGTAAATCCAAAACCCAGCCTGGGGGATTTTGATGAACTTTAATATTTTATTCGTATTTTGGAGCATACTATAGTTCTTAATCTAAAGTAACTACTACAGGTATAAGTAAACAATATGTTTTATAAGAATATTATTTTCTGACCGCCTCACTTTCGTTTCTTGCATTTGTTGCGGCCTTTCCGCCGCCGCCCAGGTGGCTTTGGTGATTTGCCATTCTTCTTATTATTCGACACCTGCCTGCTAAGTCTACTGACGGCATTCTGTCCAGTAATCTTCTTCGAGGGCAACAAATGCTGACTTACCAACTCACCTAGGAATCCTTGGTGAGCCAGCATAGAAAGAAAAGTACAAATAAATTCGTCGTAGTTGTGCGTGCGGCGACAATCGTCAACCTTTGAAAACGAAATGGAAGAAGTTGAAAATTATCTACCACAAGTGACATAATTTAAATACCTTGAACATATATCGCTTGTCGTTTTCATCATTAAGATGTTGTTCATTAATGGCAATTTCCGAGTCGAGATTTTTGAGCAGAGATTGAAGATCACGAGCTGTGAACGCATTTGACTCAAGAAGCGATGGAGACGTACTCCGCGATTCGCCGTTGGCATCCTTTTTGTCTTCGTTGTTTGCCTCGTCGTTGGTTTTGAGGAGTTTCTGTAGAGTTCCAGAAACAATTGCCTGATTTGTTCGGAGCATCTTTAATTTATGGGTTACGGCTATTCTCCTATCCGGAACTACAGCCATCAAGTTAAAGCGAATGTCCTGTTCGCCAGTAGAGATACCCAGTCGTTCTGCCATCACACGACGGAACTTGTCCGTCCAGTCTTCATTCTCATCCCATGGACCATGATCCATGGGGAACGGCTTCAAGCCGTCCAGTTCGAACAAATGACCATTGATGGGAACAAAACTAACAAAATGGAATGCTTCTCCAGTAAATCGACCTGTTGTCACACCGCTACTCTTATCCAGTCGCCTCCGAGCCTGAGGCATTGCATGAGAATTGTGTGCACATGCGAGTTCTGGAGTGTTTCCAATGGCCCAGCCCTTGTTTTCGGGACACATGCCTTTTGTGTGGACTTTAAGACGATTAAGTGTCTCGCCCAATGGCAAATCATTGCAATTTAATAGAACCGAAAGCAAAGCATGTGTAGCACAACTATTGGGAACAACTTGTTGGGCAAAGAATATGTTGCTCACAGCTTCCTCGTCCTTCACAAAAATTTCGGTGGTCTCTACGATTTTCCTTCGTGCACGACGTTCTTCAATCCACCGGAATAGAAATATAAAACCATAAACTGGACCTTCGATGGGCTTTTGCAGATCGTAGACCTCTTCGACTTGAACGTCCTTGACGCCAAAGTCTTCTAATAAGAGCGTGAATAAGCCGGGATCACTTTCTAACTCCAACCAACCATCGGTTAAGCGATTTATGTCGACTGGCATTTTAGACATTCATTAGCTTATAGAAATCCAATATTTTTAAAGAACTTTGTAAAATATAATTCAAGAAAATTGTCTGCGAATCAAAATATTTTCGACATTCTTTTTTGTTTATAGAGTGAAGATGGATACGTTTTGGATTTGTGGAAGTTTAAATAGTGATGCCAATATATCACATTAATGTTCTAGTGTAGTACTTTAATGTTTGAAGTGTATTGAATTCAATTTACTTTATCAAATTTAACTTGAAAAAAATTATTCACCCCTGCAAAATAGCTGTCACAATTAAGCACGTGAAATAAATTCTTAGTACATTATTTCGAGCTTAATTTTTACAGAAACTGTTATGTATAATATGCGTTTTATTCATTAAAAACGATAATTGAAGTCGAGGAACTAGGTAATAATCCAGAAATAAGAAAAAATGTATTTTTATGTTAGTAAATTAAATCAAATCATGAAAAACAAAATTCTTTGAAATTGTTACATCATTGAGAACGGTCAGATTTGTATTTTAAGCTCTCCGGATACCTTTGTGTTGTAATCCCATCTATTAGACGCTGTCTGGAAATATGTTTTTTTAATGAAAACAAATATCACGTTATTCAAAACTAAGATAACTTGTTTCTCAGTTAAGTTAGCCCTTGATGAAGAACGTTTACACTTTCAAAAAACTGCATTAAATTAAAACCTTTTAGTGACCTAACCTATTACGTCACGTAAATCCATAATAAATAGAAAAAATATTTCCGATTTTTTTTTATTCTTAAATTTAAATTGAATTGATATTAAATAATTGTGTTATTAATTTCTTAAAAGAAAGACTTCAATTATCTTGGCATCACTTAATTTTTTCTCCAACCTGTTCCGTACCTCAACCTATAGGAAACTCATCCAGCTGTATGTTTTTTGACATTTCAACGTTTTGACAAGACTTATATTCAGATTATTTTTTTTAATTCTTTTGACAAAGTTTATGAGTGAAAAAGAAATCTCAATAATATACCAAAATTAATATGGTTTTCCAAGCTCTAGTCAATTTAACAGCAAGACGTATTCCTTTGATTAAATTCCGAAAAGGTGGATTAGGTTTGCCCGGTCAAAAGGGTCCTGGATCAGCGGAAGCAGCAGGTCCATCGGCAAGTAGTACAAACCACACAAAACCCTCGGTAATGTCTCCTTTATTTGTTAAATAACACACCTCCTTTTGTCACTTACAACTAATCAGTGTAAGATGTTTGCCAGAATTTGTGCTCATTAGTTAATTATTTTAGGCTGCTCAATCCAGAGGTCCAACTATTGAAGATTGGGAATTGCCACCAAGATATTGGAGAAAACCTATTAGTGCTGCTGAAATGGATTATATCAATCGTGGAGGTCCAGCATAATATGGAACACAAATTAGCAATGCAGAACATAATTAATTAATAAATTATTAAAGAAATGAGAACACAATAATACAATAGTTTATATCTTATAGAACCTGTCATTAATTGGACTGGATTTGGCCAATAACCTCGTTACGCAACACAATTATTTCAAAAATATCTTTTTTTTGTAGTTAGTGTTTGTTAATGTTTGCTTTTTCATTTAGATCATGAGTGAAAAATTAATAAGTGGAGTGGAAAATTAATAAGTGTTTTGAGAGTTGACACAACCTCTATGTATACCTTGGAATGGTTGTTTTCCTTGTGAAAGCTTAAAACTGATTGAACACCCAATGCAAGAACTCCCCTATGGGAAGACTTTTATTTTGACTCCCATGTAGGGTTGTCTTCTAATTTGACTCCCATGTAGGGTTGTCTTTGATTTTAAACTAACTCATGGAATAATCTTGTTTTTGCAACACACTAATAAGCAAACAATGCACTTTAACTCAGCGTATGCGATTCATATTTAGTGTCATTTTATTGTACTTGTTAGGGCCAGTTTGTCCATAGAGTGGTTTAAATCTGTAATTTGTTTATCATGGATTCTTCTTAATGCATAATTAAAAATCCATTAAAATAATCAACGAGCGTTCGTTCATTTTTTTAAATTATATTTCAAGAAGGCAAGTTCAGTTTGTGTTAAGATATAGTATTACATACATATATTGAAGAGATTCTTTTATTTTTTTCAATTTTAAATCAAGTTGAGAAAAGATCGCCGAATACCTATTATTTTTTCAATAAGCAGTTAACTATTTCTCTGTTACGGATTCAATGGATGATACTTCACTTTTTAAATATTGTAATTACACAAGAACAAAATTACATAGGCTTAATTTTGAATGGGCCATAAATAATTTGAGTTTTCGCGAAAATAAAATTATTGCTAAAATTATATCACCAACACAAAATTCTTGCCCATATGTGTATCTAGTGCTGGTTTCAAAACCCAGTAATAAGTTAGAAGTGTTTGCAAAATTTAAATTTTTTATTTTGGGTGCTGAATCCGGCACAATATGTACTTCAAAAATGCCGGAGGTGATTCAATGCTCATTAAGCGATCAGTTCTTCTGAATGAAGTATACTATTATCTTCGAAACCGGCTGTTTAGTTGAATTTAATGATACAAAAAGTACATCCAATCCAAAGAGAATATTTCAAGTTTTTGAACGTAAACTTGCTTATGATTTTGGCCATATTCTTGATAATCAAAAATTCAGCAACGTCACAGTGGTAGTTGGCGAACAAGAATTTCCAGTTCATAGAATGATCTTGTCTCCGATAATAAAAAGATGAAACAAAACAAAATTATTTAATTGCGACTTCAACAATTATTTAAACCTATTTTCAAGTAGTATTCGAGTTATAATTGACTATGGTGCAATTTAAGCGTTTTTTTTTTTAAATTAAAAGTACCTGGTACGTTTCATTCCAAGAATTTTCCATACGCGGTTGTATTTTTAAAACTTACTGTTATAATTGAAACACTGTATTAATTAAAACACCCGCTTAGACTTCAATATAGTGCTTATTTATTCATTCAATAATATTAGAAGTTCATGGCTTGGCGGATTACAAACAATTGAAGATGGATAAGAACCTCTTTAAGAGAAATGATCTATTCATGATCAGTTTGATTACATTCATACATACTATCGTTAATACTACTATGCATAACTACAACTTTCCCCTTTAAATGTTTGTCCTTAACCATTTACAATTAGTTCAATCTTTTTTTCTTTTTTTTTAATTTTCTTAAATTATGTGTCTTAACCAGAGATCAGAAATAAATCTCAACCTTTTGAAGGGTTCTCTCTAATAACTGTTATTTGATGAGCTTTTCAAAAATGCTCAATAACAATAACCCTTATTTTCAACCAAAAACAATATCGGTCAAGGTCTGAGAGTAACCTTTATTTCTTAGATTTCAGTTAATTGGTTGAGTTTTATTTTTGAGACAAAAAATCTCATCTGAAATTTTATCAATCAGAATACCCGTTAGTATAACCGTTAATATTTTGTAAGGTATGATTCATGCGAATGTGCATAATGTATAATAATGTATTTATTTTCAAAAATAAAAAAAGTTCTCATCAATCGAATTTGTTTTTGCATTAACCATTTTTGATTTATTTTCAGCGAAAAAGGTTAAAGGTTGTCCTTTTTTATAAATTTTTTTCGTAAAAAACTCAACCAATGAGATACATTTTTGAAAATAAAAAATATGTAAGTGTCAACCTTAGAGCATATATAACATGGAGTGCTTGTTCAATTTCAAACGTGAAGCTTTTATAGGGGGAGCTAGTTTCACTAATTTCGGGAAGCAAAAGCGCGGACCTCGAATAAGAGTGCGTTATCCCCACTGATTAGTGGTTATCCCCGTCCAGAATTTAATTAAATTAAATTTAATTTTTTTTTAATTTCCATTCCTCTTCAAAAAAATACAAAAAAAAACTATGATTGAAGTTTGACAGGTCCGCGCTGGTGCTTCCCGAAACTGTAAGAAAGTAGATGCTAGCGCCCCCTATCTGTGCTTCTGGCGTTACAATGTATTTGATATAGGAACAAGCACTCCATATTATATATACTCTAAGGTGTCAACCGATAACCTAAATTTTTTTAACGGGGTTTTTCATTGGTAAATACAATCAAGTATTTTTTGATTTTAGTCTGTCAAAAAGCTAATTTTGACAACTATAGCGTTTCATTGGGCAGAAATAATTGATTATTTTTTGATTATAATCAATTTTGCAGATCTAAATTTTTCGAGAGATTTACCCCTCCGTGCACTAACACTAAAACAGTTTGATTAAAGTGGTTTGAGATTTGTTTTTTTACAATTTTTTGAAATGATGAGGCTTCTATTTCACAAGGAAAAAATAAAACACCGTTTAAAAGATTTCGTCAAGGATGTAATAAATAATTGCTCTGAAAAGTCTAAATTTACTTGTTCATTCATTTTTATTTCTTTTTTATTCTGCTTTAAATTGAAGATTTGACAGCTATACCGACAGTATTTTCACCAAGAAATAACAGCAACACAGTGAAAAAAAATCAATTATTAATTGTGTTCCATTCGTCATAAAAAAAATCAATTTTTATCAAGAATACTTATTTATCAATGAAAAGCCCCATAAATAAATCTCAAACCGTAACCAAATTCTTTTTAAAGAAATGTAGTTACTCTCTGAGAAAAACCAATTGAACATAAAGGTTGACAATTATTTCTGAACTCTGGTCTTAACATAACCAGGTGGTCTGGGTTCAGTTACAATATTCTTTTCAAATTGTTTTATTAATTTGTTACAATTATTTTCTGTGATAGTGTTTTTATCCGAGTTCTGTGGTAATGATTTACGTGTTTTAGGCAAAAATTATGATCATTTACTTTATCTCCATATTATCAAAAGCGAACCCTCATCTATTTGTCTCAACTGCTAAAATACTCTCAATCTTATACCTGCTTTACAACTAGACCATACATCACAGAAATACTTACCGGAAATGATTACATTGAAATCTTAAGCAACCCAACTAAACCTAATGTATTGAAAATCAATGAAATACTTTTGAAAACTAAAACTACCATATAAATCTACCATTACCATACATATGTTAATATTATAATTTTAAATAAATAAGATAACCTAGAATTAAGTTTAATAGATCGCTTAATAAATGTGTAAATGTGTAATAATAATAATTTAATGATTTCCGGATTTTTAGTAAATCACTCTTCCTTCTCTCTAATGTTACATCTTATACAATATTTTCGTTACTTTTATTTTTAGTTATAATCACACTATTATCCATTAAAACATAAGAATCATTCGTTTTTTTCGATGTATTTTTCAAATTTTAATAATTAAACGTTTAATAATTTTTGCTTTTGACCATAATATTTTATTTGGTGAAGAATATGGACAACGCGAAAAATAATCAGCCACATTGGCTTCCAACTTTACAATATCAAATGTATGCCCAGCCAAAACTACAGCTATTCCTTGGAGACAGTTTGCAGACATTACAGGAATACCTTTTTTAGAACCTAGTACATATGTTCAAAAGAGGTTTGTTCGTTGAACTTTAACCAGGATTGACCCAGGTTTTCTTGTCAAAAAAACTTGGGTTTTTCAGTTCTCAAAAAACACTTAAGGGTTGTCAATTGTCTCTTTGACATTCAAACCAAAAAAACATGAATTTTTTACTCTGTGCTGTAATAGTTTAAATTGAAATTTGTACGGATTCATCCGTTGCACAGTCGACAACATCAAATGTTTCCATTTCTACTTCTATTATTGTTGAATTAAATTTATTTATTCGATTTATTTGTACTTAAATAATAAACAATTACCTGCAACACGTAAATCCACAGCAAAACAAATGCTTCAAACTCGTTTCACTTTGACGGTTTATTTTTTACCTCAACAGCAAAAAACCTAGTTCTACCTCAGGGCGAGTTCAGGGCGACCCCAGGTCTTATTGGATTTCATCAGGATTTCATTGTCAGGGTGAGTTCAGGTATTTTCAAAAAACGCTTTAGGGCGACCCCAGGGTGACTTCTGGGGGGCTATTTTGAAAAACGATAATCGTTTTTAATACGGAGTATTTGTGAAATTGCGATTACGAAAAACGATTGCAGAAGCGCGTATTTGTAAAATTGCGATTACGAAAAACGAGAATCGTAAAAAAACGATACTCGTATTTTTATTTACGAGTGCCTTCAAGCACTCGTTCAGCTTTTGTTTTGGCGGGTTACTGTCAAGTGTCAAACATTATTGACACTTCTCAAAGTCGACCCATTCTCTAGAAACAATTTGTCTTTAGCTGCCCCTTTCTCCAGCCCCATAACGAATTTATCTCTGACCGCTGTATCGAGTTCCGTTTTAGAAAGTGTTCTCACCTGCGAAACCTACTGATTTATGCTCTCAGAATGTTCTTATTGCGCTGAGTAGAATTTGAACCTTTAATCCCCATACGGTTGCGTTGGTTGAAAATACTTGCTCAATGCAATGCACTAACTTTTCATATGTTGCATGATCGATTTTTACTGAATGAATCAAGTTAATAAGCAATTTATATGAGAATTCAGGCAAAGTATTTATCAACATAAATTTTTCTTGGCCGCTACTGTGACATCATTTGGCACAAAAAACTGTTCTAGTTGGTTCTTAAACATGTTCCAATCGTTTTCATAAAAATCTAATTTCTCGATAGATCCGATAATAGAGTTCGACATTATAGGTATACAATTTTTTATATAACAACTATTTTCAATATTCGGTGTATCTGTTTTTTTTTTATCACTCGTCGCCACTGCAATGATTGAAACATTGTATTAATTGAAACACGCGAATTCAATATAGTGGTTATTTATTTTTTCAATAATATTACAACTACATGGCGAAGTACAAACAACTGAAGATGAATGAGAATTGTAGAATAAATTATGAAATTATAGCAATTCTTACTTTTACCAATTTAACTATTTTGGATAGAAAAAACTATGACGGAAACATTACCCTGCTGGAAACATCGATTTCTTATTTTTCACTTTTTTATCGTTACTTTCATAAGCATTGTTTTTGTGAAATAGGCAGTTGCATTCCTCCCCTTAAACAATTTCACAGTAATACCCGCACCGCTAGGAATGCCCAACAGTTCCCCCTTGACCCCAACTTCGGACGCACTATTACGTACAGAGAATCTTTCTTTAGCCGCACCACATGAATGTGGAATGCTTTACCCGCCTCCATTTTCCCTATCAATTTCGATGATCAGACATTTAAAACCAATGTGCATCGGTATCTACTTACCATTTCCAAAAAAGATAAGCCTAATACTCAGGGAAAGTATCGAGAGGAACTCAAGTATCAAAAATTTGAATGTACTCGTTGTTTGTGCAGTGTAATGTGAATCTTGCGAAATCTTTTTAAATAAAGATTTTTGATGTTGAATGGGAAGGTTGATTTTTGTCTTTGATCACCAATATCTCGACAAATTATTTATTTAAAAAATTATTTTCAAAACAAATAAAATGCTATCGTTCCTCCATCCTACGCTGGTAGGACACGATCTTATTCCTTCGGTCATACATATGCAATATGCATACAAGCCTTGCACTTTTTGTTCTGCTTTCATACTTAATTTAGTTTCTTTATGGCCTCCCATAAGTAATGATGTGTCTGTTGGTATTACCATTTGCCATGATGTACATTTCAAGTGATTAAAAACTTTGTAAACTTAACAATTTTTTATTACGCAAACGTTTCTTTTTTCAGTTTTTTTTTTCTTCACTAAAATTCAAAATTTTCGCTTATTATGCAAAACTTGAAAAATATTAATAAAACAGAAAAATGGCATACTTAATTAAATTTTTATTATTTTAGGTATGTAGTTATTGGACTAATGAGATGCGCTGTTACATTTGTAAAAAAAAAATAATTCATTAAAAATTTTGGATCTGCAAGGCTTGTTAGGAATTTGTAAAATGTTTCAAAAAGCGCAAAAACTGTTCATAAACAAGCACTTTCTTATTTGTAAAATGTTGTGCTAATCTCCATGCTACCGCGTCCACACCTACCTACTATTGTAGTTCTCTATGAAAATGAAAGTTTATCTATTCTGTTATCCTTCCGCAATTACATTTGGTATTGATGATTCTCTTCATTGGATTAGAACTACATTTGAGACAGTATGCTGTCCGTAAAATAAATGATTCTGTGCCCCAAGACTCCGTTTTGTTACTGACTCAATATATACATAAGTCTAATATATTAAGAGCGATTTTATTCACTATTGCTCAACTTGCTGATAAATCCAGAGTTGGTCAGCTTAAAAGTTGATTTCAAATCAGATGTTGAACGGAAAGTTGAAAAATGCTTTTATTCACTACATTAAATCTTAACTCCAAAGCCGAAATTCTAAAGTTGATTTGAAGTCAGTACGTTTTATTGTTTATTTGAATTTCTAAAGTTGAAAAAAGTCAAACTTCACTGATTGATTGAATAAACAGATGTGAAGAAAAATCCCAAGTTTCCTCACTAAATTCTACTTTTTTGGGGAGTTGAACAAATCAAAAGTTGACCAACTCTACAGTTGTAAATCTTAAGTTGAAATCGTTAACTTCGAGTCAAAAAAAATAATTTCTCAAGTTGAAAATAAAAATCCCCGAGTTATGTACATATGTATATTCAACTTTGACTGAATAAATTAAGCCTAAATTGTTTCCTGAGGACAGTGGTCTCAGCTTTTCATATTAGTTTTTAGATTTACATCCTTGTTCTTTGGATGTAAAGCTTCAACAGCAGCGTATGATTAGCTCGTTTAATTCTGACAGCATTGACCACTAGGTGACTAAGAACCATATAGATTTTAGTGCTTCGAAAACTAATTGCTGTCTTTTGTCCTTAGAGCGGAACCTACCTCCCTTGTCGCTCTCCATGGTGAAGTTACCGAACACTTGTCAGTCCTCAGAACGTGAGTCGCAAATCCCTTTCTGTGAAATAATCAAAAATTCGAAGTCGCCAAAAATGATAATAGGTGTTAAGGTTTTCTCCCACAATGCAAGAAGTTTTTCTCATCTTCTGATCAAGTACAGAGATTCTTTTTTAGCCGCAGTACCGAATGTGGAATGTTTCATCCATTTTAATCTCCCCTATCTGCTTCAATGCGCGTTTATTATACAAAAAATACCTATTCTATTTAATTGTATAAACTTTAAAGAAAACGTTTAAATTTAATTTTTACTTTTGATAATCAAATCTCTTGAGTTAAATAAACATATTTTGTTAGAAAAAAGTTGTATAATTTTAAATGTAATTTAATTCAGCATCAGTCACGTTTTATAAGATTTTCAAATGTTCCGTTATATTTTTCTTTCTTCGTCTTTAGTATTTTTGTTTTCAGTTTTTTTTTGAATGAAATTAATATCGTCGAAAAATGTATCTTTTAATCTCATTGTTTTGCGTGAAAAGAAAGTCGCGGTAAACAAAATTTTCTCACTGCGGATTGGTTAACCTTTCCATTAAAAAAAAGTTCACAAAAATCATTCCTATTCATTTTTTTTCTTTCAGGAACTGTATACTAGGCTGGAATATTAAAAGTATTGAAAAATTCTAAAAGAAATAACTTTAAATTTTAAAATAAGAAATTTGTAACAATGGCATTTTATAAAAAAAATGTGAGTCTTAAATGAAATTGTACTTACTTATGTACTTTAAAACTATAAATAAAAGCCAGTAGGTATTTTAATATTTAATACATTTATTTATATCATGGTAACTTAACTTAATAAAATTACATAATTTAATTACAAAAAATAAAAATACTGTTGAAAAATGGCGTTGCAAACGGACGAAAGTCCCACCGACCAGTAAAATAAACGGTCGCGGAGAACCATCATCCGGTCGCACCAATCCAATAAATCGAAGTTCACTTAAAAAATATAAATGCATTAACAACCGTCATCATTTTTGACATTGACACTTCAATGTTTCCATGATAACCGTCTTCAAAAACCACCTGACAACACAAAATGATTTCAGTTTCATTGCTTAATATTGTCAGAAAAAAATTCAGAATTCAAAAATAAGCGCAGGTTGAGGAAAATATTATCAGTGTTTACACTTAGTTAGCTCATATGTAGATAAGTTCATCACGTGGCGCCATATGAAATAACAAAAAAAAAAATTAATAAAAGAAATCATTAACTGCAATGAACTTGCTAACACAGTGTATTTTATAATGTTGCTGTTTTTTTCCTTAAAATTTTAAATAATCATTGACCTTCCATTGTTTTTGCCATATGATCAGCTACACGAGTATTTTGCATCCATTCGTTGGTGGCAGAATGTATTATTGGTTTGATTCACCGAGCTAAATAAGCAACTGAAAGTAATAGACAAAAATAAGATTATTAAAATTAGATCAAAATTATAGCGATATGGTTGCCAACTTATCTCTTTTCAAATATAAACATCAAGTTCTGTAAAAAAAAAAAAAAATTTTTAGAATTCACTATAATGATCAATTTATCATTATCAATCGACAACCTTCACCATTAAGAAAGGAAGTATTTTCGTATTTTTTTGCTCTTTCATCTCAAAGTTATTTTGAAATATATAAAAGTCAATTGAAAAAAAAAATATGATAGTTGACCAACTGTCACTGATTAAGGTGTCATAATAGTTTTGCCCTTTTTCTATGGGTAATCCAGACGATGATTTTCGATACGGGAACGGTTCTGAAAAAAAAAACAAAAGTACAAAAAGGTTAAAAACTGATCAAGGGCTTCAAAAATCACAAAAACTTTATCTATATGACCAATTGGCCAAGAGTTCAAATAATTTGAGCACTTTTTTTCGATTCAACTGGTTAATATCCTAGTTCGATTCCACCATCAGTAGATACAATACATCTAGAACATCACTAATTCGATTCTGGTCCGAGGTTCTTTGGAAAGCCAAGTACTATGGATTTCTTGTGACCGACCGACTTTAATTTGATCACTGGAAATAGAAATATTTTTCAAATTAAACCAATTCTTTTGGATTAGTGAACATTTTTTTTTAGAAAATTTTTATTCTTCGGAAAAATTTACATAGTAACCTTTTAGATTCATTCCTTTTCTAGGGCCTAAATTATCTCGACATTATGTACATTAATCAACCCGACGAATAATTTCCGCAGTACACCATTAAAAATAAAATCGATAATAAGTTTATTAATCTCCCATAAAAGTGTCAATAAATAACGTCTTTTTTTCAGTTTCAAAAAACCACTAGATATAAGAAAAAAATGCGTGTGCTTGGACTAGTATTATTGATGTCAAAAGGAATAGAGTACTGATATAAACTCAACTCCGTTATATAAAAGCTCAATGATTTATACTTTATTATACCTTGTTCTTAAGGATGGAGAAGAACTTTCAAAAGAGTAAACCTACCCCTCAATATTCTCAAATATCTAAAATAAGGACCTTTCTCGAAGACGTTTTATCCTCTTTCACACGAAAACGATACGACGACGGACGGGAGAATATTTATGAGAAACTTATTCGAAATGAATTTTTTTGTGTAAACTTTTGTGTGTTTAGTGGTGGGGGGGGGGGGAAGGGGGTATGTGGGAATGATGAAAAAGAAAGAATAAATTGATGTTCAAACGCCCTCCATTGTCCGCGTCAATATTTGAACTAAATTCTTTTTATTTTTCTGTCATACATCAGCGGGAATGTATCCCTAACCCTGGCTAAAAGAGAGATTGATGTAGCGGCACTAGCTACGGTATAGGTACTTCGATCCCAAAAAAAGATCCCCAACAATAAAATTCATATCAATCTATCCCAAACATATATAGAATGTGTGGTTACATTTAAATTTCTCTTTTTCCTACAAACAATAATGCCGCCTTTAGAATACACTATTTTTTTTTTTTTGTATTCCATATCTCTTGTAGAACCAGGACAAACTGAAATAACGAAAAAGGAAGACACAAAAAAAAACATCATATTCTTTCATTCCGATCTTTTGATTCGGAAAATTGTAGCGTTCGTCGCAATGCACCAGTTTGTTTGCCAAAAAGTCAAAACCCGAGGCCCTGTTTGGGTTCGTTGAGGTATTATAGAAGTGAAGTTACAATTTGGAAAAAGGCACTAAGGGGTTAGGTGGAAGAAGAAAAACTGAGGGTATGTGGAGGGGGGATTCTATAGACAAGAATAAAAGACTAGCATAGAGCTACTGCTGCTGCAACATTGCCATTTAGTCAACGAAAAGGAATATAATTTCGTATATATTTGTGCTCATCCTCGCTTGGAATTACAAGAAACCGAAATGCTCCATGGAACCATAACCACCACCATTAACCCCTAAAAGTGGTAGTGGCAGCGGCGGCGGCGGCGACGACGACGGTGGCATCCACCCTCATTCTTTCCCCCCAGTGTTGTCCTTCTGATGGTAAAATAGTACAGCAAAAAAAAAAAAAAAATAGAAAAAGGAACAAACTAATGGGACCATGTGGTATTATATTGGTCGGTTGTTACGGTTTGAGTAGGCTATGCTCTTGGGGAGTGGTAATAAGATTGAACAACATCCGGAGCAAGAATTGTGACATTAAGGCGTATATGTCGAGGGGGCGTTTCAATAGGCGTTTAGAGTAGGAACAGTGTTGCAGAAGTGACTGGCATACACATAGGTGACTCTTGCACAACTCTTGCTCAATGTACAGTTCTTTTTTTTTTTTTTTTCACAATTTCGTTCCGGGATCCGGTTCTTCTTTTTCCATTGCCACCCTTAAGCACAAACAATCTTCGTTGGTGTACATATTTATATTTCTTTATTCTCGCTTTTTTTTCGTACCGTTACATATTGTCTGTTTTTCTTTTTTTTTGGCGCAGAAAGAGGGTTTTTTTTTTTTTTGCTGGCATATTACTAGGAACGAATATTATTTCTAGTGTCTGTTCAAGACGCCTGAGAAGAAGTCTCTGTGAGATTTATCCTGCGTATAATTGCTTTTGAGTGGTGCAATACAAAAAAAAAAAATTGTGTTAGCGGAGACCCAACTATCTGTGGTACTGCTGCTGCTGCTGATTCTTCTGTTGTTGCTGCTACTGATTAGAGAGGTTGTTTGACTAAAAATATAGAACAAGATACAGAAAACGAAGAAACGGCACGAAAATTTTCTTGGTAAACTTGCTTCGGTATAGCATAGAAATATAAGATGTATCGAGAAGTTTTGGCCCATTTTAAAAGGGATCCTTCAGTATATACTAGAATGGTAGGCAAGTCAAGGCAGTTAGGAGAAACTATACTTTTTCAAGAAAATGTGCATCAACTGCAGTCTTAAGCAATAACACAAAAAAAAAAAACTTTCCATTTGAGTTGGTTGGATTGGAATGATGATGATGATGATGATGAGGAGGCAAAAACTTTTCAACACCACAACGATGCTTGCTGATGATGATGATGGCAGCAGAAGATATTCCCAAAGTGTGCGGGTAATTTTTCGTCGAAGGACGTGACTTATTTATGGGCACAAGAGTTAACACTTCAAGTAGTTCATCTTCCAATCCGGACTTTTCTGCCTTTTCTTACCTACAAAACTAAAAAAAAAAAAAAATACAAAGAAGTAAAGTAAAATAAAACTGCAGTGCGATGAAACGCACTCCCAAGAAGAAGTCATCTTAACAGTTCCATAAGACTTTAAGATCCTCGTTCGCGTGGGGATTTTGATGTCCTTATTTAAATATAGAAGGCGTTTTCCTTCCTTCCTATTTTTTGGTACTTTCATTGCTTCCTCTACCACCTAAATAGTTTGTTTTATTTTATTTTTGAAAAATCATTCACAGGGTATATTAAGTTCATTGTTTGTTTAAGTTGTTAAGTGGAGCAGAGTGAATATAGAGAGTATAGTGTACGAAATGCGATGCGGTGCAGATAACTAGAGGTAAAAGTTTCCTGACTTTTTATTTTTTGGTTAATGGTATACCTGCTTACTTTATCTTGCTTGCTATAGCTATTATATGCAATGTGAAATTCCAGTGTAATTATACAGTTTATCGAAAGTTTCATAGGCAAAGTAGAGGTAAGGAATGAAAATGTTCTCAAGAGCACCCATAAGATGTTGGCATACAAAAAATATACCTACCTATCTAACTACTTTATTAGCTTCTTTATAAAATTAAGCATTTATATTATGAAGTTTTTGAAGTTATAGTTTTCAGCAGAAGAATGGCAGGATGATTGTGCATTTAGCATTTATTAAGAGATTATTATATGTGTTCATTTTGTTTGGGAAAAAGTTTTACAACATCGTTTTCTTTTGTTTCTTCATTAATTGCTCTATTAATGTCCAATTCTGTTTTGTTCATTTTAGAATGAAATTTAATTGTTTTTGAGTTGGGAGATGTTCTAAGGAAAAGGATTTTACGAAACTTAAAAGACCATAACCATAATAGACGAACACTGTCGGAAGCTAACGAAAAGTAGCTTTCCGAGCAGTCAAATGGACAAGTTTTTTTTGTCAGATTATCAGTTTGCGCGGTTGCATGAATTCCTCTATAGTTTTTCACAAAATCTATTCGATTTATTTTATACTACTCGTAGGTCTGTTCAATGTGAGCAATTAGGTCGCCATGAACCCACTCTGAAGTGTTAATGACGCTTATTTTTTTACCTAGGTTATTAGTTATCAGTTAGTTGAATGTGAGATAGAAGCGAGCGCTGGACGGTATTTTAGGAAACGCATGTGTTTTTCCCTCAGAGCAAGAATCTATTTAAAATAGGAAATAGGAAAAAAAACATTAATTAAAATTTGTTCAGCAGTCTGCGTTCGATGATTTCTTAGCAACACTTGATCTAATTTCGTTTTTTTTTATGTGAACTTTAATATTACGGAAAAACGTTAAATAACGAGACTAAAAAAATATTATCATAAAATCCATTTTACTAAAATAGAATTGTTTTAACAAATCTTGGAAAAATGTTCGAAAAATAATGAAGAAATATTCAAAAATATATTTTATCTTTTCTCAAAAAACCACGTCCATATTTTTATAAAGAAATGGCTGGATAATGATCAAACAGGGCCTAATTTTTTAACTGCGCTGTTATTTATAGTAGATTCTCTTTTAAAATTTTAGGATCGTAATAACCGAGCTCTCATAAGAGACTCCCTCATTAAATCATGAAAAGAAAATTTATGCGCTCGGTGAATACTACCCTAAATGTTCTTTTCAAATTAAAATTTTTAATATTTTGTTTTTGAGCAAATCAAAGAGCTATAGGTACCTATAATAATTTTCTTTTATGTATATTTCCATCCTTCCCTCTTTTTGCTGACCTAATAAAAAAATAAACTTTATTGATTTAAAAAAATAAAAAAAAAACTACAAAGAATTCAAAAATCAGGAAGAAAAAAAAAATCCCATTCATTGCAAATTTCCAATTCCAAAAGAGGACATAAAGTCTGAGTGGAATCCTTTTTCAACACTCCTTTCATCTATCAAGTACCCACTTTGTAAGGACAAAGAACAAACAAAAAATAAAAAAATAGAAACAAGAAAATACTGTCCACGTCGACCAAAGGAAAAAGGAAATCGACAAAGAATATACAAACGATATCAGCTTAAAATAAGATGGGGAACAAAAAAAGGAAACTCCTTTAAGAAAAAGAGTTGTTTTTCTTTTACCATAATAAAGAAGAAAATGCTAAATGGATGGGAAAATATCATTTTTAGACGGAAGTCACACTATAAGAAAATTCAAATTTAAATTCATGGCAAACAAATGTAGAGGGACATCATGCAGTTCTTTATTTATTATTATGGAAAAAAACAAATATATATATACTTACAGTGGTGGCCATAGAAATAGCACACCTATTTGTAATTTTTTATCTTTTTATTAAATTTGAATATAAGGAACAATTAGACCGTGTTTCGTGTCATTCACGACTAAAAAATAGCTTGTGGAATTAGTTATGCAACATTTAATTTGCAGGTTTAACTAACTCTGTTTTAACTCAGTGGTAGAGTTAAAACAGAGTAAGTTAAAATTGAAACTTCAACGGTTCATTGTGTGCTATTTATGTGGCCACCACGGTATATCTCCATATAATATATCAACAGTAGAGGACATTCTACAAATAGTACATACATCATGTTTTTTAAAATTTAAAATCGTTTGAAGAAATTCGAAAGTTGATCTTATCAACAGTTTTATATATTTGTACAAATTAAAAAAAAAAGATCAGAAAGAAAGAAAAATTCTAAACCATTTACATTTCAAAACAAAAAAGTCACCGACACAATCGAAGAACTTAAGAAGTTAGTGCTGCAGTGAAAAACACAAAAAGGGAAAAGCGATTTGGATAATGTGTTGTGCCCTGCGAGTTCTTGAAAAAGATGTGGTCTGGATGGCTCAGGATTTTCATCTCCAAACTTATCTGCGCTGACCAAATGCCTATACAGTGGGGGTAAAGTACGTCCTCTCAATCTACAAGGGAAGGGGTACCTAATAGACGAAATTGCGATCAGAACCAGAATAAAAATATATCGGGATTCATTTGCATATCGTATTGGTTGATTTTAAAAAAATCATTCGACAGACAACCATGAGATGGCCATTGTTTTACATGGAACGTAAAGATGCACCCGCCGTGGGAATCACCGAAGAGTTTTTAATCGAAGTGTGTGTCAGGGTCTTCAGTCCTATGCTCTATTGTAATTCTTGACTTTTTTTCTTCAGGATAAGGTAACGGGCCCCAAAATGATTCATTTACTAATTGCTGAAGATGGAGCCCATATATTCTTGCAACTAGCAAATAATGTTTGGGTTTGGCGTGAAAAAGACTGAATAGCTATGTTGCCCATTTTTGATCCACACATACCTTCTCCAGACATCAATTTGAAATGTAATAAGGAAATGAAGATGCTTCATGAATAATTGAAGAAGAAAAATTGAGAAGCAAAAAAAAAAAAATCCGAGGAAGCCTTCTAGTCAAAAACATCATCTTGGTCAAATTATAGCATGAACACTTAGCTAGCACCCTGAGAGCCTAACGGCAGAATGGATACTAGCGATAAAAGTTAAAGTAAAATCATACTATGGATATAGATTTGACATTTTTGTGGCTTTTATTTGTAGATGTTGGCAAAAAATTGGATGTCTTTGTGAGACTGAATGGCTGTGTTCATAAAGAAGGGTGACATCGTTAATGTCTAAAACTTATGGAACTTTAATATTTCAATAAATTTCAAATAATTAACTAATTAATTATTTAAAGGTATTAAAAAATTTAATAGCTTGACAGATGAGCAAAAAACTATGTTTGAAATAAGTTAATTACTTTTTTGCTTTTTTTGCATTAATCATCAATTTTTCTCTTTCTAGTTTTAATTTTGAACAACAACAAAATCTTTTGAATTTATCAAAATACCGTTCACTTTTAATGCGTGTTCACGGTAGCGGTAAGGCAAAATTTTCTACGATACACATATTTTGAAGTTTGAGGAACTGACCAATTTAATTTAAGTCTACGAACACACCCTTTCACTTTTGTTTTTTGTTTTATGACCGAATTTTCGTATTTTATGTTGCAAAATAAATTGAAATTGAATTATATTATATTATTATATTACGAGTATATGTTCAATGAAAGTCAGTTTTTGTTTATAATTTAGGGCATTTACTTTTTAAATGCATTATTTTATTATTGAATATGTCAATGAAAGGAGATACGACACACAAAAGTAACTACATCCACAATCCTTGAGCACATAAATAATAATATGTAATACCAATAAATAGTAGCTCAATTCGTAAAAAGGAACTACCAACTTAAATTCGAATAAAAAAACTCTTGCAAGCAACTTCTTTAAATAAAAGACTTGAACTGAAAAATAATAAAAACAAAATGCTACAAGTCATTGCTCAATAAATTTAAGCACAAAATTCGTCCATGCCATAGATTTATTGCAAGGCAACGTCAGCAGCAATAAAAAATGTGTCACATCATCAAAATCGGTTTAGGGAAACTGAAGATTAAGATGCAATTCATCACAAACCAAGGGTAAATCCACTTCATGTGTTTTTTTTTTGTTGTGATAAAAAAATTTACCATCCCATATAATTTTATTCTTTTATACTTTTACTTATGGTCTCTAACCAAGAAAATGAATCCGTCTTTCTTTTTGTTAAAGTTCACCATTTGTAAGAATTTAAGTATCAAAAGATTCCTTTTGAGACTTCGTCTTCTTCAAGAATATTTTTTTAAATAATTTTTGTAGTTGTTGTCGTGGTCTTCCAATAAAAGATGAGTAGTGATAGTGCATTCATCGGAAATAAAATCGCGACAAAAAAAAATATCTTTTCTTCTCGCTTTGTAGATATAAATATGGTGAGACCAGAAGTCCCAAAGAGGACACGATTTTTATTGCTTTGCATCTCATTCAAAAGCTTTGGAGAATTTTCATAAGAAAAATATTTATCGCAAAAAATGAGTTCTCATAAAAAACATCGAACCATCATCTACTTATTTTTGTGCATATATCTATATGAAACCATTCTTTGACATGACACAGACTTTTCTAGTCCTTGCCATAATTTTGTAGATGTTGTTGCTTCTACTGTCATAAACCCTGATGGGACAGTGTTCAAGCAGACGACAGAAAAGACCAAGGAAAAAAGATGATAATAATAATAATAATAAAATAGAAAACTAAAATGGACGACAGGACATAAAGGAAGAAGAAGAAAAATGCATTTGCCATTTTTCTCTCCAGAATACTTTTGTCGAAATAGCTCAGGTAGATGTGTACCTAAACGACTTTTTCTGCCCAGGGTAAAACTATATTCATAGATCTCTCGGTTCTCAAGGATAATTTAAATGTTTCTGGAAAATTTACCCCAAATTAAACCTCTCTACATAGAGTAGAAGAGAGGTGGTGGATATGAGAATGAGAATGCCATAACCACAACGCAAGAAGCAGTTCATTTGCTCATCATGTCAACATGTCAGCATCCAACATCCGCTTTGCTGGATGCGCCAGTTGTGGCCTTAGTGGTGCCTTGATAGACGTCGACATATTTACATATCCACATACGTTTTCCAAATGCATGTATACAAGCAATTTATTCCTTGAATGCATCCATGCATTCAGCCCTAAGGAGCTCTATCTTTGCCTCTGATGTCTATGATGTGACGTGTATGTTTACCAACGTTTGTGATGAGAAATGATGAGAAATCTGCCTCTCTGATATGGTGAGTGTGGTCAGGGATTATTTGCGTCTGGGTCAACGGCGAGCGACGACGGTGATGGTGATGGTGATGGTGACGTTAGCGGAGGCGATGAGATTCAAAATTTCGACTCGAATGAAGAATTTGATGAGCTTATGTGTGGATAATCCGGCCTAACGCAATAAACCGGGTCATTGTCCCGAATGATATTATGCTATTCGCAGCATCTGCCACAATTATGCTACTGGGTTACAGTTGCACATTCCATACACACCATTTGGATTCGGATATAGAGTATGCCCGCATTTTATTTTACAATGTCTGGTTTTGTTTTTTAACACTATAGGTACTCATTCATGTGCTGATGCACCACAAACTTCTTCAATTAAATTCAAATAAACTGCGGTGCACTTGGTGGGTTTGTTTTTGAGTATTGTTGTTGCTTGTTTATTTTTTGTTTGTTTTGTTTTTGCTATTGCAGGGGCGTATTTATTTGTGAATTCCACTGCTAGTTCCGCATGAGGAGCAGCTTTAAAGGTTTTTTTTGGCGTCTTCGCTATTTTTCCGAATACGTACTCTTTCCTCAATTAGAGACGAAATCCTTACCGAAACCGTGAAGAACAACGAAGCGGTTGGACGGTATTCCTGCAGTGCAATTATAAACGAGCTACTACTGCGAGATCTCTGGAAAAAAAAAATTTTCCTGAAAAGTAGAAAAAAAGGTGCGAAAACCAGGAATTTGCATGCGAAGAGCAGTAGCCAAGTTAATACCAAAAATCGTAGATGCCAATCAAGCAGGATTTGGGATTGGATCTTCACATCGACAATTTGCTGATGATCATCGAACACTGCAGTGAATATCGGTCACCATTTCACTTTCTATTCATCGACTTTGAAAATCGTTCGACAGTGTCAATATGGACTTTATCTGGAGGGAATCCCAGATAAATTGATAGCTACTATCCAGGTTAGATATTATGAACAAAATTTAATTTTCTGTTTAAAGAAAGGTTGTCAGGAGTTTAAAATCAAGAGTGACTTTCTTGTTTGTTATTAGTGATGTACATCTTGTAGTTTTGTCGACTTCTAGTCGGAGGAATTCATGTGACTTTGCAATCATACCTCTAGTACCTGGACTACGCGGACGACGCAGGTACATATGTAGTAGAGCACTTTAAAAATGATTTGCTCGATACCGAATCCAATGAATTCTGAATTATCAATTGAAAACGTTAAAAGTGACAGTTACTACTTTGATGAATTCGGTCGATGCAAACACTCCAAAGGAATATAAAAAGATGACTTTTATTTTTTGAAAAATTACTGTTCATTTTTTAATTGGTAATTGAATAGTTTTTTTTTTATTCAAATAAATGTATACATCGTAGTCAGTCTTTAAACAAAAAAAGCTAAGTCAGTTCCACATCAAAGTGAACACCTTAAAATTTACGGAAAAAAACGGAACACCGATATGAAATTCTATTTGTCAAAAATTTCTATCATCTTTTTATTGAAATTCTAAAGTTTAAATACTGCCCTGGCATTAAAAAAAAAAATAAACAAAAAAAAGTACAACACATTTTCGTTTTTGGGGGTGCATCATCATAATAAAACTGCTAAATTTTAGATATATTGCGGGAAATTTATTGCAGTTTTGTGGAATTTTTCTTTTTAGTTGTTTTTGGCTTCCAACATTTTTTGTTCATTTTTTTTTGTTTGAAAAGAAAAAACCACAAAACCAGAAATTGAAACTGATGTTTTTCCAACACTGCGGCGCGCATCCCAAAATGCTGCTATATAAATTTGTATAACTCTGTACATTCATGTTGTGTTCCAAATAAAGCCATTTCGTAATTATATACTTTGAGCCAAAAAAGCTACACACCCTACAACACAGAGGCAGTAGAAAGGAAGATATATAGAGATAAAATCAGCAATTCCGGTATTAGAATTTCATATTATTGTATTTTCATGTTATTTATAGCTTGGGTGAGTTTTTGGAATTACACCCATGCCACAACATTGCAATCCCACTTCTGAGCCCAAAATAGAAGAAGTAGGTAGGTTTTTTTTTTGTATTTCCATCCCGAACTACTACACGGTGGTGGTGAAAACTCTGCTGCTGTTTTGTGCATTCAGTTGGAATGCATTGTGAGTGTGCGTGCTTATGACATCGCATCCAGGAGCCAGGAGCGAGATTTTATGGGAATATAGTTTCTTCTGCTTAAGCAGCCAACAGCAAAACATTATTTCGTCGTCCTCTCCTGTAGCAAATGGAGGATAAAAGTTATAGCTTCTAGATCCAATGAACTTTGATGATATTATTATTATTGTTTACTGTTTAGGAAGAGCGGTTTATTTGAATTAAAATGATGCATTGGTTATTCATTTTATTATATAGTTATAGGCACTCTTCTGATCATCGTCGGTGGTCGGTCGGGTCGGAACGAGCACTCATCTCGAATCCTTCCACTCGGCAAAGCAACGCATGAACTGATTTTGAATTTTAAAATGGAAATACAATTCAAATTAAGTATTGTTTTGTGGGAATTGTGTGGTCGTTTGAAATGAGAGTGCAAACATTTATAAGTATAAATACATAGGTTAGGTAAGGTATCCGATAAATTGGTCCTTCGAGCGGAATTTCAATTTGAAAATTATTTACCTTTTAACTTTTGCACGTGGTTTTGAGGGTTTTTGTTGAGTGGACAACAAAGCAGGGGTGTATCCTATTTTGGTGAGTGGGTGTCATTTGAATTGTTTAATTTATTTAACCAAGTTTTTGCTGAGTTTGTTGTAGATATATCATGGGTATTGGCAGCACTGGGTAGTTAGGATGTATATTGTTTGCGTTAACAGTTTTAGATTCAGGCTTCCATTGTCGTCGTCGTCGTAGCTTTTCTTTTTTTGCTGGATATTACTTTGCATATATATATTTCATCTTGGTGACATCGAAATTGATTTAGTGATGAACTTCGAAAAAGTTTTTGGGGAATCTGAAATAAATTAAAGAAAGAATGTTTATTGAATTGCGGTAGAATGATTTACATTTTGAAAGAAAAAAAATAGCATGTAAAACATTTAAATGAATGACAAAGGAGTTTTTAATCTGACATAAGACTTTAAGGAACTAACAGAACTTTGGTTGGTTGGTACCAAACAAATAATGAAAATAAACATAAGTGTCACAAGGTTTTGAATTTAAGAGTCAAGTCACTCACAATTATTTATACGAGTAATAGGGAAGCAAATTTCAAAGTTGTTGAACTAAGAGTAGTTTTATTTAATCGCATAAAATAAAATTATGTGACTCATAGTAGTAAATTAAGAAGCGATACAGTTTATTTAAAGTACACACAAAAAAATATCATATGTTATTAGTTTATGAAAAGGAAATTTGCATGACCTAATGAGATAAGATTTTTTGAGTTAAGAGATTTGAAAAATTCCTGCAGACGATTTTGAAGAATTTATTTGGATTTTGAGAGAACTTGATCAAGTTTTAAAGAAGACATTTTTAGGTCACAATTCAGCTTTATCAGGTAGAAAAATATATGTCAATCTTGAAACTAGTTTCAAAATGAAAAGAAAGTTTCTGTTATTTTTCGAGACCCTGGATCCTGTTTTTAGATTGAGACAGTAATTTGGTTACAGTCTGAACTTTCATTTGATACCCCATTTACAGATTTGGAATTGTTACGCATATACTATAGGTATATTGAGAAATATCAGAACCGAATTGCGCTTATTCAGTTTTTTTTTAGAAAATATTTCTGCACAACTTTTATATAAGTATACAAATCTATATTTCATATTTGGTTTTCTCGCGTTGCGCATAGCTTCAAAATTGGCTCAAATAGTTTCCGAAAAATCAGATATTACTCGTTATCTAAGGCCCACTTGCTGATACAGAACATAAATACTTATGTTCCATATTAACTCTTATGTGACAGTTTACGCCGAGGAAAAAGTAGAACATAAGCGCTTAGGTTAAATATAAATTTTTAAGATTCGTTTCAGCAAATGGCCCTAAAAGAACTTAAACTTTTAGTGGTTAGAAAATTGTTTCAAAACGGTAGTTTAAAGAACTGTTATGTAAACTTTTATTTCAGTTATTAAAGCCATATACATATACAGCCATGTCCTAACTAAACCTTTTCCAGTACCTAGGAGCTTACTCTTAGATTAATCTTAACCTCAGATTACCCCGAGCACTTGCAGCAAACAAAACTTAAAATCTTTAGAAAAACCAACAAAACATGTTTTATTAATCTTAACGATAATAAGGTTTCAAGTTTTTTTTCGTCATGATTTTAAGACATGATTTCGTTAAAAAAAAAAAAAAAAAAATTGGAATCTTCCTAAGGCTATACAAACACATATTAATCCGATAAGCTAATATTTGTGTAATTAATTTAAACTTGCTGGAGGTGAATCCTTAATTTGATTAATAGATAAATAACCCCTTTGTGAACTCATCTTTTTAATCTCATTAACTGTGTACCTACTCAAGTCCTCAAAATGCTTATATCAACATTCAACACAACAAAAAAAAAAAAAAACTAACCCTTAATATTTATATTTTGATTAATCTATATGAATAGTAATTTCAATCCAAGTAAATACCATCAGAAAATATTAACTTTAATAAATTGAGCACAAGAAGAAACAACAAGAAAACGACAACCAAAAAAAAAAAAAAAAAAAAGACGACGATATCCACACCAACATAATACCCCGATAGTAAATGTCCCTCAACCAACAAAGCCTTGAAAATCGTAAATCAACAAAACAATACCCTATTATAGAGGAAAATGGCAGAGAGGCAAAGAGAGTTGGGCTAAATTAACTAAGCAAACACTACAATGAATGCTGAAATTCTATGGATTGGATCGGTATAGTTGTTGTTGTTTTTTCACTCTTGCTTACAGGATTTGAGAAGCAGAAGAAGAGTCAGGTTTCACAAGGAGCAGCATCAGTCCAATGAAACACAACACGGACCTGAGACACCCCAACCCCACCCACCTCACATTGCAAAACACCCTCACTGCTGATGATGCCTTCGCCTCTTCCATTCAATCTTAATGGGTATTCATAATGATAAGGACTTGGGGATCCTTGTTGTTTACAAAATGTTATACACATTCAAATATACAGCAAAAACTAACACAAAGCTAAACTTAAAATAGAGAATAAAAAAACTAACTAAGAGAAAAAAAACAAACCTGTTCAAGCTAAAACAACACGAAGAAGAAGAGTAGAAGGCAAGGAAAGGCGGCTTTTTGTAGATCTTTTTTTTTTATTTTTGGGCCTGCTTTCTTGTCTTCATCAGGTCTTTTTTTATGTCTTTTATTACGGTTTTGCAAACAAAAGGGAATAAATCATAGACAAAATGTACATAACTATACTGTGTATGTATAAAGCTAACCTATAACTATAGTAACAGAGTCCTTGCGGCAAAAATCATTTCATCTTTCTTGCACAATCTGTTTTTAAAGGATGTATAGTATGTGTGTACTTAATGGATATTTGCTTTATGAATGCGGATGGGACAGACAACTCTATTTGGCAACTTCTGGCTGAATAGTTGTTGTAGTAGGTAAGTGTATCTATCCTATAGTTTGGAAGAAGCTCTCTGTAGCTCTTTCCCTATTACAAATACATACCCCTTTCCATTCCATCTCTCTTACAGCCAAAAAACCAAAGAAGCTGCTACTGTTCATTGATGCATAATTCTTGAATTGAAATTCCCTCCATATCGCATCGCTAACGCTTTGCTCCATGATGGTACTCAATTATGCATTCTAGGCGCACACAATTTCATCCCCCCCCCCCTCCCCACAAAAAAAACCCCAACCCAATATTTCACCACGTATGTACATACCTACATATTATTTGGCCCGTATCCTATACGACCGACAAAACCACATAATATCCCAATTCAGCAAATAATAAAAATTTCCAAGTCACATTATAGCGATACACTACCAAATATACGAATACCATCACTACCACTTTTCCCAACCAGCCGTCGCTCGTCGTCGTTTGGTTGTGTTCCATCCTTCGTTTCTTGTGTGATGTCGAAGCAGTATGGTAACGCCTTAAGATTTATAGTCTCCCAAACTTCCACCTATGATCCCAACATGGTTTTGGCTTCGATTAACCATAATGATGAAGACGAAGGAGCACCTCGAAGAAAAAAGAAGCCTATAGAAATCTCAAACTGCTGGCTGCTCTACTCTGCTCTGTATGTGACAGTTCAAATCGAAGAAGAAGAAGAAAAAAAAAAAAGAACATTCTGCTGAATTTGTGCTGAATAACTGACAGCGACACACATTGAACGTGGCAGATGTGTCATTCGTTTGAACTGGAATAATTGGCCAAGTATCGTAGAAAATATTTCGACTTTGAATGTAGATGGTAATGTTTGAAGCAAGTAAAAAAAAATCTTCGAACATATGTATTGAGAAAGGAACAATTGTCAAGGATTTGATTTTACATCTCAATGCTCTGGAATTGAATTGACTTGAAAAATTTTGGGTAGTGGTGATATAGCGATGCTGAATTATAAATTCTAAGCAAACTTAATTCCAGAAAAAAACGTTAAATCTTATTAATATTCAGCAAATTTCCAGGACTTCGGCAACACCAGTTCTTCGGAAATATTTTTTCAATCGTCTTTAAATTTCTAGATCAGGTTTCCACCTATGATCCCAACATGAGTTTGGTTTTGATAACGAATAATAAAGATGAAGAACCACAAACAGAAGCCGATAGAAGTTTTAATACTGTGAAAGTTCAATTTGGAGAAAAAGAACATGCTGCTGAATTTGTGCTGAATAATAGGCAACGTACAGTACATATTCAACTTGGGAGGTTTGCCATTTGCTTAAACTAGATTAAATCGCGAAGTGTTGTTCAAAATATTTCAACTTTGTTAGTGGTCAGATTTCAAGGAAGTTAAAAATAGAATTCATTGAACGTACGATTTGATCCCATGCTTTAGAATTAAACCACTGTTGTTGCTCAATTATGGATTCTAGACACAGTACATTTTACGAACTTCGGAAACACTATTTCTATGGAAAGTTTTTCAATAGTCTTCAAATTTATGAAGAAGTTACAAGCTGTAGCTGTAAGTTAATTAGTATATTGAGGATGCTCTAGAATGGAAACTAACCCTTGAATTATTAACTCTTGATTAATCCAGTTATTATTGAATGCTGAATTGTGAATTCGAGCCTCACAAATTTTCAAAATAAAACCTCACATCGTAAGATTCAGTAAAAGACTACATGCTGCAACCTTCTAAATATAGTTTCAGTTTCGATAAACTATGTTGATTATGATGAAGATGCTAAAAGTTTTGCTGCTGTCAAAAATTAGAAACGCAGAAAAAACACTGTGCTGAATTCGTGCTAAATAACTGACTTGGACTAAAATAATTGGTCAAGTACCGTACTGAATAAAATGAAGACGAAATCACATGCTAATGGAATTGTTTCAAGAATTTAACAACGAACTCCATTATGAAGATTCTTTGCTTTTAAATTGTATACGAGTTAAAAATTACATGATTTTTTATCACCACAATATTCCGGAATCGAAAGGTATGTATTTTCCTCAATCGTGAACTTTTATGTTGCTTTGGCAATATTATTGCTGAATTATTCATTCTAGGAGCAAACAATTTCCACTAATTTCGGAAACACCATTTCCTCTTAAAATTGTATGTTCATATTGAAATTTATAGACTGTTAAAATTCTTCCTATGAGCCCCAGTATGATTTTGCCGTGAGAAGAAGACTGAAGAAAACTCAAACAGAACGGGGAAAAAGAACATTGTGCTGAATTCGTGCTGAATCATTGACAATGATATATTTTTTCTGTAAAAAAAATATATCATTTAAATTGGAATAATTGGCCAGGAATCATAAAAAAATGTTTTCACTTCAAAAGTTAAAATGATTTAGTTCTTAGGGCTTCTTACAAAAACATAATTTCATTGATTACAATCTTCTTTCGTAGGGTGACAAATCAAATGACTTAATTTCAAATAACAAAAGACTCCTGTCATGGATGTACATTAATATTATTCGTGTAAGAAACAAATTTTTCAAATCGTATCGCTGCTTTGCGTCGCGTCGTCGGATGTTGATTTAATTTATTTGCCATAAATTTATAATCGAATCAATAAATCAGTCAAGGGAATTGGGGTTTTATTATTATGATAATACACCTTCTTTCTGTGATGTATATTGGCAGTTATGTAAGTACTTACATACGAAATTCTTGTAATTTACGAGGATGTTATATTATATAAATGTGGAGATTAAATAAAGGATCTTTAGTGTGATGGAAATAAAAGAGGGTGTTGGGAGTTCTTCCTTCTTACTTCTTTGTTTTTCGTTTTTCCCCATCGTTTCCATTTGGGAATTTTGCGCGTGTGAATTATTACACTGACGTGTAAAACGTTAAACGATGATTTAACCTCAGTAGTCAAAATGATGGATTACACATTTTATAACATCTGCTGACATACAATAATGGTGTGCATTTGAAAGTAGTTTAGAATTCTACAGAATAAGTACCTACATATATAACGACCATAATTCATTTGTATATTTGTAACGGTCGGTGTCTTATGCGGGTTAAATAAGTATATACATAAGTACCTGGGTACAGTATACCTCAGCATAAAACCACAAACTAATTTAAAAGAGATAAATTAGACAATGTGTCATTTAATTACACATGCGGTAACTTGAAAGATAATTCTTAAGCTTAAATTCTGAAAGGACGAATTATATTGAAGTTATTCATGTGACACGAAGTTTAATTAAAATTTATTAAGGGTAATCGTTGTTAAGCATTAAGGAGATACACCACACCCACATAATATATTTTTTAAGAACCTTAAGAGTTCCTTAATTTTTCATCTCGTTTTTTTGTTAGGTATCTGGTTTATGTACTTGATTAATTGATTATAAAATAGATGAACACCTAAAAAAAGGATTGGCAACAAAATATTTGACATTTTACTGGCTGACAAATTTTTTAACGTTTGCCGTTGATTTTCGTAGTCAATAGCATACATAATGTTCTAGAAAATAACAACTTATTAAAAATTCTAAATAAATCTTGAAATAAATAAAATTTTCGCTGGAAGCAAGAACGTCAAAAAATTGACTCATTAAAAAGGTTTGTCAATTAATGTTTTAAAGCCCCCAAATTTAAGGATATATCAACGAGTGAAACACAACAGTAAGATCTGAGGAGCCTCAACGTTAAAGAAATGATCTTGGAAAAAATACAGTATTTATCTGGTACTGTTATGTAAATAAAGATGCCTGAGAACACAATGTAAAGCAGTTCAACTACACATCATGTCTCCTGACGAAAGGCAGGTGAAAAAACATTTAGTTGACCTTCAACATGGAAAGATCCATGTCGACGTCAATCCGCTGAACCCAACAGTAAAGTGGAGCCTTAGGATGAAGCAGTGGAGTGGAAAAGTTGCGGTTCCAGTCTCAAGAACATGACAACGGTCGGTTAAAGAAGAAGAAGATAAACTAACTAAAGTACATATTTACTGATCACTTCGAGGAATAAAAATCAGCCCAGACTTGCTATTTTTTTTTTTAATATTAAATATTTCTGAGGAAACAAATATAATAAAACATTCAATCATCATTTTCCGAGCAAATTACACAGCGGGGTTCCTAACGAACATACAAAAAAAAAACATTCTTTCATTAAAATATTTAAATTTTATTTTACAGGATTTGCTTTGAATACCTACAAAATGAATCAATGGCAATACCTTCAGGATCCAAGTTGGAAAGTAACATTTTTTTTAGAAGCTTTCTAAAGCTGATAAACAGTGCTAGGATGAAATTTTGTGTCGACTATTTCATCCCATATTAATCTAGGATACAGTAACATTTCACCAATTTCGGGACTCTGAAACTTGAAAACCTATATTACATATATGTTAATATATGAAAAGCACAAAATAGCTCTGTAAGTTCCAATGTATTGCTGAAAAAGCCTGACAACTATATTTGTTTTGGCAAAGTTTTGTCTAAAGAATTCGAATTGCAAAAACCAAGCCTATCTTTATTCCTTGTGAATAAATTTTTTTTAGATTTCCAAGTTCAAAATTTGCAAATCAAAAAATTAAGCGAAATGAAAATATTTTACAGAATATGTCATTTTAAAAACAAAAGCACCGTTTTCGCATGCTGTCATCAGTTCTTATGATTTTTGGATATTTTATTGACATAATTTGATAGTGTACGAGTGTCCTCTATCATTTAATAATTTAATCGAATTTTAGGAAAACATTTAAATATCCATAAACCAACAAATGTGTAACAACAAAATAATATAAAAAAAATAAGAAGGTGCGTATCCGCACGAGTGTACCATTAGATTGGTTTGTAAACTTAAAATATTCCAACAACCATTTTTATATGAATCCAATTATTTTAGTTGACTAAGTTTGATGTATGTATCGATTTTAAATTCATAGATAGTTCAAACTACAGTGATTACTATTCAGTATTTGAAGCATTTGTTTTAATTATTGGAAATATAAGTGGATCAATATAATATTCATGAGTTTTGAGTCGATTTAATTTTAATTTAGGCCAAGTTAGATTGTCAATTGTATTAATAGCACTGTAAACCGTGTAATAAATATTTATAATAAAAATAAGCCCCTTATAAATTTTGCTTTCGACAATAATTATTATTTATTTATTATTATTATTATTATTATTATTAATTTTAATTTAATTTTTTTCAAATTCAAATAAATAAATAAAAATGTTATCTTATATCACTAGGATTCCGGTTCTATGATAAAATTAATGGATAAGTTTTGTTTATCAGCTTTCGATCATTTCATTTTGACCAAAATGTTGATTCTCATTACAAAAACAAATTATCGATGATAAAAAACATTCCATCTGTTGACAGAAGTGTACACGTTTAAACACAGTTAGAATACAAAAGTTTTTATTGCATTTATCGTACAACCGGTAAAGCTAACCCCTAGATTAAGTAAACAAATCTTTAGCCCAAGAATTAAATTTAAATTTAATTAAGATCAAACAGTGAATAACTTCCAATCAAATTCAAATTTCTGTCTATCAATAGTTTGTATAATCGTCTACGAGTAGGTTCCAAGAATTTAGAATCTCTAATTAAAAGGTCCTTTATCCTGTCTGATTTGTGAATTCCAATTCTTTGATTTAAATTCCAACTCAAAGGTAAACGAAATCTTTATGAGCCTTTCAAACCTTAACCTTAATACTTTTCTAGTTTTTTTTTTTTGCAACTGCACATTCAAGAAAATAAGTATTTAGTTTAATGAAAACGATATCTTATGTTAAAACTAACAGGCAAATTGAAAGAATTAAAAAAAAGTTAAAAAGAAGCATAGTGCACCATATTCAAAAGAATTTCCACCAAAAATTTCATTGGAGTGTTCATAATCACTCTAAAAGAATCTAAAAAAATATATACATATACTTCATGTGCAAAAAAAAAAGAAAAGAAAAAAATCAAAGACTTGAGACGGTGTGGAATAATAGAAAAAAAAACTATTTTTTTCGTTTTCTACTTAAGTTCATTATTTACCAGGGAACGTTTAATTAAATAAATTTCCAACCCAAGAGTAAAACTAAACAAAAAAAAGAAAGAAATAGAAAAAATACGTTCTTTAAGCCATCAACTAGAAGATAAATAAAGTTTTCAGTAATTTCTTTCGATTAGAGAGCAAAACATTTGTGAACTCATGCAAAAAAAAAAAGAAGAAAGTTAGAAAGGAAAAAAAAAACACCCACAAAAATTCCTATGGAGCGAAAGGATTATATTTTATCCTTTAGAAAAGTTTGTGTTACTTTGTTAAATTTCACACATCCTCACACACACATATGGTGCTTCGCTCATCCTCTCAAAAAAATACAACTCTATCTCTTTGCTTCTCTTAGCTCTAGCTGATGTTTAATGTGCACTATGCAATCTTTGTGTTCATTGTTAGCTAGAAGACGTGAAATCCTTTTTATTCACAATGTGGATATAAGAGGATACCAAGATCCCGAAGACCTCATCTCGTAACATTGTAATCTAAATTCTGGAAAAAGAAAGTTCTTCATTTAGGTATAATATAAAGAAGACCAAGGACTAAAAGACCAAGGATATACATATAATCTAGACTATAGAATATATGTACAGTACATATAGAAAGTATTTACTTTTGTGCAAGTTTTATGATGTGATGATGGAGTCATTAAAATTAAGATATGCTAATGTGCGGGCTTTTGAAGTGGGAGAGATGTGGGAGATCACGCGATATGCGGGATAAGTATATATTCTTTAGTGTACTATGTACTCTTTACTAAAGCTTAAATCAATTTAGATTTTTAGCCGGTTTTTAAAGGAAATTGCCAAAATTTATTTTAACGAAGTAAAAGATTTCTTTTGATGAAGTTTTATAACCTTTTAATAGTTATCTTTATTTTTATCCTTCATGATGATGATGATGATGTTGTCTTACCATCGTCATGGAAGGAAGTGGAATATAATATAAAAATAAAATCTAATTGCATGACTTTTTCCTGACAACCGTATTTATAGATTTTAATCAAATGAGCATTTAGCTTTTCATGTGCAAGACAAATTTTAAGCAAAAGAAGTTTTAATAGCTTTTTTTTTAATTCTTCTGGATTAAAGTGCAGTCAAATGGTAGTTGAGGTTCGGCTTTTCTAAGGCACTAAAAGGCAGAAACACTTTTCTTTAAAGGATTGAACAGAGACAGAGACATATTCGGGTTGGAGTTGAAATAACAGCGTGAGAGCTATTTATTCATAATGAGAGTTTTCGGCGTTTTATCGCAGAATCAGAATAGTATTTATCGTGGAAAGTTAAAAATCTTTTTTATTTACTCCTTTTTCTTCAAAGAAGAAAAATTTTTTGACTAATTTCTATTCCTGTGGTTCAAAAGCAATTCCACTAGATTGTTCCCTAAAATTTGTTTGCCAATATTTGTGACAATTTTTTTTTTCTGACAATTTCTTATTTGACCAATTTTTTTTAGGCATTTTTTTGAAAAGATTTTCATCGATAAAATTTTGTTTTTACAATTTTTTAAATTTGTATTCCGACATTTAGTATATACATGCAGTTTTTTAAGAGTATGAAAGTACATTTCTGTTTAAAAAATTGGAACCAACCAAACTACTTTTGATAAAAAAAAATTGCGCCTTCTTGACGACTGAAAATATCCTAAGTGGATGCCCAAAGGAGTTGTGTAAGTGGGGCAATCTCTTTTAAAAAGTGAGTTGGCGGTAAAACACTGGCACATAACGTGCCCTGAAGCAAACTAGTAATTATATAATGAATGAAATACTTTAATAATAAATTGAAATTAAAGACACTGCAAAAAATGGTCAAAAAATACCGATAGTAAAAAACAGTTGTTGTGGAAATGTTCGGTGATACTATCTAGCTACGAGTATATTTTAAATTTTCGATGACATTCGATTTAACCGATAACCCTACGTCTTTTTTTTAGAAGATTTTACTGCACTACTTAGTTTCTCTGGACTGGACTGGAAGATCTTCATGATAATTTCCTTTAATTTCTTTTGTTGGTTAAAAACAGTTTAAAGATTTAAAGAAATTAACTTAAAACAAATTGTAACCTCAAATCTTTATTTTCATCTTTGGCTTTATAATGCTTACATATGCATGACTTCATCTCTTTTTTTTTATTTCAGGATATTCACAAGAAGATCTGAAGGATACAAAAAAAAAACCACTTAAATATATGCATATGAATTTGCGTACATATTTATTATGTGGATTTGCCTTTATATTAGGTACATATATATATATTAGATATTTTTTTGTTTCTGGTTCATTTTGCAATATGTTTCACTATTTCATTTTCTATATGTCTGTTGTGCCTTCATTCATTGCATCGTTTGTCCTTTTTTTGTCCATATTTTTTTTTTGTTGTTAGTATAGTTTTTTTTAGAATTCCCGCCACTAAGCCGCCGCTTATGTATATGAGGATTTGTTTTAGAAAAAAAAAAAAAAAATTAAAATACAAAACTGAGTGACTAGACAAATATTTTTGTTGTTTGAAGAACGTATTGTATAGTATAACGCCTGGCAGGAATGTTGTGGGCATTTTGCATGACTGATTACAAATATGCTACATCGGATTTAGAAAATTCCATGAATCTGTATATCTACTTCAACAAAATAAAATATATCAAACAAATAAAAAAAAAAAAAACTTTTGCAAAAAAGTATAGAAATTCAAATACCACGAGCGTCGGTAAAATATACATAAATTTGAAATTCCGATTGAATAGATGAACACAACACATCACAGCATCACAGAGGAAGTGAATTTGAATAGAACTTTGTTTAGATAAATGAGAAAATAAAAAAAAAAAAGATAATTTTTTTCTTTTCACGATTTTACGGTGCAGGCGATAGAGATAGGCGGATTTCAATTAAACGTGTGAATTTGATTGAAATATTTTCACCCGACAAAAGGGGCAAAGTGCTCTGGACGATTAGTTTAATGACTATTTTTTGAGGACATCGTTGATATCGGGTCATCTGAATGCTGATTGAATTGCTAAGAGGGTTTTTTTTTTTAATTTTTATTGCTTTTTTGTGCAGAATGTTTAGTATTTGAATTAGATTACTTCAGAACTCATATAGATTTGAATGGTCTAAAGGTGTTAAAGCGAGTAATTGAAAAAACTAGGGTTTACTACAAAATGAGTTAAGTCTGCAACAACTAACTGTAAAGCATCCGAGACGGGGAAGTTTTCTTGGATAGAAATTAATATGAATCTCGTTGTTCCAAATTGTTATTCATCATTGAAAAAAAGAAGAGACCGAAAATATTCAGAGTCAGTAGAGAACTTTACTTTTGAAATGTAATGAAAACATCAGACGCCTTAAATAGAAAATATAAATTTCTAATATACAAAATTTTCTTACATATAAATATCATTAAGGATTTTAGAAAAAATAGTTTCAATTTTTTAAATATGAACTGTTTTGTAAAAGATAATCTGCAATATTTAAAAACAAATTTTTCCACAAATGTATCGTATCGTGATCATAATCGCATACCTTTGCTGACGAAAGTTAAAAAAACTTTTTTTTTGGGATTGTAGCTCAAACGCGAAAGCTGTGAAAGCTATGAACTCTCCCCTTTTTGAGCTGAGATTGCCCTTTTTAATAACATATGTACAATTGCCCCTTTATCGGGTATATTAAATGAAATACAGTAATGCTTCTTCGTTGATGCATAGCACAGAAGCAAAATATAAACCTGTGACAGTATGATCAAACCCAAAAAAAAAAAAAGATAAAATAATTTAAAAAATACGTATACGCCACAGTGTATTGAAAGTAAAAACTTTTGAACTTCATGACTTTTGTATTCATAAGTATGTTTGAACAGGCACATCATGAATATTGTATACATAAGGGTGGCATATGCATTATTGGATTTAAATAGAAATAGCAAAAACTTTCATACTTTGTGTTGGTGATTTTGGTTATAAAATGCAACAAAAAGTTATATGGCTGAGGTAACGTCAAGACATGATAGAATTCATATATTAAGAGCAGGAGAAGCTATAGCATTTTTTAAATTTATTTATTTAGTTTTAATTAATCTTCAAGCTCTAACTAAGAGATTACAATATAAATTGGTCAATAGAAAAATACATATCGTTGCAATGCCGTCTTAGCTTAAAATTTGTCATTTCGTGATATAAAAACTTGCATACTTATCTTAAAACCATCTTTTTTTTTTAGTTATATCAATCTTGCGGCAAATGAGCGATGTAAACAATTTTATACTACTTTTATTAATTATTAAATTAAGTGAACTTTGACTTCATTTAGATAGTCGATATGATATCTAACTGAACTTTTAACAATGTATTTGAACACTTATGAATATTTTGTATTTTTTCAAATATATCTGCACAAATTAAATACACACTTAAATTTAAAACAGAAACAATATCATCTGTGGGACACCAAGTGGATATTTACTCTTTGGGTTCTAGGCAGTCAAATTTCCATCTTTCTATATTATTTACTCTTTGGAAATTTATTATATTTTTTGTTTTGATTAAATTAACTACAAACTCTAATCATAGCGTTTTGGTTTTTGTTTTTTTTTTCAAAATCGGTTGATCACAGGAAAAATGTTCAGCAATCTTTTTTGAGTAGAGTTACATATGCTATAATTTGTACCTTCGGAATTTTAAAAAGAATTTTTCTTTCTTTACAGTAATCTACCTTATCCCCTAAAAGTATTAGCCCTTGTCCAAATTTTCAGAAAATACCTTAAGTATAAAAATTAAAATACACATTTAATTTAGTCAATTTTTTTTTTTAATTGAAATAATTATGTAACGTATTCGTTGATAAGGTTTGTTTCGCCCTTATTAGGCTTCATTCGATTTGGTCTGTATACGGGTATTCGGATTATTTTGAAACCCGAAATTATAACTTAACCTTAAATATTTGAATGCTTTAATTAGTTTGTATACCCTACACCTGAAAACGTGCCGTGCCGTGTTGGAACCAGGCAACCAAATAAAAAAGCTTTAATGAACCTTCATAGATTTTGAATATTTCTATGTGTCTTAATATACCTTTTAAGTTAATGATGAATATGGCAGCTTCCCTCATAAAACATACAGTTATTTAAATTTTATTGATGTTTTTATCTGCAAGTAAAAAAGATAAAATATTTAGAATAAATGTTCACATGCTTGGATTTTCAATTAAAATATTTGCAATAAACTTTAAAAAAAAGAATAGCTCTTGAAAAAGATATCAATTAAAATTCAAATAATATTTTAAAAATCTTCAACCAAAATTAACTTTCTTTTCATAATAAAAAGCTTAACGACTTAATTTAATCGCCTTTTTAAGCACCAAACTACTGATGCACAATGTACACACCTAACTTGTTTTAAGTACTCACTAACTTCATTTACTTGAATATAATTTATATTAAACATCCTGCAAGCTGTGAAAGTTTTTATTTCATTAAATTAGTTTTAATATGATATAAGTAGTGTGGAGGGGTGGTGTGACTACAGTAGGACAGACAAGTCTAAAAATTTGGAATTTAATTTAAACAATAAAGAAAAAGCGTTCTTAGGGTGAAATACGAATTTGTTAAGTAGCACTGAAGTGTTTCTTTTTTCAATCAAAATTGTTAACTTGTCTTAAAATATAGTGAACCCAATCTCTCAAAAAATCAATATAAAAAGAAAATATGGGAAAGACTTTTTTATCAAATAGCTAAAGCTGAATTAACCTGCCAAATTTGAATAGAACGCGCTGAGCCACGGTTAGAATATTTGTGCCACTGATTAAAAACTTTTGATAAATTCAAAATAAACAACACTTGTGATAGTTTCAGTTAAGTTAATTAATAATTTCTCAAACTTAGTGTTCGAAATCGTTCAATAATAGAAAAATATGAATAGAATTTTTTGTATTCCCTTCAAACCACCGTAACAATACCAAGATAGTCCATCGTTAGTCTGAATGTTTATTTAAGAAATATATAGTTTGAGTTGTAAATCGTTGACCCAGACCCAGAACCTATGAAAGTTGTATCAGAAACATAATCAATTGTGAAAACTAAGAGACAGCTCTTAGTTGTTGATTTATTTTGTAAATAAACTTTTTGTTTAAGTCTTAAGAAAAAAAAAAAACTCATTCCTATTATATCAGCAAACCATCCCACTGTATAGTGGTGTCGTGGTGGGATAATACGTTTTGCATGTTTGGTACTTTAAGTGTATTGCATGATGAATATTATTCTTTTTCAAATGTAAATTTTGTGGCAAAACTAAGTTTTGTAACTTTATTTCACGCTACTTGGCATGATAGCCATGCCACAAACAAAAAAAAACACGAAAAGAAAAATGTTACAATGTAAATGAAATTAGCATAAAGAACTATGAGGAAGAAAAAAAAAAAGAATAAAATAAAAATGAATAAAATAAGAATCCAGCATTAGAACAATTGCAAATGCAAAGAAATGTAATTATGTAGTCTGATAGGATTAAAGTGGAAAAACCATTTTAGCTGAAAAAATTACAAAAAAAAAAAAAATTACTAATTTGAATTTCGGTTTGCAAGACAAGTAGCTTGCTTTATTTGACTAATGTTGGTAATTTTTTCATATTAAAAAAAAAAAACAAAAAAACATTTAAGTGCAAGCTCTATAGGAAATAAGCTATAATTATGCTAAGGACTTTTGTTTGCTAAATTTAAATGGAAAAAAAAATTGGTTTGAAAAGACTTAATATTTATTCAGATTCTAGTTATAAATTTGGATACCAAATAATTCTATAGAGTTATGTACGAGTATATGCTGGAAAAGTATATGGACTTTATCAAAGGTGAAGGCATTTCGAGATTTTAAGTAATTTTTTTTGTCAATAGTGTACTGTATTGTCTATAAGGAGAACGACATTGCTAAAAAGGTTGAGTATAACAACTTGTGAATCAACAACAAAAGAACGAAATTGAATGTACGTACTCGATGATTACTAATTATTAAAATTTGAAACATCATAAATATTAATAAATTGTGGAAAAGAAAAGCAATTACACGTAATTACTTAAGTGCAATTAAGCAGCTGGACTCTATCGCATATTTGTTGCATATTGGAGTTCCTGAAAGCAGATTCTTTTAATACAGGCAACCTTTGAAATCGAAAAATTTCCTAAAAAATGTAAGATGGTCACTGTGGCGTATACTTAACTAAAAATCTTAAATAACTAGGAAAAAGCAATTTCATCAGGAAAACTCTTCTGAAAGATAATGTATAAATCTTCGTGTGTATATCAAACCGAAATAAGTATTTGTTAAAATCTACCTTTTTCTATAATTGGCCTAAATTTTGAATGAAGTATAAAACTAATTTGATTCGGTGGCTTAGTGACGCAAAGTTGCATTTGAAGTGTAATATATGATAAAGGGCCATAGAATGCTGTGAAGTGTGAAAAGCATTTCCTTCGAGTCAGGCTTGATTTGATGCTATTAAATAGAAACAACGATCCCAATGGTGCAACAAGCTAGCAGGCCTATCACCATCCTCTCCCCAGTTTTGAAGAGCTCCCAAACGTTCAATTTGATCAATATATGCAAAGAAGGTCCAGATTCGCACAGAGCCACTTGCGTATACAATACTGGACATTGTGGGGAAACTTATAGAAAAGATGCTGAAATCACAACTCTCAAATGCACTATAAAGAGCAGGATGTTTTGGGGAAAGTCAGTATGGTTTCAGGAATGGTTCGCTCTGAAAGCAGACGTCAGAGCTATCAAAGAATTGGCGAAGGCTGCTAAAATCGCATGAATGGAAGCCACCACTAGGCCTCTCTGCAAGCCTGGATATAAGGTGATTCTGAAAATGTTCAAAGAACTTTGAACCAAGTCATGCGACTCACAACATTTTGGATATACGAGAAAGTCTGAAAATTCTTTGCCAAGAAAAATACCGCAAGCAGATGGCGGTAGTGTGAATCAACAATCCTTGTAGTTAAAGTAGTTACTCCTGGCTCAGGAATATTTAGAAAATTTGAAAAACTCCGGAGGAAATTTATATTCCCGTAAGTGCTGGGGTACCGCCGTTAAGTACCTACTTGGTGGTAACCGATTATATGCAGGTAGTACATACACTAAGGGTCAGTTTGGTCGCAGTAGGTTAGATTTAACACATGATTATTTCAACTCTCATCTGCTTTAATATGCACGTTAAACAAAAAGGAACGCGTGGGTTATTTTAGATAAAGCTATTTAAGAAACTGTCATTGAATAAATTACAAAATTGACATTTTGGGACCAGGAATCATTGATAAAATCAATTCCAAATAAACCGTTAAGTGTAGCCTAAAGCGATTAAACTGTCCTCTAACTATAACTTAGTTAAGTTTCTTAAATAAAAACAAATTTCCAACATACTAAAGTCCTGATTCTCTTCGAAGAACTTGTCCTTCGGGAGTATTCTTGTGGTAAAGGCAAAATCCATCCGAAAAAAACTTTTGCAAAATCCTTCTGTTTCTGTTTGTTTTCATTAAGCAAATGATAAATTACTACCAGCGTAGATAATCCAACATCAACAACAAAAAATTGCCAGCATATTGCAAAATTCGACAATATTCTCACGATATCTTCTGTGTGTTTTTTTTTTTTATTATTTTGCAAAAGACATAGACAGCTCAATATGTTTCCTCTTTAATCGACTTCACGTTATTTACGTTATTTATTAGTATCACCATCATTTACCACACTCTCTTTCCACAGGATATAAACTCTGCTCTGTCTTTGAAAGTATGTGCCAACAAACCACTTTTATCAATCATTTAATCAACATGGGACTATATACATAGATAGATAGAGAAGAGATATGTACGTGTTTATATGGATTATACATCTATTTTCTTAATATCAATATACACTTCCGAAAAGTTCGTGCTTCAAATACAAAATACAGGCCTAAATTTATCACAGATATTTTAACGAGAAAAAAACAAAAACATAACAAAAACAAACACAAGAACTACGTATATATGTATATAGAAATTCCTTAATAACTTAGAAGGAAAGTTTTTGAAATGAGAGAATGACGGCAGGAAAGAAACATCGTATCAAAATCACAACCAGATTCCAGAACCGCCCAACCGACCGACCTAGTCAGGCTTAAAATATTCACCACAACACAAAAGTATCTATACTACATATACTCAAAGATATTTGTATATGTAGGATTGTAGGTATATATTTTGTTTGTCAGATTAAATTCGATGTATTAAAATCTAAAAGCCCTGTAAATTTTAAGATTATCACCAATTCAAGTCTTTCTCTATGTTATTTTATGTATTAGAGATATACTCTGTCTATATATATGAATATCTATATAACACGATAGGTATCAAACGTGCGTGTGACATAGAAACTTTCGCATAATATTGTTTAACAAGATACACGCCGAGAAAAGCAGCAAAAGACAAGTTTTCCCATTTAGGGAATATAACCCCTGTACCGGAAAACCTCAGAGTAAAATCACATAGCTACAAAAACAAACCCAATAAACACAGGATAAGGATATTCCTTTATATATAGAATGTATGTCCCACAAGGATGATTTTCGTAAAACCATCTTCTTCCGGCCTGATGTGACGCTCACTATATAGTACTCTCCAACTCATCTCACTCTCAATCGACCGTTGAACAACCCAAAAAACATCACTTGACACATGAACTTTATCTATATAGACACACGTATCTATATTATTTGACATGTAAGAGATTGTTTGTTAAGAGGACGACCCTGTACCACAGATACGTGTACTGAGTATATCCCTTTTGCTATTATTATGCACAAACTATGCATGAACTGCAGCAGCACTGCAAATGTAATTTTTTTTTTGTGTTTGCATTTTTTTTTTGTCTGAACGAAATTCGAGCAAATTATTTTTCAAATTCAGCTGTTGTCGCTGGTTATGTGTCGTACGTATGTTACGAGTATGTGGGCAATGTCAAGTCACCTTTTCGATACTATACTGTCGCTAACGGTATATTTCTAAAAATACCTCTCGCAGCAAATGATTATAAATTCCCTGATAAGACACGACCCTGTGACAACAAAAAAAAAAAAAACTGCTTAGCTGTAGTAGCTGCTGCTTTTCGTATTTCTCTGCTGCTGCTACTACCTACGATACTAACGATGCTGCTGGCGTTTGGGTGGCGTCATACAGACGCGACAGCTATAAACTATGTGCAAATATTCAAAAAAATACAAAAAAAAAACGAAGAACTAAGACAGAATGTTTCTCCAGCTAGGCACATAGCAAATTTTTGGTGTGCATTTTGAATGCGACAATGAATATTGTGCCTCCACATCATCATCATCATCTGGAGTGGCGCCCAACCATATCAATGTCTTTTCGTTCGTTGTTGGTTCTCCTCGTCCTCGCTCTCCCTCATGTCGATGCGAATCAGAAGCTATGTTTCAATTTAAAAGTCAAAAACTTCCTCCTCAGCAGCTTGTCGTACAAAATAGTGCAAATATACTTCGTTGCCGCCACCGACGCCGCCGCTGCCGCTGAGGCAATGATATCCTTCTTAAGCAAAAAAATAATGTGTGAGAAGTTTTTGTCACGTTTGTCGTCATAGTCACCTCATAGCTCGCGTCGGTCGGTGTTGGGTCGGTCGTTTTTGTCGTATTGCTTGAATTATCCTTAAAAAAAAGGTTGCATTAAAAAAAAAAATGCATTTTAAACATGGTTGCCAACCAAAAACAAATTATGACAAATTGTTCAATTTTCCGGATGTGAATTCAAAAAATGTGTGTCAGAATTATTGAACGTAATCATATGTCTTCGAGACGTATAACTTAGCCCTCACATACCCTGTAAAAACTGTTATCTAGGATTGAAATACTCAATACACTGCGGCCTTAAATTGAAAATATATAACAACTTTTTCCTGTGCCACACATCTCCCAGACGTAGATTATTTTACTAGGGTTAGAGCAAAATTTTGCTACTGGTAAATCAGATTTATAAGTTTCATCAAAAACTCGTAAACTAGATTCGTTGGTTAAAGTGTTGTTACTGAAAACACAATCGATGATTATGAGATAAAAAAATCAACTCGAATTAGCTTAATCAATCATTGGTTAAATATGATTACTTCGTGAACAAACTCTAATCATTGATTCTTCTTGAAAAATAATAATTTATAAACGTACATGTAAGGACATTGTTTGTTCGCAGTGCGTTAAGTTTCTGATACAACTTTAAGAGGTTCCGATTAAATGTCGCATATTAACCCAAATCCGATGATTAACTAAATTCATTTTTCGTGATAGCATATTACGAGTTGAAATAATAATTGAAAAAAAAACTGGCCCTAGCTTCTAGATAAACAAGGGTTAGTTAACCAAGTAAACAATTTAATTATGTATTTATTGGTATATTGCTTTCCTCAAAAATAGATCTCACTAAATAATATTCCTGGTTAACTCTGTGTTAGACGAGATCAAAATTGACTGTAAAATATAATAGTTAACCAAAGTTTAACCACAAAATTACGAGACATTGGATCTGAAAAACTGAGAATTTACATTTGTTTGCAAAAAAATATTATGTTTCATTCCATAGTTAATTAAATGTATGTTATGTACGTACATACATACATATGTGGATATAAAATTTTTACTTAAAAAAAAGATTTCAAAATTGGCAACCATGTGCACATCTAGCCTAAGCTCCAACTGATGAGAGAACGTTTTGTTTGTGACAGTTCTACCTCTCCTACCATATCACTGAATAGTTTTTCAACTGCAATATTTGCACAAATGCAGGGCGTGAGTTGTATCAAGAAAATCCCAAATGCAGTGCACACAAAAAAAAAAGGATCACATTTCATATAACACACATAACCTATAAATTCCAAAAAAAAAGAATTCAGTTTTTTATCGCCCAGTTAAAAAAAAAATAAGGCAAAACTTTTGGGAAAATTAACACCCAACACGTCAATTTGGGGAAAAATATTAACTTTACTTTGTCCTGGCATTTTGTTTGGAGGTTGAAAAAGTTTTCACTCGATTTTATACCCCTCCATATGTGTCACTAAGTCATTTTCAATTGAAACAAAAAAAAAAAAGAAAACTAAAGAGAAATTATTTTTTTTTCTCTCTAATATAGTAAAGAGAAAACGACTATACTGCGGAGAACGATTCGTTTTTAAGAAATAAAAAAAGGAACAAAAAATGTTCCTTAATTTATGGGCTTGTTGTTGCACATTATTCATCGCGATGGCGGTATATACGAGTACTATACTAAGTGTCCTGGCGGTGTCTTGGCCGTATATAGGTATATTGAGAAGGACAATTGGCCAGTGATTTTTATTTTTTAAAACTCTTATTGGCGAGGATGACTATTTTATTTTTCGGTATATGAAAAGTCATTCACTCCCTTCTTGTTTCGCGACCCCTCCCCCGCCCCCTGTTTCTGCATGAAATCCTTATTCAATCTTTTTCAATCGCTGACAATGAATGTGACAATAGCCGAGAAGAGAAGCAATATAATAAAAGACGACGACGATCGAAAAAGGTCTTCCTTTTCCTTTCTGATATAGGTACCTAGATGTACATACATATATACGATATTTTTTTTATTATTTTTTTTTTGAAAACAATTTTAAACTTTTCCACTTTCTGGTGTCTTTTCTGTCGATGCGATGATTTGGGATGAAAACGGATATTGAATGGAGTTTTACATCCGGGGCTCGAAAACGGGATTTTTTTGTGTGAGTTTTTTTTTTTTGTTTTCGATTTTCGCTTTTGGTTTAATATTGGAAATATACAAATAGGTACATATAGAATAGAATGGAAATTTGTTTTTTTTTTATTGCTTCTTTCATTTTATCGACAACAACTGTTGCGAGATTTTTATTTTTCAATTTTTGTTTTTGTATTTTTATATATTATTTGTATTGTATGGAGATATTGGTATATAGATGAAAATCATTAAAAGTTCAAATTACATTTTTGAACTGTCATGAATGATTATTGCATCAGGCGAAGATGGAGAGCGAGAGTGAGTTTTCAAATTAATGAATGTTTGATGGAGATTTTTTTTTTTATTATTTTATATGGTATTGGTAACTATACAATTGTTTTCGATGAAAATGAATTTTTTTAAAAATAAAAACAAAACATTTATACCCATAGGTTTTATTGCCTATAGATATAAATAAATTGTAGGTAAAAGTATATTTCGATTTACACCAAATCAGTGGTTTAATATTTTTATACTAAAATAGAGTCTACAAATGCACTGAATTTGTAAGCAACTGACAATATGTAAAATGACATTATGTTAAAAAAGGTGTGTTGTGACTATTCAACTGTCAAAACAAAAAATGTGGAGAAAATTAAAGAAAACAAATTTTAAAAATTAATTGGTTTTGAATTTCTTTTCTTTTTTGTGCAATATTTACACAAATATTTTTGTTTTTACTCACAATTAACAATCGCAAACCAATATTTACTAAAAATACTATAAATTTGCGCAGTTAAAAATAATTTTAGAGAAGAGGTTTCTTGGGTTTTAAATTCTCATAACTCAGCTGTACGATATTTTTTTATTAAAAAATTAAATTACCAACCATTCTTTGTCTCTCAAAAATAGCTTAAGAGCCTTTAATTTGTCATTGAAGACATTTTTCTATGTTCTTAGGCTATTTTCTAATTAAAGAAAAAATTTCGTCTGGCTTACTGAAGAAACACTTAAGATTCCGCTATGGTTTTCATCCGAAAAATGGAGTACATGTAATTGGCGAAATTAAAGTGACCCCGAGAATTTTTTTGTATAATTAGTTTGATATTTAGTTTTATTATTCCGTGTCGTTATTTAAGTGTCAGTTGGTTTTTTTTTAATCTAAGTGCTGAACCTGACGCCTTCGGTTTTTCAGTCGAACATTCTATCTTTGTAATCTGTTTAGCCACACGTTTACATTAACATCTCATTAACTCCTTGGTCACACATATAATGCACTGGCCTATCAATTGAAAGCTTTGAACGCTTTTATCTTTTTGGATATTAAAAAAATCGAAAAAAAATTGTTGGAGTATTTTTCTTATGACACTTGTTTTTCTCTTAAACCAATCTTCATCCAAGTAATCGAATTCATCCCATGCATTGAATTCAACAACATGAGGAAAACAATGGAAGAAAAATAAGTCGAATGATTTGGTGCGTAATGGCATTAACCTTCTGTTAAAATTTCAACGGTCCCCAATTTTACGCAAACCTAGACCCTATTTTTCGACTATTTCGCTGGACTATTAGATACTTTTGCTAAGAAAAATGTTGTCCTATTATTAACGCCTGTATACAAAAAGTTATTATCTGCCCTTAATAACTTTTTAAAAGTTTTCACCTCGTGTCGTTTATCATTTAAACACTTTTCAAAAGTTAAAATCAGAAAAATTACTTCAGGTACTCAAAACGACATGACATTTTTGTGTTGTAACTCCCTCCATAAACTCCCCCTCCCCCTCCCCCCATCAAGCGTTTCTCCATTACTTACTATATTTCAACTTCTTCAAGACATTTGATTTTACGACCACTTAGGCGTAGCAAATTTTTTTTGTTCTTAGATTTCTAATTTTCAACAAGTTTTCCTTTTGCATTATTAATGTCCCCTCTTTGTGTGTGTTTTGGTCCCAAAGGAATATACATAGTATACAAAAGAGGGCGAAGTGATTGACTTTAAATTAACCATAACCATTGGCCATGTCCATGTCCATGCGGGAGAGCAACGATTTGTTAAGATGTGGCAGGAATAAAAAATCTTTTTTCTTTTGGTTGTTTTAGTCGGAATGAGGGTTGTGTTTTTCATTTTTTTTTTTTGTTTCTGAGGATTTTAAATAAAATATGAATTTAAGATGTGAATTTAATTTAAGATTAATGTCAATGAAGTTTTCAAATTGTCTTGGGGATTTAATATTCAAGACACGGTGATTTAAGTCTGAAAAATTACTGACCATTTAAATATGATAAACGTGCTAAAACGAGGGCGTTTAGAATAAAATTGTTTTGATTTTGAAAATTCAATTTTAAATAAATAAAGACCAAATTGTTTTGTGTTACGTACATAGTGTATTGTTTATTCAGAGGAAAAAGTAACACATAAAAGATCAAGGTTTAAGTTAAATTTAAATAACTATAGATTTTGTATTCATAAAATTGATCTCAATCGAAAAAGTTGTGAAAGTTACAAATTAAGGAAACAGTTAAGTTGGTAAAATGGCAGTTGAAAAGTTTAGTCAAAAATTATGAAATTGTAAAGTAAGGAAAAAATAGTGATGGAATATTTTAATGTTATTTTTATATTTATACAAAGACATAGCTTGAGCTGTTGGAGCCGTGGTGCATAACCAAATATGGGGGGCCTATTTCCCAATTATTTCTGAAAAGTTAAATGAAATTATCTTAACTTTGCGTATTTTCTCTTGACGTCACTGAAACATTCAGTAACGTTTTACAAAAAAATTGTGTTAAATAGTTGCAGACTATGTTCATGAGATGCATTCGTTTCTTGTGAATTTTATTTTTTCAATTTTAAATTTACCAAAAAAACTTAAATCGTAATTTCCACTCAACTCCTTCTGAAATATCTAAAAACAAAAGGAAAAAGGAGAAACCAAAAACCCAAATCTCAAAATCCTGGAAATTCAAAACCCTCGAAGAACATAAATTCCTTAACTGAAACTGAAAAATGTATGCGCATGTATTTAATGCAACTTTGCGATTTCAAATTGGTGACTTCGGGATTTTGAGTTTTTGAAACTCCAAGATTGCAGTTTTCAGGAATTCGGTGTTAAAAATTCATACCTCAACCCGTCTGGAGTTTGAATTTTGGGTTTTCTGGAATTTGAATTTATTGTTTTGTGGATTTTACTAGATTTTGTGTGTTTCAGGACTTTGGTTTTCGTTCTATAAAACTTCACTTTGATCCAATCAAGTTCACATGTTGAAAAATTCTAAGTCTTAACGGTAAATTCTAGAATTTCCCCGTTTTGAGAATTTAAAGTTACATAATATGTACAATGTACATACATTTTTTTTAGCTTAAAAAACGATTTTCAAAAAAAAAAAAAACTGGGATGTATAAAGAAAGTCTTACATTTGGCTATTGTATTGATTTGAAAATTATTTAATCTTGCTCCTATCCTGATGAGATATAATCGAAAAACTGTAGTTTATAAATTTTGCACAAAATATTTGCACGTACAAAATATAAATACCTACTTATGAAGATTTTAACCTCTTTTATTAAAATATCAAAAGACGTGATCTCGTGATTGTGGATGAAATTGCAGTTACACGTCCTTTCAAAAGTTTCACAACAAACCTGCGAAATATGTTAACTTAATATGTAATTACGAGTCTCTCCAGACACTCATATGAAAAAAAAAATCACAAATTCTTGAAGATGTTTCTTTGCTCTTCCCTAACTTGCCTAAAGATATAAAGGCAATATTATTCTCTTTGAGGCAACATACTGTGAAATACGGAATAGATACAAATATATATGTTTTTGAGAATATAAAATCAAACTTATGTCAACTTATTATCTTTATATTTTTTTTTTTGTAATGAAAATCGTGCCAAGAAAGATAAAGACAATTAAAAACAAACAACCCTTTGATCAACGATAAGGATATAACTGCCAAAAGTTATCCCTTTTTACTTATTATTGTAATTAATTAAGATAATGAATTAGCATCCAATCCATCCCAAACCAGAATCCAAAATACAAAACTTTTTCATTATTTCCATCGTTATAATTATAATCATCATCATCTATCATTTCATCAAAATTAAATTTATGAATATTTAAACTTGATTTTCATATTTTATCTGAAAAAAAAAAAAATATGAAAATGATGCTTCAGCGGATTTAATAAATTTTACTTGAAAATAAAATACACAGATGGGTCGTATGAACTTGAACCAAGTGTCAAAAATAATGAGGAATTTGTTAACTGAAGGAAGAAAATATGCAAATAAAAAACTTGAAAATTCTTGTCATAAAATTATATGTTTCTTTCAAAAAAAAATTTAATTGTAGAAGACGACATTTAAAAGAAAAAGAAATGTGTCTTTCAATTTTTTTTACTAATTTTTGGCAAGTACTGTTGTTTTTCAAACGATTTGAGCGGAGCAACACTATTTTTTTTTTTTTATAAAAAAGAGCGATATTGGGTTAAAGTTGGAAAAAAACGCAGGTTTAGGTCAGAACCATAGGCTCTATAGCTCCTTAGAATAGGTTGCGGAGGTTAGCAACTTTCGGTACTCTCTCGAACCCAACACTTCGCCTGGAATAGTAAACTACAACATGTTGACGACTTTTGGCTATTGAACTCGGACAAAGATTGGTTTCTGGAAAGTGACGACGCTTCTCGACGACGACGCAATGGTAGGGATTCCTCAATACGCTAGTTTCCTCTAGGTAGAAAATTAATTCTTGTAGTATAAGATGGACATCTTGAGAGTTAGTGAAGTTAGAGACTTGGGATGGCGTTGGATTGCTGCCTTCCAAAACAGCTATCAAAAGTTTAATATACTCCTAAAAGCCAGGTTTGGGACTAGAGTACTTCACTTCACCGTCATGGAGTGTATGACCGTCTACAGAATTACCAAAGAGGTTATATATGCCTACAGGTTTAAACAACACTTGGTAAAAGACACAGCCGGATCACTGCTAGTTTCGAATGAGGACCAGCTCACAGGGTGGAAGGAGCACTTTCATGCGCGTTCGAAAATAGATCAGGAAGCCATTGATTCTATCATACAAAGAAGTAAGTGTCAGTAGATTGACAAAACGCTTCTAAGGTGTAACGAGTGCATTGCGAGCAAAGCGATTTTCAATGTCTACTTCTCAGGCGAGTACTTTGCGAAGAACAGTCGAAGAGGAAACAGCACAACTGGAGAACAGGTAGAGAGATCAGAAATAGAACCGTATACAATGGCCCGCAGGAGTAAAGGAGGCCCTATACGCCGCGGCCGCAAGGCTTAAATAACTGCCATAGTCTGAGGACCAAAGTGGCAATAAGGAATTAACCCAATAATTTGCACAAATCTTCACTAAAATCCGGAATTGCTTCATTAAATGAATATAAACCTACAGTAGGTACTTACATATTGCTAATTGTATTGACAGTGAGCAGTGGTTTCTCATTTTGTTTTTGAAATTTGCTCAACATTTCCGATTCCGACAACAGACACAATTTTCCAGACCCTCATTTTTAAGTACGAGTATATAAATATAAATTCATCTCTCCCCTTTATAAAACCGAGTTAGATCAAAGCAATAAATTTGCCATTTATTTCTTCTTCTAATCGGAAGTGAAAAAGAAAAACAACCATCAAATATTCATATTCGGAAAATCATCATTTCGTAAAGCTCTTTGATGTCTAAACATTTATTATTGACTTAAGTTATCATCTTCATCATCCTCATAGAGGCCTTTTCAATCTTTTATTTTGTGTAACACAAATAAATAAAAAAAAACTTTGGCGTTACTTTTATATCAATATTTGATAAAAGATACAAAAAAAAAAACTTTTCCAAAAGTCCTTCTTCTTCCATCACACAACATCCACCACCAATTACTACCATCACCATGTATGAAATAATTTCAAGAGGATCGACAGGACTAGAATGAAGACCAACTATCAGAACGATTCCAATTTAATTGGACTCTAACTTTTGTATCGATTATCCTATTAAGAGAGACTTTGTTTGTTTTATTTTGCTTCCTTGATGGTTTTTAGTATTTTTTTTGTTGTTCCTACTTTGTCTTTCTGCACTTAAAAAGTTTTTTTTTTTTGTTGCAGGCTCATATCCTTGCCTCTGATGAGGAAAACCAACTTCCACACATCCTTTTTTTTCTTCTCCGATACACATTTTCACATATACGAGTATACACAGCAGCAACTCGTCAAAAACGATTAAAAACTTTCCATCGTTTGCTGTTTGAACAAAGTTGAAATTATTTTCAATTAAATATATTTTGTACAAGCTATGGTTAAAATAGGGATATGAGAGGACTCCATTGAAAGAGGAAGCTGCTGCTGCAGAAACGTTGAGAGAAAATTGAGTTTTCCAATGGACTGCGCTTCATCTAGATCTAGATACATTGCGGTGGCAATTGCATGCTCTGCTCATATATGAAACTGATGGTCAGGCCAACTATTCTATACTATATATACAGAGGTTGTAGATTTCACTCCCATATCAGAACATCGGTTGACCGCATAAATTTATTGGGAATTCTCGAAGAGCATGTCCGGGCGATAATTTAATTGAACACCTAGGCAATCTGTACAATCCCCACCCTAACGCTATCTATATATTTATATAAATTTCACCCTGAACGATAAAGCTGTGTGGAAACAGTTGGCCTATAATAAACTTACAAATGCATAATTCAGGGAAGCGATCGTCCGTCCTCCTATCTATCTATATATTGGAATGAGGACCTTGCCTATTTCGACAATGTGTATAGACATTCCCCGCATTACGCGTCACAAGCTCATTCATTTTATAGAAATTCAAACAGCCAATAACAGAGAGAGAGAGAGAGAGAAAGAACAATATGGCAATCTGAATCTACCCATCGCCACCCGAATCCTGGCAAGATAAATGTACATCCTCGTATCTCTATATTTCTACACTAACCGAATCCGAATAATTGTACCTAGAAGTAGCATTTAATTGCACAAATGGTGATAAATATGTACAGATAGGATCCCGGAAGAGGATATACACAGACTATAGCATTAGGCCATACTGAGTAATTTGTATCCTCTCAATTATTCAATTATGTGAGCTAATGTTTTGTAAGGAAATTAATTGAATAATGATGGGATTGCAATTCTTGATGTAGGTTCATATAAGTAAAGTACCTTTTCACAGAGTGAAATCATCTCTGTGTTTATATCGTTCCTTTCCTGGTCCTTTACACTTCTAGCAAAGAAATTTCTTTTGGTTCTAAGGAAGTTGTGTTTTCTCATCTGAAAGAAAGAAAAAAAAAAAAACAAGAATAAAATAAATCTCATGTAGTAGATAGTTTAAGGCTATTTTATATGTACATGTATACATAGCAAAAGTATTTAATATTCAATGAAGGTACATATACTCGTTTATTCAAAATAGATTAAAATAGTTATAAAGGACTTTCAAAGAAAAATATACATCAAATTGAAAATTTGTTTAGAAAAGAAAATTAAATGAAATGTATGTATTTAAAAGTAAGTAGGATAAATCTCAATTCAAAAGAAGAGAATCATCAATTATTTAAATAGGTAATAATATACACAAAGTATATATTCATTTAGACAAGTTTACTTGGGTAGGGTTAGAATAGGAGTTCTTAGAAATTAATGATATGATATGTTTTTTGGGTTGTTTGACACGCATTCTTTGAATTTCATACTATTCTTCAAAAGATTGACAGACTGAAATGTTTTAATTTCATAGAATTAAAAAAACTGTCTATAATATTTTTGCACCATGTGAGTTCTTGTTGTTTTAATAAAAACGGAGAAAAAAGTATAAAAGAGGCGCAAGTAACTTTAGTCAACTTTATTTTGTCAAAATATTTTATATATTTATACAAAATATATAAATATATTATATATTTATTGTTTTAATGAAGAAAAACTAATTGCAATTATGTATATAAGATTTTCGTATTATTTTAAGGAGAATACCACCAAGAATGTACAACAATTTTACGATAAAACTTTCTATTTTAAAAAGCTTACTTATTAAAATTCAATCTTAACAAATGCTTGGACATAAAAATGTTTCTTTCAGTGAAAGAATTAAAAAACAGCCATTTACGTTAAGTTTAATTACTTACTTTAATGTCAACGCTTACTCCAACAAAGATATCTGAAGAAAGATTATTACCTCGATTACAGAATCCGATGAATGGTCTGCGGATGGCTTCCGACAATTTTTTTCAGTTTTTACTATTACAGAATCCGTCGCAAGAACCTTCATAAATGTCGGTAACGTAGTTTAAATTTTATTCGATTATGAAATACTCAGTCCATCCGAACTCCATATAAATTTTGGCATTTCAAATTCGCACCAAAGTTGTTGCGTATGCAACAAAATACAAAAATGGAAAGCTTGAAAAAGTAGGTTTAACATTTGAGTTTTTGATTATAGTTTTGATTTTTTGCAGAGAAAGAACAACAAATAGATTCCAATTCGAGAAAATGGTAAAATTGTCATTAAATAATTAATTAATTAATTTTATTAGTGTTCAGTACACATATCCATACCAAGCATTCTTGTGTTTCTGTCTTCATTATCGTATAGCGATTTTTAGTACATGCATGCACCCAAACAAGAGAGTCGTGACTCGAACCAGGAAATTTAGCGTTCACATACCAATTTAAGGTCAAAAACTTTCAGCATCGATAAGAAAGTTTGAAAATGATAAGGAAGTTTTAAGAAACGGTAATGTAGATCTTCCGGCGGATTTTATGATTGTTATTTATCGCGTAAGTGAGTTGAGTGTGGATCGAGTCAAGTTCGCGGAAATAAAATTTTTCGGATTCTGTAATCGAGGTGTATATCAGACTTTACTCCAATAAGAATATCTAAAGACTGATAATATCGGTGTTTACTCCAATAAAGACGCTTAAGAAATATTTTAATTAGCATTTACTCATAAGAAATGATTATATCAGCGTTACTCCAACACCGATGTCCGAGTAGCAGCGTTAATAAAGATAAGCCATAACTCAAGAATTATTACACCAATAAACATGTTTGAAGCATGATTTTATCAGATTTTACTCCAATAAAGATATCTTGGGAATATTAATATCAGCGTTTACTCTAATAACAATATCGGAGGATTGAGTTCTATCAGTTTTTAATTTACGCTTATACAAATACTCCAATAACGATTTACTTCCATTCAGAAATACTCTTTACTTTATAAATCGCGAAATTGGTAGTTGTTCTTCCCATTTTAATTTAAAAGTTCATTTCAGTAAGTTTTGTAAACGTTTCTTTTAAAGCACAAGAGTGAGATATATCACTTAAAACAATGTTGATTAAAGTTTGGATGCCGGAAGAGAGCCGGAAGAGGGCGTTGTGGAAATTCGACAAAAAGCAAAGGATCATTTTTTCCACAGGAAAATGGAGGCGACAAATGTGGAAGAAGCCAAAATTATGAGACAAAAATTTTCCCGCTTAAAAATACAATAGTGCTATGTATAAGTTTAATTTAATTATTAAAATTAAATTTCAAACCAATGTAATTGAGTAATTGTCCAATAAAAACTCCATCGAGAATGTTGGAATGTACCCATAAAGAAAAGTCGGACTTTTTTGAAAAAACGATTAGTTTTAATCGCATTAAAATTTACGGACAAAAAAGCCGAAAATTCGAAACTTATTTAAACCTTTTGAAAAAATTATCATTTTGCATTTAAAAATTATTTAGTGATTTCAAATCACACTGTTAAACTTTATTTATTTTAACTCGTAATAGAAAAATAATGTATGATTAATTATTAATAATAATAACTTTGTAATAATAAAGCAACCGACCACAAAACATAAAACTTATTCAAATCAACATCGAACAAAAAAAATAAAAAGCCTTGATCTAGAATGATTGAGTTTGCGCTTAAAATATTAAAATAAAAAAAAAAAAAAAAAACTTATCGCACTCTATAGCGTTAAATTCACCAAAGAAAAATGCCTTTGATATTACCATGCATAGGCATTTTTCTTCTAAACAAACAAACATGCACACTCATTATTTGTGTAAAAAAAATATATGTACCTACCCACTCATTTCACACGTGACACCGTCAGGCGAATAAATTCCTTTTAACTTGGCGTCATTATGTGAAACGAGATAGGCGGAGACAGTGGAATAAGCCATTTGAAAATATGGAAACAAGTTTAAAATTTAAATCGAAGCACATGAAAGATGAAAAATAAAAGTGCATTTCAGTTATTCAAATTGTAGTTAGTTATTTGTTTAAATATAATGTATCTTGTTTCCCTTTGTAAACGCTTACAGCCCAGCTGTACAATCTTCGTGCAGCATTGGATTTAATGTACCTATTTTGGTGGGTTAGCTTGGGTTCAACGCTGGTCCAAGTATGGGATTTTCTGTAACCACAAGAACCTTGTACCAGAGTTAAATCTCTGTAATGTCCAAGGTTCAAGTTAACTCATCCATTGATTAAGAATTTTTCGAACTCAACGTAAAGACAACCATATAAATAAAAAAACGCTTAATCCACCTTTATTCGATTACTTTTTTGACCCCACTGTGTTGTGGGTTGGCTGTGTTTCAACGCTGGTCCAAGCATGGAATTTTCTGTAACCACTAGAACCTTAAACCCGAGTTAAATCTCAACTTACCGGCCAAATGTGGAAGATGAAAAGTGCTGAAATAATACAACTAAACCAAACTGTCCAGATTAATAAAAAGACGCTTAATCCTTTGACTTTTTCTTACCCCACTGTGTTGTGTTTTTTTTTCAGCTTTACGCACATGACGTTCGTGTTAAATATAAAAACAAATATCGGCACAAGTGGGTGCTGTTGACTTTTTTCACTTTAAACCATTTTTTCTTTTTAATTTTGCTTTTTACTGAGGAGGTTTTATTATATGCATTCCCTTTTGTATAAAAAGTTAAAAAGCCTCTTGGCCAACGCAACGTTTGACGGTTTTTTTTTTATTTTTTCTTTTCAAATGACAATATACATCTGAATATGTTCTGGTCTGAACTGTGTGGCATCATTTTTGCATTTAAGTTGGCAATAAAATGCGTTTTGATTCTTTTTGTGAACGTTATCTGAAAGAGAATGCGAAATGCGTCTCTGGGTCAATTATACCGGCTTTGAAAAAATAAAGCGTGAGGGTAATTAAAAAAAAACAGAGGGTCGGCATGAGGTAGGTTTCTGTTTATACATATACAGTTGTTTTTATTATTAAAATTAAAATTGCATTTGTAACCATGAGCTATACAAAAGTATCTATTCATTTGTAAGTGCTGTTAGAAGATATATTTAACATGCAAGCACCATGTGTTTGAAAAACACACTCAGGGTGTCAAAGAGGCAGGCGTGGATGGCGGCGCAGCCAGTTGTGATGGTACTGCGAAAAACTTCTTCAATATTAAAAAGCTAAGAAGTCATAATAAAATTTGCCAGGGAGTATGTTCCAAGTATTATTATAATTGAGAGATCTTTTGACGGCGGCGGCGTGGCATCTATGACTCCGCCGATGCGATGATATGGCATTGAAAAAAAAACATTCCATTTTAAGGGTACCTGCAGATGATTAAGCATTGTTTTGGGCAAAAAAAAAAACTTTGTTAATAAAATAATAAAAAACCAGAGTCCCAAACGAGCCTACGCACTTTCACCTGGTCGGCAGAAGATTTTTTTTGCAAAAACACCGATCTCAAATTTTTCGATTGTAATGGTAAGATATATGCGCTAAGAATTTAAAAACAAAATAGCACTTTTGTAAGTTTTGTGTGCACCCGTTTTAATCCTTATCTCGAGAACGGATCATTGCACAAAAACTTTATTAGCACTCTTGATATACATTTTTTACCGTTCTTTTTTATACTACATTATTTCATATGGCTTATAGTATCTATTATATTTGAAAAAAAAATTAAAATTGTAACTTTCAGGCGCTTTAACCTCGAAAGTATAAGTCTATATAAAAGAAAGTTGTAAACAAAAGAGAAAAATAATTAATTTTTTCATGGAAATAGTGTCTTGTAAAATGAGTCTTTATCGAGATATGAATTAAAGAGCGTTATTCAAAATGGTGGCCAATGTACAAGACCAATATGGGCCAATATGCATTATGGAAACTGATTTGTAACCTTGCCCGAAAATAATTAGTTGAATAATTTCCAAATTGTCTGAAATCAAATCTAAGCTATTTTTTTTTTCAAAATGCCCTTGCTACAACTTCTTACACCTCAAGTATTACTGTATATTTTCACTTGAAGATGAAATTATTCAGTGTTTTTTTTTACTTTCATTTGTTTGTTGTTTTTAAAAACTAAGGTTTTAATTTTTTTTGGTGTTTTGAAAAATTATAAAATATTCCATTAAAACTATAGTTCATTGTATGAAGTTTTTTTTTTATTTTTGAAAGTTTTATCAAAATCTATACAGTAGTTCAGGTTTTATTGAATGGAGAAGTATTTTGGTAAATTAAATTGATAAATCAAAATATTTACAGCCCTATCCTAACCAATTATTGTTTTTAAGATTTTTAATAGAATCTAATTCTTAAAATTTATTTTGGATCGAAATTTATATGCTCTTTGGAACAATCCGTTTTTACCGTCGGATAGCAGAATACAAATATTCACATGAAAGTTTAGAAGAGTAGGGCTGTTAGTTCTACTTAAATACATATGTATGTATGTTTTAAATAAAAGATAACAGAATTTAAAATAAATAAATGACTTTTTTCAACCAACTGATTCTAGAAGTGAAGTACAACACTTCTTTTGTCTAAATCTAAGTAAATAAAATCAATCGAAAACATTCTACCACAAACTATTTTTAAACAAATCCTCTTCAATAATAATTATTCTATTATTTACTTGATGTTTTATTTTTATATCTTTTATATTTCCTTTGTAATATATTATATTACATCATTATCATTACATTTTACCGTCATCGAACAAACAAAATAAAAAGAAATACCCACCAGCCATGTCCTGATTAATCGTTAAATCCGCATTTAAGCTCTTAAATTATGTCCGATGATATTAATATATATTTATTTATTTCTAGGTATGTATACCTACATCTGTAATCTGGATTATTGTATCTCCCAAAGCACACATACACCCATCACAATAAAGTACTTATCGCAATAAAGGAGCAGGCAACCTTTTCGTACGTATAAAATATAACATTATTAAAAATGAGCATCATGAGGAAATTTCTACTTAATCAAGCGATTTTAATTTAATCATCATCGCCATCATTTAATTCGAGTATCTTTTTCTGGTTATTTTTTTTTTTTCATGTTGTTATGTGCATTGTGGGGGTGATTTATATATAATTTTTAATATCTTTTACAGCAAGTATAGGTATGATAAAGGTACTGTGGATTATTTCTGAGCGAAATTCTTGCGAAAAAGAAGATTTACAATTGTTACCGTACTTACATGGAAATGTGGTAAACATAGTTTTAAATGTGACCTTTTGAAAAAGATATTTGAAATCATAAGGTCGTAAACCTCTTAGTTTTTTTCAGAAAATAAAGTTACAGTTATTATTGGAAGTGGTTTCAGAAACTTCAATCATTTATCAATAATGTTTATTATTATTATGTCCACATGATTTACCATAAAAATTCTGTGTCGAGTTCTTTGTCTTCATTTAGTCGTTTGATAATATCAATTTGGGCAACCCTTTCCATTTGATTAATTCCCATGTCAAGACTTAGAATATTACTCATAAGTGAATGTGAAAGCTGAAAGTATATCTATGTCAATTGCAGGATATATATCTATGGATGTAGATATACGAACAAAAGTTAACAACTACTTTTATAATGCTTGAATATAAAAATATACATAACTGTCTATATAGATGGAGAAAAAAAAAATATAACAAAGGATTTACTCGAAAAGGGCAAGGCGCAGTTAAAGTAAAGTAAAAAAAAAAAAACAAACACACAAAAGGACCATACCATAAGTTATATTGGATATGGCATCACAACCAGCATAGAGACTTTTTTAGAACTTTTTTTTATTTTTTTTTTTGATTAATTGCTTCTTTTTCGTCTATTAAAGTCCTGTTGGGCCGTCCTTTGGGAAGGCATTCAATTTTTTTTTTTTTAAACTCTGGTCGTTATGTTCAGCTCTTTTGTAAATCTATATCTACACTCCATGTCGTTTCATTAATTATAACGTTTTTAATGGTTTTTCTTTTGGTTCTAGGATTTACCTGTGGAATTTTATAATTTACAGCGTATTTTTTTTTAAAATATTGAACTAAATTCAATAATTCTTATTAAAATTTTTCAATTAGGAAAACTATATTTTCGAACTTGAGGAACTTGTTGCAGGTTCATTTTTATTCAAAAACTTGGTCAAGCACAGGCTTGCTATGGTAAAATTAAAAATTTAAAACGGTGCAGTGGTACACCCAGACGTATATGCATCTTATTTTTTTTTATTGATTTTCGTACTTGCGAGTTTAGGATTAGTAAAAAAATCGAATCTTGTGAAATATATACGGTAGCTGTCACATAATGAATAAGACAAAATATAATTTATCTCGAAAACAGATTTGAAAAAACTTATTTGATTAAAAGACCATTACTAAACCATTGAACAAAATTTTTTCGTTTTCATTTTTTTCATATATGGTTTGATGATATGTGATCAGTTCACAAATCAAAAAAAATTTAATATTCTTGTGAAAACCAAATATTTTGAAAAAGGGTGTGTTCAAAGTTTTTCGATACATTTAATGGCATCAGTAGTTTAGTTTTGTGGAATTCATTTTTGATGTTGGATTTGTGGATTCCTGACTTATAGTTCTGATTTGTTGATTTTGGTTATGGCGATTATAAGCTGGAGATTTTGTGATTGAAGATTCCAAATTTGTGCATTTAAAAAAGTGTAGGGGTTTGCGATTTGTGAATTTTTTATTTGGGGATATTGTCGGTATCATTTAAAATCATTTTTGGGTTTTGTGCATGGCATATTTGCTGATCCCAATATTATTTTTTGTATTTAACTACTGTGGATTCAATCACCATGAATTTTGGTTTAAGTATTTCAATTCTATCAATCTATTCATTATCAATTTTTTTTTTCATTCGACTAAGAGAATTTTCCGATTCTATTGTCTGGAATCGTTTTAGACACAAAAAGTTGTATAAAAAATTGTTCACCATAATATTTCCACTTTTTTTTCTCAAAATTTTTAATTTTTAGTAAGAGGACTAATATGCAAGTCATAAGAAATAATATAAATTTTATAATCTTTCAGGGACATGGTGTCTATGCAGGCCTAAAAATTGACATCAAGGATACCATTGATGATACCAAAATTCAACCAACGGAAGTTTAGAAGCTAGTGGACTAGTGTAACAACAAACGACTATAGCTGTTAATTGGATGTGATGCAAATGCTCAGCATACAATATGGGGCAGTACCGATATAAATCAGAAAGGTGAGTACCTTTTGCACTGTATTATCTTAATAAATCTAGATATCCCTTGCTTTTGTAACTATAGCGTTTTAGCGTTTTTAACCCCGAGCCTAAGCTGTTTGTTTTTTTTTTGGAGAGTCACCAACGAACAGGCTTTTTCTGAACATACCCCTTATTACTACAGTCGTTTCACTAAAACGACAGCTAAACCACCTTTGGCAGAAATCCTAATAAAACAAATTGGAGTCAATAACGTTCTTAAGACAAACCTGCAGAGATTATGTCCAGTAGAAACGAAAACAGTTACAATATTTCAGTAACAATGAAATGCAGAGTCGTTTTTGTATAAATTGAATGCACTGAATTCTTTATCACACAATTTGACACGTACAATTTTCGCGGAGTTTTTCGCTTCCTATTTTTTCGAAATTATTGTAGGCAGAGACATATTGGTTAGTTGACTCATTTACTGAAGCTCCAGTTCATATTTCTAGATTTTGGAAACATGTTTTTCTGAATTTTAAAACTTTTAACTCCAAACTCCACATTTTTTTTTAAATTTTAAATCACAATCATATGTGTTTAAAAAAAAGAACACTAGTGACAATCTCTTTTATTAAAAAAAAAGTCTTTGCGACTTTGCAGAGTTTATATAAAAGAATGAATGAACTTTCTCCATTGCTATAGTATATTAAAAAAGAACTTCACATTTCTATCGAACACTTTTTAAGTGCTTTTGTTTCAGAACAAAAAGTTAGTTATTAAGTTTAAGTTCTTCCGTAGAGAAATTTCGACAGGTATAGAAGAAGTTTCTGATTTTACGGAAAGAATTATTGCAAAAAATATCCGAACTCAATCAATTTACCCCAAGTGTCTTACATCGCTTCGTCCTTCAATATATAGTTCACTTATCGTTTTTTGTTTTTTGCTATGCAAACTTTACTTAACATCACATATGAAAACCAATGGTTCACATGAGTCTTCTCTCGTCCTGTGTGTAATAACTCAATTGCGTTCCATGCAGATATGCACTGAACATTTCTATGAAACCACTATACCAAAAAAAAAAAATCTTAAAAAAAACAACAACAACAACAACAGCAACTTCAAAGAGTATCCAATATCCAATTTCGAGTATCTTTGTATACTACAAATATGGCAATGGCATTCGTTTTTTCGCGAATAAAAATGTGTATTTGAGATCGCGGGAAGAGTCGTAATGGTGGTGGGTGGTGCGGGTTGGCGGTTGCGGTAGCTATGGCAATAGCGGTGACGCAACTTTTCGCCGAATTCCACTAAACTGAAGTCATCGACTTTTTACGGTGTGTGTGGAACATTTTCATTCGGGGGTACAACAACGTCCAAATACACTAAACTACAATTTTTACACATATCATGCTCCATCCGGACACACTGATGTCATTGGGGTATATTTATTTTAGCTTTGTTTTTTTTTTTTGTTTATTCTCTGTTGGCTATTTGAGTTTGTTTATTTTTTTCCTTCTGGAAATTCTTGAATTTTATTGCTTTTTTGCAAATTGTTGTTGGTGTTTTTTTTTCTTTCTTTTCGTGGTGTACTGGGTACTCGAACTTGGATTTTGAGACACTTATTAGATTTATTGAAAGTTCGTCTGTCTCAGTTTCGGTACTCTGTTAAACTATAGGGGCTATCTGTCTATCTTTGTGTATATCTGATAGATTCGATCTTTTTACTTACAAAGAGAGAGTGGTAATGGTGTGTTGAATTGCATGAAATTTAGGAGTTTGGATTGTTGTCTGTTATGTCTTTTATCGATCGTAATTTAAGAGTTTAGTATATGCCAATGTACTGAGAAGTTGTTTTTGTAACAATTTTCAACTTAAATTCACTCTTTAAGTTGACATTTTAAAGATTTACCTAAGTCCAAGTAAAAGATTGTCACTTGGGGCACTTACTTGTCACTTGAAAAAAAAAACTAAAGGATTTCTCTAGAACTTTTAGATCCAGGTGCGTGTTTGAAAATATTATACGAATGGATATAAAAACATTAAAATACTGTAAATATATTTCCTCAAAAAAATCCATTTATTTCTTCAACAGTAGGTATTGTTTGTTTTGAAATAAAACAAAAATAATAAAGTACATAATCACATTTACTATGTTCATCATTTTCCTTGGTTTTCACATAATTATACTATTCACCTGATTCCTTGATTTTTCTTTTTAACACACACAATAAAAAATAAAGAACAAAAAAAAAAAAAAACAAAGCTGTAATTGACGATTTGCATGCAACATATTATTATGAGTATTTTTTTTCTTGTTGTGATCCAATCCGATACCAAAACTACAAATTATAATCTTTTTTTTATATTTCCTACAAGTTAGTTTTTAGTTATGTTTTATTTTTGTTTTAATTAAAAAAAATTATCGATTTAAAATTTAATTATATATTTAAAACGATTAGCCCTGGGGGAAAAAACTATCGACCTACTGCTTGACGATTCATTGCTTAATTTAATTAATTTTTAAACTCGATATAATTTTCTCCTAATCATTAGATGACCTGCATATTAATTCAAATATTATTTGATAATTTGAAGGTCCGATTGAGGTACAATGTCCTCTCATTTTAGGCACAAGTTCATAAGTTTTAGTTTTTTCGGAGTAAAATATTTTAGGAACCTGAAATAAAGGCTGTTCGCTTTCGTGGTATGACGGTTATAAGTTACCAAGAGACAAGAGATGTTACAATCTTTGCGGACTCTCAAGATACTTAGGCTATGTCTGATATCCAAAATAACTACGTATGTCAGTTAATAAGCGAAAAGCACTAATTTTAATTTTAATTAAACTTTGAAAATTCAGGAATTAAAAACAATTTTAAGTAACAAATTAAAGTTTAATTTTTTTTTGGTATTTTTTCAAACTAATATAGAATCGTATTGATTAGATGATGGATTGATGGCATGACTAACTTTGTTAGGACAAGAATTCTGGAATATAGTTGGATAAGGTTCTATTATGAAAAACAAAATACATTTAAGAACAAAATATTATTTAAATCTGTAACTTATTGAATAGTTCTTGTAGCACTCGTAAAAGAGTGAATTTTATGGGGTTACGGTGGCGTATACGTAATTATTTTTATATTGATTGTGGGCAAAATTTTCTATTTAAAAATAAAGGGATTAGTCGGGTTACGAAAAATGTTGAACGATAATTCTTTCACGATAGCTGTCCTATTTCTAAAGAAATTATCGATGGAAAAAACGACTTTCTTTGAGAGTCTCGATTAATCAACAAATTATAAAAACGTTGAGCGAAGTTTATTGAGCTGAAAAAAGAAATATTAATATTGTCTGAGTGCATTACTTCTCACAATTGTCTAAACTGTTCATTACCCTGGTCGTTGTAAAATCTTTTTGCACAATATAAGGTATCTTAACTCCTCTTCTAAAATAAACTTTATCTTTTTTTTTATTTTTTTTATTTTATTTTATTTTATTTTATTTTATTTTATTTTATTTTATTTTATTTTATTTTCTTATTTTCTTAATTTCTTTTTTCACAGTTAACTATCCTTTCAAAACTCAAAAAAAAATTCTTCCCTTCATCGTTATTTTAAAAATCCCTAAAAGTGGCAACCCTTTTTTTGTATGCATTTTTAAGCTTTACGTTTACATAAATTTGAAAAAAAAAATGTGTTTTCTAACTGGCATGCGATTTAACAATGAATAGAAAAAGTACATTCTATTAGATGAACAATTGCATGCATATTTATTTTGTTTCCTTTCTTCTACTTTAACTAACTGTGGGAATGATTGTGCATGTGTGTATATTGTTGGTTTCCTTTTGGTCCCATTGTTATAAATATTCGTCCTAGCTTAACAGTTTTTCATATAGCCCGAAGGACCATACGAACCAACAAATACAAAAATTCCATTTGAACCTGCTCTGGAAGAAACGAAAAATAATAATAATAAAAATAGAAAAAAAAAATCTTTTACAGGACCATAGACCAGTACACAAAACTCTCCAGGTGGCTTATTGTGTTGTAATAGTCCTCAATTTCAAGTGCAGTGTATACAACTCTGTGGGACTCGTGGACCTGGACATGCCTGAAAATTTATTCGTTCTTTGTCCAAAGAAGATTGCAAGGAGCTCACTCACTCTCTCTCTCTCGCTCTCTGTTGTGGACAAAAGTATATAAACTTTTTTAAAGGACTGTGTACAACTCTGTTGAAGGGTTATAGATTAAATAGGTTACAAGTTTTTAAGACTTGCAGGATGTGAAACTGAATGTGGACTTTACGCTTGACAATAGTTCTTCTTTTTTTTTCATTCTTTATTTACTTTGAGAATAGAAAATATAGTTGTCTATTTTGAACTATTGTATCTATGCCATATCTAGATATATCTACTTTGGTTTATTTGGAAAATCTCCTTTTTGAACTCCTGGGAGATTTGTGGTTGGTTTTTTTTTTATTTTCTTATCTTTTGCCAATTTGTGCTCTCTCATATTGGATTTGATTTTTTTTGGTATACCTAGTTACAGTTAAAATACATCTTTTTCTTTTAAGTTTGGGGGTTTTGGTATATCTATAGAAGATAAATTAAGTTTGCGCTTAAATGGTTTCCAAGTATTTGTAGTAATTGGGTTCTATAGAATTTGGAGAACTTTTTAAATTGCATTTCTGTGTTTGATTTTGATTTTATTCTCTTCGGGTTTCTTAAACATTTGTTGAAGTTGAGACAAACTTAACTAGATAAATCATGGAACATACATTATATCTATTGAGGTAGGTAAGAACTTGAAATTGTGAAATTGTTTAAGAAAAGAGTCAAGACAAGACAAGAGAAATTCTTTAACTTTTAGACGGTGAACAGGTTTTGTTTTCGTGTTTCATTACTTTGTTGTCTTAGACATTGATCGGAAAACAATCATTTTTAATTGCTAGATAAATCGTTTTACTATTAAAATTCACTTATATTGAATTTAAAAAAAAAATGGATGCCTCAAAAATAAAAACAAAATAGAAGTTTGGAGATTTTGATGTAAACAATCACAGAAGTTTATAAGGAACTTGAATTATAGTTTTTTTTTGGGTTTCATTTTGAATTTTAAGCAGATTATTAGCTCGCTAATTTTTTTCTTAAGATTAAAAATGCTTACTACAAAATGTTGTTTAACATTTTATTTTCTAAAACTTCAATCTCGACAGTTTAGCATAAGATTAATATTTTTGGACTCAAAAAAATTTTGGTTGACATTTAATTTTGACAGAACTTCTTTTTCTCGAATTTGTATTGACTTTGTTGGTAATATTTTTGTTCGTTATTGTTTTTGCAATCATTTTTTCGTGGAAGAAATTAGTCAGCATTATTTGAAGGTTCACTTAGTATTACAGAGTAAGCCATTCAAATTTTAGTAAAATCGGAAATCTAGGAATCGACAACTGAATTATCAGTTAAGTAGCAATTTTTTAAATGGTGACAGCACGTTCGGAATGCTATCCAACATATGGAGAAACAACTTTATAAGTTTGAAAACCAAGCTACGATTGCTCCGCTCCAATGTTGATTTCGTGCTTCTTTATGTTTGTAGCCCTGTGTTAATCACATCCGCTGTCACTAGAAAGCTGCAAATACCTGTAAATGGATGTCTGCTAAACGCAATTAGGATTTCCTAGATCAAACGTATATCCAATGGTGAACATCATACGAGACAGGTCAGGAACGGATTGACCCTATCATAGAAAGAAGTAAGTTGCAGCGGAATGACCATACCCTTGGAAAAGGTAACTTGTGGATTGCGAGTCAAATGATGCAATGGAGCCTTCTCAAAAAGGCAGGCAGACGTGCGGGCCAAGAAGTACTTGTCAAGGAACGTTCGAAGAGGAACGAGCGTAGTTAGGAAAGAGTAGGAGAGAGCTGAAATATATCTACAAGAAACGATGGCGAGTAGGAGCAATGGGGCCCTATGCCCCACAAAGTGAAACCAATTTAATAATTTTTGGTTGACATATTTTTTTGTGACTCACTGAAACTCACACGGACTTTTTTTTCGTCGAAAATTAAGAAAGTGAATTATGGTCAGAGTATCACTCGGAACTTACGGTTTAAGACTTGAATATTCTTTGTTAACTGGGCTGTCATTTGGTCGATCAAACCCGAGACTACAAGGATAAATGGGAAATTGTCGCATTTATAATCTTAGAAGATAGAAGAAATTCCATGGGAAATTTTATTCACGATAGATCTGAGGACCTACATAAGTGCAATCCAAACCTCCTGTTTTTAGATCAAATTATTGTGGAGGCTGGAGTGCTTAGTCTGGGTGACATAAATCACGATTCCTGCATTCAGCAATTTTAGCATTTAGAAAGTTTTTCTGGCCTAGTAAATCTCAAAGTTGACTCAATTCGACCACAAATAAAAGTTTTGATCAGTGTCAAATATTTTTACTAATCTCTCCTTCCTTTACTTCCTTTTATAAGTATATAATGTCCAATAAATTGTTAGCTTAAATATCAAATACGAGAAGTTGCAAAATAATTGCTTGATTTCAAATGTCCATTTCTTCGGCTTAAGCAATATTTAAACCTACCAATAATTTGTATTAGTTCAATCGTAAACTAGTTGAAGCATTTTTATTCCCTTGAAAAGAACACACATACAAGTACGTCTTGGCTTGCATTTTACAAAATGCACTTAGATTTCCTGTATTACTCCTTATAGAAACTCCTTCAACATTTTCTTTGACAAATGTCTTTAATTTTTTTTTATAATTTCCTTTTCTTCAGAATCAGTAGGAAAGAGTTATTGGATAGATTTCCGACACAAGAAAAAAAAAAACTTGAAAAAAATGTGGGTCTTCTTCAATTTTCTGGCTCACCAAATCGCATTTAAAGATTTGCGTCTTGAGCGTTAAAATCCCCACAATAAATATCAATGCACCAAAACCCATAAAGAAAAGTTATTTTTAGTCCTTCAGATACTAGGTATATATACGTTTCTTATCCTTTTCTTTCTTTTTTTTCTGTTATATACTATAACGTATCTATAAATTCAATGCAATATTTTTTTCTTATTATCCTTCCCCAATGTGCAATACCAACCACCTCCAGTTTCGTCCTTTCCATTCCAATCTTGTCATTTCCATTTAAGGACAAAAAAAAAAAAAAACACCAACAACAACAAAAATAAAAATATATCTAGGTATACATAGGTGGTATATTTTTCTTCTCTCTAACGATCGAAGGAAAACAAATTTAAAATTAATGCAAACTGTAAACAATATTTATTTGCTGCTATGTTATATGTATGTTTTTTTTTCTTCCTCAATGAAAATGAGAAGAATAAAAAAAAAAAACACTATAAAGCTAAAGCACACGATGACGAGGACGACAACGTTGCAAGTCAGCCCACCAACAGTGGTAGCAGGGAGAGAGAGATAACAAGGAAATAGGCACATTATCCTTGCAAAAACCAACACAAAGTTAGCTCTAGATTCTTGCTGGTAGTAGTGGGGCATAGAAAATAAAAAAATTCTCATACTTAAAAAAACAAAACAAAAAAAAAACTGCAGCACAAAATGCGACGGAGAAGTACCAACTTTGTAATTAGAATCAACGCAAACAGGACATGAAAACACAGCCAGCAAAAGGAGGCAGCAGCAGCAGCATAGAATACGTTATAACGGTACGGTGTGTATAGAATAGAGTAGCAAGCAAGTAGTAGCAGAGTAGGCACACGAAGTAGTACTTGTATTATACCAACCTACCACTGGACTTGTTCTATTATTATATCACGCCGTACAACGGTCGATGATGGTGCGGTGTGTATAACTACGGGGCTAGTATATGCATGTCTTGGCTCTTGATTCAAAAATCTACAAGGACGATGCAATAGAACAAGACAATGAGTAGAAGCAATAAAAAAAAATAACAAAAAAAAAGAACGAAGAACATAAAAACATAATACAAAAAAAAAAAATGGAAAAAGAATAAGATGAAAACGTGGGGGAATGATGGCTAGAGAATGCTAGAAGACGGATACTACTCTATAGGATCACTCTCCTCGTTCTGTATGATATACACTGTACCTATACGTCCTTCTTCATCTACTCCAAACAGCGAAACAGTAAAGTGGATATATGTACACATAGAATAGAGGAGACGATTACATATAGAACACTTGGCTCATGGACACCTGCAACGTAAGCAGTTATAGGACAACGACCATATCCCCATATGTAGCAGGATAACAGGACTTTTAGGGAAAGCAATGGCGAGTAGAGAAGTGGAGTAGAGCAGCAACCATCAAGCTTTAGAGTTATATGAACATAAAATAAAGATACAGTGGTGTGCGATGAACAAGAGACATTTCCCTCCAGAATTTGAATTTTCTTAAAAAAAACACACTGAGGTGTATAAAAGTATTAACTAAAAAAAAATTAAGACAAAACTTTTATTTGAAGCCAAAACTCCGTTTTTAATTATCTTTTTAATTCAAATTGTTTCAGGTTTTGAAAAATAACTCAATTTTTTTAATATTGAAGACAGAAATCTAATTTTCAAGAATATTGTATAAATTTTTATTTTCAAAACTTTACAAAATTACGAACTGATCTCAAGTGAATTTTTTACTAACCGGGCTTCGCTAATATAACCAAAATATTTTGAAATATCTTGAGCTTCTTATAGCTACCATCACTGCGATCAGCTGTTTTTATTACATGGGATTACAAAAATCTATTCAGATTCAGATAGCTTTGAATACAATTCTCAACTTGGCCAATGTGGGTTTTTGGAAAAAAAAACTTTATCATTTGCAATGATGCAATACCTTTTTTTATTTCAAAAGATCTATGAATGAAATCATAAATTCAAACCTAAAGAAAATTCAAAAAGGTTTTGTGGTTTAAATCAATCTCTGGGAAGGTATCTGAATGACCCAACTAGAGACAAAGTTATAATCTTTAGAAAATTTATTGACTTATATGACGTTTAAGTGTTAGAAACTAACAGCGTCGATAAAAAGGTTTAGAAATGATAAAGTAGTTCGATGAATCGACAGTTTAATTCACCCCGCAAATTTCATAATTTAGTTTTAGAGCAGATACGACAGTACATTCTATCGATCTCTCTCACCGGGAGTAAAATTCTTCGAACTCGAATGAATATTTTTTTTATTTTATCTTAATATTAAAATTGCATATCAAAATTCTAATTTCAGTTTTTAAAAGTTTGAGAAAATATATCTAGGTGTTAAAAAATTTGAAAAAAATTTTATAAAAAAATGGGATAAAAAGGAGCATTTCATTTAGCAAAATGCGAAATTCAACTTTTTTTAAGGAAAATAATTCAGATATCATATTTTTGGAAATTACAATTTTTAAATGTCGCTTAATATTTTTTTTTCATGATAAAATGGTCCAAAAAAAGTAATTGCCAAAAATCTGTAAAAAGTGAAAGAATTTTACTATATTTTTTCATGGACTTCCATTCAAGGGAGGGGAGGTAGGGTCGTGGATGGGAACATTTTTTTGTCGAATAAAACATCTCTACTAACTTACTGTACTAAATATTTAAAGTTTAATTCAGAGCGTTAAGAACTTTTGCCTCAACTTTTATTTTTGTATACAATACCCCACTGTATTTGCCTATCGCCACTCATATTTGCTCTTGCTGCACCACAGAACGATAGTTAAGAGTATAAATAGAATCCTTCTTAGTCGCCTATTCATAGATTCAAATTGCTTGCATTTATTTTCATCCTGCAGGATTTTGCATTGCGGTGGCTATATTGTACAGAGAGCGACCTTTCTATAAATTCTGCTGCATTCAACTTGATTCTTACTTTCTTTATATACAAGAGTTCATACATAGTTATTGTATTCAGTTAGAAAATTTTGCATTCTAATAGCCAAGTTGACAGGCGATACCCCGCCCAGACTGATTAGAGTGCTTTATCTGTTTTTTGAATTGACTTATTGCAGTATATACGCGAAGTGATGAGAATTATGGGTATATATATTTTTTGTATGCAAATTCCCTGACTTAAATTTAATCCACAAAATTGTGGGACTTTTGTATGGAATTTTCACCCAAATCCTTCTCAGAAAGTTTTGGGAAGGATGAGGATTTTTTTTTTAACAAATCAACATGGTAACCATTTATTTTTTTATTTTTTTTTTGTTCTTGTTTCCCTCTCTGTCTCTAAAGTGCTAGTGGATTTAAATTAAAATGCGTGTGCTAAGAGGATGAATATAATATATGTATGAATGTGGGCTATGCCACTAGAAAATTAAAATTAAATAAACAATATTATATATTATTTAACCTACCATTTTTTCTGCCTCTTTTGTTTGTGTGTAACTTGTTAACTTTGTTAAGTGTATGATGATGGCTTGGCTATGCACCACATAAATTAATTCGAATTCCACCATTTTTTGTGGATTTGGATTGTTATACTTTTTTTTATTATTATTTTATTTCACTTCCTTCCGTCCCTTGAGGCTTTTGTGATATGTTTTTGAGAACACTGTACTGTTGAGCTCTGGAAATATACAAAAAAAAATAAAATTGTTGATGAATGATTTAATTCGGATTTTATATCTAGAGTAAATATAGTATTGCATTTGGTCATGGGATTTTTTTTTGTTGTTTTGTGTTTTGTATTCATTTTAAGTAATTTAATGAAAATTTAATTTTTTTTTCGGAATATCTATTTTTAAGTGCCGTTGGAAAAAACGCCACTTTAAGTGTGCTCACATTAAAATTAATTTAAAGCATTTTTTTTTGTTGTTTTTAGTACAAGTACGTACAGTATCTGGAGTGTATAGTGTGTGTCTCGCTCTGGCTCTGGTTGGAATGGTTTATGGTTTTGGATAGGGTTTTTACGATTTATCCAAGCGAGATAGTAAAAGAGCAGTGATTACAATTTGTTTTTACGATTGTACAAATTGTGTGGAAATGAGATTTTTAATTATCAGTTAATGGTGCGATGTAACTGGTAATTTATGTTGAAGAATAATAATTGTAAATCACAATTCTTTTTTTTCTGTCATGTCTATGGTGGCGGTGTAAATAAACTAGAAGAGAAAGTGATGTTTTATTTTCGTTGGTTAATGTCAGTATAAGAAAAATAAAAATGTTTTTCGAGATTTTTTTTTATTGTTGGATTGCTTAAGATTAATGGCATCAGCATAGTTATGGGATGTTAATTGGGAAACATAAAAGAGAGTTGAAAAGATTCATTGTCACTGTTGCTTTTCTTATGAGGTTGATAGCATAAGAACTTTTTCATATGAACTTGTTTTGTTATAAAATGATGTTTGAGGAGCGATTGTTTTGGAAGCTACACTTCAGCAATTTAATAAGATGGGTAACGACGTTGGAGTTGGAGTTGAAACACTATTATTCGACTTTAAGTCTATGAATTCAGATAAATTTGAAATTGCTATTAAAAAAAATAATAATAGACAAATTCAAGCATTGAAAGAATAAAGGATCAACTTTCTAACAATTTCACATTGAAAAAATAATTATTTCTAGTTTAGTTTTTTTTCTTCTAAATTTGAAAGACCAAAAAAAGAATGGTGTCTGATATTACATAAGGCTGCTTAAAGGACCATGCAAGGCGATCACATTTGTGAATATCGTTAATATTGAAGAATTTCAATCAGAAATAACAATTTTAATTTAAAAAAAGTAATCCATAATATTTACATTGAAGTTTCAATTTTATATTTTAAAACTTTTTGACAATAGAACAGAGGGATAGTCAAGTTCAAGATGCCTTTCTGTTCTTTTTAACGGGGCCACTGATTTTTATGAACAAAATCAAAAATTATTTTTCCTTATGGACTTCTATTTGATTGAACTTTTTTCTGGTTTTACGATTTTTCAAAAAGTGGTTTTGTGAATTTATCAATTTAGTTTTTATGCAAAATCATCAAAAATGATTTAATCTAAAAAAAATATTCTTTGGATTTCTTAAGAATTTATTTGTTTTTTTTTTGTAAATTTCTTTTTCATTAATTAGGATTTATTGGACAAACGGAGAATTCTAAAAATTTGTTAGCTCAATTGAATTTTTTGAACTAGTTATTGCATATTTTTTTTGAACACATCAATTCAAATCTACAGATGCAGTCTTTCATTCAAGCTTTAGTTGGTATTAAATGAAAATAAATAATTCAATTTCTACATTAAATTAAAATAAATATAGTAAAATATTGGGATTATTTATTTTGAATTTAATGAATTCATTTGTGTACTAAGTTGGAATAGTTTTTCTTTTTTTTTGATTAAGCTCCTTAATGGGGATCAGATTCTTCTTTCCTAAATAAATTGAAACGTTTAAATTGACGTTTAGTGGTCGCTAGTATCGAGTTTTTTTTTTTAATCAAATGTTTTAAAATACAAAACTGTGCAAATCTACACGGCAAAACTCTAACATTTAATATTTTAACTTTTTATGTTGTGAAAATGTTTTTATTATTTTCTTGATTAATAAACGAAAAATATTTGCAAGCAAGATTTATCATATTTATTAAAAACTTTATTTGTTAGTGTCGACAAAGCATGACCAACGAAGATGTATTTAGAACTCAGGTTGCACACGACTGCGACGTTTCAACGCTATCGCAGAAGGAAGGCAGATGCAAAAACTCCTGGATCAAGCTCCTGGTGAAGCAGTCAAGTGCGATAGTTGTGGTCCCAATCGAGATCATGACAACCGTCCATCGTTTTAATTACCAACTAATTTGAAAAAGGGAATATGCTATTTTCACTTCATAAGTTTGGCATCACACCACATATAGAAGAAATATTAGAGAAAAAAGATAGCAGAAAGATTACGTTATTCTAAAATTCCTTATACAACAAATTATTTTTTTAACTTTACTGTACAAGAGTCCTATGTATCATTTTGAACTCTTTAAAAAACACACTGACCTAAGGTCACTCATTACCAAACAAACTTATATTTAAGAACTGACCTAAGGCCACATACCACCGTTCTCCTAAATCTTTTCACAGTGACACGTTACTGAATGTTTCAAACTGGTTATACATTTTTTTTTTCATTCCTTTAAAAGTACACATCCCAAACAAATCTAAAACTATAATATATATGCAGAGTCGATGATTTATATGAGTGTGAGGATATTGGCGTTGGGCTTTTGGCAATAAGTACGGCGTTTTTTGATTTCTAATTTTCCATTTTTTTAGAGGAAAATATAAAATATTATGAAAGCAACGATACCTACCATAAAAACATCGGAAGACTTACCTGCATAATAATACATAATATATTCGCTTGAATCAGATTACAAAAAGAAGTATGTTCATTGTGTTGGCCAAAGAAATTATTAAAAACACTAAAAATATACCATTTTCAGAAAACAATTATAAGTACAAAGAAACCCTCATCATGAGTAATGATAAAATCCGCAGCCTGACAGAAGAGGAAGAAAATCTTCTCCTGAACCCCTTCTCGAATCTGGATATGGAGGATGGAGCCAGCACGATCGACGTTGACGACGTCAGTGATGTCTGTTCGGTCGCCAGCTCGAGCTTCTCCAATGCATCAAGAGCTTCAAGGCGATGCCAAATCACAAATAGTAAGAGAACGGTCAAGAGGCTGGGAAAAATGGAATGGGACGAGCTGACAGAACGTGAAAGGAAACAACTGCACAATGCTCGTGCCTTTCTGGAGAGAGAGGGTTTGGGAATAGACAGGCATACCGCTAATCAAGCACCAAACCCCCCCTCTCCGAAAAGCCCTAGCGTAAAGCCCTTGATGGGCCCACCCGCTCCTATCGCTGGTTCAGTACGGAGTAAGGTCGGGTGTAACCCATCATCGGCAATTGCAGAAACTCCGAAAGACAGACCAGGGACGTACACTACTGAACAAATTAGACAGACAGTACGGACAAACAACGAGACGTCAACCAAACCACCTGCAGATCCGGTGATCGCAACGATATCAGTTGGTAAAGCAGGGGGGGAGGTTACTCTCAATGAGGGTTTGGAAGAGAAGGTTTGCGAAGACAACTCTCGTGGCGACGAACCAAGAGTTGACCTTAACAAAACCATCAACTCCGAACCCGAAAACCGTACGATCAACACGACGGTCGACAGCCTTGCTACAGTCATCGACAAAAGGACGAAAAAACGCAAAGCGAAGACACTTAACGAAAACGAAATTAGACGACGACAAAAACGAAATGCTGAGAGGATTGTCCGACGTTTTGCCAATAGGACTCCTGAGTCCTTAACAACAAAAGAGAAGGCAGCGCTGGACAAATCCAAACAGCGCCTACAGACGACAACTACAGGACTTGAACGGGAAACACATGACACATCACTGGGTAGGGGTACAATTCCACAACAACCTCTTGACGGTGATGCTCCTTGTTCCTCTAAAAGGACGAGGAACGAATGTTCTTCCCCGAACGACTCTTCACCTAATAAGGTAACGAAGAGAATAAAGATCTCCCGGGTTACCGTGAAGGGGCAACAAGTTGCCATTGCCGATTTCGGCAAACCTTCACGGAAGCTGACTGAGGACGAATGGCAACTTCTGGAGCTTAGAATCCTAGAAGAAGTAAATGAGGCCATCGTTAAAAACATGCCTCCGCCTCTCTTTGGAAACTTGACGACCATCCATGGGTTCAAGGTGATGGACTGTGAGAACGAATCCACCCTTAATTGGCTCCAGTCTTTTATTAGTAAAACTGCAGCCCCATGGAATAATGCTGATCTCCGTTTAATCGATGTGAAGGAGATTAAAAACCTTTGTAGACCAATAGGTATACTATTGGTTAAAGGTCCAACCCTTCCAATCGACCGGCTAGAGAGATATATCGTATCTCTCAACCACGATCTTCTCAGCCAGGAGTGGGAAATCGTTAAAAGTGAGAAGACGAGTGAAGGCACCGAGGTAATGGTTAGATTGATACACAAATCGATACCATTACTGAGGAAAGTGGAATTCAGAGTGCGCGTTGGGATTACTAGATGCAAACTCAGATTGACATCCAACAAAAGAAAACAGGTTAGTAAGGCGACGAATTATCTTTTACTATTTAAATGGAATTGAAAATCTTACAAATCAATCTTCAACATAGTAAAGCCGCCAGCGCGAACCTGGTCTACCTCTTGGAGAGTAGACAATTTGACATGGCCCTGATTCAAGAACCCTGGATAGCAGGTGGCAGGATAAAGGGCCTTAACACTAAAGACTATGTACTGTACAAGTCAAACCTTGACAGCCAAAACAGTAATCCTAGAACATGCATAGTAGCCAAGAAACAGTTTAATCTTTTTCTCCTAACTACTTACAGCAACGATGACCAGACGGCAGTGATTCTAGAACGCGAAGGGCTATCAACGCTCATAATAGCGTCCATATACATGCCGTATGATGGAGTTGAAGGACCACCAGCGGATTTAACCAACCAACTGGTATCATTCGCAAGTAAGAAAAACTATAACACTATTTTAGGGTGCGACTCTAACGCACATCATGTGCAATGGGGAAGCACAGATACTAACACTAGGGGCGAGTCCCTTTTTGAATTTATCATTGATAACAATCTATGTATAGCAAACCGAGGTAATACACCCACCTTCGTCACGAAAAATCGAAAAGAAGTGCTTGACATTACCCTTTCAACCAACTCAGACTCCTGTGATATAGATCACTGGAGAGTTTTGGAAGAACCTTCTTTCTCAGACCATCGTCTAATTGAATTTATGATCCCTAACGGTGTCAGTCAACAAAATCCCTTCAGGAACAGTAGACGCACTGACTGGCATATCTTCGATAAGGTGATTAGAAATAACATAAAACACTTAAACACTACCGTTATCCAGGGACCAAACAGCTTAGAAAAAGCAACTGTAGACCTAACTGGGATACTGCGTAAAGCCTTTGAAATGAGCTGTCCCATCATAACGAAAGTGAAGAAAAACAAAAACCCTCCATGGTGGTCAACAGAACTAGCGAACATAAGGAGAGAGACAAGGAAACTTTTCAATGTCGCTAAACGTACCAGACTTGAAAAAGACTGGGACTGCTATAAGAGCAGTCAAAGAAAATTCAAAACAGAGACTCAACGTGCTAAACGCAACTCGTGGAGAAACTTCTGTAACAACATTGAGTGCACCAACAAATCAGCTAGGCTAAGAAAAATCCTAGCCAAAACTAACACCACTGTGGGCTCTCTAAAGAAACCAGATAACAGTTGGACAGAGTCAAGTTATGACAGTCTAGTACTTCTGGTTGAAACGCACTTCCCAGGATGCATATCTAGTCGGGAATGTGAATCAGATAACTCGCTGTTCAACGAGAACGAAATCCCCACTGATATTGTAACGGAGGAAAGGGTAAACTGGGCAATAAACTCTTTCTCTCCTTATAAATCGCCAGGGTTAGACGGCATCTTTCCTTTGATGCTGCAGAAAAGCAATGAACTTATCACACCACATCTTATGAACATATATCTAAACTGCCTAAAATGGGGATATGTTCCAATGACTTGGCGTGAAGTAAAAGTTGTCTTCATTCCTAAGGCTGGCAAGCCCAGCCACACAGAACCAAAAGACTTCAGACCCATTAGTCTCACCTCGTTTATGCTCAAAACACTGGAAAGACTAATTGACATACACATCCGTAGTAATCTAAAACCGGAGAGTATATCACCTTTTCAACATGCATACACAAAAGGCAAAAGTGTTGAAACGGCTTTACACTGTGTAGTTAGAACGATCGAAAAGTCACTTGATGTTAAAGAATACACTCTTGCTTCGTTCCTAGACATTGAAGGGGCTTTCAACAACGTTCATAGCAGTGCAATTGACAGAACACTCAGTGGTCTCAAAGTGGAAAATACCATTATAAAATGGATCATGTATATGTTGCAAAATAGACAGATACATAGCGAGCTTGGTAGCTCACAGATCAAAATGCACGCTTCTAGAGGTACCCCCCAAGGGGGAATTCTCTCTCCTCTTCTCTGGACCTTGGTAATGAACGAGATCCTACTTAAACTCAAAGATAAAGGTATAATAGTGATAGCCTACGCTGATGACTTAGCGCTTTTGGCGACAGGAAAATTTCCTACCACTATAAGTGAACAATTAGAAAACGCATTATCCATGGTCAGTAATTGGTCCAAAAAATGCGGTCTAAATGTAAACCCCTCTAAAACAGAATTGGTACTTTTCACAAACAGAAGGAAAATTCCTCAGTTTGAATTACCAAAAATTGAAGACACCCCACTTAAAATTTCTGATAAAGCAAGATACCTCGGTGTGATCTTGGACAAAAAACTTAACTGGGGCCCAAATATCCAAGAAAGATACAAGAAAGCCATGATTGCATTGTACTCATGCAATAGGATTCTCGGTAGAAACTGGGGACCCAATCCTAAAATTATCATGTGGATGTACACAGCCATCGTAAGGCCAATTCTAGCATATGGTAGTTTGGTGTGGTGGAGAGCTCTAGAGAAATCCACAAATTTGAAGACCTTCACCAAGCTACAAAGAATGGCTTGTATTAGCACAACTGGAGCAATGAGGACTACCCCCACTGCAGGGTTAGAAATTATCCTCAATCTCCCTCCTTTAGATTTATTTGTTGAAGAAACAGCAGCAAACAGTGCCCTTCGACTTAGCCAAACTAACATTTGGAAGACTAGTCAAAAAGGCCATGCTTCCATTCTCACAAAATATACAGGCAACAGTATCCATACTGATTATATAACCCCTTACCTAGATTTCAACAAATCTTTTAGTACCAGCTTCCCCAACAGAATAGATTGGGATAACAATGTGCCACACATTAATGAGTCGACAATCACCATCTTCACTGATGGCTCCAAAATGAATACTGGAGTGGGTGCAGGTTTCTTCTCGGAAAACCTAAATCTAGCCAATTCATTCAGACTTCCTGACCATAGTAGCGTCTTCCAAGCCGAGATCTTGGCAGTGAAAAACGCTGCTAAACACTTATCCATGATGGCGATATCACACGCGGACATCACCTTTTTCATTGATAGCCAAGCAGCAATAAAAGCGATCACTGCCACTCAAATCAAGTCGAAGCTTGTTTCTTGCTGTCGCGAAGAGCTCAAGGCTCTTGGTATGCAGCATAATGTAAGGCTCTGCTGGGTTCCTGGCCACAGCGGTGTGCCAGGTAACGAAAAAGCAGATGAACTGGCGAGAGAAGGCTCAACTCTTGACCCCTCCCTTATAGACCAAAGCATAGGAATCCCACTATGCGTACTAACACAAAACATCGACAAAATCATAGTGCAAAAATCCAACGAAAGATGGAATACCCTGGAAACCTGTGTTAACACCAGGAAACTATGGCCCAGACACGATAAGAAAAGGTCCGATAGGATTTTATCCTTTAACAAAACCTCGTTAAGATACCTTATAGGCACAATAACGGGACATAACCTTCTTCGTTATCACAAAAAGAAATTGGGACTCATTACCGATGACATCTGCAGAGGTTGTGGTGACGAGGAGGAACACGAGGATACTGCTCACTTCCTCTGTCATTGTCCATCACTCTGTCAGATTAGAAATAAAACCCTAGGCAACTACTTCTTCAATGAATTAGAAGAATTATCAGAACTCTCAAGTAAAATCTTACTGAACTTCGTTAAAACCTCTAAATGGTTAGACGAACCATAGGACTCATAGGTTAACACTTCAAGGAGTTTATAACACTTCAGGGTACCACAATGGATCTACATTGATCTGAGTGTGACGGTATCAAGACCAACTGTCAGCCCATTAAACCTAACCTAACCTAACCATAATATATATGCAGATATAAACATTTTATGTTACTTCGATTTCCATAAAAACTAACTTACTTTTCACCATATCATTGTCATTCAATCTCCTTCTGGCAACTTAAACATAACTAACCAACCCTTAAATGTACGTCAAGACCACACTCCATTTCCACAAAGACACAAAAAACACAAAATCCATTTCTAGAATGTTATCATTTTGTCAGTAACAAAAGTAATTCCCAAGTCAATAGTTGGCAACACCACTTTGTTTGGCCTTTTGGCAAAATTTGAAATATAGATTTAATTTTCCGAATTAAATAAGTTCGCCTTTTCCTTTTGCCTGCCTGCAAGCAAAACCAAAACCACTTAAGATTATACCACCACAGATGGAGCATAAAATAACAACAACTCAAGAAAAGACCAAAACTGAGTCTAGCCCTTTTGACGCCAAAAGCGTGTGTGGTTTCTGGCTTTCTTTAACCGTAAATTTATGGCTAAATCGAATCCAAGAAGATTAAAACAAATAATATAATATTTTTGGTGAGGTATATCACCACAACATAAAAGATACACACATTTCCTCGGTTACACCACTTAGTTAAAAAATAATAATAAAAAAAAAACATTCCAACATTATCATAGTCATTAACATATTTACAAAACAATGTTTCAGATGGTTGAGATGCTTTTTGATTAAAATAACACTCAATTACTTAAGAAGGCAACTCTTGTTTTGGAATAAATTTTATTCAAGAATATGACTGTTTTTATGGATGATTGAGGGTTATTATTATGTAGTTGGCTTTTACACTTTATTTAGAAATAAAAGACAAATTTAATTTACTTTTGCCTTAAATTTAATGTAAAATTGGTGTTTTATGTCAAATAAAAACAAATTGGGGTGACATCAGGAACTTGGGAACTTTAAATGGGTTTGAGATCAATAATTGAGTCACTGCCGCCCTACAAAAGGATTTTTCTTTATTCAAAATGGCTTTTTACGGCCGAAAACCTTACTTGGACTCTTCAGTTAACAGTGAGGCATTCTTAAGTATGTTATGTTTTTTAAAGTATGTGACTATCACTATAGTATGTCTGTCTGTCCATCTGGAAACACCTTTAAGGGGTTTCTTTTTATAATTTTATATCTTTAAAAATAACGGCATATTTGGACGTTTTATGAGAATAATATTTTTCTCCAAAAGCGCTCCACAGATTTTTTTTGGAGAAAATTCAGTGATTTTTTAAAAGATGTTGGCTACTTCTTCATATTTTTTTAATTGGAATATTATCCCACGAGAAATATTTATTTTGCTTTTTTATTTTGTTAAAAACGAGCTAGTAGATGGTTAAAAATAATTTTTCAGAAAAATATATTTTTTGAATTTTCGAAAATTAAATTTTCGGAACAACTGCTTGCTTGTAAAAATAACAGCATCTACGACAGAAATGTTAAAAACAAACTGTTTAAAAAAATCCCAACATTTTTGAAAACGGCTCCAAGAATTTTGAAAGAAATATTTGTATATATGTAAATAATACTCCCTTCAAAAATCAGTTAGCTTTTTTAAAAATTTATTTACAGATTCAATATCGATTGGAAAACAGAATAGAATTGATAGCAATAGTTCGGTCCATGAAAAGGTTACTTCATTTTCTCACTAGCAGCTGATTTAATTATTTAAAAATAAATATTAGAAAATACTTTCTTTTTTAAAAGTTCACATTTTACAAACTTATTTTTTATTATTTTTTAATTTTATTTTTAAGATTGTTTTAACCAGGTAATGAATTTATGCAAAATGTTTTCTTTGAATTTGGATAGGATTGTTCCGATGATTTTTAACTTATTTCTCATTTACTTAGAGTTATTAAAAAAATCAATCAATTTCTCATAGAATTATATATTATTCTATATTCAATCAAAAATAGTTACCAATCATTATATTTTTAAATGCACTCAAAGCTCAACACATAGTTAATTAATATATTTTTAAAAATCAAATTCAGTGTATTTAAAACTATAATGTACCGGAAAAGAAGCCAGTATGTGCGAAACCATCGAGAGTTTTGTTTCCGCTCGTCGAAAACGTTTCAACGGATTTTGGTCAAATGTTTAAAATTCTGTAAATGACAGAATTCTGCAAATTATAAATAAGACAAATTTTTCTTTTACAAAATCAAATTACAGAATTTTTGGAATACAGAATTTTACATTCAAAGAATTTTAGTTAAAAATCTTTGAGAAAAATCTTAAATTTTTCAAAATTGCCTTCTTCGAATTTTTCATAGTCTATTCTATTTTCATAAGAACTTCAAAAAAAAATATTATTGACATATCAATATCTCGTATTAATGTTTTTTTTTTCAAACTAAAAAATTAATTAAGTAATTAATAAATAATGGCAATTAGATCTTGGCATTACCAATTTGTTCAGGGTATATTTCTGATACTACTTCCGAAAGTTCTAGTTAAAAGGCGCTAATCAACCCAAACAACGATTGACAATGTTTTGAACATTTTTTTTGACATATTTGTATTATTATCCAAGAACGAAATGATAGCTTAAAAAAAAATAAATCAGTAATTTTTTTTTAACTTCTATACAAATAAATTATATCAAAACATAAAAAAACTTTTCAAAACATTAATATCAAAATCCACATTACATGCAGTTCTCTATTATGTTCCAAAGAATTCCCATTGACAAAACAAAACACATTGAAGGTACGTACACCTACCTAACCTACACTCAAAAATGATAATGCAACTTGCACATGAAAATATTTATATTCAATAAAGGAAACTTCATTATTGCACAGAACGGAAATGGTGCTGAAACTTTTATTTTCGAATTAATTTCAACTAAAGATTAATTCCAGAGACTTCAAAGCAAAAACCCATTAAGAAAAACCTTCTATGGAACTATCCGCCTCAAACTCAGTCCCCAAGCTAGTCAATATTGAAAAAAAAAATCAAATCAAATTTAGCATAATAGAGAGAAAGAAAGAGAGAAATATATGTAGAAGAAAATGAAGTTTGTTGGAAGATGGCGACTGATATACAAAAGGACAATTCCTTGAACTAAATAAATATATAAAACCAAACATATGAGAACAATGTACGAGTAGTACAATGTTGTGTTTTATATTATGTCGTCGTCTTCGTTTTCGTCGTCGTCGTCCTCATTGTCATTGTCCTTACCTCATTCATTTGCTTGAATGCGCCAAGGAGCCAGATTCTCATAAATAATGACCAAAATGGGGGGCTGCATATACAAGAACAACCATATCAGCGAACATATGTAGTAACATGGTGGCGCATATGAAATGGCTGAAATTGAGTCGAGTCAAGACTTTTGTGTGATAAAAGTTTTTCGGCGTGTAGTGTTATTTTAACCCCACTCTCTCTGAGGAATCTCGCCCTTCACCATCTCTCCTCCCCGCAAAAAAAACCTCTAAGGGGCTTACTTTTATAGGTATAAACACAAAAGAACTTGAAGAAAAGCCATAGCATACATATTACCCCATCATTGGCAAGAATTTGAAACTCATTTTCGGTACCGAAACCTGGGCTAACTTGGGCTAAGAAGAGTGGCGTGGAATTTCCTTGTGTAACATACAAAAGTTCGGCTCGGTCTCTTGTTGTGGCACGACTGCTGTGACAATTCAAACAAAACTTATTCACAAGTCCTTTCCTATACCATAAGTCCTGAATTTTGTGTTGGCTTAAAATTTAAAGCCATCATATAGCTAGCTAGCTAGTCCGCTGCCGCTACATTTAAATTTCATTTTAGCATAGTGCACCTTAAGTTTGAAGCTCTTCCTCCACCCGCTGCCGTTCGTCTCACTGGCGCTGCCATCGCGGTGACATGTGTCCTTTTGTGTTTATTGCTAGAGAGATGGTTTTTTTTTGTGTGTGAGGATGTGTGTTTCTGTGCACACAGGAGGAACTAATTTAAAATGTCCTTAGAACTTTGACACACCATACATGCGAGAGGATGTGTGTACCTTATGCTAATTAAAACTCTGATTCCGCATGTATTCTATAAAAGGTAGACAAAATGAAGGTAGTAGAAGAGGATAGGGCAAACAGCAGAGAGGTCGGTCCTTGTTGTTGGTTGCGGGTCGGAATGGGTCGGTTGGGTTGGGATAGGATCGGATCAGGCAAATATATGGTAACAGCATCTACACGTACTTGGAAATGGGTATAGGTTGTGTTTCTCAAATTGTTGAGGTAAACCGTAAATAATGAATGAAATTAACACAACGCACAGGTAAAGAGAGAGAGAGAAAGATATCCCTGGCACAGTTGCGACTATGGCGACGATGAGAACGACCAAGTCGGATGTGTATGTGGTGTCGAAATCCTCGTTGTCATCAATTTCAGACGCGATTTTTTCTACCTTTTTCTCTTCACTTTTTTTTTTGTATCGTGTCCTTTTAACTTTATTTTCATTCTAAATGCCCTGCATTTGCATGACTGTGGAATTATAAATGGTTTCTCCTTATTTTTTTTTTGTATTTAATTCTTGTTGCCCTGCTGCTCACACTCATTTAAAATGATTGCAGAATAAAATTAGAACAGCAGTTGTAGACAGATTGGTGCTTACTTAAGTAGAGCTTTTGGCATGGAGTAACTACTATCGTCAGTCGTTGTCGTTGTCAGGATGAATATGCAGGACAACGTTTTGAAGTTTATATTGGAGTTTGCATATCTATATCTGCTATAGCAGGTACGTTTGTCTTCGGTGTATGGTAGGTACGATAATTTTTGCAGTCAGAGCAGATATACGATAATGGTGAACTCTCAGTGCTAAAGCATGCGGTTTTTGTAAATTTTTGTGTTTTTTTTTTGTAGTTCATTTTGTTAAGCTTCTCATTTTCATTTTAGATTTTGTGACAATGATGACGCACCGAAAAAAACAGGGTGAAACAAAAATTTGCTTTCCAGATACATAATAAACAAAATGTCCCCCCTTGCATTTTTTTGGGGAGGCTTTTTGTGTGAAAATAAATCGTCTTTCTGGTAAATAATTTGAAAAAAAAAAAAACATTATTGAAGATAGAAAACTACCTTCTTAAGAATTATCGAATTTTTAAAATAGACTTAAGTGATTTTTTATTAATTTATTAAACATGTGTATACCATCGTTTCGTTGAGTTCTATGCTTGAATTTATCAAACGTGAGGTAAAGAAATTTAATTATGTGTATGTTAATTCACAAGAGTTGCATTGAATCAATGCAGCACATATTTATTGACTTGCAGGATCTGCGAAGATTTTAATTTTTACACGTCGATTTTCATAAAACTTTGTATAGTGTACATGATTCTTTCAACAGTTTGTGCAAACTTATTAATTTAAACGCTTTATCATTGATAACCAGAACCTCTTAAAGTTAAATCAGAAACTTGACAACTGTGAACAATAAATAATATACAAAATAATCTTCCGAAAAAAAAAATTACATGAAATTTCTTGTAAGAAGATTTTAAGGGAACGGATTTTTAATCTGTATTTCGACCAAAATTCTGTATATGGTTCGAAAATTCTTTATGAACATAATTGTGTATTCAATTATATTGTACTGTAAAATTTTCTAAATCCAGAATTCTGTATTTCAAAACTTTTAAAATCTGTATTTTAAAATTCTTTAAATTTAAATTTCTGCCTTTTCTGTAAATTTTCTGTAAATCCAAATTTTTACATTCTGTAATATTTTTAAAAAGTTTAAAGTCACTTTTGAACAACTTTTATTCAATTAACCAAAATTAAGATTTCGAATTTAAAGTGCAAATTCTTCAAAATCTTAGTGTATCATTTTGTAATCCGAATTTTGGAACTTACAGAATCGAAAAGTCCTTTTTGAAGTATGTATTAGTAGAAAAATATTTTTTTTTTAAATTTCTGGCGTAGCACAACAGTCGCAGGCATAAGACACCTTCCCATTTTCGTATTCCCAAAAAAAATATTTATTGTTATTTGTAAAGTTTTATTTGAAAAAAGGTAACACACCCATTTAATGGAGCAGAACTCAAACCCAACAAGAAAACAAAAAGGAAAAACCCGAAAACAAAATTATTTCATCCGGGGATCGAAGAAAAAGCAAAGTAGAATAGTAAAACACACATATTTAATTGATTGCAAAAGATTAGAATCACAATAAGTTTACTTTGACAGATACACGTACACAGGAAGGATGACCAATAAAATTGTCTATGATTTCGACCCGATAGAAAAACAAAAAAAAAAAACCCAAAAAAAAAACGACAAAACAAAACAAACAACAAGGCAACACGCAGCACACACACTTAAGGTTATGTATACGAACCTACAATTTCCCCGAAAAGTAAAATCTAAGGGTCAGGCAATCTTTGGTGCTTCTGTTCGACGAGGACGAGGACGAATACTCGTACTCGTACAAAAAAAATATACATTATAGTATAAAAGCAGGACTCTTAATACTTAATTTTATCGAAATAGCAATCTAGAGCGTCAGGGTGGAAGATTTACGGGCACACAAAAAAGATGCTTCATTGAATTTCTAAAAAGGAAACTTTATTTTTTTTGGTGATTTTGTTTTTGCGGATATCGTGCGCGTCGTTAAATCCACTCGGCTGTGGTGAATTTTTATTTTATGAGAATCCTTTGACATCGGGTGTTGTTTTGGAAGAAAATGTAAAGGTTCAGGTTGTTTTTTATTAAGGTAAAAGGTTGACTTATTTTTTTTTTTCGTTTTCGTCTTTGGCTGGTCGTCTAAATTGAACTATTTTTTTGAGGATGAAAATTAAGTGATTTGTTATTGACTTTGAATGGCGTCGTAAATTCAATTCGATGTTGGTTTTTTTTTTTAATAAAGATATTGAAAATAGTGATATCCGTAAAACTAAGAATATGTCTGGTTAAAGGAGGATAAAGTTATTTATTTGCGGTGAACATGAGCATGATATGAGGAAAATAAAAAAAAGGGGAAAAATTTATGAGTGATTTAGGGCTTACAAGTTGTTGTTACATCATGCATATTGAAAGTTTGTTTTATGATATTTGTTTTTTTATTAGTTCCACGGGAAAAAATAATTTGTGTGTCAATTCCAAGTTGAAGATTGGATTAGTTTTAAATGTATTTATTTGTGATAAGCATTTTTAAAAACATAAAAAAAACACTTTATGTCTAAGGGGGTTGTAATACATTATCTTGGAACATTAAGAAAGTAAGATCTTATAACCTACAACCTTAGTAATTTTGCTTTACAAAAAAACAACAGTTCGAGGTAGTATTTTTTTTTTGAACAAGATTGTAATCTAATTTTAGTATGAACAATGAAACCAATCATATTTTTCCAAGATGGGGAAAAACAGGGACTCCAACACAAAAAAAGTCAAGAAAACAGCCTTATTTTTCAGAAGTTTATAGTAAACATAGAAATGGGTAATGAGTTGAATTGAAAGATTATTACGAAATATTAACTTGTGGGGTCTGTATTCAATATAATTTTCTATATCCATGAATCGCACGAACAATCCTAAAAATAAAAAAATTGATAAAAAAAAGGTCAATCTACCTATTTCTTTAAAAAATGTATTTTATTTATAAATTTTTTTAAAATATTTATTTATGAAAGTTTTTAGCATTTAATAATCTACACCTAACAACAGAGTTCCAAAAAAGCATTCACACGTTTTCAAAATAATGATTTTTCAAAAAAACTGGATTTTTTAAAGATCTTTCTGAATTGAGCTTATACTAGAACTAGAATATGGCCACATGTTTTTTTTTTTTTAATTTTTTTAACAAATTTTTTCAAAACGGCGATTTCATGCAAAGAGATATACTATTTCACATCTCTTAGACATAGTTGTGTAAGTTTTTACAATATTCTTCATCGGATTATGCGTATCAACTACCAAAATTCTTTGAAAAACCGTCTCAGATATCGGTGGTTTCATGTAAAGAAGATCAGTTTTCATGAATGAAATTTTCAGGATAAAAAAGTGCAATTTGCTAAACAATCATTTAGATTTAATAATGACATTTGACATCTGGATTAAATTTTTCCAAAAATTTATATTTGAATTATTCCAATAATACTTGTATTCTACTGGAATGAATCCTAAATTTAAATTTATGAGTTTTCAAAGTATTGATCAATTTTTTTTTGAAAATAAAATGTAATACAACACAAATATGTGTGTTAAAAATCAATTCGATTCCTATCATTCTTACTTTAAAAGCTTGCACAAAATTTAAAAAAATATAGAAATGTATTCAGCAATTGATTCAATTCGCCTCTCAAAAATGTCATCCAAGGATTTAGAATTACATACTTAACTAATGGAGGCGTTATAACCTTGCACAATTTGGAAATTCAAAAATGAAATTTATTTTTTTAAATATTTTTTAATTGGGCTTAAGCTCAATATCCTAATAGCCCGTTTCACATCTGTGTCGAGATTTAGCTAATTCGAGTGAGTGAGATAAGCCACTATTCATTGAACATCGATTTATCTAGTAGTAGTGAGTTCGTTAGTTTTTTTGTTGCCTTTTAATAGTTTTCTCCAGCTCTTTGATGTCTTTTAATTGTTCGAACATAAATTTGTATTTCACTTAATATCTAAATCGCTTTTGTGAGTGAAATAAGATGAGTCGGTAGATAAGGTGAGTCATCTCACTTCGAAGCGAACATGTGATTCAATTTCTTCTTTTCACAGTTTTCTAAATGTTTAATAGCCTATTCACACCAAACTCAAAACATGGTTTTCAGCTAAAAGTTTTCGAAAACACGAAATGCGTTCACACTGCATATTACATGTTTTCGTCTGTCATTTCAATTTTTTGACAACACTACTGTCAAATTTTGTATTGAAATATTAAAAACTTATTTGTGTTCACATATTTGCAACAATAAATGAATGCTAAACAAATTAAACTAATTTATATACATGAAAAGAAAATTGAAGAAAACATGAATATTTTGTTAAACTTCTTTTTCTTATCTGAAAACTCTTACATGAGAATCAGAAGAAAGAAATTACTTACCACAAAAAGTTTATCAAAAAAACATATTAAAAACTCAAATAATTTGACAGTCAGCTGTTTTTAATTTCTTTTGAAAGCATTCCATCAATTTCTTTCTTGTCGATTTTTGGGTGCTGAACATTCCATAGGTGTGTTTGATTTAGTTCATCTATGAGTTTCCACACGTTTTCGACCGGTTTTATATAAAACATGTCGTTTATGAAAACCTGAAGCTACAAAAAATGTATGCGAAAACTTGTGTTTTCGATTAGGTTTTCATCGAAAACCGATGTTTTCACGAAAACCGTGTTTTCGGCTTGGTGTGAATACCGTATAATGATCAAAAATTTGCTTCATTAGTTTAAATCTATGTATCTACCAGAAAAAATTTATTGATACTTTCGTTTGCCTGCACTGCTCTTTGTTCACAACAAAAATAAACCTCTTTCAAGTAACTGCTTCGGAATATAAATTTGTTATTTCCTTCGTACTTCAAAACCATTTACAAACATATCATCTTCCCATTAAATAGCATTACAAAAAAAAAAAAATCGCATTGTCACCCTGTGCATCCTGTTCCCATTCATAGTATCCATTATCATTTATATCAAAATGACTTCTTTCATTTTGTTTTATTGCACTGCATTAAGGGAGGAGTGCGGACGTTTTCGTTTTGTTGGCAAGGTGGTTTTCTATGTGGAAAAAAAAAACAAAATAGAAATAGAAACTCCTAGATTTTGTTGCGTTTACTGAAAAAGTCTTTTCTCCATCAGCAAACGCACACGACCATATCAACTCCTCTTGAAAACGTACAAAAATTAATTGCAAAGAGTTGTCCTCTTTTTTTTTTTATTATTTTTTCTTCTTCTATTCGCTGTGGCTTCCGTTAGCAATTCAAAATAAATAATGATATCCCGTTTGAATGTTTTTATGCTCTTATTTTTTTTCGTTGTTGTTGTGTTAATTTTAAAAAACAATTATTTTTGTCGAAAACGCAATTTTCCTTAAATGGAAATAAATATTTTGAACAAACGTCTAAATGGGCTTTTAATATAATTATTTCGTAAAGTCGAGAATATATATTTTTATATAATGTACTCGTGAATGTAAGTTTTTTTATAAAACCGGAAACAGTTATAAATATGTCTTGAGATTGAGACAGAATTAGGACGACGTGCTATTTTGCTTTCTTTCTATTTTATATTTTTTTTTTTTCATATTAGTTGAGGATTTTCATTCCATCCATCACGAGCGCCATTATCATCTTCTTCTTTTTTTTTTTTATTCATTTTAATTTGCTGCGTGATTTTAATTGTCGACAAATGACATATTTTTGTAAAACCAAACTTATCAGTTGGTTTGGTTGAAGAAAATGTGGGTTAATTTTCAGATATTCCAGTTGTTTTTTGTTGTATTTTGCATAAAATTAATACTGCGGGTCTATGGGGCGTATGCTTACTCTAGCGTGACTACTTTTGTACATTTTGAAACTGTGTGCTTGTGCATAGTGTGCATTGGCGCCATCATTTGGATGGATGAACACGTAGATGTTGGTAAGTAAGTAGCAAGTCGGTATGTAGGTATAACTGTACAAAGTACAGTTGATACAGTTTTTTTTTGTATATAGTTAATCGGTTTTAAGCTTTTGTTTGTCGATGTGGTGGGTGTATTTTTCTTAGCGCAATTTAGACATTTAATTTTCATGAGGCTTAAGTAGTTTTCCGTGTGCAAGTATTTTCCCTTAAGGCAGCATACATCTTTTTTGAGGTTCTTTTTTTTTTTAAGTTGTACAAAGTTTTTGTAGTTGTTGCCTGTTTTCTTACAATATTTGGCGAAGGAATTTTTTTTTTGATTTGTGATTTGCATAAATTTTGTACAAGTCATTCAAGTTAATTTAAGGTTTGAGTTTTTTTTTGTTTTGGGGAAATATGCGCAGGGGCATGGTTGAAATATGAGTAGGTATACAACCAAATTAACGTTTTTTTTGTGTTTTATTCCTGTGGACAAACATGATTATTGCTTAATATTTTTACTTTGGTTCGATATTTTTTTTTGTAGGAAAAATTCTTTGAAAAGACATTTTAATGGCTAAAATAAAAATTGCGTGCATAGGGAAATATCGTGTTTTTAGAACACCTTTTTGCTGCCATGAAAGTCATCATCATTACCATAAAAATATGTAATGTATGTACAGATATATTTTACTATAAGAAATAATAATAATAAGAATCAGTTTTTTTTTCGGGGGCTTAGAGTAAGGTGGCGAGTAAAAATTTGTAATTCATCACAAAAGAATAATCGATAATGGTTTTGTACATAGTTTTTGTTAGTCTTATACTCTCACAAAAATCAATACGTTTACGTATTTAATTCTGATACTTCCTTAAATATTCGAGTTCCCTAATGTGTTACTAATCCCACAATTAAGTGCTCACATTAATCGGTTAAATGTCGTGGAGACATTTGAATTTTCTACAATATTTTTATATTTTTCGTTTTCTGGCATTCTGCAGGTTCGACTGCTTTTACCAGCGATATAATTCCTTCTGTTGGTATTATAAGTGATTTTCGGGGTTTTGATTTTCTGTAGACAAGACCAAGTAGGCAAATGACATTTTTCATATTTCTATTAAACTATGAACTTATTTTTTTTTTGTAAAAAATTCTCTTTCGTAATAAATGGATTGTCACAAATGCTTATGTGCATGCATTTTCATGCCGTATTATTAACATTTCGCCCAGAAAAACAGCTCAGTGGTCTTAGAGCTTAATAATTCAACTCTATGTTTTGTACAAATTTTTCCAAAAAAGCTGCATACACTTTTTTACCACTTGTTTTTTTTTACAACCCACTCGAAAGCTTTTTTTCATACATGCTTATATTGGAGTTCCCCAAAGATTAATTTTTGGACCATTACTTTTCTTCTCCATACATATTAGCTAGGTAATCAATGTTGATGTGCAAATTTTTTAGTTGATTTAAATTGATGCATGACGGAAAAAAGCTTTAAGCATTTTCTCGAAAAAAAATTATAAAAATACTCAATGATAGGATAGCCAAGTTAAGTGTAAAAAACACCTACAATTTAACAAACTTCCACCCAAAATTTGCGGAAATCTTTAATTTCTTTTTACAAGGATGCTTTGTTTGTTTCCTTGAGGTAATCAAATGCGCTTTTCCAAATTGAACCATCTGGTGGCAAATAGGTGAACTACACATTAGTAATCGAGGAAAAAGAATATTTTAACATTAAATATTTATATTTTCAAAAAAAATGTATCACATTTTAAGATAACAATTTGTCAAATCTATGGACGAAATCATGTTTGTCAGTAAAAGTATTGGGAAGTTCGTATTATAAAAAGAACTCTTTAAAAATGTGAAATTTTATCAGCCTTTATCATTTTATCAGACTTGATTTTTCAGAAAATTTATATATAAACTTAAACATCCACTAAAACGTTTTGCCATAATATTGATTAGATAAATAAAATATATGTTAAAAGAATTGCAATTCCTGATCAGTTTTGCGAAATTTCATAATGTCATAGACAATATTAAACAAAAATAAACACAAAATAAAAGCTAAAATGTCATTACATATTTCATAAACAATTACTTTTATCTAATTATTACAATTATAATCCAATATTTGTTGCATGGAATTTGGGTGCATCCCTCTCAACGAGAGAATCTATAAACTTTCTACAATTAATTATTATTGTTCAAAACCTATAAAAATCTTTCAATTTAATGCAATTTCTCTAACAGGTTTGCATTTTAATTGAAAATAATGAAATTTTAAAAATTAATCTAAATAATCCAAATTCTAATTCTATTTATCAAAATAAAACTACTATTAATTAGTTTATTTAGCATTCCACAATAATTACCCCTTGTTAACATTAAAATAAAATAACACACCTATATTTATCATCCCACCTAACTATCGGTAATATTTTAAAATCCAAACACTTTTGTATACATATCATTATTGCATTTAAATTGAACAGAAATCTAATTTTATGTAAACTTTCAACAAAAAAAAAATGTATTGAAACAGAGAGATAGTAAATTTGCATTCTCATTGCAAAATATATATAATTCCTAAATTGAAATCTAACAAAACAAACAAAATTCATGATAATTTGATATTATTTGCCTCAGTGAGTAGATGGAAAGAGGAAGAGTGGAGTGAGTATGAGAAGAGATGAAAAAGCTAGAATTCGTTTAATTTTTGTATTCTCTCACACATTTTTTTTTGGCGTTTTATTTGTATTTCATAATTTAGACTGATAAAATTCATCCGCCTTGTATAATAATGGAAAATTCGAGAAACAAAAAATGAAATTTGATTAAAATTAAATTTGAAATAAATTGTAACATGAAGTTTATTACATTTTTTTTTGTTTTTATTTCCTTAGAAGTGTCCTTAGAAAAGACCTGAAGTCTAGAAATTAATAAAGCGCCCTACAGCAAATCATCCCTCCCTAACAACAATGACGATCAGTATATAGTCCTTCTTTACTTGTTCATTCAAGCTTGGAAATTGTATCATTTTCCCTAGAGAATCTAAGTGGATTATGATGACCTAGCAAGGATATTATATATACTTTTTTTTTTGTGAACTCATCATACTTATTTAACTTTGAAGAGTACCTACAGCCTAAAGATAGATATATACATACATATGTACTCACTCAAAGGCGAATGAAGAACCAATCAAATTCAATGAAATCATCGTCAATGTCATTTTTTGCAATTAATTTACTGCAAAACATCAAAAATCAAATTGGGTGAGAAGAAAAGAAGAGCGGTAGGTAGTAAGAGATGGGTGAAAATGGGGAGGGGACGGTATTTGAGGAGTCAATTTTTTTTTTAAAACATAAACAAAATAAAAAATAAATCACTCAGTAATTTTGTTAACTAACATTTTATGCAGACAAAAAAGAACGTTGACGTAATTTTACCAAAAATAGATACTCTGAGACCATCTGAGGAGGTATCTGCTAAAATGAGTGGGAGGGAGAACATATATAGCGGCAATGCGACCACATAAAAAGCAAATTATTCAGCAAAAAAAAAAAGTGGCAGTAGCAATGGTTTTTTTTTCAATTCGATTTTTTTAGGTTTGTAGGTATTTCTTTTTTTGCTGCCATCTTTTGAGATACAAATATTCAATGCACAAGAAGTAAGACAGGAGGTTGAACGGTAAAGAGACGATGAAGTTTTCAAGTTTTCAGAATAATGTAGGCAAACACTAAACACAGAGAGCGAGAGCAAAAAAAAAAAAAACAATTTATGTACTTTACTATACTTGGTGCAGATTTTGCTCTCTACATGTCTCTCATTATCGTTGATTTGTCGTCTTCGATTTGTTATGTGTGGTTGCCACTTAACTTAGTTGATTTTTTTTGCTTTGAAATTTTGATTTTTTTTTTTGGTCAGACAAATTACTTATAATGTGATGCATGTAGGTTTTTGAAAATCAACGATAGCGAAAAACTAACTCTGTAGTCTTTTTTGTATGAATTTGCTTTTTATTAGTTATTTGTACAAATGGCGCCCAACGTGGGGACTTACATTCTTTTTCCAGCGATACAGTCATAAAATGGTGTATATATGTTGCATTCTGGAATCGTTTGCAACCTATTTAGATATTGTGCAAAAGGTATGTCTTTCAAGTGGTTTGTTCATTGTCATTCATTTTGTATAAGGATTGGCACCGCTACACATTTCAACCCAAAGCCGATAATGTGGACATTGGCCTTTATCTTTTAAATAAGTTTATACAATTATGTTAATGTTTTTTTTTTTATGATTTTTGTTTTAATATATTGCACAGTAATAAAATGTAAAGAAAAATTTCATAAGCTTAATCCAAATATTTAAGAATCGGGCCTTAAAAAAAATTAAAAAAAAAATGTTCAGCGTTTACAAAAAAAAATTGTGTATTTCCGTCGAATTTGAGTATTTATAGGGTTATTAATAATTTATGAAAAAAAAATCATCATACATTTTAGAAACTAAGAATTGAAAAAAATTATAAAAATATTTCTAATCAAAAAAAATTATAAAATGTACATACATACATATGTACTTAACATAATTTACTACGGTTGACAAAAAGGTTTTCATAACAAAAGTCGGGTTTACTTCTATCCTACTTTTGAGGTTATATAGAAATCCTCGGTAGTAGTTAAAACAATTTAATAATTTCTAATAGAACTAATATTTTTCATATTTCTTTCTTTCTACTTACGGTGTTGAAAATTAGAGGTTTTTGGCATTTTTTTATTATTAAATTTTAATTTAAGTGAATCAGAACCGTAACAAATTTAAACATTCTTTTTAAAACTCAATAGATTAAATTCTTGTTTTTTTTTTTAATTTTAAAATTCAAATTTGATTTTACAACAATTTATGCTTCCTTACTAATTTCTTTTAAGGCAATTTTTGTTTAAAACAATCAACAAACATATGTAATACATAATTACATTCCTAATAAATTGAGTGCTAGTTATTGGGACGACTTTTTTTTCCAATTTTAAAAAAATAAATAGTTTTTTCTCAAATTTTCTTTTATTTATTTATTTAATTTATTAAAATCAACCCGCAATGCGATCTTTTCGTAAAAGCTCCCTTGAGTTTTCTAATATATATATCATATAACTCGGTTGCAATTTTTTGTTTTGCTAATTTTGATAAAGCTGACTTCGTTTTTTTATTTCGCCGCAATGTATTAATTTGTTCAATATTATTTCGATTTCTATTGTTTTGCATCTTATTTCAAAACCATTATGCACAATGCTTAAATTACTATACTAGAAATTGCGAAATAGTAAACGGCTAAGAAAATCCGCCAAACAAAATTTGTTTTTTACATTATTAGGTACGTATATAAAAGATTTACTTTTTCTTTATTTTATTTTGTAATTTACAAAATGGAGTAGGATACACCGAACAAAAAAAAAATATAAAAAACAGTGAGATTCGAATATTGAGCTATTTTACTATGAATTTTTTTAAGCAACAAACCTAATACTTTTTCCAAATATTTCTATGGAAAAATCGAATTGATTTAATGAAGACAAACTTATTGAAATTTAAAGAGTTGTTCGAATTATTTTAAGAAGAATACTATTTAAGATATATATACATCAACCACAAGAAAAATGAATTGTTTTAAAAACTTTACAAAGAACAGACAGACAAATTTTTGTTCTATTTTATTTATTTTAATTTTATTTAGTTCTTTTTTGGACTTAAATTTGTTAGTTTTGGGAAGTTAGCGAACAAAGATGCCTTCGGAATTTTAAATCTGTAGTTTTGGGAAATTTTCAGTACAGGGAAATTAAACTGCAATGTGGCAACCATATTTCATACTCGTAGACATCGTCATCTTTTGTGATCTTTTCTATACGAGAGGTGCCGGATCCCTCGAGTGTACTGCTGCTGGCTGCTTCTTAAATTAATTGAATGTATCTTACAAGTTTTTTTTATATACCTACATAGTACATACGTAAGTACATATAGAGTACCTATAAGTATCTTAAAAAAAAGCTAAAGCGAGATGGTGTATCTATCAATATAAAATGTATGTGAATATATGAGTACTTACATTTTTTTAATTTAAGACCAGTAGATAAGCAGGCCACCATACAGTTTTCTGTTGTAGACGACATACATACGGATTTTCGAGACTATCTTGTTTGAAAGTTTATTTTATTTAGATATATTTTTTTTTTTGGAAATCCAACTTCAGTTAGTTTTTTTTTGTATTTTCTTTTATCTTTTATCTGTCGGCGGATAAAAGTTAGGGAGTTTCCCTCTCTTTATATATGTATGTATATGTTTGGCACTTGATTTTTGACTATATGTGAATTTTGTATGAAGAGACGGATAAACGGATATACGATGAAGAGACAACCTTTTTTTGATGGCTAGACTTAAATACACTGTGATGATTGTGTTTTAGGTTGTAGAACTGTATCATAGATACAAGGGGGTGGTTGATGGCGATATAGGTCTTATCTTTTTTTTTGTGAGATTTAATTTTTTTTCTCCTTGTTTTGTTGTTTATTTTCAAAATTGTTCAACACAAAAAAAAATTGTTATCTATGTTTTTTTTAAAAGATTGTTGCTGTGTGTCCTTATAACTTTTTGACAAAGAATTTCAACTTTTAAGATGCTTTTTATTTGCATTTTTGAACTTTGAACACTTTTCTTTATTTCACCTTTTGAGCTCTAAGTGAATTTAATTATGATTGTTTTTTATTTTTAACTGCGCAATTTAAAAAAAAGATTTACTTGGTCACTACGTCATTATTCAATTTTTTTGCTTGCTGTTCACACTTTAATGCTAAAATTAGAATTCAAAAGCCATTATTTCACTGCTTTCAAACAAAAAAAGGCTATGTGTTAACTTTAAATCTGTAGAAGTCATGGTGCAAAGTTCGCGACGAGAATAAATTCGTATCTGTTTCCCCCGATAAAGTGTCATAGATACGTGTTCACAATAGTATTTATTTTTTTTTAGCTGATATCTGCATATGATTAATTATTGTTAACACAAATTGTGACATTAAGTGAACAAGCTTCACAAATATGTCTCTCATTTTCTCAACCAAAAAATAACAAAAAAAAAAAGATCCTTAAAAAAGGACGTAGAACTTTGACGACGTCAGGAAAGCGCCACCAATTAATAAGACTCAAACATACAGCAAACAAAAAAAAAATAAAATAAACCACACACTTTATTGACTCTGTCACATACCGGATGGAGTATGGTTTGGAATATAAAGTCTTTGGCTCCAGATAGATTCCATACGACTAAATGTTAGTTGGCAATGCTACCTTTTACCGCTGCCAGCAGCAGCCGAAGCACGAATACTCGTATCAGAAAGCTTTCTCCATTTGACATTTTTTTTGTTTCTTACTGCTGCTGGTTTATTGTTGTTGTTTGATGAAAAAATTAAAGCTCTAGCTGATGATGGCGAGAACACTCGTTCCACTCCACTTTCCGGCTATTGAACGAAGGTCGGTGTACGCAACTAAGCAACCGAATGACACCGAGACCGACAACACTGATTAGATTTTTAAGTAAAAGATACTTTTTTTTTGTAGATAGATAGATAGGTAGATAGATACTGTAAAGCGCGAAGTAGGAACTATCCTCCCGTGGTCGTTGTCGGTTGGAGAATGAGCCTCACTTTGTGGCATGAAGTCCAAGCAGGCTTTTTTTGAATGATGATGATTATGAGAGAACGAGAGAGAGCGAGAGAGTGAGTGAGAGAATCCGAGAGAGAGAGAGAGCATATGAAGCTTTGTATCTATATGCCCCTGCCCCATCATCATCATCATCGCCCGTAGACTGTGGGAACCGTTTATAACTCTGATAGCGTTTTTTTTTGTTTTTGGTAACTTGAGTTTCCAGTTTTGAGAATATATTTCAAGACCATGACCGTTCTGTGCGAAAGTTCCGTTTCAACTGAAATACTTGAATTCCATCCAACTAGGACTTACTCAACTCGAACTGTGATGTTACGATGATAGTGCGATGGACAGTGTGTATGTGGATGAACTCCAGTTCTATCCAGATAGGGAATACCATCATCATCATCATCACAATCATGGAATTCCATTGGAGTTTAACGTCGATTCACACAGATACTCAGATGGGCAGACTTTGGAAGCTTTGCTTGGTTTTGTCAGTGTTGGTATGTGTGGAGTCGTCGGCCGGCGCACGTGAACCATGGAAGAACACCGACAACAACGACGACGACGAGCGACAACAACGTCGAGCATAGAGATATAAAAATTTATATGGAAGCAATACAGCGAGAGAAAGAAGAAAGTCCGTTGGTTGCTGGTATGCTGCTACTATTTCTGCCTGTTTTTAAATATAACTGTGCTCAATGCACCGTTGTACACGCGCGCAAGCTTGCTTCATTTGTTTTCTGTTATGCGCCCCATTCGGGATGAGCTTTGCTTGATTGCATGCATAATAGCACAGCACAGAGAACTTTAGATACAAAAAAAAACCTACGAGATACAAATATAAAAATGGGATTTTGAAGGAACATACAAAAAACAGTCCACTTTTTTTGCAAACAGCGAGAGGGGAAAATATATCAGTTATTTTTTTTTTAATTTTATTTTTATTTTTTTTTCTTAAATTTAAGAAGACTTGTGCGGGAAAAAGAGATTCCCTTCAAGAGAGAGGACATACAATTTTTTTTTAATCTTACAACAACAAATATATCATTGTAAATGTTTGGGAATGTTTAAGAGCCCATTACTAAGACTGACTGACTGTGTGAGCTGGTGCTTCTTTTCATAGTTAAGCTATATGTATGTACTCTATAGCTATAGACACTATGACTCTCTGGGCAAAAGTAAAAAAAAAATCGGTGAAATGTTGGAAAACGGATGATATGCTGGCTGAAGAACGTTGAAGTGTAGTAGGAAGCCCCAAGAGGAGAGATGACAGTAACTCTTCAAATAATAGACGTGTGATTGAAGTTGATGTGGCATGGTTGGTGCTTGATGAATTTTTGTCAATGAAGTTTTTTTTTGTGATTTGGATTTGTTTTTTTTTTTTCATTTATTTTCTTCTTGGGTGAGGTTAGGGATTTATGTTGGTTGGTATATCCTATTCCATTTTTATAAGGGATATTGTAAGGGCGGAAAAGATTAGTTTTTAGGTGGTTGTAATATGGGATAAGTGGTAATTGTTAGCTTTATGGATGTATTTAATAGAAACATAAGTGGCTACTGTAGTTAGTTGATGCTTTAAAGGAATTTGAATGGAATTTTTATTCAGGCAAGTAGGAAGTTGTAAAGTATTTAAATTATTAATACTATACTCTGCCATCTTCGGCAATCAACAAATGTCTTTAAGATAAAAAGAACGCTCTTCATGACAGTTGTTCATCCAACGCAACATAAACAATGAAAAATACGTATCACAATAGACTGAAGTCCAATGAAATGAAGGTGCTTCACATGACAGCAGGAGTGACAAAAGGGTGTACGAATAAGAAGCAAGCGAATCCTAGGAAGCGCCTTCACGTTAAAAATACAATTCGAAAAAATACATAATGAACAATTATACTAGCACTGCCATGTATAATGAAAATTCCTTGGGAACAAACTTCAAAAATCAATAGCATACGACGTTCCAAAAGTATCGCGGGAGCAATCCAGGTACAAAAACAAATGCATTAAATAAATGCAATGACGCACTGTGTCTTAGTTCTAACTGCAACAAGACGATTTAAAAATTGGGAATAATTCGAAGCCTTATATTGCAGCTGGTTGAGTACAAAATCACGTGAACTACCTTTGAAACTACTTATAAAACTAATTTGCTTCCGCCAACCTTAAAAAACAACAAAACACGTTTTTTTAATTTTTTAATCTTTTTTGTCCATAAGACCAAACATTTTATAAAAAAATTGTTGCACCTTCTATTCCATATCTAGGGTTAAATTTACTGTTACAAAATACAAATCAGTATACATTATATCTTTTTGATACCAACCCAGTTCAGTTCTCAGTTCAGTTAGTTGGTATTGACAAATTGGAGCTTGTTAGCATATTAGCTTCTTGGTGCCAAGTACAAATCCTGCTTACAAAAAACCTATAAAAAATTTCAACATTTTTTCTTGCGCAAGCTAAAATGAAAAAGTAGCTCCCTTGAAAACTATTTAGGAAAGCCTGAAGTCCCGTGTTTGTCTTCTACTTTTTGCACTCGAAAATATTCTTTTTTTAAATGTATCTAAAAACGCGTTGTTCATTTTCTTAGCTTGAAAGCAAGCGGCTTTTTCATTTACGGCTCAATAACATATCTTTCAATCTCTTTTACAATCTAGAATATTGTAGAAATTTTTTTTTTGTTGAAAAACATTTCTTTTCCGAGAGGTCAGCAGAAATATCACAGATTAATTTGATTTCAAAAGATCAGAATTTCTTGCCCATATCTTCCTCTTATCAAACATTCTCGATCCTTATTAATCGATGCTTTTTGTTTAAGAACCGAAATTTTTTTTTGGTGTAAGGAGGTCATGGCTTTTCCGTAATCAGGATTCGAACCGAGAATAGGCGGCATACCGAGCCAGCGAACTACTCACTCCGCTACGCAAGCATGATGAATTTTAACATTTAAAAATTATTCAGAATTATAGCACAATGGATATATTATCATAACAAGTTATCTTCAAATTAAATTCGGGTTTTTAAAAAAAAAATTACTTTCTTAATCAAGTCTTGCAATCAATTGTCAAAATTATTAAAAGAAAATGTAAATAAAAGATAATAATTTTTTCAATGAATCGTTTAAAATAGTAAATTTTTCAAAAGAACACCAGGGAGAAACATTTGAATGGACAATTATTCATAATCAATGTTTAAAGACCAATTTTTTTAAATAATTATTAAACCAAACAGCTTAAAAAAAAATCAAAAATACACTTTCCCGCATTATCTCCGGCAACTACGGCAGTTTCATTTATTATATTACATTCAAAGCCATAAACAAAAACAAAAATCCAAAATCACAGCTAAGAGATATCATTTACTTTTATCCTGATGCAGTTACTCATCTATCTTTGGAGAAGAACCAAACCAACACAAACCGAAAAACCACATAAATAATATCAAATTGTAACACACTAAAACATCCAAAGAAAACGAGAGATCCTCTATTCGCCTAGACAAAGATACATTTTGGATTTCACCTATCTCCCCATCCCCTTAACTATGGAACAAAAAAAAAAATATTACAAAAACAACAAAATACCAAAGCACACATCACATCGTAGTAAAGTGCTTTTGTATTTGGCATGCAGCAGCAGCAAAAGCAGCAGCAGAATAGTAGCATTTATTGCTTTTACCCCGTATTTTGTTTTTGTTGTTGTTCGTGTATCTTCCTTCTCTCTAACCTGAAGTCGAGTCGTCGTCGTCGTCATCGTCCTTCACCAATGCACCACCAACAACAACAAAAGCAGCAGCAGCAGCATACAAAAAACAACAGAAGGGGGATGCAAGTACTGCGCTTTTATGCGTGACCCCAGCGCACTACATCGACTAGCGGGAACAATAGGCAGCACGGAAAGCTTCAATTTAGCCGGTCTTTCGAACAACACTTCACGTTGCTTCTACTGGTTCTTTCTTCTATATCCCCAGAAAACATTGGCTCCCAATCTTCCACAATATACAAAACAAAACAAAAGCAGGAACAACATAATACGACTATGAGGGGCGAAGCAGCGAACGAGAGAGTGAGAACGAGAAAGAGAAAAACGATATAAAAGGACGGAAAAGCTCTTTAAGCATAATTTTTGTGCATAAAAATATCCAGGGGGGAGATGAAGAGGAGCCCAGAATCCCCCCTTTGCAGCCTGCATACCTAGGAGTGCGCGCGTTTTTCGTCACTTTGTGCCTCGCGTTGCCTTGCCCAAGTCTTGTTGTTGGCAACATCAACGTTTTCGGTTGACAGCAGCTTTTTTTGGTGCTGCCAACAACCGATGCCGCTGCTGCTGCCGATGCAAACGAGCCGGAGAGCAGAAAACTACTTTGCGGATGGGTTCTGATGGCCTGGCCAGGGAGGCATGTCCATCTCCCAGTTTGGCTTTTCATCTTTTATCAGGATTATTAAAATTTTTTTCCAACCCCTATTTTGCTGCGGGTTTTTTTGTTTTTATGTGGCGCTACTTTTCTTTGTGTTTGCGGTGCAAAAAAAAATCAGGGGGTAAGGAAATGAGGATGGAGGGGGTTTTAAAAGTACAAGACCATGCTGCGGAAAACGTTTTTCCGAATGTGGTAGGTTCATTATAGGTATGCAAAGGGTTGGCCACTAAAGCGCGCGAACGAAGGGTGGCTAAGATTGAGGGTACTTACACCCCTCCTCCCCCATGTGGCATGAACAGCATCAGGAGTAGCAATGAGTAGGCAAAAGCTTTTGTTAGTTTTAAGAAAATATTTAATTAGCGAAGATTCTATTTGGAAAGTGGGGTGTGCTGGAGGTGGAGGCTATATTGCTGCTTCTGAAACTTCGGGGCTAGGAAGTTGTCATTGGTACTCCAGATAAATTGATGAGCGCATTGGATTTTGCGAAAGAATCTCGTTTCTTTTTTTTTTCGTTTTGTGTTTCGTTTCTGTGTCTTTGCTTTGGGAGGACTTTTGGTGGTTTTGCTCTTAGTGATTCCTTAAGTTGCTAATTGGTCGTGGCGTGGCATAGCGCGGCAATTGCGGAAATTCATGGCAACCGCACTCTGGAAAACAATAGGGACGATGATGACGGTGGAAATGGGAATGGTGACGACGACAACGATGAACAGCATCAGCTACAGAAGTGAATGAAGAACGGAAGGCGAAAAGTTTCTTCTTCTCCTGAGGTGGATTGGTTGGTGGGATTAAATTATCACTGCAAGGATAAAATGCCATCGTTTAGCAATTGAAAAAAAGAAGGATATACTCCCATTCCATCACACTTATGATGGTGTATCTTTAGATATTTAAGACACGTTCACGGTCTGCAAAAATAAATATTCGTTTCGTCTTAACAAAAAAAAAAGTTTCAAACCACAACCATAGGATATAGCGATGGGGTCCTGTATTACGGTTGTTTTTCTTTGGTTTCGTCTTTTTTTTTTTTTGTTGATTTTTGGACAAAATTTTTTTATTTCATTTTGGAAAACATACATAAAGGAGGAGTGAAGGCATTTTAAATTTGATGTTCCTCAGTGTATCGCTTGTTTTTTTTTTCTATTTCCATTTTTTTTTCATGGAACGTCTATTCTTCCATTAAAAAAAAGTCTTGAAATGGTCCTTCTTCTCACATCACGCTATTGTGTGCGCGCTATATTTTTGGTTGTTGGACACATTTGAGACTTTATGGACATAAGAGTACGTGTTTATTATACTGAGGTGGATTGTGGCACTTTGTGAAAAGTGAAGAAGAATGTTTGTTCAATTTTGAAACGAAAGAATGGAAAGACTACGGGAATGTATGGAGTTTGTTTTTGTTGCATTTTTATATTCTCTTCACTAAATAGCAATCCTGTCTGTCTATTTATTAGTGCAATTTATTCACAAGAGATTTTTGGTCAACTCCCAGATCTTCTTGACTATCCTTAGGGATGACAATTAGAAAACGGTCATTGTTAAACTTTTGAGAGTTAAGAGTAAGTTTTCTTACAAAGGGAATTGTTTTGAACAGTTGATATGTTTGTGCTTTGAATGAAAATTGGTAGGACGGTATAAGTGATGTGGTATTTGGTGGGTTGTAAAGAGAAATTGTATAAGTGTTTAAGAGTGAATATTGTTGGTGATTTGTGTTATAGTTAGGTCATATTTCGTTTTATTTTTCCACAGCACATTTATTTAAATTTATTGAATTCAAAAACCGTTTGTTCTTTTTAAATAGAAATTAGGTTCTTATTTTAAAATTAGTTTGTGGTAAAAAAAATACAAAAGTTCTATTACCTTCTATCTTCCACTTACAAAGGTAGGTATTTTATTCCCAGAGAGTTTCTTTTATTTTCTAAAATTGAAGGTGTGAACCCACTGTGGCTTGCAGGCTCAAATTTGGTCAGTCATAATGGAATATTAAATTTCGATTTCAAGAAATTTCGAGACAAACTGCGACCACAATTAACACTCCCAGTTGTTCAGGATCTGGAAAATTCTTTGGAAAATTTTATTGACAACAGGTCCAAATATCGAATTAAAAGCTTACCAAAATTAGACTAGGATTGAGAGTACTTACTTATTTATTTAGGACTTCGGACCTATTGAGTTAGTTTACCCCTATACGGCATAGAGCCTTCACTAATTCTACGCGCCATCGTGAACGGTTCTTACTGAAGTACATATATCAGTTCTCTTCAACTTGTTTCAATCATGCTGATTCCTCTTCGACCGCTTTTCGTCAAGTGTTTATAGGTCGGTCCGCTCTTTTGCCTGCCTGCGTGAAAGGATTACATTTACAATGTATCGGTTGAAATCCAACCGTAACCTATTTGAAGCATTTACTATCATTTACGTCTTCGTATTAAAGATCCAATGGGTTCCTGACTTGTTTTCGCATTAAGTTGCATAGTTTAGATCCGTTTGGCCAGAAAATCCTCAAAATGTGGCGCAGACATCTATGTACATATGTACATACTTACGAGGAGCGGAACAGCCGTAGCTTCCAGAAAAGTTTCTTCATATTTTGGACCACTCAGCCTTTCTTTACCAATGTGGCTGTTTATATCTATGTATTTTGGTTCCGTCGTCAGTAGAGACAATACTTCCAAGATATTAATAATTTTCTACCATATCTACTAGTCGTCCAGAAGCATCAACTTGAACATATGAGAATGAGGAAGTTCAGAGTCGAATCGGGTTTGTTTTTTCGTATTGATATTTAAAGCAACGATTTCATCTGCCCTCTGCATCCTTGTTGTCATTTAATGAGATCCAGGATACTAGAAAAAGTAATCATACATCGTCCACGTAGTCGATGTGTTTGCACTGGATTCCCTCATTTGCTTTAGGCAAAGCTGAAGCTGCACAGAGTACAGCACAAAGAATATTGGTGACAGTATAGAGCCCTACCTCACCCTAATTTGGATTTAAAATTCCTCTGTCCTATGCAGAACGTGACAGTTGGATGGATCATTTATGTAGCCTTAGTTACAGCAACCAATTTAGCTAAGATGGGCTCTTCTTCAAAGAAAGCCATATTGTGACGGTTGAATGTTCTTTCGAAGTCGATGATCAGGAGGTAAATTGTTCGATGATGATCTACAAGGTGCTAACAATATGATCCAGTGCAAAATCCTGCCAGCTCGGTTTGTCTTCGAGGTGTTCTTTTGTTCTGGTTAATAACTTGGCCACTGCAGTTAGCACGAAAATTTGCTTCTTAATTTTCGCACTGCGTTCACTCTTCAGGGTTTCTCTCTGTTTCTCAAGTTCTTTCTATGAGTGCGGGTGCAGTGTTCTTGGCGCTGCTCGTAAGATCTCTGCAGAAATGCAGTGGGTATTAGGGAAATTCTTACTTCGCCGGTCATTAGGCGTTGGGTTCACCTCACCTTCATGCGGGATCTAGACTCTAGCTCGTTTCTCCTTTCTGCTATCTGCTAAGGAAGCTGTGGTGCGAGCTTTGAGGTATTTCATTTGTTCGGTGTCTATCCGGAAAGCCAAGCACTATTAGCTTGCTTCCGACTAAACGCCTATACTTTCAGCACAGGATACTATACTGAATAAAAATAATTTTTTTTTACAATTATTGATTTTTTGTGTTTTTGTTTCACTGAGTTTTTGTTAACAATTGGGTTTTTAAACTTCCTGCTTTCTTTAAATTACACTTAATTGTTATTGAAGATTTTAAAATTTATAGAATTTCGGCAAGTCATTTTCAGTGCCTTCATCTTAATTGTGAAATCCGTTAATTTTCTTTAAGGTATGTTTTTTTTTCTACATAAAATTACCACATTTGCCTTAAATTGAATAACTTTGAATTTTGAGCAATCTCGGCTGAAATAGCCAGCTTTTGTGTAAAAGAGAGCATTAAAGTCAGGGGCGGTTAATAAATCTAATTGTTGACAAATTTATTTATATTTAAAGTGGATTTGAGTTTTTATTATTTCGAATGCCTCATTTGTTTTTCCCAAACGCCATTTAACATGAATCTAACTTTAAAGACCAGCTGAATAATATTACTAACTGATAAGACTTTAAAATCCCCACCATCGTGACTCTACGTTAAACTATACGTCTGCTGTCAAAATTTAGCCTAATCAAAAGCAATTGAAATTATTATTTTCCATACTTAATAATAACAGAGTTTCTCTCTCATTAAAGAATCCAATATTCTAGAATTCTAATCTAATCTAATTTAACAGAGAGACACAATATTATTTTGGGAGAGGACTACTGCTGTGTTTGCATAGTTAAATCCACTTGGGACAAACCTCAGTTCTATATACGTTTACGTTCGATTAGCGATAAAACGATTTTGTTGCCTTAAAACGCATCAAATGCCCGGAAGGACATCTCGGCTAATTTTAAGCGAACAACGAACAAACCCCGAAAATCCCCCCCAATTAGGTCAACATAAAACTCCATCAATTTCATATGTGTTTCCAATATATTCTAGTCGAGGATATATGTATATACCCAAACGACGATAAATGGCTATATAATACATAACCATATATGTACCTACCTTCATGATGATGCTTAAACAAACGAAGTCCCGTAACGAACTTAGTGCCGCAAAATATATGAAAATTTAAAATTTCATCTCTCACCGGTTGTTTGGACAATCTGAGTCTGTATGCCCGGGGAAGAGAAATTTTTGGGGCCGAGGTCGAAAGTTTCACGTGTGAAGTGAACCTACAAAACGCCCATGGAATATGGAGTACGGAACCATCGAGTTCCCATAATTTTCTAACCCTGTGTTTTAAATGAAGGTATAGGGGAAAGACGGGATCAGATGAGATGAGACGAGACGAGCAGACGACACTGCTGCTCTAAAATTAAACAATTTTCTAATTTGCACCCAACTAACGGCTTAACAAGTCCCATTGGTGATTCCGCCAATAGGATGGCGACGGTGATGCACAGTGAATGAGCGGAGTTTGAGTTTTCGCCGCAAGTGTGAATATAGTGAATATATGAGTAAACGTGGCAGCGGCCATTGATGCCGTGCTGAGCGGAGCGCAGCGTTCTGCTGCTTCAAAGCCACTGAGCTCATTTAATGAAATTGGCAGCTAGGTAATCCCAGTTTAACATATAAACGAGAGTTAGAAGGGACAGGGAACGGAGACAGTTGTATGTGCCAGGACCAGGACGAATATACAGATCAATTTTATCTGCTGTTTGGCGGTCAGGGAATCTAATTTTCAGTGGCTTTTTTTCCATGTAGGTATTTTTCGAGTGTATCTATTTTTTTAAGGGATGTTAGATACGTATTTTTTTTTACCTCGCTACGTTTATTGGGTAGCGCATTTCTAAAAACCAAATCGACATGAGGCAGAAATTTGCCACAAAATGAAAGCGTTTCTATAGTCTCTAATGAGGTTTTTTGGAAATCAAATTTGTTTAGTTTTTGGCTTTTATTTTATATTTTGTGTTTTTTTTTTTTATTCACCACTCTATATAGTGGCTGTGGTGTTTAACAGAAAGCTAACTAATTTCAGATTTTATCTAAACATGTTTTACATGATGTGTATGTGTATTATTTAATGGGGTTTGGTGTTGTGGAATTTTTCCCAACGCAGCTGCTTTTGGTCGTTTTTATTTTTGTATTATTTTCAAATTTGCAATTGAAATGCAAGTATGGTGAAGAGAAAAATTTGGTTTAGGTTTTTGTTTGCTTTATAATTTTATTTTTTTTTAATAAAATCAAATTTACGCACTGATGGAAAATTGCTGTTTAAATAATGATTCAATTTTATGTTTTAGGGAGACGGGGACATTTTTTGAATATCTATTTAAATTATTGTAAATTATACAATTATACATAATTTGCAATAAGTAGGCACATATTAAAAAAAAAAATTAAACTGAATGATTTATGGTGTTAACATAAATGAAATTACAATATCGTTTAAGTGGCAGTAATCTGGTTTAAATTGTACTGGCGCAAACCTTAAGTTTTAAGTTTGATGAAAAATTAAATAAAATAAAGTATACTAAGATTTTTTAGTATTGAATTTACAATCTGTTCACATTTTACTACTAGGTTTAAAGCTAAACTCGCCAGAGACCTATTTTATATACCTACATACTTAGTATCATAATTACTAAAATGTCAATTTGACGTCTATAAATGTCAAAAAAAAGACACGCTCGTTAAAAGCAATCTCTGATTTAGGCGTGTTTGAGTGAGTTTTGTCAAGAAAATTTTGCTATAATGATAAAAAAGCATTAAGAGTTAGCAAATTGATAAGTATGTAAATAGTAAATGATACTCGCAGCCAAAGATTGATAAGCTTAGTTAAACTTTTGCGTAATTGTGTTTACAAATAAAGGAAGAAAATAATTGCAATGCTAATCAGGCTTTCATAGAGAACTATAAGTACAGTTGTCAAAAGACAACTGCAAAATAATGTATCAAATGATATATCAGCTTTCATAAGAAAAGCTGAAAACCTTACATATACAATAAAACCTCTTTAATTACCAACAATTGAGTAGATTTTCCCGGTTAGTTGGCAATGAAAAAATTTAGTGTATTCTAGGTTAATGAATGCATGAATTTTTGAAGAAATTGAATCACTGTAAAATAAACCTGACATATTCCATGACTACCTTATGAAACTGGTTTAACTTCTAAGTGTGAAAAACAACTACCTATAAATAAAATATCCAATATTTTTTTCTAATGGACAAAATATATTTCTAGAAATATGACAACTCTGAAAACTATTTTGAAATTGATTAATTATATAAACTTTTCTCTTAACATATTAGACGAATATTTCGTTCGAATTACCATTACCATTACCTTTTTGGTTCCAAGAATGAATCCCATACAACTATTCCATTTTTTTTCCACTTCTAAAAACAATATATTTCTGAGTTACGCTCATTAAAACTACTTTAAAATATATGATACCTAGTATAGTTATGTCTTTTAAAACATTGCGTGATCTTTTTGAGTCACTCTTTTAAATTCTAGGCTTCAAAAACGAATCTGGTTTTTTGAAATCAAGTAAATCAACACGTATTCAGTTTCTAATTGCGAGAAATAATGAATCGGGTGATTTTCTTAAATCAGGAATCAGGACATTTCTTACATTAAAAAAAAAATACTAACTTTTATTTTCAAATAATTTTCGACACTGCTTCTTCTTAAAAAATTATTTTCTTGCAATAGGAAATAAGTTAAACATTTTCTTTAATTTTTTTTTCTAAATCACGAGTTGATTGAACCCTCAACCAGAAGATAAGATGTGTGACTCAAAAAGGACTTAATTCTAAATTCTGTGCTGCCACTTTTCTGATAATATTTTTTTTCAGTATCTATAGGTAAGAGACCAAATTATTTTTCTACGGCAAGGACTACCAAAGTTAATAATATTTTTGTGATTTTTTAAAGTAACCAGCCATTATTTAAAAAAAGTTACTTCCGTTGGTTCGATCTTGGTAAAAAGAATTTTAGTAGAGCTTGAATCCATTAAAAAAAACATTTGTCAATTTGAGGCTCAATTTTGACTAGTCTATTAGAAAATATTGCCATGTCAAAAAACACAAAATAACGAAATTATTGCTTTTTCCCGCATATTGCACAAATTGTGGACATTTTTAAAATGAGATAATTGTGACAGTGGATACATTTTCAATGGAAATTGTGTTAGCAAGAATTATTTTTAAAAGTATTAAATGGAGTTGGGACTATCGGCGAATTTGGGACGTATTTCGGAAAAAACAAAAATTTCGAAATGTTTAAGAATTGATTTCCTTAAATTTTGTATTTGTTTTTGATCTGAAAATTTATGGGTGTGCTTTTCAAATAAATCTACGCGTATACGGAGATGAAATCTAGTCAAAAGTCACTGGAAAATTATAAAAGTAAGAATTGCAAAACCATTTCAAACTTGTTGATTAAGAAATTTATCCACAATTCAATTATGTAGTTTTTTTAACTCTAGTTGTTCCCAGCTAAAGAACTATTGGATTTATAAAATGTTTAACTTGTTTGAATTCCGCGAAACATTTGTTACAGTTCCCGAAAACTTGTTGTTGGAAGTTAAAAAAATTTTACAGAGTTGTTGAATTTCATGTGTTGAACAAGTACTTTATGTTTGTCCCAGAAGATGCTTATGTTTTTTCTCATCCCCAATCTTGCAGTTTACAACTGATCAAAATGGTGAGATAATTTTTTTGTTAACAATTGCTTCAGTTTTTTTTCGTTACAGAAAGAAATGGTCTTCACTAGTTCAACAAACGTAGTTGAACAAGTATTTGTTGTTTCGTGTGACAGATTACAAAAATATGAATAAGTAGTTATATTGGGAATATATTGGATTCAACATATTTTCATCAAACAACCTCCCACAGACATATTAATTTCATCATAAAAGAGATCCTTTTTTAGTTTTCGTGAACATACGAGTAGCTTTGTTTTCGAATTAAACTAGAAAATCATTTGTTTTTAAAACCCTTTGCTTGTTTTTTAAAACCATCGCCTTTGACCTTAGCTTCTATTAATAGGTGCCAGTTAGTTAGTCGTACCTATGTCTGTATGAAGAGTTAACACGAAAACAATAAAAATGAAAATTATGAAATCAAGATTTGCCGGCAAAGTTTATTCACATTTTTTTTCCCGCAATTGTTGTTTTAGAGCCAAACCACGACGACAACGATGAATACATTCGTTGTTAGTTCTTTTTTTTTTATCTTTTTGATTTCAATTTCCTGGCATTCATGTTGGCCACGGATGCTACCGCGCTAGGCTAGTGCGTTAACCATTGTCCGCATTCCCGGCTGCCATATGTGAAGCCATTTTTATGATCACTGCGATATAAAGCCATCATAGGAATACCCAAGTGTGAGTTTTATTATTATGGAGTGCACATTTCGCGGGGCATAAAAAGAGAAGAACGACCTACCACCATTCATTTCTACCAGCTAGCCATCCAGTGCAGCGCAGCGTACTCCTCTTCAAATGGTAATCCACGGAACATATTTCATATTGGAATTGTACCAGGAATTCTTTTTTTTTTTGTTTGTTCCTTGATGTTCTTTTGGCTATCGTTTCGCATCTCTATTACAAAGAGGGAGTGGGTGATGGGTGATCATCATCATCATCATCAGGGCCAGAATATATATGGTACCTCTACCTAAAATGTTTGCCTTTGAGAAAAAACACACTAAAGACCTATACGACCATGGGAATGTTACATAACTAAACAGCAGCCGCAACTGGTTCTGGTTCTATAAAGGATGGTTATGGAACCAAAGAAGGCCGCCCTATTCGGGTAGCTGGTGGGGTGGGGGTTTGCTTTTAAGTTAATGCACCCTAGAGAGGCTCCTTGACCGAAAACTCGATGCAGGTAAGTCCGCATCCGTATCTGTGTTTTTAGTGGTTTCCAATAGTCGGTTGCAGGCCATTTTCATCCCAATCCAATCCAATTCAACCAGGCCAACCAACCATCCAAAGAGGACGATGAGCCAAAGCCAACCAAGTGGGCAACCCATGATGTCACATCCAGTTGGGTTCACGTAACGTTAACCAGGCGAGGTTCTACACTGCGTATACTTAATTTTTTGGTTTTGCTCGAAGTCTGATGATGACGACGACGACGACGACGATGGTGGGCTTACAATATTTTTTTTTCTGGTCGTATTTTTAATTTTCAAAGAATCCTTGCTGGATCTCTCTCTCGCTCTCTTGAAAATGGAGTATAGGATATGTTTGGCTTCAGGGTAATCTAATTTATGATGCAGTAAAAATTGGAATGCCTCAGGAGAGTATATTCTGAAGGGTCATGTCTTTTTTATGGCCTCCCAATTTTCGGCTTTTTTGTCTGATGGGTTTATAGTGTAAGTTGAGGTGAGGCGAGGTAAGGAAAGGTGAACTGATGAGGATGTTTGTGCAGTTTGCTATCACCAATCATTTTTACACAAATAGTGCTCCGTCGGGATTTCCGAGTAGGTACCAGGAAAGGCTTGAATCACCTGCTGGCATATGTAGAGAGGACGCAGAGCATATACATTACAGTTATACAGAAGAAGCAACAAAAACAAAAAAACACACCTGATGGAAACTGCTGAAGAGAGTTATCACACACAGTACTGAATCGATAAGTTGTATGGCAACATAGTATCACTCTAGCTGTGTACAGGATAGGCAAAGCATGATGTCCTTTCCGGTGACTTTATGTGCCATAAAAGCAAGTATACGAACCCACAAATAAAAAATAAAAACTTAAAAATAATAAAATGAAAAAAAAAAAAAAAAAATAAAAACTCAAACCATCACAGAGAAGTTGTATAGAAGGATGTGTCCAATGGAATTTTTGTCGCATTCACCGATGGGTATTACCTACTCCGTCCTGAGAGTTGTGAAATTCAACCAAAAAAGATAAATCTCATGAAATAATTACAAGTGTAATGCAACACACAACGAAATCCGAGAGCTCTTGCAACTACGGAAGAGCGAAAATTGAATATTTTAGCTACGTTCGTTGGGAGTTGATGGGGTGCACTCTATGCACCAGATGTTGTCCAAACTCTGCAAACACTGAACCCAAATCTACCACTTCGTAGATATCCACCACCAACACCACCCTTCTGGGTGATAAAGAACAAACCCATTCACAAATTAAAATCGAGTACATTCAAAGCTACTTTTGGTTCTGTGTCTTGTGGGACATAAAAAAGTTTTTTCTTATTTTTTTGTTTAATTTTATTTTGTTTTGGTTTATTTTTATTTTTTAACTGTGGTGTCGTTTTTTTTTTATTTGTTTTTATTACCATTATAAATTGAAAAAAATGTACATTCTTTCAATGTTGGTTCCTACGATTACATCTCCTGGAACAAGTTTTCTTAAGGTTTATTGCATTAATGATAAGATTGCGGATTGATTTTGTGTAATTTAATGGAGAGTATTTTTCAATATCTGTGGAAACATTAAAAGTTTTCCGAATTGGATGTAATGAAACTTGTAGGTCAGTTTTTAAATATAAATTCCATAAAAATTTAATTGAAAAAGAAATGTCAAAATGGTTAATAAAAATTGAAGGACCTTATTGCAAAAGAAACAAGCAGGGTACTTATTATGTAAAACGAAACTAACAGATAAAATACGATACTTAAGCAAGAGAGAGTCATGGCAGGTACTGACATATGACAATAATGGAATTATTATAATTATTTTTCATTTTTTTTACAGAAAATTTCCCTTTAAAACAGTTTTAAGGGACATTTGTTTAGGTAAAAAACTCACTGACCTATCCTTAATTGCCCCCCATTTTCCATAAACAAATAATTTCAATCGTTTGTATTTAATATAGAACATCGAATTTTATTGGATTAATTTTGTGTGATTTAATAAAAGTCTGTCATTTTATTTTGTCACTTGCAAGGCAATCAAATCAAAAGAAATCTGCATTGTTTTTGAAAAAAAACCAATTGTTAACTCAAAATTGAATTAAAAGAACTTTAAGATTTTATACCATTTTTTTTAAGGATTTAATCAAAAACAGAAAACAAGATCATTTTTTTGGAAATTGAAAATTGCTAAAACTATTATTTTATTCTAATTCTTTTTTTTTTCTTGCTTGAGTATTTACAGGCTCAAAAGTTTCGGTTTGTAAAGAAAATACTTCTGTAAAAATTACAGCCTATAATTTTAACGCTTAGACTTTCTTCAACCCACTTTTCGGTTATCAAAAAATTACTCAAGAACTAGTACTATATAATCAACTAGTAATATATTATATAATATGATTTATTATTTGAATAAATTGGCAAAATAATGAAAAATTTTGCATCTTTCAGTTTTTAGAATTCATCAAGAATCTTTCTTTTTTTTAAACGAAAAAATTTTTTAAATTCAAATGAGTCACGAAATTTATTTTATTTCAATTCATATATTCTTTTGTAAAATTAGGCACATACTTATTTATTGTAATCTGCTTGCTTTAATTTTGCTGTTAATGGCATGTCTTTAATTTGTGTTTATTTTTGGTTTCCAAAGTTTTAACAATCAACATATTAGCTACATTGTATTAAAACAACTTTTTTACGTAAAATTTCGGCTTTGAAGATCTGTCAGAACAATTAAATTTTTTTTATTAATTAAAATAATTGTTTGATTGTGAAGTGTTTAAGGTTACCTACTTATTTTTTTATTTTTATAATTTTACTTTCTTTATATTAAATGAAGCAATTTTTGTTTAAAAGCATTTTATCGCTAATCGTTTTCGGTATTTGAACATAAAACTATCCAGTTTAATTTATTTTAAAATCGAGTAAACATTAATGATTATACTTCCTATAAGTATTAAAACCAACTCCTTCTATGAAATTTTTGAAGGAGGGTACGTAAACTTAGTGCCAAAAATTTTACAACCGATTTCCGTCAAAAACGAATTGGCGAGTTAATAAGGCTGAATTTGACTGATGACATCGATTCTGTTGTCTTTGAGGTCCACGGTGGTTTGCAGTTTATTCGCATTGATCTGGCGACTAAAGAAAAGTCCACAAGAAAAGTCTAAAGGGGCCAAATCACACGATCACCATGCCATGAAACCGCTCGTGTAAAATATCGATCGTGTCTTGAGCTGTGTGGCACGTTGCGCCATCCTGTTGAAATCATATGTATGTCTTCAGTGTCCATATCATCCAATTCAGTCCATATCATCCAATTCAGGCCACAAAAAGTTGGTGATTATCGATCTATAGCGATCGCTGCTGACGGTGAAGGCCTGGCCAGCATTATTTTCGAAGAAGTACGGACTGATTGGCACTTGGCACTTGCATTGGCACCTTGTAAATCTCGAGTGGATTGCTATTTTCCTAAATCCGGAAATTTGGTTTCATCTCCTGGGTCAGTTGGATTTGGTATGGGTGCTGGCCCAAATCACGACGCAAAATTCGACATGTTGTGGTCTGTGACAGACCAAGTTCTTGTGAGTGACCCGGAATTGACTGCCTAGGGTTCTGTTGCACACTTTCACGAACAGCGGTGATTTTTTCGGCAGATCTTGTGTTTCGTTGACATATGGGTGTTGGCTGATTGTTCACTGAGTCAGTAGACTCGAATTTGACCACCAAACGTTGAATATTCGTCTTGGAAGGACGTCCATGTACCTCATAAAAATGACGCAATGTGCGCGTCGTTGCTACTGGAGAACACCCAATTTGATAATAAAGTAACTTGCCATGATGATTTTTCTTTAGTAACTGATTAAAATACATTTATTCTGACATAAAGTAAAAGAAAGAATATGGGCGCCACGAGCTGTCAAAATCAAACCGTTTCTATTGAAAAACTGTTTATCAATGCCTATTTCATAAAAGAAAACCAAATGTTTCTACATCTTCTAGTTTGGAGAAATTCGAAAATTAATAAACACAGTTTTTATTAAAACTATATTAATTAAATATTTTGTTTTTCTTATGAGTACTTCTTATTTAATGAGTTCTTTCTTAAAAGAACAGTTTCTATACAGTGATTTAGGGTAACCCGCAAAAGGGATTTGACATTCAAGAATTCTGACAATTTATTCAATATTCCGCCACTGCCTAGACAACTAAGGTGGCGATGATATCTCATCACTTTCTACACCAACAATTTTAATTGATATCAAGGACTCATGTGACATCATAAGGATGATCTACTGTTATGTAGAGAAGTGACACCTTGTTTTGAAGTCTTCATCCGTTTATGAACAAATTGACTATTCTATTTCGGTTGGAAATAAAATATAACAGATAATATAGGTAGGCAGATAAAGGTAAGTACTTTAACGTCAAAAGAACCCTTCATTGTAGCACTACTCTCTATCTCATAATACAGAAGTCCGATCCTTAAATTGACACTGAAAATGATTCACACTCATTTTAAAGAACAAAATGTCGAGTGTGTAATCCATTGTGTAAAACTGGCATGCAGAATGATTGCGCCAAAATGATTCCCCAGGATGAGTATAATGTTCCCAATGATTAAACATTACTACGAGTACTATACTTAAAATTTTACATAAACGAAGGAGTATCCTCTGGTGTGGTGATATGGTCTTTCTGTTTGCTTGCAACACGCGCAGTGATTAATTAAAATTTACGATGAGCGAAATTGCAATCTCAGAATTTCGCGAAGCGTTTTCAGTGCAATTTGTACATATACGGTACATGTACTGTAACATGTTTATGTATGGAAAGGGTGAGCTGCTCCATCATTTTTTATTGCCACTATAAATTTACACGACACATCCCTATTCAGTATTCTCAGTTTAAAAATTAAAGAAAAAAGAGAAAAAGAAAGAAAACTACGTCAAACACAATTCCCAGCTTATGCTTCAACTCCAGAGTTTCATCTTCGATGGCCATAAATTTCTGCAAATGTATGCGTTCGTTCGTCTTCAATGAAAAGTATATTTCCACCATCTCCTCTCGGGGAATGACTCTCTTTGCCTAGGAGCTTTTGTCGAGGTCGGATGGTTGTGTGTTTTTGTGTGGAGCAACTACTTTGTCCTTTCAGCGCCTTTTTTCCCAATTAACTTTTCGGTGACAAAAATGCAACTCCCTAGAACGAACCCCAAAAGGACAGGAAAACTCCACCACACATATTAACAATGTGTGAGGATTCTTGTGAATTTTTTTTCTTCCTGATTTAGTTTTTTTTTTAAGGACTTTTCACATTCACAGTAATAGGCATCAGGAAAGGATACGGATGTGGATGTGCTGATGTTGCTGCTATATATCGTAGGCGGATGGATTGAAATTGAAATGCCCAAGTAACATGGTGTTGTTGTTGTATGTTGCACTCGGAAGGATGCGGAAAGGACGGAGTAGTGTAGTCGAGTGGAGACTTCTCCGTGATGTCTAAACTGCTCAAGGCTACATTGACTTTGCTTTCTTCTTGTAATGGTAAAAGCACAGAAGCAATAACGAACAAAGAACACAATTTTTTTTTTGTTTTTTGCTACTCATATAGAGGCTCATTTCTTGCATGGAATTTGTGAATATGTTCTGTTCCTACATATACTTTTTTTTTTTTGATGAAGATTAGTACACTGTTGGAAATGTTGGTCTGGTTTTACGTTTTCGGGCCATCAATTTCCTCTTGTGGGGCACATGGTCTCCACTACTCCTACAATCCATCATGTACTGTTCCTGAAGACTTATTTTAGCTCTCTTCCCCAGTTGTGCTAATTCAACTTCGACCATTCTTTGACAGGTCCTTTAAGATCGGCCTGCTCGTATTTGAGTGGATTCCGTTGCAACGTTTAGTTATCAATGCATTCATTACCCTATCACCCTTGAAGTTCTTCATACGGTTGGCCCAGAATGTCCTCCAGATGTCTTGGAGACTACTGGAGGATTACAGTACATATTTGAGAAATAGTTACTTCGGAGAATTTATTGGGCCTTGGACAGACTTCTTCCACACTTTGAGCTGGTTCCTATCCGAAACTAGACGTGGTCCGTTTGTGTCATAGCTTAGGGCAATGGAAACCTTAGGGCTTCCTTGAACTTCTCTCATCTTCATGTGGTATGTAATTTTTCCCTTCTGCTTGAACAGTTGAGATGTGAGCCTTTAGGTCTATTGTTTCTTCAATTTTCTTCCAATCTTTTCTAATGAAAGCAGCACTATGGCTCCTTGTCAACGATCAACTATACTTTCCTCAGCGGATATAAAAACATTTTTCATAGGATATCAGTGGTTTTTGATAAATTTTTTGTTAAAGATGTGACTCTAATTATTGGCGGACTCCTTGATCTATAATCTATAGGTATTGAACTTGCTGTTTACTTGTGATAGCAGAGCTTCAGCTGAATTGAAGAAAAACCTTATTGGAGTAAATGCTGATATATTTAATTCTTCCGATGTTTTCTGTAGAATATTATATCAGCGTGGACTGAACACTGATATCTTTACTGGAGTAAACGCCGATATAATCGTGCCTCCAATATAAAAGAAAAGTTAAGTTTTTTACATAGCATCAAATTGCGGTAAGGGATATATTTTGGGCGAAATTTCATGTCCTTATGACGCCATTTTGAGTAAAGTTAAGTGTCTTTCAGAGCAATTCAAATTCCTTAGTAATATTGTTATAAGATTTTTCGGTAATCCTTGATATTCTGGTTGATGGTTGATTTACAAGAAATCCTTTGTCTCGTGTGATTTTCAGATGTGTTGCCACAATGTATCGCATGCAAAGACTTGTGTCCGAAGTCGTTATAGTGTCGTGTAGTCTTTGTATAAATCTAAGATTGTACAACCAGGTTAGCGCCTTATCTGTCGTACCTCAATAAATGTTAGTCATAATAAGTACAATAAAAGGACGAAAAACAATAATGTGCCATCAAAAACTTTTACTTAAAAATATATTTCAAATGTTCTTGAATGACCTTCTTTAAAGCGAGAACTTATTTTTGAAAAACAATACACGATTTCCTGAGTGAAAAAAGCAGGAATCTATTCTCATATTTTTAGCCGTGTATACGTATGCATATGAGCTAAGTAATGCACCGCACCTGCTTGCTATATGAAAAGCTTCTGGTGGGTGGATGGTGATGTTGATATGTTTCCCTGAGCCACCTCACAAAATCACTGCATGGGTGCATTGGACAATGGACAGGACACCCGCTCTACACACAAAATTGGCGGCAAATAAGGGGCTGATGGTATAGCTGGTTGCCACACGAATATATGCAACCCAAAACCGAAAAGTTAAATTATTATACCTGCAACCATATTGTGGGTAATTAAATATAAGTACATAAAGAGTCGACATGGCCAAATGGACTGGCCCAGCTCTGGCTCGGCTTGGCCCAAAACAGTCTGGCCAAGCCTGGTCAACGCCGGACACACTATCTCTCTTCTGACGTACTTGCCCCATTCGATTACTGATGTTCCTGCTGCTGCTGCTACTACTACTGCTGCTGTGATGTCCATTCAAGCGTCCAACCAACTAGCCAACCAACCATCTCATCTATCTCTGCGATGCACCTTCTGTGTTATGTTTTCTCGTTTATAATGTCGGCTGTTTCTGATTTTTTTTTGTTCTTGTTTATTTTTCATTCGGATCCTTTTTGTAGTTTTTTTTTTTGTGTATTGCAGGCTGACCAACCGGTCCTGCTGGGGGTTAACGCGGTCAATGTGTCAAAAGAGCACTTTAATTTTGCAAATGGAATTATGTATATTTTTGTGTGGAACAACGCTGCCGCGGCCATCGACGACCACCACCGCCACCCCGCCCCGCGCCGAGGTTGATGATGATGATGGCTGCGATACATCTCTTACGCGCCTGGAATCATCCCCATCTAGCTTCATCAGTCTTCTTTTGTCCCGTGAGCACCCCACGGTGCGGCGCGATGGCGGCGCAGCCCTCGACTCTGCCTTCATCATTGTCATCAAGGACGAAGATTTTAAGATGAATTCAATTATTGAGTTGAAAATTAATTGGATTTGCCATGATTATCGTTGGGATTACATGTTACTTAAGTTGTCGAATGGATTTTTATTTCAGTTGAGCCAGCCGCAAGCAGCGAGTTGAAGCTTCCCTCGACTTTTGTCCCCTTCGTCAATTTCTTCACTTCACTTCACTTCACTTCACCTCTCTCTTTCACTTATTCGATAAATGAATTGCGGAAAATTGTCCTGTCCTTGTATATTGTCCTTTTGGTATAAATACAAATTGGAGTGAGAAATGTTATCTTTGAGGTTAAAGCAGGCACAATCGATGGAAAGATATTATTATTTTTTTTTTTAAATTTGAATGGGAAAATAGGTCTGAATTATGAAATAACTTTTTGGACTTAATAAAATTTTGGAACGCCATTTAGTGTATTGTGTTCGTTGTGCGCGTTTATCATTAAAAAGCCACAAAAGCATTTCTGTGGTTGGAACATTATTTTTTGGCCCGGATTTGTGGCCTTTTGAGTTAAGCTTCTGTTTTTTTTTAAACATAATTTGAATGGTGGATAATATTTGAAAAATAATTATTATTATAATACAAAAGTGTATTAAGTCAATTGGAGGAGGATTCTCGATAGTGTTCCCAAATAAGGTTAGGTGATGGCTAATTGTTCAAAAATATAGATCAACCAAACCGCAAATGAAATAATTATAATGTGTCTGCTTTTGAGGTTGTTTTTGTTTAAAATATCCGTATTGCAGATTTTAATAAATATATTGGATTTATATTGTTTGTGTTTATGTTGTCGCAGTATTCGGTAATGAATAACTACAAATAAATTAATATTAGTTATAGAATAGAAATTAACGTCCGATGCCTAAACATGAGCCAAAGCTAGAGAAGGTCAACAGTTTTGTAGCGCGTTACGTGTTTTTCTCAAGCTCAAGAAAAATAAATTCGTTTTTACTTTACAAATTAGTTAGAAAATTATAGTGGTTGGAGGATTGTTTAATTGGTATAACATTTTTACACCGTTTGGGAGTTATATTTAGAGTTTTCAGATTGCATTGAAATCTCAATATTTCATTGAAATTTGGCAGGGTGCAGGGAGATACTTAGTCGGTGGCTATCCAGATCGAAGAAAGGATAGACCTAGTCTACTCTAGCAGCAGAGGAACGAAAGCTAGAAACTATATTCTGCATGCAGAAAAGAGAAATTCACCGTAGCGGCGGCGTAACAACGTTAACGCATTGGCTACTGAAGCAGAAACAAGAGAACTCAAGCAAGTGTACTGTCAGACTTGCTTGATTACGGTCTACAGAATTACAAAAGAGCTCACTAGTTACCACACCTCTTAAAACAGTTAGACACAATTTGGTCACTGCTAATTTCGGATGAAGACGAGCTCAAAAGGTGGAAGAAGCACCTTTCTGTGGTCTTAAATCGCATTTTAGACAGTGAAGTGACTCAAACGCCTAATGAATTTACCGCAACCAAAGGACTTAAGAACAGCAAAGGGGAAGGACTCGACCGTATTATGGCAAATCCAAACAATATCGATTGAGCTTCTGTACCTAATCAGTCAGATAATTTTGGAAACGAACAGCTTTCCTGTCATGTGAAAAAAGAATGATGGTCAAGCTACCAAGAACAGGAGACCTTAGGACCTGCGAATACTGGAAATTAATTTGCGTGCTACCTACAATAACCAAGCAATAGCAAAAATCGTCTTAGAGCGTTCTAGAGTCTTCGAAAATAAGTTTGAGTGTCAATAGAGACTTCATCTGGCTCGCTTTGCGCAGTAGAAGCATACCAGAATCTGTGCTTTTTTATGTATGCATCACTTAGACAGTCACTTCCGCTGTCACAAGAAAGGTGCAAACGTTCGAAAATAAATGTCCTCAAAACACCTTGAAATTTTTTTTTGCCAAACCTAATTTTCAATAATGAACTTCGTATGAAAAAAGGTTAGACACGCATCTCTATCATATGAAGATGTAAGTGGCAGTCATAGAAGTTTCGGTGATTTGCGAGTTAAGCGATGCAATTTAACAATCTCACGTTGGCAGAGAGAAGATTTGGAGAGAACTGAAATACATATATGTACAGGACCAGTGTGTAATGGCGCGTAGGAGTAGTGAAGAGGCCATGTCCCGCAATGGGAAACTCACGGATATAATAATTCCGAGGACCTAAGTAGAGATGTAAGTACCATTTAACGCTCACCAGCTTTAAATTGCGATATTATGAACATTTTTTTTTTGGATTTTTCATTTAATCCTTAGATATGTACATATGTACAAACTGGATAATTTAAGTGAAAAATATTCATTTGAGAAGGGAAAACTGTTATTATCTCTTTTTGTTTTCCTACAGAGGTATAATCATGATTTGAAGCAAATTGAGGAACGAAACTAATATATGGAATTTCAGGAATGCGATGAAGTTAGCATCCTTACTTGCTGCTTATCCATCCACATTGTAATCCAAACTGATTTTCTCATTCATTGCTTATTTAGGAACTTTTAATTTATCGGCCCCTTAGGTACTGCAAAATTATCTCAGATAATCCCTAACATTCTTGACCATGATATAAGATATTTTACAATGCAGATTCTTAATGCAGTAACATACGTGGAATTAAAGTCTAACCTTCCCATCAGAATAAGATCTTCGACTAAGTAATTTTGACATTTTTCCCTTGGGTTTCATCGTAACAACCATGTAATAATTAAAGTTTATTTACAAACTAGCAATTAAGCTTTGATTTTTGACTCTCTCTCTCTCTCTCTCTCTGTCCTCTTAACGTGTCTTCGTAGATGTAATTTTTCATTACAAAATAGCTACATTCAATTCAAAGTAAAGTAAAGTAAAAAAAAGGAATAAAAGTAAATATACAAAACACGAATCTACCAGAACATTTCTCTTGAGAAATGAGTTGCCTTTCAACTTTGCAGCATTTAACAAATGAACTTATTCACTTGACTCCTCGTTTTCTTTCTTTCTTCTTTTATAAGGTAGTCCATTAATTTTCAAATCCCTCCTCAAGACCTCCGTCATCCATAATGCAATCCATCTGCAGCCAAGTAAAAATAATTAAATTTCATTCTCAAACAAACTCCAAAAGCGAGAGGAAGGAAACTTCTCACTCACTATACAGAGAGGTACCTACTATAATACTTACTTCGAAGCTCCTTTGGTGAGTTGTGTAGTAATAAGTTCAACCGTAGAATCCTTGTTTGCAGTGCGAATTTCCGGCTGTGTTTCCTTCATCATCATCATCATCATCCCTTAGTGCCGCTCGCTGCATGCTGTTCCCTTGAAATCAATACTATCCGTACAGCAGTTAGCCTGCTGCATTAATTTGCTGCCATCACACTCAAGTTATATACCTCTCTTTACGTAGTATCATCAGAATAAGATTGAAACCAATTAACCCAATGCTCCAATGGTCTGCATACAAGTTGAATTTGAAATTTTGTTGAGCGTTTAATTTTTAATCAGCCTTTTTGCACATCATGTAGGCATCAGGAAAATTTTTTTTCAAAAAAAAACTCTAAAAGCAAAAAACTGTTTTTTGAAGATATGATTTTTGTGAAGCCATATTTTTTGTTGGATTGTCCTTTGTCAAGAAAGATTTCGATGAATCCTCGAATTAAAGTCCTTTTTTGTTGTTTGCTGTATTTTTGTTTGGAAATATGTACATCAGGAAGCACTCAAGAACTCATTCTCATTAAGGAAACAAAAAACACAAAAATAAATAAATGTAGGTCGTCGGGATATTAATAATAGAATGGCGTTGTGTATTTTTTTAAGGATTAAACAAAACATTAAAAAAAAAATAAAACAACTGACAAGGAAGGATTTGTTTTGCAAAACAAAAGGCTTAGGCAGCTTTATAAAGCAGCATTAATATTCTGACAGCCATCAGACATGAATTGTATCCTTATAGTATCCAGCCCTACCTTTTTTTTGCAAAGAGGATTAATTAATCTCAATTAAATATCTTCCTAACAACAAATGATTTTCAGCAGTTAAATAAAAAATATGTAATGTTTTTCAGAAGTTTTAAAAAATTGTACAAAATTAATAGCAAACATTTTTTAACTTTATTAGATTCTACAAAAATGGTTTCTATTAAAAAATAGGGATGTAGTTTTGATTCTATAGAACAATCCAGAATTTCTGATTACTTTGTGTATTTGAACGAATATTCATTTTGTTTCTTTGATGATCTCTTGGGGATAGACACATACATTTAAATTAAACTGTAATAATTTATGTTTTTAGAGGGCCTTCTCAGTTTAATTATTTGAATGAAACAAAAGCCAATTAATTAAGCTGGCAATTAATAGTGTACAGTGCCATTAAGCTCTTCAACTCTTTAAAGTAGAAAAGGGGAACAATAATTATGAAAAAACGCGAAGGATTTTAAAGTTATACATAACATATCAGTTCAATCAACACAGAAAAAATAATTTTTCTTGGATTCTTTCAAAAATTTGAACTCGAGATTTTGCTCAAACTTACTGTGATGAAGAAATTCTGCAATTCTGTCTGTCTGCCGTGGTGTGGTGAATTCTCTTGAAATCTGGTGTAGAATATTTTTTGGGAACATTTTTTTGAATTTTTTAAAACCTAAAAGACCTTATCTGAAATACATTTTATTTGGTCTTTTTGACTCGAAAACGGTTCCGACGATGTTTTAGAAAAAAAAAAAAAGATAACAGATATTGGCTCACCTCGATTGAAAAAAAAATCCAAACTGTGGGAGGTATCTTAACTTCCACATATATGTTTGAAATCATATTCTATTTTATATTTTTTAGTTAACAGTTTTTGAGAAAACTTAAAACTAAACTAATTTAAGGATTTTTTTTTCAAAAACTTTAAAGATTTAGTATTCAACACTCTAATCATAAGTAAGTGAAAGCCTAAAAACTAGACAGTTCTAATACTTTTTGAGAAAATTTAGGAAATAACCCACCTGTTATACACAGCTAAGTTTTTGGGTTACATTTCTCCTAAATAAAATTAACAGATAAAAATTCCGTGCTCATTCCATATTAATTTAGTAATTGAAAAGAAAACTTGACATAGAAAACATAGTACATACGATAACATTTAAGCAGCCGCAACTAATTCACAAAAAGCTAACAGCAAATTCCGTAGCCATAAACTTTTCTCCATAAGAATTGTTTACGTCTCTTTTAGGGCGCACTTCGCTAACTTAACAGTTATATTATTTTTTTAAATAATTTATAAATTTAAAATTGTTGCAACTATTCAATTTTAAGAGGTTAACTCCCTAATTATTGTCACAAATAATTTAGATATGAATGTATATACTCCTATACTTGAGGTCCAATTCTAGAAGGCGCTTCGCTAACTAGACGTGAAGTTAGTGAAACACCAAAATAAAAAAATAACATAGAAAACACGGAAAGACAAAATCTTAGTTGTCACAACTTTTAATGTAAAGTGAATGACAAATTATTACAGTCATAAATTTTCGATCGGTGACAGTTGTTTTTTTATTTTTAACTAATTAATTTTCGATTATTTTCAGAGCTTTAAGATACCAAAATCCGAATTGCTCAATGAAACGAAAAAATTGTGTCTTGAACTTTATAGTTGGTATTATATGCTAATAAGTGTTCATAAGCTCTTAATTCACGGTTCGAATATTATATCGTTTTTTGAAATTCTCATTGGTCAACTTTCAGAAAAAGCATTGGAAGCAAGCCATAAAGAATTCCGAAAGAATCGTCTAGCACTTTTTGTCATCTTGAACTATCACTATGAAGTTTAAAGTCTATGGTTTGATTGAATTTTACTTTATTTTGTATTTTCAAAAACTAATTTTACACACAAAAACTTTTTTTTATGAAAAACAGAATTTTCTCCATACATTCAACGCACTGTGCGCATTGACAATAGCTATTAAGTTAACTAGCCTTCCGTGCCCTCCAGAGCCAAATCCTATAGACCAACTATAGCTTGTGATGTGTTGCGTACCTTGTATCCAAACTTAAAATTGTTCTTCAAGTAGGACCATAATTATCTTCAGTTTTTATTCCAACAAAAATAAAGGCCCTTTAAACTAATTTATTTCAAAACTACATGCTGCTTCAAAAAATGTTATTCTCAAAATTTTCTAAGAACTTCTAAATTTTCACCAAAACCCCTCATAAAAAGCACTTGAGGCAGTAGGTGATACGACCATAAAATATATATACAAACATAGGTTAGGTACTCATCCAAATTATCCTCTTAAAATAGGCCTCCCCTTTATTTATTCTTAGTTAGTTATACAAAAGCTGTTCAAACTGAATTTAAATAATCAAGTGCGAGGTTTACAAGTAGGTACCTTAAAAAAAATTATACCTTTCTACCTCAAAACGAAAAAAAAACAACATCTTCAAAAAAGATTATCCTCTCTCGCCCTGTAGATTTGAATAACATTCACTGATCCTGAGGAAAAAAATAAACTCCTTTCTTATATTCTTTGTATAGTTGCCATGCTCCACATAATAATGTACCTTTGCTTACAAAAACCCAACACCACCCATCAGTTCATGAATTACTTGAAAACAGAGTACGTATTTACTTTAAACCCGACAACACTTCATCTAATTTACATCCTTCCTCCAGCTGTTTAGAGGAGCAGCAATAGAGGCAAGTCAGAGAATTCCCAAATCCCCACGGAAACATGTCAAGGTGTGAAACTACCACCGAAATGCACCAAGCTTATTATTAACGATGACAGCCGCACAAAAAAATAGCTTTGCGGCTGCAGAGGTTTTCATATATACTAAGAGTCCTTTCCATCATCAAAATAGAAATGCAAATGCATCATACACATGGTTCTTCTTTTGCCGCCCGCTCTCTCTCTCTCCCTCTCTCTGTGTAAGCCTACAAACAACATATATAGAGATATGCCCTTCTACAGGAAACATCATACCACAAGGACCCTACTCGTCCTCCGTATAGCTACAATTCCTGCTTCTTCAAACACTAAGCATGATGGACTACACAGTGGAATTGCCCTGAAGTGATATACTCTCATCGCGATGAGATAGAAAACGAATGCTAGGGCAAGATTTATGCAATCCCCTCGACTCGACGGCTATTGTTGCATATCTGGGGCTGGGCTCCTCCGTATACTGTACTGGCTCCGGCACTCAAGCCTCCGTGTAACACACATAATTTTTCGGTACACATCAGTCTTCCATCATATCATTAGTCATCAACTCAGAAACTCAGATGCAAGCAGCAAAGCTTTTTGTTTATCCTGGAGTCCTGGTTTGACTCTACATATAGTAAAGTCCGTATGTAGCTTCATCTCAGCACATCGCGTATGTGTCGTGTCGTATTGTGACTGATGAAACATTGTAACATAACCTTAAGGGCTTGGGTAATTGTTATTCTTAGCTCGGAGCACATTTTTTAATGAACTTAACCTGCGGGCCACTTTTGCTCTGTGACTTTGAATTATTTATCGGGGCTATAAAACCTGCAGAGCTATAACTACCAAAAAAAAAATTCGTCCATCTAACAATGGAGTCTCTCGTGTGTTCTACGTGGAATGCAAAAAAGTCGGAATTTTTTCTTTTGTTGATTTTTTTTGGGAGGACACAAAAACAATTCAAAAAGTTTTTAGTTTCACAGTTGACACCATTTGTTGGAGAGGACTACTTGTCAGCAATGAGAGAGAGAGAAAGAAAGAGAGTTCAGGAGCTACCTTCTCAATCCTCTGATTCTGACGAAACAGGGTGTGTCAAGTAGCTAAGTGAAATCAAGCCCAAAGCCTGAATAACAAAGTCAAACGCAAGCAAAACGGATAAAAAAAGAGCTTAAATGAAAACCCCGGGAAAATTGCATTGCATATCCTGTTATCAGGCAGGATGCCTGTGCCTTACCTGTGCCATATAGGTGAAAATGAGGCGTCACCTAACCTCGATTTTAGAGTAGGTATAGTCATTCTATGGTATGGCCATCAGAGCGAGCCAGAGCAAAAAAAAAAAATAGAAAAAAAAAATTAGGAAGCACTAAATCATGTGTCGGCGGCGCGGTGGCCACCCGAAAACTTAGCACAAACACTATGGTGTGTGACACCGCATTACCACACATGAATCTAGTAGCTGCTGCCAGGTTCTAGTCTAATTCCCACAACGCGCTGTTATACAGTGTGCCTATATAATATCCTATAACGAGCAATGTCTACTGTATTGGCGCTGCGGTGGTGGCGACTCCTGCTGCAGCACAAGTAGCACTAGCGCCAGGATGTTGGTTAGGTAGTTTGTGGTTTGAGGCAAAAAACCTCCAGGAAAGTCGTGGTGATAGTGGTGCAGTAAGGGGCAGTTAGGGTTTTAGTAGAGTTTTAGAATTTTATGTTTTTTTTTTTTCGTTGGTGTTTTAGAAGTTAACACCAAATATCGTGGGATGTTATGCGAGAGGGAGATCCGCTTTGTAACAAGCGATGAAAATACGCGTTAAAAGTACTGAGTGAATTCGGAAGGTTGGTGGTGGTGAAGGAGGCGCTGCTGACGAGGACCGTCAGGTGACTGATTGCATAGGTTGGTTGGGTTTAATTAATGCATAAGGGAATTTCATTTTTGGTGGTGTCATTTGCATTTGTGATAAAGTGAATTTGATGAATTGACATTAAAAGCATTTGAATAATTGATTTAAGATGATTTTTATCAGTTGCTGTTGGTGAAAATGATCCTGAGAGACTTTAGTAAGTGACTTCTTATCAGCAACTTTATTTTTGTAAATGAGGGCAACTATGGCGTAAAATATTTGTTCCTAAAATTGATGCCTCTGATTCAACTTCTTGTTATAATGCTAATCTATTGTAAAAATCCTATTTTTAAATATGTACTTTGTTAATCGTGAGGTTGCCAAACTTCATTAAGAGGTCAAAAAATGAAAAAAATCTGAATTTCTAGAATTCGGCATTTTTTCAGTTTGACATTTACTTTTTTTTGTTTTCTCCAAGTGACTTTTTTCACTAAGTATTGAACCTTGGATCTTTTGATTCTTAACCGAACAATCTATCTCTCTGCCAATTCACAATAGAAAATTCTTATGTTAAACAAACGAAAGTAACATTTCCTTGTTGGTGCCTGAACATTACATTTTTTGTAAGGATTGAATTTTAATAAGTGTTTCGTATTATTGATGATTATTTTAGGTGATATTATTCTTAAATATAATACTTTTTTTTTAATTTCAATAAGTTGTTTTTTATAGCATTGATACGATTTCTTTATAGCAATATTTAGAAAAAATATTTGTTTCGTTGGTAGTTTCAATAAAATTTCACGTTTAATTTTGTTTTTTTTTTTCTCTCAGTATTAACTAGTTCAAGTGAAACACAAGTAATGTACCTTAAAAAAATAATAGAGTGCAAAATGGACTGAGATAGCGAAATATTTAAAAAAAATAGTTTAGTTGTTTCAGAGCTAATTCATAAAAGTATGAATATAAATTAACTTTAACTTCGAACTGAAAACATAGACAAACTGCTAAATTGTTTTCTTAATATTTCTGATCAAAATTTTTATGAATTAGCAACCAATTCAAGCAATTGTCTGCGACACAATGGTTTCCTATTACGTGTCGTTTACGTATTTTTTCTGACATAATTACACTTAGATTTTCAATTTATTTTTGGATGGTGATTTCTCGAAAACCTACCTTCTCCAGAGTCCGGATTAAAACTTAGAATACCTAAAGCCTTCAAAAAAGTACAGGGTTTTCCAATAAGAGGTATTATTTTGATATTCAAAAGAAAATGCAATTTTTGGAGATAAAAGATTGGATCCTTATTTCAATATAAAGAGGAAAGTATGAAATAATGGAAAACAACATCCCCAAATGGCCGCCACGGCTACGCTTACGCAGCAATATCCTTTTCATGAAATTTTCAATCACCAAATCGCAAAGTGGCTGCTGTATGCCCTCAATAGCTTCATGAACTCCGTATTTGAGGTCTTGAATCGACGCTGGGCTGTTGGCGTAGACCTTATCTTTTACGTGGAACCAAAGGAAGAAGTCGCAAGGTGCTAAGTGCTAAGTCACAAGATCTTGGTGGCCAATTGTGATCACCTCTTCGAGAGATAACACGGTCCGTTTTATTGAAAGTAAACGTTGTCCAGATCAATACCATCCAATTTCGACCATTCAAAATTATTAATCATTGCTCGATAGCGCAATGGATTCAGCGTAGCTGTTGCTTCAGCCTCATTTTCGAAAAAGTCCAATGACCCCGCCGGGCCATAAACCGCGCCAAACAGTCACTCGTTGAGGATGGAGAGGTTTTTTACCAATAAATTTTGGGAATTTCCGAGCCCCAGATGCGACAATTTTGCTTGTTGACGTAGCCACCGAGGTGAAAATGGGCCTCAACAATGAAGCTCAAATTATTCCACACATTTCGGAATCGCGGTCCGACAAGGTGCTTCACGACGCGACGATCAAAATATGTTTTAGTTTGGTATGTAGAACCGTCTCTGCCGAATTTACATAGTTTGCATTATAAGTATGTAAGTTTCTTTCTAAAAATCTTACCAACTAAGCTGATTTTACTTTTGATATTAAAACAATGGGGGCATTTCACGTGAAGCGGACAACGAAAAAAGTGATGGGTCTTGGAATTCGTTCATTTTTGGTTTATGTAAACTTCTTTTTGTTCTTAATCTAAATCCAGAAGAATTTTGAATTTTAAGGTCTAGTATTGGAGTTATGGGTTTTTAAAGTTTCGACATGCTATGGGTAAGGGTTTTCTTAAAAAATACTGATAAATTAAATTGAGCATTAAAAAAATAATTTCAATGGTGGAATATATAGTAAATTAGATGTCCTTTTTGTTCATAAAATTTAAACCGGAAATTGATTTTTTTTTCTTATAGAAAACCGGAAGTTAACATTTCAAATTAAATTTTAGTCAAGTTAGCCATTTTTAATATTTTTTGTTTTGGTCTCATTTTTAAGCCTAAATCTCAGAAATACTACATGCCAAGTTTCAGAGTGGGATATCCATACGTTTAGAAGATACAGCATTTTAAGTCCGAGAAATACCTGCAAAACCAGATTTTTGTATGGAAAATACGTGTTTTTAATACTCAAATCGAGTTTTGAGTACGTTCGACCTTTTTAAATTTTTTTATCTTTCCTTACAATCTTTTTAATACAATACTAAAACTACTTGCCAAGTTTCAGATTGGGATCTCAATTCGTTTAGAAGATACACAATTTTTTGTGCGTGGCTCTATTGCAAATTCAGATTTTTGTATAGATAACCGGATGTTAGCAATTTAATTCAGATTTTAAGTAGTCTAGCCACGCACAAAAAATTGTGTATCTTCTAAACGAATTGAGATCCCAATCTGAAACTTGGCAAGTAGTTTTAGTATTGTATTAAAAAGATTGTAAGGAAAGATAAAAAAATTTAAAAAGGTCGAATGTACTCAAAACTCGATTTGAGTATTAAAAACACGTATTTTCCATGCAAAAATCTGGTTTTCCATACAAAAATCTGGTTTTGCAGGTATTTCTCGGACTTAAAATGCTGTATCTTCTAAACGTATGGATATCCCACTCTGAAACTTGGCATGTAGTATTTCTGAGATTTAGGCTTAAAAATGAGACCAAAACAAAAAATATTAAAAATGGCTAACTTGACTAAAATTTAATTTGAAATGTTAACTTCCGGTTTTCTATAAGAAAAAAAATCAATTTCCGGTTTAAATTTTATGAACAAAAAGGACATCTAATTTACTATATATTCCACCATTGAAATTATTTTTTTAATGCTCAATTTAATTTATCATTATTTTTTAAGAAAACCCTTACCCATAGCATGTCGAAACTTTAAAAACCCATAACTCCAATACTAGACCTTAAAATTTAAAATTCTTCTGGATTTAGATTAAGAACAAAAAGAAGTTTACATAAACCAAAAATTAACGAATTCCAAGACCCATCACTTTTTTCGTTGTCCGCTTCACGTGAAATGCCCCAATGGAGAACATCTTATTGACCATTTAACGAAAATGGCCACCAACCAAAAAAGAAAAACAAACAAACCCTGATTAGTTTGACATTAGGTTTTATTTTGTTTTCCACATGTCAATTCTTCTTTTTTTTTCTCTAAGTATTGAACCTGGCCGAGCACACTTCTTCTGTTCCAGTTTTCAACAGAAAATTCCAATTTAAAACGCTTACTACTTTAGACCACCTACAAAAGTAACGTTTCTCTGTCGGTGTCTGAACTTTGCATTTACATTTTTTAAGAATTGAATTATAATGAGGAAACTTTTTGAAACAATTAGTTATTCGTATTATTGAGGTATATTTTAAGTAAGTATTCTTCTAAACAAAAAAAAACGAAAGTTTTTAAATTTCAATAAGTTTTTTCTAAATTCAATCCATGCTGTTTCTCTTAAGAAATATTTAGAAGAATTATTCATTTTGTTGCTTCATATAGTATAATAGCTCAATATGTCAATCTTATTGTTTAATATTTTGTTTTTCTGTGTACAAGATTTTTAACCCGCAAATAATTGAAAAAAAAAATATACAAAATTATTTCCAACTCTGTATTATTGGAATTTGTGTATGTATTAAAATTGGTGTCAACCAGATTAACATAAATGTTTTCTGTTGCTTCAATCATGTCAAGTAAATTTACACAAATCATACATCAACCTACAAAATGGTCTTTGATATTCATAGAATCAAATTTGGTAACACGCAAAACAACACATTAGTTTCAGTATAGGTATACCTACTATATTTAAATGAATGACTACGATATTTGTACCTCCATGTTACTTTTCAATCGTGGAAATGGCGTCAACAACGCATCACATCAACCACCTACACCAGAAATAAAATTCTCTAAAAATAACTTACACATAAATTGATTGAATGAACAAACCTACGAATCCAAGTCTTGAAGTCGATATCACCAATAATGGTAATCACCTAACATTCTAACAGAAAAATAAACAAAAATAAACACAAAATAATGACTGAGTTGTGATAATGACGCCACTACATCGTACCACCCCCACAAATTATTTATACGAACCTTAGAAAACATCACCATCACAAAAAAACCATTTGTGAGCTTGTGAGTTGCGACAACAATAATTAGAAATGCCTTACCATCTTTGGGCCGTCTTTATGGTTGGTTCTAAAAATATCTTCCTATACGGACACCCCGATGGATGGAAGAGCAAAAGCAACCAGCTGTGTTGGCTGTGGTTGCATGGGTATCCGTGTGGGTAAATGACCTTGCCATTCTCCGCATCAATGCCAGAGGCGCATCCATTCGAGTGCAGAATTAATGCCAAATGAAAATCCGCTTTCTTCATCTCTCTAAGCTTGTTAAAGACAACAGCAGCAACAACAACAACAAAAAAAGATAAATAGATAAAATCAAGGCTTAGGAACTGAAAATGTGCTGCAACAACAACATACCTACCTAGTGCAGATACTTATAGCTAGACAATGATGATGAAAACAAAGATGGAGCACATGAAGATTGAAGACACACAGAGAGCTAACTCGAACTCCGCAACTAACAGCTTTACCAGACCGATTGAACGGATTGCGGAGTGGCAGTCAATGTCTGAGAATTCGTGCGCGGCCTACTTTCTCCGCATTCCATTCGAGCTTGAACTCTTAAGTAAGTTAGGTAAGTGAGAGCTGTGCACTTTACCGCGCACTTTGCCGCAGCTAGCGCACTGTTATCTTTCTTCTTCATATTCGTGTGTATATAGTGTGAGGCAGTATTATAAATACATTGCGGTCTTTTGCGTGTACCGTATAAAATGTGGCCGTCATACACATTCAAAGTATAACGGTTCGAGAACAATTACCCATTTATCTGTCATTTTGGAGATAACATTTTTTTCTCTCTCTCTTTCTCTATTAAACGGTCATTGATTTTCGGTAATAGAGAATACAAATTTAAACAAAATTCTAAGTCCGTTAAGTGAAGCTATGGCTATTCCAATGATTGCATAACTATGTACCTATAACTACTGCCTAAAACTTATTCATCATTCCAATGCATATCAGAAGATAAAACATAAAAAAAGAGAATTTTTGGATACTTTATCTGCACACAGATAACAAAAAAAAAAAGAACGAATGGAACAGGTAGAGACGTCGAATCAATTTGGGTCACTTGACTTAATGATTAAAATAGCAGAACCAGAAACAGAGACGATGACATGGACGACACAAAAAAAAAACAGAATTCTAGAAGAAGAAATCCAAATACTCCCAATGCTGCTGCTCTTCGGCTTCGGATAGGATGTGTTTTATAGACACATTCCTATACACTCTTTGTCAAATAATTAAGGTCATTTGAAAAATTATTCATTAATTGGGTACACAGGAGAATATTGAAATTAGATATTTTAAATAAATTTGTTTTCTTTAACAAATATTCATTTTCTTACATGACGTGACTGTATTGTGTAAGATGTAATGAAGTTAGCTTTATTCTTTCTTATAAAGCCGCATACAAATGCAGCATACGACATCATCGTTACTATATGGAGCAGTTAAAACAAAAATAGCCGGATTGCTATCCAGACCAATCAACATCTTTAATGGACTCCGATAAGAGGAGGGTCTGGCCTGCCTCCTTTTCAACCTGACGTAGGAGAAACCAATCCATGAATCTGGCACGGCAACAAGAGGGACCATCGTCAACAGTCCGGTGATACTGGCTTACGCAGACGACATCGATAACATCGAAAGAACCGAACAAGCTGTACACGATTATTTCATCCAGACCGAGCAGGCGGCACAAAATCTGGGGCTGAACATTAGTAAATGTAAAACAAAGTACTCGGTGGCGTCGAATATGAGAGGCACAGTTGGTCAAGCAATGAAGGTAGCGGAGCACGAATTTGAAGTGGTGCAATCCTTTAATTAGCTTGGCCAATAGTAGCAGCCGATAACAATAAAGAAAAAGAAATACGCGGGAGTTTTTTCAAATCCAACAGAACCAGTACCAAATGTTTAATGTTTTGAAAACCTTGAAAACATCATTTGAGCAACATCAACAAAGGTAACAGTTTTGGAAACAATAAAAAAGTGTTCCATTAAGTACTCGTAAGTACTCGTAATATGATTCAAGTGTCGGAGTAATTATAAAAAAAAATGGGTATCCTAGCTCAGATTAATACGTTTCCGAGAAAAATAATATTTTACATTAGCTGCGATTCGAATATTTTTAAAGTGGAACAATAAAACAGTGGCACAGCATTTGTTTTCTTTGTGCAGCCCTAAAGTTGGATTCCATATGTCCAAACGGGTTTCAATACTTGCTTATATAACATTAGTTTGTTCTGGGTAGATAGGTCAGAGTTCTTCCCTAGTAACCAAGTACATTTTTCTGTCTTCAAGTTTAGTTCTTCTTTTTTGATGTGCTCTTTCCATTTTAGCTTTGCATCCAAAGTCATTCCAAGGTATTTGGCAGTATTGGTGTAAGGTACTGCTGTACTGTTTTTAAGAATTGGAATGTTGTTTATTTGTTTGTTTGTAAAGTTAAAATGCGTCGATTTTGTTTCGTTTAGTTTGATTCGTTGTTTTTGCGTCCAATCACTATCGACTGCATTTTGCAGTTTTTGTGTAGCCTTCGTAACGGATATTGCATTATCATCAGCAAAGGTGGCCATGATAGCGTTGATGTCCACTGGAAGATCCCTTGTATATAACAGATACAGGGTTGGTCCTAGGACACTTCCTTGTGGTACACCGGCTTCAATTCTCTTTAGTTCCGAGTAATTTTGTTCGTACCGTACTCTAAAGAGTCGGTTCGTAAAGTAGGATTTCAGTATTTCGTAGTACTGCCACGGAAGGTCTCTATGCAATTTGTTCCAAGTGTCAAACCTTGTCAAAGGCTTGAGCAACATCTAAGAATATAGCCGAGCATACTTGTTTTTCTTCAAGTGCCTTTTCCACAACATCCGTAATTCGATGCACTTGGTCTATCGTGGAATGTTTATTTCTAAATCCAAACTGATGCCTTGGAATTAGTCTTCTTTCTTCTATTATTTATCTAAGCTGCACTAAAAGCTTTGAATTCATACACCATCACTTCAAAACTAGTATGGGAATGTGTGAATAAACTTAATGAACTGGGCAAGGATAACAAAGTCACACTACATTGGGTACCAGGTCACGTCGGTGTCCAGGGCAATGAAGAGGCTGATCCCTAGCAAAAATAAGGAGCAATGACACCGCTAACGGGATCAGAAACCTATTGTGGCATAGGGGAGAATATGATTAAAAACGAAATCAAATTAGAAGAAGAGGCAAAAAGATAAAAAATCTGGAAAGAACTCCTCAAACTGAGACAGGCAAAACTCTTACTCTGGAACTATAAAAGAGAACAATTCCTATCCTGTATCAGCCTTCGCAGGAACAGTCTCAGGAGAGTAACGGGTCTCCTCGCTGGCCGTTGTAAACTGAGAAGACATCTCAGCATTCTTGGCCTAGTGAGCAGTGCTTCTTGCAGATTCTGCGATGCTCATGAGGAAACGCCTGACTACATAATAGGAAGATGCGATGCACAAGTGCATCAAAGACAAAAATATATGGGCCAGTTAAATTTAGACGAGAATCAAATACATTCTCTAAAAATACCCCAAATTCTCAAGTTCCTCAAAGGAACGAATTTGGAGTATGAACTATAAATGGGAAACCTCATCCAGATCAAAAAAGGGGGCACAATAGACCTTAAGGTCGCAGTGCAATTATACCCATTATTATTCATTCATTCATTACTATGGACTTTTGAAAAATACGATTGCTTTCTTCTATGTATTGGAGTCCTGTTTTATCCCAAAATTTCTTTATATACTGCAGTCGTGCACTTGTTTCATATAACGAATAATTAATTTCACCAATCTAATGCCGGACTGTAATGAAACGAAAATGAAATGAATTTCAAGCCAACACAAATTAAATGTCGCTGACTGTATAGAGATACTCCAAATCGACTGCCGATCTAGATACAACTTGCATATTCATTCATGAATAAAACAATTCTCGAGAACATCACATTCGGATCTATGGTCATGTGACTGTGCCGCGACTGTCGAGTTGAGTTGGTTTGGAGCCGATATCTCTCCCTGGAATAAATGGTCTGATAAAAATGTTGGTCGCATCCATGATGATATGGCATGTGGCAGTGCGCTGTGCTGTGATGGCAGGTGGCAGATGAGAGAGGCAGTGTGGCTGTTGGTGATGGTGATGGGTGATTGGTGACTGCTGACTGGTGGCGGGCTTAGTGAATATGCATATGCATGCATTTAACAAGAAAAGAAGTCGGTCGCAGTTTGGTTTCGTGATGGGTCTAGCTTTTGGAATTTATATTTATATCGAGACATACTGATTCCCAGTGTCTCTGGGGATTCTTGATGGAGGTTTTTTTGTCTCCTCGATTTTTACCTCAAAAATGCATATTATCTGCTCTGACATGGCCCAATGAAAGAAGTTCGGATGCAAAATCAAAGGTGCACTTCGTTTGACTCGCTTCATAGTAGGAAGGATAATGTTTGCTAGTGAGTCTGCCTCCGCTGCAGGCAGACGCTTGATCCAAATTTCGAGTGCTTCTCTATTATTCCAAAACAAAGTTTTTGTTTTATGTTTTTTTTTTGCAATTCATTTAGTTTATATATTTTCTGTTCTTTGTATGAATATAACAGTTTTTTTCCTTTCTTTTCCAAGGCAGAGGCACTCTGTATCTATATGTATGAAAACATCCTTTATATCAAAATACATTTTGAGTAAAGACTGCGATTGCCATCTTGTGCGTTGTTGATTTCGTTTATAATCGCTTCACATATAGGATGCGTGTTTTATGTTTTTGCATTGAAAACGTGCGACCTACATACATACTACAATAGATATATGTACGACTGATGTGCTACTGCTACTGCTACTGTGTGTTAAAAATTGTATCCTTTTGGGAATTCGTTGCGCATTGCTGAAGGCGCACACGGCCTGGCGTTAAAATGACAATGGGAAGATGTTGTCAGGTGCACGTCTTTGTCGGAATCCATTTATATTGATCGTGATAAATTGAAAAACAACTTTGGATATAAGGTTTAAATATTTTAAAACAACAGTTTCGTGTAGGTAGGGACGATAAAAGTTCATAATATATACCAACATAATCTACTAATGGGATGTAGAAATACTGCTTGTTTGTAACATTTTTTTTTAATAACAGCACATGCTCCAGTAAACGTGTTGAGTTTTTTCTATGGGACCTATGTATACGTTAAAATGTACAAAAAAAATATTTAAAACTTTAAAAATGTATTTTTACTGGAAACTTCTATATAAGTAGAAGTATTTTTAAAATGTAGACACAGGGTGATTCCAAATCCAAAACGACTGAATCGCACGAACTTAGTGCTATCTCAGGACTTGAGAGTATAAAAAAATACAAAAACAAGAATATATAAGAAAGCATTTAAGAAAACATTTAAAACATACGAATACGAATGTTTTTCAAAAATGGAATTTTTTTTATGTTAGGCATGGCCTACCAAAATCCCCTACAAGTTACTTTTTTTACTTAAATATAACGATTTTTGAAAATGTTGATATTTGAAATATTGGTTGTGCATAAATGGTGTTACCATTTGGCAAAAAAATTATACACAACCTTGAAGTTTGAAAAAAAAACAAATTTCTTACTTGAATTTTCGAATGACATCCTGGAAAAAATCCTAGGAATCGATATGGTATTGTCTTTAAAAAAAAAAACTTGCTATACTTCTGCATTTTCTAAAAAGATATATAAATCTTACTAAAGTCATTTAAAATTTGAATGTTAAGTATTAGAACATAATCGAACGAAAAAAAAACATCTTTGCAAAATAAGAATGTCGAGCTTAAATTTTTTAAGTCTCAAGTGACGCAAATTTGGACTTCTGCTCTCGTTTTGAGAGACTAAATAGTGCAAATCCATTTTTTCTAAATTTCGAATTTCTTAAAAACTCCATCGCTGAACAGAAAGCTGTTCAAAGCTGGATTTTTCCCAAATTTAAATAAGTGTCAACTTGAATACCGTTGTAATTCTGTGTGAACAAACTCGAGGTATGCTGATAAGCATTTTAATAGCGGAGCAGGTATTACACTGAAACTGTTTAAGGGCTAAGAATTCAGCTGGGTTATTAAAAAAGCAAAAAAAAAAAACAGTGATATAAAGAGAAAAGTTTTCGAAATTAGGAAGTCTTCAGTTTTAAATCGCCTTACAGCCTCGTTATTGAACTTGGTTATTCGGGTGATCCCCAAACTGCAGTTGTACGTCAGTTGTACGAATACTGCTAGAATATCACCGACTGACCGCTAAGTAATCAACTTGGTTGGAAGTTGCTTGTTCGACATCTAACTGACTTTGTGGTACGCTTCAGGTTCAAAGCTATAACAAGGCAGTTCGCATTGCAGAAATCAATAAACCGTTAGCCGTTTTTAGTGCGACTGCCAACATTGTGCTTTCTCATGACATGCATGAGCCCATTGTTGCCGTTTCCAACAGTGGCATTACCAATAATGTCTCCACATGGTGTTCTATCGTTAACAGCACCCAGCTGTCTGTTTCCTTGTCAGCAAAGAGTTCCGTTGGATTGTAACGTAAGATGGTCTCTGAAAATACAAAAATCTAGAACCTGGGTTCTTGTTACGTAAAAGTTCCAAATAAATCAAGCTTTTAAGAGCTGTTTTGGAAAGCGGCCAGACTTGCCAGAGCTCTAATGTTGGTTTCCAAAATAGAGTTCTACAGTGTTACGTGCTGAAAACTTAAACTTACTTGAGTCCAACCACCTTACTTTGTTATACCCTGAGATGTCCGCATCCCACATCAATTCACTCTTTAATTGAAAGAATCTGGCATTTTAAGGACCGTTTTAAAAAGCGTCCTCACATTGCAAAAACCAATCTTTGTCCGGGTATAATAGCCGAAAGTCGTCAAAGTATTGTTATTATTATAACTTCCAAAGCCTATCCTAGTCTTTAAACGTATCTAGAGATACGCAAATAGTTGCCCGGGAACCAGCAGAAGGAGGTAAAACAAGCACTTAAATGTGGTTGATTATTCTGCTATTGGGCCAGGCTAAGCTCTGGACAATGAGTAAGTTTCCACTCAAGCACGATGTAGGTCACCAAGTGTATTATGAAACAATTTATTTTTCCTGTATTCAAAACCATCATTATTCATAACTTTCCCAGATAATCAAATAACATTTTTTTTTTCTAGAAAATTCCACTTTCTGCCATAAAATTCCTACATAGAGACACATTCTTTTAATTATTTATTTTTATTTTTTGATTCATTCATAAAAATCAAAAATTAATATTCAAACCATGTAACTCTCACTTTGAAATTCCAATCATTCTTCAAATCCCCATAAATCAACAGGCTATACAAATAAAAAATTCAAACTAATTTGCCTAAGCCTACCTTAAAAAAAAAAATAGGTTTAGGTACCTACCTCTGAATATACCTGCCCCATTCAAATTAACTCATCAAAAACATTGATCGATATCAAATTCCACCATTATTATGCTGCCTCTTTTCTTCAAAAAAAAAAAAAAAAAAAAATGCAACATGTTTCAATAGTGCCAACAATGTTGCTTTCCAAACAAAATTTACGTTTAAAATTTTAACAAAAATGTCACAAGAATTTCATAAAAAAAATGAGTTAAAAAATAATGAATGAAAAAAAAAAAAATTCCATAAAAAACAACCAACATAAATTTTAAATTCTATAGAACTACCAATGGATTTGTTACAATTTCCCGTTGTGTGCTATTGCCCAACAGCTGTTTCAAAAAAAAAAGTAATATATATATCGAGTTAAGAAGAAGGGGGACAAAATTTCAATTAAAGACAAAAATACTGAAAGTATCTTCAAATTCAATGGAGACCATGACGACGAAACGGGATAGAAGTATAAAGATATACCTACCAATTCGCGTGTTGTACCCATATCTCTATATACTCTATTGCATGGTGCCGCGCTATTAAAAAGAAAGCCAAAAGCAAAACCGGCTAAAGCGAACGAAGAAATCCAAAAGATACTTAAAAGACCATCACACGATGAAGTCCAAGTCGAAGCCGAATAAGAAAAATATGGTAAGAGATCATCGCCATCGGAATGGAAATTCCATCGTCGAACCGGAAGTTCATTTACCCCGAGTTCCAATACAGACGCAAATGGACATATGGGCTATAAACACCTTCCCACTCTGCCATGCCACTTTTTTTTTTTTTTTAAAGATGATGCTTTTGAGTGTGTGTTGTGCAAAGAGCAGCAACTGCGATTGGAAAAAAAGCTCCATTCATGGGGCATGCGCTGCATATCTATCTGTCTATAGGCAAGTCAAGTTACTTGGATTGAACCTACGTCTTCATAGATTGTTCATGTCTCTTCCACGCACGATCGCAGATCCGTGTCGGTGGAGCTGCTTTATTGTCCCTCCGATCTCCACCACCAGCCGGAGCATCAGCACCATCGTCACGATCACGACAACGACAATTGCTCCAACCAGCTGAGTTGGAGCTTACACAGCGTCGGCGCAGTAGCGGTGGTGGAAGAAACTTCTCCAAAGAGGCAACAGTAACAGCAACAGCACAGGCAACTTCGACAGCAACGAACGGCCTACCTAACAATTAGAAACGAACTTGACACACTGACGCAGTTTTGCTTCTTTATGATTTATTTGTAACGTGCACTTGAAAAACACGACAATGTCACACAGTTTGGGTTGGTGTTGGTTGATCTGTGTATGTATAGGTATCGAACATTAACATAGAGTGAGAGAGTGTGCAAACTAATACAATCAAATTAGTTTTGCCTTCTGTGTGTGATCTTGTACCTTGAATCGCCTACATGGACTCTTAAGCACTTGAAATAGGGTTACCAGCTTTTCAAAAATTATTTCTCCATTTTAAAAGTAAATAATTTTTGATTGAAACAAAATATTGTTTAAACGGATGAGCGTCAAGTTAGAAGTACGACAATATCTAATTTTACACAACTAATTATCAACTAATTGTCCAACTAATAATTTTTTAATTGGTGGAAGTTGTTTGGTAACTTACGGTCATTTTATCTCACATTTGAAATCTTACATTCGAAAGCTCGCTTTTCAAAATCTCGCTTTTCATAATCTCGCAATTAAAAAAACTCGCAAACGAAAATCTAAAAATTTATGCTGTCGCTTTTCGCGGGTGATTAGCACACGCTAAAAATAATATGAATATTTTATTTGAAACGCGAGATTTGTAAACAACTTAAAAAATTAAGAATTTAGATGTGTAAAATACAGTTAATGAAATTGACTGTGATGCCGTTTTTAAATCCACGCACATAACTTTTTTTTAATGCGAGTTTTTAGTTTGCGAAATTTCGGTTAATGAAGATTTGAATAAAACGACAACACTTGTGTGAGGTACCACCAAAATTTTATGGCTAGAGCGACAGGTATTATACGACTACCATCAGGTCAAACATCAGACACAACACAAACTTGTGTAGCTGGTTGCAAATTTCTAAACCTAATCTAGGATGGCTCTGATCGCATGATCTCGGTAGCGCACTACATATGGCATTGATGGCCGGCTTGGTCTAGGTCCCCGCTGCGAAAACAAGTTTTTTGCCACCTTTTGGCCCGAAAGTGACATTTTGGATTAAAATTTTATTTGTGATTTATTGAGCTGAATCTTCTTCACAATTGATAGAATTTATGGCTGAAACCATTGTCAAAAATAAAAATATTTAAAAAACACAAAAAATGGAAATGTCACCTTTTGTTTCAAAGCTCGCAATCGGTGATTGAATTATCAGTGCCTTAATATTTACATATGTGTTTGGTAGATAAATTTTCAAAATCTTTTAGATTGTAAATAGAGGAAGGGGGAGAGTGCCAGGCCCGCTGAATAAGAAATTTCAACTTTTAATTTTTTTATCTTTCTATTCATGTCAATCTCAATGGCTCTAACTTAATAATTCCTCAGCAATTAAAGTAACTCAATAAATTTTTGTTGTTAATTTTAAGAATAGCTCCTGAATAGAAACTTAAGCTTTTTATAATTTTTGAAGTCCTATAGAAGTCCTAAATTTCTAAACATATGTAAATATTATGAAAAGTTTTTTTTATTATATGTTAGTGAATGAGTAATCCTTCGGCTTTTTTGGTTACTGGAAGTCGCATCAAAATCTAAATTATTAATAATTTGCCATTTGTGCTGGTAACCCTAACCTACTCAAATACAAAAATACAAATTTGGCGGAGATAAATCCTAATCCAAACTAGAAAACTAGTTTTCGATTGGAATTGGTATTTCTGTTTATTTTTTTTTTTACTTCAACTACTCATTTCGAAAGTATTTCTTATTCTCTTTTTGTATTTCGCCCTCCATTGAGCAATAGTGTCGATATAATTTATTAATAGAACTGCTTATTTGGTTAATTTTTAGAAAAAAAAACATTGCCTTTTATATTTTTTGTTGAATAGAAAAATGTTTTAATGTCTGATAAAGGGAATAAGGTAGATTGCTTAATGGGAAACGGGAACTATTGTATGTGTACCGTATTAGTTTGACCTTGATTTAATTTATTTGTAGGCCATTACAAAGTCCATAGTCTGTCCATGTTAATTTTTGAGTTTGAGATAAATACATAGCCTTAAAGAATTTTACGTATATTTTACAATATTCGCACAAAATATGTTTGTAGATATTGAAAGGACAAATTTTATGGTTCAAAAAAAAATTTAAAGATGGGTTAACTTGAAGTACAAAAACTAAATGGCGTGGTTGCAAATTTTGTGCCATAATGAAAAAACGTACTCTAGCAACTCTTTCCTTTCAGATCTATATTTTGTTCCCCAGAGCACTTTTTGTGTTTTTTGAGCTTGCTATAAAAATTTAAAAGTATTTCCGTAGTTTCCTATAAAAAATTTAAAGTTAACAATTTTAAATGTTTTATAAACCCGACCCAAAAAAGCAGGAGCAAAAATTCCTTTTATGGAAACTATCTAACACCGGGAGGCCTATTAACATTTTCAGAGGTCAACTTGTTAAACCCCGCAAGGATGAAACAGTGTCGTCAGTGGAGTGATATAGATAGGTGATTCCAGTCGAGATCATGATCGCCAGTAAGTGAAAAAGAAGACGAGTTTATTTGCAGTGTTTGGTGATAAGAGCATCACTTTTTGTGCAACAATTTTCACAAAAAAAATGTCTGCGTTATATTTTTCAGTCTCATGTATAAAACTTATTGCTAAAAAAAACAAGTTTTTGCGATTCTCATTTAAAAAAAAATTGGCACGAAGACTTAACCTAGTGTAACCAAAAACGTTTGTTTAAATACTTTTTATTCTCTCCATGTATCCATACATCATATCATACGCAATTCTACATAAAAAGTATGTTTCACTCCACGCCAGTATGTGTTTGTATACTACGAATATTTTTTTTAACTCATCAAAGGCAGAAAAAAATATAAAACAAAAAAATCCCAAAAGAAATTCTCTAAATTTTCTACACAATTTGAACGCATATTTTAATCCTCTCATCCTATTTTTATATTAAAATATAAAATGAAGAAAAAAAAAAATGTCGCATCCCTTAAGGCTATCCGAGACGACTTCCTATTTTATTTCAATTGCGTTGCATATGGCCTCTTTTCTCACACAACACAAAAGAAATTCACATGAAAGACAAAAAAGTATAGGATTATAAAAAAAAATAGAAAACTAAGGTGCAAAGGAAAATCCTACAGCAAAGTCATCATTCTCTTCAACTTTCTATCTCCAGAACCCACCATCCACCTCCTTCCAACTATATATACAAACCCTCTGTCTCACTGCAACATTAACACCTTCACACAAATCTAATTGATAGAGGAATTTGTCCCTCTCTCTTTCTCTGAAGGATTTGATTACACACAACGGCACACTAAAGACGCGAATAACTAAATGAAGGACATAAGTACCATGGAAGAATGCACCGCTATAATATACCACTGTGTCGCTAACGACACAGAATGAATCTTCTGATGATGCTTCTGATCCTGTTAATCAAGTCGTATCGTTATCTCTGACAAAAGATCCGAAAATATTAAAAGGAATTCTCTTTGCGAGCACATTTTTAGATCTAAATTTAACAACCTCTTCCAATTCCTTCATCCTAGCAAGTCGCAACGCCAACGCCCGCCATTGCCACTTCCGTCCACCCTTTAACCATCTATAAGAAAATTCATTAGGTGAAGGATAACATGGTAAATGGGTGGCCGACAGAAGGTGTAAGAAAGAGAATAACATTGTCGACGTTACGGCAACATCAAATACAAAACTAATAACGAGAACAAAAAGATTCAAGAAAATAGAAAATTGCATTGGATGAGTTTGTGAAGAATGCGGTTTGAGGAGGAGGAAGCAAGAAGCAAGGGTTTAAGAACAAGTGCGCACGTAAGAAGGAAATAATATGCTTATACATAGGATGAGATGAATTTAACAAGGAGAGGCGCTTCAGTATTTGTTTTCAGTATTACTGTTGGCTGTTATTTTCATTGCTGCTGTTGTTGTTGCTGTTGCTGTTGCTGTTGCTGTTGCTGTTGCTGTTGCTGTTGCTGTTGCTGTTGCTGTTGCTGTTGCTGTTGCTGTTGCTGTTGCTGTTGCTGTTGCTGTTGCTGTTGCTGTTGTTGTTGCTGTTGCTGTTGCTGTTGCTGTTGCTGTTGCTGTTGCTGTTGCTGTTGCTGTTGCTGTTGCTGTTGCTGTTGCTGTTGCTGTTGCTGTTGCTGTTGCTCTGTTGCTCTGTTGCTGTTGCAGTTGCTGTTGCTGTTGCTGTTGCTGTTGCTGTTGCTGTTGCTGTTGCTGTTGCTGTTGCTGTTGCTGTTGCTGTTGCTGTTACTGTTGGTGTTTTTGCTGTTGTTGTTGCTGTCTTTTTATATTCCGTTGTAGCAGCAGCTGTTAGTTGCACTGCCTACAAACCGCCCCAAGAAACATGAAACCATCTGGTGAACAATAATATTTGTAAACGTCCCTGGACAAAGTTGGTAATATGGTGTAAGGAACAAATTAAAAGCAAAATCCCGCACACATAAACGAAACGAACACGTTTGGTGTTCGTAATTTGATTTGAAAGGATTAGATGTCTACATGCATCCTTGGCAACATGCAAAGAAAACACAGCATGGGATTGGATTGGATTTGGATTGCAATGAAGAAAGTGCACAAGAAGCTATGCTACATAGCTCGAATAGTCGTGCAGACGGCGACGACGACAACGAGGGGTCGAACGGTTCGAGCTATAGTTCTCGGGCTAAAGGAATAAGATTCTTTTGTATAAAACTCGTATCTATGGCTTTGGCGTTGAGTTCTTCTTCAAAGTTTTGTCGCTTTTGAAAGTGAGTGGTAAATAAAATTACGAAACACAATAAACTTTGAGAGCGCTTCGTATGAATGTAGATTTTGTTTTGTTGTTGTTATTTTTTTTTTCTCTTTGCCTTCAGTTCAGTTGAGTTGTTTGAGGAAAGGAGCACTTTTGGATTGCTGCAAAGCTATAACCTACCTTAAGGAAGCACAACCTTAAGCGGGAGTGTATTTAACAGATTCCTTTTGTGTTTTTTTTGTTGTTGTATTTTATAGACGAGCATATACGTTGTGTATTGAGACCGAGCGAGTAGCCTAGGCTACGGATCGGATTGGGTGTGATTTTGCTTCTTTTGCGTCTTCATGTGCTCGGATTTATAAGCTACGCATGATTTGCAAAAAAAAATGCTTGACTCCGTTTTTTTTTTGTTGTTGAGAAAAGGACTTGCAAATATAGGGGTTATATAGGAGTTGGTATATATGTATGCTCTGTATGTTATTATTATTATTATAGGTGTGTCAAAACGGTACATGCATATATTGCACACCCTCATGCATATATGAACGTCGAGTAATCGAGATCGAGAAAACTGTCTGAAAAGCAGACACTTGTGAAAGTGCAGCGTTATAAAGTGGGTGATTGTTTTTTATGATTTAGAACCAATTTATGATTAATGACTTGAGAAAATGTGTTTAAGTTTTGCTAGGGATTTCTTTTTTCTCATTCTTTTTTGTGATGTTTTTTATTTATAGGTTAAAAGAAGGAAATTAGAGCGGAAGCAAGAAGAGGTGATTGAAGTGAGTGAGATGCAAATTAAAACAAAAAAAAGAAACCCTAATGGGGGAGAAGGTTTGAAAAACAAAGCTAAAGAAAAGTTTTAAGGGCGAAATTGAATATTGATTGGGAGTATCAAAAGCTATATACATACATATATCAAGGTGACCTACATTTATGAAAATAATTTTTTTGATCATTCAAATGGTAAATAACAAACGAATTTTCTGTAAGAGCTTTTAACAGAGATTGCTTCTGACTGTGCCAAAGGCTAGAGGGAGACAAAAAAGGGTATTTCTTTCCGTTTAGGTAGCAGGGGAATTTTCTCGAAGAGTGTTGCAGTTTTTAATGCTGTTAAGAAAATTATTTAATTAAACAATTTAGATAATTTCCATAAAAACTTATTTTAAGAGACTTTCAAATGTGATTTTACGTACAACTATGAAATAATCGTCCTAGCTAGGTAAAATAATACGATCCTCAGAAGCTCCAAATCGAAATTTTAACGGTCTAAAGTGGGCGTACATTTGGGCCAAACGGGAACTTATGTCCTAAAAAGAGATCTTTCAATGATGATATTCACGAAACTCAGTATTATACAAGGCTGCAGCTTGAAACACGAATGGCCTATCCCCTTTTGAAAACCAGAGGCTTCTGCAGTATAGGGTTTGAAAAACATAGCCTTTCGAAATGAAATGAAGTTTTGACCAACTCCAATAAAAATGAACTTGTTTGGCTTTATTTTCGCAACTAAGACTCAAAAAGTGTTACAATTTATTAGTATTATGAAATCAGTTTATTTTTCTTGCTACTCAAAAACAATGATGTTTTCACAAATTTTCAAGCGACTTTCAACCGACTTTCAACCGAACTAAAAATCTTATAGTTCAAAACTCTTAACGTTTCCTCATTCTCAAAATATTTGCAAACATCACTTTGGATTTCAACCAATTTTGACACCACTGATTGAAGAGTTTTTTCATTGGCGATATATTAAGACGTCTTGGACTTCTTCAACGTCTCGGACGTCTAGGACGTCTGCGGTTGCTTCGGCGTTACAGGCGTCTTTGGCAGCTTTGTTGCAATCGGCTTCTTCAAGGTCTTCTTTGTTTGCCTCCGGCGTCTTGATTGTCTTTTTCTTCTTGAGCGCCTTATTCGTCTTCGATCTCTTTTGGAGACGGAAATTCACTAAAATCATGGAAAAAGTCGATGTTTTTAAAATATATAGCTCCTTCTCATCGAACTATACCTCGTTGGAAAGCTCTTGAAGCCTCGCTCCCAGATCACCAAAATACTACTTTAAACTTCCATGGCTATTGGTTTGTCCACAAATCCTTTAAATAGTTTTAACATTTGAGTACGTATGCTCTCTTTAGCACCGAAAAAGTCTGGTTTTTTTGCACGTTGTTATTTATGTAGGTATTATACCTTGAACGAAAGGTGGCAGTTTCTATGAATCGCTTTTAATATTTCAGGAAAAAAAATATTGATTTTGAGTTATAACTAAAATCTTTAAAAATAAATTTTTGATCTTCGAGATCAAATCTTAGCATTTTTTCTAATTGTATCTAAGTAAAGTCACTTTAATATTTTCTGAAAATTAGTTTTCCCCTCTTTAAACCAAGTAGTTTTTCCAAAGTCTAAAATAATAGTACTCTTAGCATCAAAAACAACCAAAAAAATCACCAACCTTTGATTCCTGTCATCCGCAGGAAACTTTGATTTTCAACCCCCTAAAAAGGGAGGACTATTTGAATTGTTTTATAAATAGCCACCAATATGTCCACAAACACCATTATCATTGAAGTTTCTTATTCCAAATTAATATGCGCCAAAGGGGGTAACACAGGTGGTAGGCGGGTAATGCTATACAACGATTGAAAATAATGCCCAACGGAAGGACGTTAAATAAAATATATTGTAGGACTTAGCTAAACAAACCAAAACTACACATACACTTCATCCATCGAAAAAGTCCTAAATCAGTCCACCGAAAGTCCAAAAGAGAAGTGTGCGGTGGACAGAGGGTGGGGTAGACCTTTACTGAGAGTTCATATTATAGGCTAAAGAAAAAGGAACTGGCGATGGCGTCAAGGACCTTTCAATGACCGAATTAAGTGTAAGACTTTGAAGTTACTTTTACACGTCTCACGAAAATGCTGACCCCCCACACTACTCGAACCACTGACTGTCGAGGCACTAGGAGGTAACCGAAACAGAGATAGAGGGAGATAGATGGAGAAAGAGAAAAGACAGAGAGATACGAAGAAATGAACGACAAATTTACCAACATGGCTACTCTACAAATCGTACGTTGGGAAACGTAACACAAATAGCATCCGGTTCCGGTCTTAACAACATGACACTTTTAAGCAATGTCATAAAAATAGCCTAAATGTCAACTTTGTCAGTTCGGTCACTTAGGCTTTGTTGGACGGCTTTAGAGTGTTTCGTAGGTGTTTGGTTGTCAGTTGCCATTTAGTATCGTTTTGTTTTCTTATTTGTTTTTTTTTTTCGAGGCAATGTCTTTTAGGCGTCCATTTCCTTTCACACCCCTTCCCCCATCGCACCGCACACCTGCATCGAGTACAGTTCCTTCCGCTGCTACATTGCGCATAATACGCAATTGACCGAAATTTATTTTCCTCAAAGCAAGCAAGTTCATAAATTCCAGTTAAATTCATGCAGCAGCTTCAGACCATCCGTGGCAAAGTTGGTGCCGTGCGGTGGTGGTGGTGGTGGTGGTGGTGTGGCCATGGTCCTTCTAATGTACAAATGGACAAAGTTTAGTGACACCATCGAGAGACTTCTTCGTGGTGTTGTATACTCGTTCATACAAACATTAGCCGCCAACAACGTCAGCAGACCGACCGCGCAAGGGGAAATTAAAATTTTTCATTCAGAAACAAAATTAAGGGTTGTGAGATGTGAGGTTAAGAGGGTTGCGAATTGAGATGCGAGGCAATTACTACAGCAGAGGCGTCGTCGTCGTATACCATTCTGGGACAAAATGAATAATGCTCGGGATGAAATGATTAGAATGGAATGTTGAGAGGTCATATTTCAATGAGAGAAAGTTTCTTCTTCTATTTGGTTTAAATTCTTATTTTGTATTTGGAATACACCATTTTGGTTAGTTTTGCAAAATCAACTTTTTTTTCTTGTTGTAAAATGTAAATAATGTTTAAAATAGTTGGCCAGAGTTTTTGACAATGTTAATTCGCCGAGAGAATGCATTTATATACTTCTGAGTTTTGTTTATAATGAAATGCAACTTAAATAAGTTTCTTCTTTTTGTATTTAGCCATTGGGCAAATTATGAATAAAAGAAAATGGTATTATAAAAAAGAAAAATAAGATATTTTTGAAAAAGTCGTAGAGAAAGTATTTGAAACTGTATTTTACTTTAAGTTTAAAGCATACATACAATAAGTCCTGGGACCTACGAGCTAACTCCGCAATGAATTAACACCCAATGAACTACCTTCTAATAAAATTGGGATTTATTTCTTTTTCAACTAAGACCCATTATTTTTGGAACTGAATTAAATATAATACAAAATGATTTAAGTCGCAAAATGAAAATAATTTAAGCCCCAGTAGTGGAACTATTGTTTGGAGTGGATGCGAGGTTGGGTGTATGTAAAACGCACCCCCGACATACTTTGTCAAAAAACAGCATTCCTAATAATGATCTAGTTTGCCATGTTTGTTGACAATAATAAGTTAGAATACAAAAGAAAAATAAAAAAACTCGCATTTAGAATTAGAACCAAATTTTTCCACGTTTAATTGTTTTTGACTTTCCATTTGTGGATTCAAAGTTATAAAGGTCTTTTATATTTTAAGTTTAGAAAGTTTATAAAAATAATAAATAAAAATCATGAAAACAATAATTGGACACTGGCTCTAGTGTAAAGTATATTCTATACAGTATCATTTTTATTTTTATTGAAAAACAGCTACTTCGGTCTAGCTGCACGCCTAAAAATTTTAATTCTTAGAGTTCTAAAACTCATACAACAAATTAATTATATATCTTAAAAATTAAAAAAAAAAATTGAGTGAATTAAAAAAAAAAGAAAATGGAAAATTAAAAAAAAAAAATTATTTTGTTCTAATTTTTTGTATTTTTTTTTTGGATTGTGATCAATACTTTGAATTAGAAAAAAACCTAAGCTTTGTTTCTGTTAAAAGAATGTCATTTATTTATGCAAAAACTGATCCAAAATTTTAAAAAGCTGTGTGACAAGAAGTTTAATTTAGATTTTGCAGAATATGTTTAACGTGACGATATTATTTTTATTTATTTCAATTATTCAATTATTATACAATGAAAATGCGAAATGCTAAATGTCGAAATTAAAAAAAAAAATTCAGAAAAAATCCCGAAAAATATTTGATATTTGGTCGATTTTTTTGAAAAAAAGGCCAGAAATAAACAATACCCTTATCGATACCCTTATTTATATAAAAAAAAATTTGCATTGGGAAGACAAAAATGTGGGTCTCGCAACTCTGTTCATTTTTTTGTTCTCTTTAAACTTGCTACCTTGCAGTTTTTGAACATTCTTCCACATATTTTTTTTAGACTAAAAAATAAAGGTAGCCAGAATCTTATTTTCTATACAGATGATTCAAAAAAAGTCAAAAGGTAAATTTTTTGATTGATTTTATTTTCTTTTCATTTATTAAAATTTATTTTAAAAAATGAACCAATTCCCAATCGAATTATAAATTATTATAGCAATTTTTACAGTCATGTTTCATTGAATGTAAATAGATTACTATCGATATTTTAAAATATATGTATTTATATTTATAGTGAAATCATTCACATAAGTCTTTTCCAAAAACCATCTTAAATCAATACCAAATTTCCATATTCCACTTCCTGTTTTTTTTTTTTGGATTCAAAGTAGCTTTACTAATTCTCTGAATTTCTCTTCCAATATTAAAAGCCTACTCTACTTAACCACTTTCAGCATACTTCTTTTTTGTAAGCAATAGAATACCTTACACATAGCCTACTGAATATAGAAGTTTCAGTCAAATGGAATTTTATTAAAAAAAAAAAAAAATATATACCTATCTCATTTTATTCACACATTTATTCAATGTTCCACATACGCCACAGTGAACCAAGTATTTTCCTCTTCTTTCTCTGCCCTAACACTTTCAAAAATGTTTCCAAAATCAAAAAAAAAAAAGCAAAATCTGTTCTTCTTACTCTTTGTGAACAATGAACAGATTTAACCTACGAAAATAGATGTGAAAGTATTTTACACAGAGAGAAAAAGTTATCGATGACTTTTCTATTATACCTACAATTTCGAGTAGGTACACATATGAGTTTTCTATTTGAGATCCTTTATATTTTGCACATTAAAGTGTGTGTTGTGTTTGTTTGTTGATATTTAACACATATTTAATTCTACTAAAGAAAGGGCTTGAAACATTACGAAGAAGCCAAGTTTGCTAATTAAAATATGCAAGTAACAAAAAATAGTCGAATCGAAAAAGAAGATGGTGTTCAAGCCTATGATAGGTATTTTGCATAAGTGTCTTAAGTATAAAGTGCAAAGGAATTCACCCATGCAGTACCACCAAATTTCAAAATCGTATAATCTCAGAACAACTCTTTAGAGTTCTACCGAGAATATTCTGAATTAAAGTAAAAAGAAAATAGAAGTCGTTGTCCCACAAGGAAGGGTCATAGAACCTATTCTGTATTTGCAATTTACAAAAGATATTCCAGTGGGTAATGACGCCATCATTGCTACATTGGCAAATGATACTGCAATGTTCGGAATTTGAGAAGAACCAAGCATCATGAACGAATGATTTAAAAGTCATGGGAAAGTATAAAAAAAGCGATTAAAACAAATTCAGAAAGATAAACTAGTTGTCGATCTTCATAGATGAGATTATTTTGGTGAGATAAAAGTCCAACAGTACTTGGTGTCTTTTAAAGATTTCCACCTACTGCAAGAAAAAAATTGTCCATAAGGGAATTTTGGCCGTAATTCAATATAAAAACAAATCAAAAACAAAATGTGTAAGTCTTTTTTAAGTTGATAACAGAACGATTTTATTAATTTTTCCTATTTGCATATCAATAGGGTATAGTATAATTCAAGAAAAACAAAAAAGTATCTAAGCTTATGTTATCCAACATAAAGTATACATTGCGTAGTTGTTTGGTTGATATTTCAATGCAACATCCTTTAGTTACGAGTGTATATTTTCGGTCTGTTCATTTCCTTTTGTGTTATTTGTGAAAGTTTTACCTCTTTTGCTTTGTCTTCCCCCCCTCCCCCACCCATTTCACGAAGATTCCAAAAATTCCATTTAAATTTAACTCATAAAGCACCGCACTAAAGTGCCAACTTTTCTTCGCCAGTTTGTCTTTGTTGTTAGCATCCTTCTTCCAACACCACCGCGTGGTTAGTCCTTTTTTTGGCCAGCAAAAACTGTAAAAAAAAAAAAACGAAAACTAAATACTGAATGAAAAAGGCATACTTTTACAAAAGTAGGTATTACAATGCTGTACAGTTGTAAATTTGAAATTAAAGCGAGCGCAAAAGACTTTGTTTGTTAGCCAAAGTTAGTTGTAGGTAGATACATGGTGGCGTATACTTGTTTATATTTTTTTTTTTTTGTAAAGGAATACCTCTAGCCTACGTAAAAGAACAGGCTGTTTAAAAAAAGGGTGTTGTTTGCCTCTTGTTCGGGACATTGTAGAGTACAAGAGACAATTTTAATTGTTTACTGTAAATCATGCCATTTAATTGTGTGTAATTATGGTATTTATTTCGCAGTTTCGATGTTGTTAATAAATACGAATGAAATACGGAAACATGCAGTTGTAAATTCAAATAGGGGGTGGCTACTCTGCTGATGGTTGGTTATGGCCGTCGTCGCCGGCGTCGTTTTCGTATTCGTCGTTGTCGTAGGTATATGTTTTTCACTGCAGCACGGCAATTTCTCTCTTCGATTCGAAAGCACCACACAACAAGGACATTGCTAGCCAAAAAGTGATAAAATGTATTTTATTTTTGTATGTAGTTATCCTTCGTCCTGTTTGGCTGCAGATTCTTTTTTTTTATTGTTGTTTTGTTTTCCTTTTGTCTGATTGCACACAAAAAGAATATTTATAGTGGAGAAAAGTCTGAGAGTCCTTGACATCCGTATCGGAAAGCGTTCGAAAAATTAAGGACGACACATGATGATTGCTGTGCCCGTGTGAAAATTAACTTTTCAACTATACGTATAAACACTGCATGATGTATAAACAGAGCAGCAGATAGACAACAGAGATGACAATGGCTGAGTTGTGAGGAGTGAACGAACAGAGAAGAGTCCTTGCTTGGTGGTTGAATGGACAATATAGAAAAAAAAAATACAAGAGACAGCTACAAAAAAAAAAGAAAAAAAAAATGTTTTCAAAAATAAAGAAAAATTGTGACGAGCTGTCAGCATAGACAGTAGGACGATGAAAAAGATAATGAGGAACGACCGTCATCGTTGTCGACTGTATGTATCACCAACCGTCATCATTTTTTTTTTATTTGTGATGAAGAAGATGTGGATGGATGTAGCCCAATCACGTTTTCTAAACAATGGTGCTGGTAAACTTCATTAGACATTTTTCGCCTCAGTTTTGGTGGCGAATTTTAATTAATAGATATGTACGTTGCTTTTAACTTTTTTTTTTTCTCCCAGAGATAACGCTAAACAAAACCGAAATTTGTTATTTTTCGATGGGTTATTATTTTTATTTTTTGGGTAAAACAATATTCATTGTCTTTTGGGTTTACATGATTTCTTTTATTTATTTTTTGTTTGCGATTTAAATGAAAAAAAAATTAGCACAAATTTTGGATTGATATTCAGGACAGGTATTTGTCCAGTAAATGTTTTTTTTCAATTTTGTTTTGGACGAATAAGAGTAAAAAAAATCTCTTAATTTTTTGTTCGTTGAATTGCAATTAAGATTTTAAAGTTGGTGATAAATTTTTAAATATTTAATGAGCCTGCATTGTTTTTTTTTTTGATTACGAATGGAATCTTTATACATATATGAACAAAGTATGATAAATATGTAAATAAGTGCAAGCTCAATTATCTGAAAACCTTACTTAAGATGTTTGTTTGGATAAAGTATTTTTAATTAATTTAAATATGTACTTACAAAAAGAAAATGACGCCTTAATCAATTGAAAAATATAAAACTTATTCATCTCAAAACCTACTAGATATTTTCTTAAAAACTGGTGGATGTTTTTTTTTACTTTGTGTTGTTAAATACTGAAAACTTTAAAGTGGAAAAAACTCACTGCCTCGCTTTTTTTTTGTTTTGATTTCTCGAAAACGGATCGAATAATTTCAAATAAATTTTTAAGTCAAATAAATGTGGGTTCTGCATTGGATAGATTTTAGTCAAACTATGTTTTTGGCAACTGAAACAAGTCGTATAAATTCGTTCAAATCGTAAAGTCTTTGTTAAATATTTGCATTCTAACATTTGGAAGTTATGAAAAAAAATGTATGCAATAAAAACAAAAAGCAAAATTGGGTGCACCTATTTGTTGGTTCTGGTTTTGAGGTCTGAAAAAAAACAAATAATTTAATTTAAGAAGTTATGGAGTCTCTGTACTTTTTCATGTCACCTTTGTGTTTTGATTTCGTTGATAAATATTAAAAAATGAGAAAAAGAATTATTACATACCTATAATCTATGTATATATATGTATATTTAAAAATCTAAGGCCCTTTTTTCAAATATCTAATTTTGAAGAAAACTTTTTTCTAAATCCAAAAAGGGTTTTTTTTTTTAACTTGGAAAAGCAATATAAGTTTACCTTTTAAAATTTTTCGAGAAGTTTTAGATTTTTTCGGTTTATAAAAATGTATGTTATGGTATAACAACGGTACCTTATTTTTACTTGAGACTATCCGTGTAAAAAGGCGAACTTTTAGCTCCAAAAATAATGGTATGACTGTCATAATATAAACATTAGGACAAAAATATGGAGGAGGAACAAATTCCTTAGTGCGTCACAATTTTAAAATTGCTAGAAACCTAAAATGGTATCATTTAAGAATTGTTCTATCGTCTACAACTACTGACGCAATAATTGATTTTATTTCTACCAATCTGTGCATTCATCTAACGTCAATTTTTTGCCATAAGCTCGAAAATCGTAAACTATAGAGCAAGCTTCTTGAAAATTTGGTTAAAAATAAAATCAAGTTTTTGACCAAAGAATGCGTGTCAGAATCACAACATGGCTTCGTATCTGGTCGGTCCACTGTTACAAATTTAGCAGTTTTCTCGATCGATGCCAAGTTGATGCAATTTACACTGATTTCAGTAAGCCTCGGATTCGGTTGATCACAATATTTTACTATTAATGAGGTGTGGGTATTTTGGCTTTCATTTTGAGATGCTTAAATGGATTGCTTCGTATTTAAAGAACAGAACCTAACGCTTGCTAATCGAATTCAAAAGTTTCAAGAGTTAAAGAATGTACTACAGGGGTTCCACAAGGAAGTTATCTTGGTCCCTTACTATTTATATTATATATAAACGATACAGTTCATGTAGATTAGCACTGGAATATGCGGTGATGATTTGGAACCCATCCTACAAAGTTCATTCAGATAGAATTGAATAAGTTCAAAAGCGATTTTAAATCTAAACGAAATCGTGATTTTGAATTTTATGTTTTCTTATGAATTTAGAATGCATTTACAATTTGTTTTCTAAGAAATATGATTAACTCCTGGGTTTCTTTCATAAGAAACTATTCAAAACTTACTTACTTCTGATTTTCTGATTTTTTATGAAAATGTTGGCCCTTTAAATATTCAGCAGCTGGGCGTTGTTTCAAGTAATCTCATCTAAAAAATAAACCAGAAAAAAAACGTTCCACTGATAAAAATCTGTTGACACTTTAAGCCGCATTTGATGAAAGAGAATACAGAGATACAAATAACTTCACGAAAGCTTTTCTTCATCGTCTTGTTGTTCGAATGACTCTTCGAGCTCCGACAAAAGATAAATGAACTCATCTAGCAAACTAGCTGTCAAGTTTTGTGGTTTTTTTTCTTGAACAGATAAATATATAGAGAAAGGAACTCTCATATGATGCAACACACACATCAGTCTCTTCTTCTTTCCCCTCTCTGCTGATGCTACACTCTATACTAAAAATCCAACAAGGATACCATTCTTCACTTCAACCGAATGGAATTTCATTTTTCTTTCAAAGCGCAGCAAACCACTTAATCAAAGGAACGAAACGAGTCCTACCGTCACCGTCTTACACTCAATGCCAATCGATTTAAGTCCACTTGAAATGGATAGTATTCTGATGGAATTTAAGAGTTAGTAATAAATGGTTAAAACAATAATAATCATACTCATGTACATACTTATAGGTTTAAAAATAATCGCTAGGACTTTTTAATAAAAAGAAAGTAAGGGACATACTCGTACATACTGGGATACCCTGTATAGATTGATCAAAAAGATTTTCTCCATTGATTTTTTTTTTATTTTAAGGTAAACTAATTTATGGATTGAACAGTTTTTTGACGCAACGAAAGACAGTTTCTTTCTGTTTCGGTTGAGTTCAAAAAATGATTAATCCATCGATTAGTTAACCTGAGAATAAAGTTTGAAATTTAATTTTTTTTTATTAATAGAGTGGTAAGATTCTTAAGAACTAACTGGAATTTGGCTTTTTGATTACTTACACTTCCGTCCTCGAGAAGCCTCTTCTAATTTCAGAAACCAATCTTTTTCCGGGTGCAATAGTGAAAAGTCGTCAACGTACCGGGTGTCGTTCTTTATCCATTGAGTATTATTTGTTTCGGTAGTGGTTTTCTGTTTCAGTTACGAAGAATGCTGACTAAGAAAGCTAGGCTTTTCGCAATTGTAAGTTTAGCCCTTTTACGTAAGAATACGGAAATAACTGCCCAGAGACCACCACGAGGATGCAAAACAAACACTTTATCGTGACTGATTGTTGAACTACTGACCAAGCCAAAGTTCCGATAGTTTCTTGATCAGGTACGATGCAGGTATTATTTTTTCACTTCTTTAATATCCATTTAAAAATAAAAGTCCAATTAATTAGCACCAGAGTGTGCAGATGCCTTACATTTGTTCATGCGAATGCAATCATCTCATATAGTGGTGGTGCGTAGATAGCTCTATATAAGGTCCTCAGACTCTATTAATAAAATACCCCAGTCCCGGTCATGGCTTTTTTATTCATTTCCATTCTCAATTCTCATCCCTTCAATTCGTCGTCAACAAACATTCCATTCATGTGCACAAAATGATCTATAGACACGAGTTCATTATGTTCGAGGGGCAGAAAAGAAAAACTAACATTATCTAGGAATTCATGATAAAAAGCGATGTCTAACCCGTCGCATGGTATCCCCATCCAACTGCAATATGTTTTTCTATGTTTTCGTATATAATAGATACAGATATTCGTATTCGTATCTTGGGAAGGTCCTTTCTTCTCATTGAAAAAAAAGGGGACATGCCGCACATAGTATACAACATTACCACCCTCAGTATCATTCCTATCTGGCCTTTTGCACACGCAATCTAGCAAGCAAACCTTTGTAGCTGCTGCTGCTGCTCTTGTGTGCAAGGAATTTTTGTCTTTGAAACTGAAAACTGGGCGCCGCTCCGCGCCGCCATCGCATCGCCATCCAGCACCCACCCACCAAAGAAGAAGATGGTTTGTGTCATGGATGGAGGCGACATTTGTATGTGACTATGAGAACCTTTTCAAACGGCTTTGTTAGGAAATTTGCTTCATTACGAGTGCATTGGGTGGGAAATCGTTTGTCAATGCAGCAACATACACAATCCGTGAGAGCATTTAAGAATGAAAATCTTCGTGACTGAAGCATAGTTCGAGATAATCCGGGTAGATATTATTATGGTATCAATATAAGTACCAAAATACAATTGATGATTTGATGGTTTTTAACAAAGGACTTTTGCGGTGAAGTGTCATTGATGAATTGATTATTATCTACCTGCGGAAATTCAATCACTTCAAAAATACCATCCATCACTTCACATATTGTTAGAAATTTGTGGTAAACTGAGTAACTGAGCATGCGGGAGACAATCCTTAGAAATATAAATTATTAAACTTGGAGCACAAAAGTCGAGCACAATTAATTTCATCCAAAAATCAAGATTGCAAACAAAAAAAACATCGCTATCGGTCATTGACCAAATTATTTATATTTTCCGTTAATTCTATGACATTAGGTGTCCTTAAAATTTAACGAATCACTATTGAAAAACTAAATTTATTTGCGCAAACTAGGAAATTAGGATGAGTATGAGTAATTCTCTTTGGCAGGATCGAATTTAAAAAAAAAAAAGGAAAATAGAGATTAGAATGTATGTTACACAAATTGTTGGTCTAAGGGGTTCATCCCTGTTTTTCAATTTCTCTCTTTCTCTGACAATTCAAACAAATAAATCACTGCTATCCCAATATTATTTAACCATTTAAACAAAACTCAATTTGTTAGTCCCTTTGAACTTGTATAAAACAAATCGATTTGGAGTTTTTTTTTATGTACTGCAGCTCAAACTATCACCTAAATGTGTATAGTACGTATGATATGGTGTATCGTATTTTGTTGGTTTCTGTCACAACGGTCGATATACAATTGACGTTAACAGAATAGTCCCCTTCACTAATTGTTCTACTAATCGTATTTTCAATCTATTGGCTTATTAAAGTGATTTGAAATTTAAAGCCTTACAAAATCAGGCCAAATTTGTATTTTATTTGTTAAGTTATCAACTTAGGTTGGATTGGGTTAACGCATCAGTCAGCAGAAGGCTGACCTAGGCAGTAAATTGTTAACCTATACTAAATAAACTCGTCATGAACTTTAAATTTTTTTGGGCATTTTTGTAAAGTTTTTATTCCGGGGCTTGCAGTTTATAAAAAATACCAAGTTGGTATTTTTTTGCGTTGAGGCATCGACCTATTCGATCACGGTCTATCACTCCTGCTGACATGCGAAGCATCTACATTTTAGCTGCCTCATGCTCTCTCATGCTTCTTTTACATTGTCCAGCACTGTTCATCAATGTAAGTGCTGGACGAATAACAGCCGTATTACAGAAGATTACAAAGTTTTCCCGCCCTTTCATCCACCTTTCGCTTACGCTGTGTTTTTATGTCGTCATCACAAAATCCTTCGCTTTTGACCACAGATGAAAGATATTTAAACTGTTCGCACTTGGGAATCACTGTTCGATTCAAATAGATGCCCGGAATAGACCTGTGTTGATCAGTTAATGGACGCTAGTGCGGTGTCCATTTCCTTCCTGAACATCCACCCATACCTCAAGTGTTTGTTGCAAAGAAGGAGGATCTTCACTTATGATGGCTCGATAGCTCTGCAAAGATAACTGATTCAATTTGGAGTCCCTTACATTACCCTCAATGCAGCAAACCAGGAATGTAATAAAGAGCAAAGGACTCGAGGCGCAACCCTGGGGCACACCTAATCTAATATTTAGGAACTCTCTCGTAATTCCATTTTGTAGGGTATCTTACCATTGTTTAAACTGGTGATTTTTGGTCTCGTCTACAAATATGGAGAGTGAAGAAAGTACGGACTGTACATCGGCACTTACCTGGTCAAACGAGTTAAGGTCTGGCGACTTAGATTGCTGGGTTATGTAAGGAAAAATATTTCTTCCCGTCTAAAATAAGGAAAATAAAATGGGCTGGCCACAGTATCAACATTAAGCTATTTCAAATATGTGAGTTAAGTCACTTGTAATTGAAATTCAATTTAACTCGTAAAACTAAGTAAATAATTTTCTGTTTTGTTGTCAAATTTTTCTTTGCTGTCATTGGTTTTCTCTGTCCCACAAGTGTTCGAACATAACCTAGGACTTTCCAAATTTCACTAAATAATTGAGATGAGTCGGCGATTTCGGCGATACATATTATTTTACTTTCACAAAATATCTAAATCTCGACAGATTTGAGACTTTTGTAGTTCTCGTCTCGGTCTCGACGAAATCGAAAAATGTCAGTCTTGTCTAGATACCGATTGAGCACTTCTTCGGTCTTTTTTCTTTGGAGAAAAAATTGCTTATCTTCATACTTACTTAATTCTTATAACACTTAAACTATTCAAAATATGTAATATTAACTTTGAAATATTTAATTTTATTTTTTAAAATACTAGATTTTTGAACGAAAAAATATTGTAAGTCAAGTTCCAAAAATTCTTTCTCGTGTTGGTTCCATTTCATAAAAGGTGATAGTCTCATCTTTAACCTAACTACATATATATGTATAACCTAAATTTTTGTTGTTTCTAATGTGGATCACCTTGCTGTGCAGCAGAAAAAACATTATGACCCAATATCCCGAGGAAGTTGGTATTTTTTTTCAGAACCGATTCAATCGTTATTAAAAAAGGTCTCTTTAATATTAGCTCTTAACCATCTTTAAGGGTATCTCTTGAATCCTTAAAAAAGGACCCAAACTAAAATCATAAATTAATTTTAATCACTCATAAAAACTAAATTTGTTGAAGCATCAATCATATAGAAGACAACAACAAAAAAAGTATAAAAATACCCAAGAGGATTAAAATGCCAACAACAAAAAAATACTCTTCTGACCCAGTTTTTTGTGTTGTGTAAATTCAAACCTGTCATTAATCATTTCAACGCTGGGCGTTGATGCGCAGAATTTATGCGTCACTGAAATTTTGTTATATTATTTTTTTTTTGACAAACAGATCCATTAGACTTGTAAACTTCCAAAAAAAAAATATGATGTAATGTGTTCAAACTTTTGACTTACATGAGCATACCCATCTAGTTTTTTTTTTTTGTAACTAACAGCAGTTATTAATAAAAACAGAGACAACCGCATAATCTAGTTTAAATCACAATAAATTCTTCGTAGTGAGATTATGATACTTAGTATATTGTTCCTGCCCCATGAAAATTATATTCCAAAGACACAAACTGGCATCAAAGTTAGTTGTAGTATAGACTTAGTCAGATAGAGGAAGAATATAACAAAAGGGGACTGCTACTTCCTCGAGACGAGACTTCATAGTCATATAGTCGGAAGACACTTGACTGCCTGACTTGACTCGGTTATTTGTGTCCGATTTATAGGGATTGATAAAAAAAGGTCATCCATCAAGGTGTCTAAAAATGCTGTCCAAATCATCTAGACTATGGTAAAATATAAATGTGTACAAATATCCATGCCTAACCTACCCTACATACATGTTGTATATGCATCAGACTAGAAAACCCAGAGGAAGAGGTGGATCCCAAGGAAGTGTGCATGCATACTCGTTTTGCTGTTTTGCTGAAAACATTATCCTAGATTGTAGTTGGCAGCACATACAAACGTCACCTACAATTTTCGCCCATATCTCTCTCTCTCTTGCAGAGTTCTAAGGTTGGAAATACCTACCTGAAGGGCGGCCGGCGGATGGGTGTTCGGTGTTTTTAGGGTGTGTTTTTTTTTAGATTGTTCAGTTGCCCCTCATCCATATAGCGCATTACATCCTTTGAATAGGTCTTCTCTGAACAAGACCTTTTTTTTATGATACCATACCTACCTCCTGTCCGTACCGTATAATAGCCTAGCCGAAACACACAGTCAACACTATGATTATAAACTATATATTTATATGTCTCTGCTCTCTTTACATTGAATGCCATCTCAACAATCAGCAGGGCAAACATAAAACGACAGTCCTGCAACAAGGAACGTATGTTCAACATACGGGGTGATATTCGGCTGACTAAAGCATAAATTCTTCTGCGACATCTCACCTACATTACCCCCGCCCCAACTATGAATTTAGTTGGAGTGATTTTGAACTGTGGCGTCTGTCAGTGAGGTTGTTTTTGTAGTTCCATTCCTCGAGACTGTACCTAAAGATCGCGTCTTTCAGGGTTAAAAGAAGCAAAAGAATTTTCACATTTTTCGAAAACTTTAAGTGCTCATAACTCGTGAAGAAATGGACTTAGAGAGAAAATAGCATTTCCGTGATCTAGAGAGTCAGACCTTTTTATTTTGCTTCTTATATTTTGGGTTAATTAACCTGATAAAAAAAAAACACTTTGTTCGTCGGATAGGAGAAGTGGACTTTGTTTCCTACTGATTTCGAATTTGGTTACGGCTAATCTGCTGGAGCTGATGGCCTCATTCCCGAATTGTTTAAAGTGGCAGGCAAATGCCTGGTTAGGAGTATGCACCAGGTCATCTGGAAAATATGGTCGGAAGAAAGAAGACCCTCTGAACTGCGTGAACTATCAGTCTCTTAACGTTGCATATAAGATCCTCTCTGCCGTATTGTGTAAGGTATCAGTGCGGCTTTAGACGACCAGGAAAGTCCAAATCTTCAAACTACAACGGATGTTGGAAACCCAGGAAGCTTATTGATATTTACCATCTTTTTATCGATTTAAAGGCCGCGATGTCGAAAATGGTTTTAGACAAGGCGATGCACTGTCATGTGACTTCTTCAACATCGTTCCTGGAAAGAAAAGAGCAAAGCTCTATACAAGAGTGGCTTGCTTATGAGCATTGAGACGGAAGCTAAGAAGATGGGTTTAGTGGTCTATGAGGGCAAGACCAAGTATATACATATATGCTGTCATCAAAAAAGGACACCCAACAGCACCGTCTTGGACAGAACTTCACAATAAACAGCTATAACTTCGAGGTCCTTAACTACTTTGTTTACCTAGGCGCCGCGCCGGCCGCTATAAATTCAAACAACGACACCAGCACTGAAATCAAACGAAGAATAACTCTTGCCAATTGCTGTTTCTTTGGACTAAGAAAGCAATTGAGCAGCAAAGTCCTTTCTCGAGCAACTTAAGTGTCCCTTTTTAAAACCGATATCATTCCGGTTCTTAGATATGGCGCAGAGGCATGTACATTGTCAAAGGTAGATGAGAACGCTTTGGGATGCTTTGAGAGAAAAATTCTTCGGGTAATTTTTGTTCCCGTCTGCATAGATGGAGAGTGGAATAGAAGATTTAACCACCAACTGTACGGGCTGTACAGCGACACTGACCTGGTCAAACGAGTCCAAGTACAGCGGCTGGGTCATGTAGAGCTAAAGGACAATGATGGAACTCAATTTTAAGACAATCACTTTTAATAATACAGATGCGATTAAAAGGTGAAAATCGTTACAGAAATTTTCCTGAAAATTTGTAAGTAGACACCAATTATCTTATAAACGAAGTGCCTTCGTGCTATATGCGCTTCATTAAGCAAACCAGTTTCTCTAGGCTCTGGTGTTTAGTAGGCGTACAGACTTAAGAACGTACAGACCAACAAGATATGGTAAAAACCTCGTTTTCGGACTTTCTCATCAGAGTATTTATAATGTTTATATTTTCCATAAAAAAATATAAGAAAAAAATTTATTTGATTTGTTGTAAGTTGCTTTTTAATAATAATATAAAATTCAGTAAAAATAATAAATAAATAAGTAAAAATATAAACCCCGTTTTGGCCCCATTGTTAGAGAATAAACAAAACACTCGTATACTGTCATATACCTTCGTGCAGGGATGTTGTCATCCCCGTAAACCAGCAGTGGCGCTGGCTGGTGGCCGTAAGGATTCAACTCTCTCTCTCGTAGCATAGACTACACCGGCATTGTCTTATATATCTGTTTAGTGTTTGTAACTTGTGTACCTATAGGGTGTACTTTTTTCTTTTTGCGAAATATGCTATCTCCAACAAAAATCAAGAGGTTCCACCTTATACGAATATTCTTCCTGCTCCTGTTGTCCTGTAACCCTCGTTCCACATCTTTCATCCCGCATGCTATAGGTAGGTATTCACTCGTTTTGGAGAGCACTATACTATAAAAGTTAGAACGAACGAATGTGACTTTGTGCTATGATGATGGCGCGCAATGGTGTTGGTGACGTGCTGAGAGCGAAAAACTATGACTTCGTATATATGAATGAACGCTGAACGGTGAACGGGCAGGCAGGGCAGACAAACGGACGGACGTGGACGGAAGGAAGGATTTCTTATCATTGAGAGCGCTGCAGCAGATCTAACATACTCCACGCGAACGCCACTTTAAAATAACCCCTACTTCCCATGCACAGCACAACTTTACACTGTCAAAACACCACACGTCACACCACCTCTATACGATCATGCACAGGGTGGTTAACACGTTAAGATGGATGTGTATCCTGGCAGCTAGCTATCAACCACCGAATGCCACCATCATCATCATCAACTAAAGAACCACCAAGAAACGAAAGGGTTGAATTGTTGTTGGTGATACAAGCAAAAGGCGACACAGACGGGGACAGGGACAGGGACTGCAAAACTAGGACTGAATTGCCAGGGAGGAGGTGCTGCCAACTGCTCTCATATAATATGGAATGTAGGTCAAAGTGCAGTGCAACGTCCTCGACATCCGCATTGCTGTACTTTGGCTTTTTGGATAGGCTTGTTTAATTTTTATTAGTGATTCCGTATGTATATAGTTATGATGTGCGATTGTATGTCCTCTTTGGTGAACGAGTGTAGGTAGATATAGAGTATGGATGTGGACACACTCCTTACCATAGGTAACGCTAGCTAACGCCACCGACAACTCTCGGGCTTGCTCTGGGGGGTAGGTATTGGCAGCAATGTTCGTTTGTTGGTCTGTTCGCTATACAGCCGCCAATCGAGAGGGGTGCAAATTCGTTTTCAATAGAGGACAGAGATTCCCAACTTAGGATTAAGGACTTCTGGTTCCTGGATTCATTGAAGGAAGAATATACTCCCATCAGTGGACCTGGATGGGCACACAAGAAGATGTCAACGACGATGACGTAGAGAATGGGTGTGTGCTCTTGTGCTCTTTCGATTCTGCGATGACTTATTCTGTATTCGAGAGTAATAAAAACGTCATTAAATTATTTGTGTGCCCTCCGCAATCGCACATGCAGCATAGTGAGTTGTCGACGTTGTCGTCGCCACCGTCATTGTCGCCGTCGTCGTTGGAGTCATCTTTGTCGAGGGCGACAAAGATGCAGTGCGATGAATGAGTCTTCTGCTTGCAGCTTGCAGTCTTTATCCTTCATTACCCCAAAGGAGTTAGAAGTTTTCGACAAGGCTGCAGGGATGATATGCATAGAAGAGGCAGCATCAGAACCACTCACAGAAGGACACACAAGGACACATACACATACACATATTGAGCATTGAGGTGCCAGATGGATGATGAGACGTAAGGCATGTGCTGCTGCATGGATTTTGGGAAATGATAAATGATTTGGGGGTTCGCCGCCGCCGCCATGCCAGTTGAAGGGGTGGTTTTAGGCATCAGCAATAGCACGGCATTATATTTTGTGCTGTCTTTTTTGGTGAAAAGGATGGATGGATGGTGATATGTGGCGGCTGCTGAAAACACGTTCAAATGCACCCAGAATCTAAAAAGCCAGTATCCAGCATCCAGCACCACCATGTGCCTTTTCCTCTGTCGCTCCTTATAGGTACTGCTTTTGCTTCCTTTGGCAGGTTTTTTGGAGTGTTGTCTCTCGTTAATCTTTTCATTGATTTAAATTGATGCTCTTTTTGCCAACGAGCAGCACTTTTAGCCAGCCGAGTGTGCTTTATTGTGTGTGGCACAGGACATGCTCTACATTTAGTCACAAAGTCTGATTTTTTCTCTCTTTTTTTTTGTTTGTGGAGAGCATGGAAGAATATGTCAAGTTAATTTTTCTTAAGCCAAAAATTTTGCAAACCTGACAAATGGGCTGGGTTGATCGTTGGATATGGTGGTGTGATTGGTGAGGGGGCTAAGAAAAAGAAGAATATGCAGAGGGATGTTTTTTTTTGGTTGTTGAAAATATTTTTGACTAAATATGGGTGCTTGTTTTGTTTTTGTGCGACAGCCAGACATTTTTGTAAAGACGGGTTTTAGTTTTTTTTTTCTGTTGAAACTCAGCAAAGAAATCCATTAACTTGAGAAGAAAATATTTTTTTTTTCGTGATATCAAGAAAAAGAGGATAGTACCTCCGCACTTTTTGGTTGATGAAAATTGTTTTGATTTTCTCTAGAAGTGATGTCAACTTTTCTTCTACTAATGGAGATGTCAAGTTTAATTTGAACGTTTTGTTTTGGCTGCTGTGGTGATGATATGGAATGTTTTGTGAAAAGATAATTTTTGGCAGGAATTTTTGATATGACTTTGCATGGGTTTAAGAGAAATGTCGGACAAAAAACTCTGGAGGTTTTAATTTTTTTTTCTTGTTTCGTAAAATTGTAAACCTATACTTGAGGTCATTTGGCTTAATATAACGGACAAGTTAAATATGGTCGTATTTGAATTGTAGTCCATATTTATTTCTGGAAAATGGTTAGAAAGCGGATTTTTTGTATAAGGAATAATAATTAAATGGCCAAACAAAAAATGATTAATTAAAAAAAGGAAACAATTAATTGCTAAATAAATTTTGCGAAATAATTATTTTTTTAATTTAAAGCGCAATGAAAAAAATAAGAACCAAATTCATAAGACTGTTGTAGATTTAGCTCATGAGGGTTATTTTCACTGAATCTGGTACATCGGTTGATGTCACACTCTCCGAAGTTTGATTTTAAATTAAAGTGCTTAAAATTTTTTTTTTAATTTTTGTTTGAAAAAAGTTTTAAGGATTTACATAATTCCGTTAAAACTAAGTTTTCATTTTTTAATGCGGAAATCGATTATAATAAAATAAACAGATCTTTGAGTTTTTGGAAAAAAATTATTAAAACTTTAAGTTTAAAAAAGAATAATAATACAAAGCAAAATTTTGATTTTCAATATTTCGGATATAATTATGTATAATATCCTATGGATATGCGATATCTAATTTTTATAAAACTTCTTTTTCAAAAAACTTCAATTGTGTGCTAACAATCTAAGGCAGTTTTAGGAATCCATTATATAAATTAATGTAGATTTCCCCTTGATTTTGAATAAATTTAGAGAAACTATTGTTGTTGCAGGTCATTGATCGAATATCTTTAATATCTTCCTATATCAAACACCCATAGAATCTATGTTTTTCTATTCTATTCTATTGTTTTTCTTTTTGATTTTTATTGAAACATAATCGTTTTTAAATCTATCCCTTGCGGCTTACCACTTTTCCAATAAACATAAAACAAATGTACAAATTAATGTTCAAGCAAACAAAAACAAAAAAAAAAGAACTACAAATGTCATGAATTTCGTCCTACGAACATCCTTGGCAGATCGGCCTGTGGCCAGGTGTATTACACAACAAAAACCCACAAAACCCAATTTTACCTGACAAAGCCATAAATCACTCCTCAGATAGCTACGCCTCCGCACATATATTTGGCACCTGAAAAACCCATAGATGATAATATGACTTCAAGACATCAGCATCACATAATCACAAACATCGACCACACAGCCCATTTCCAGCTCTAAATGCAGATAATGCCAGTCCGTGTGTACGTCCTCAACACTTCCCATTCCACATCTATGCTTTCTCCAATGCAAAAACAAGAAAACGGAGACACTATATTTCCAGAGGAAAGGATATTTAAGAGCTTCTGACTGACTTCAATTAGATATCCACACAATACAAATGAGCCGATGATATTTCACTGCAGCCTTGAGCATTGCATTGCATTTGTCCTGCCACAGTTTATGGAATTGTTTGTGTTTTCATCATCATCACCAATAAGGTCCCCTTTCTACATCTCTCTATATCTATAGGGTTTGCCATCACCGTATAATTTTGGCTTCTAAGGTTGCGTCCAAATATCCTATACCCAGTAGCAGACACAGTTTATATACGAAATTGGCAGAACTCTGGTTTGACTTTTTGTGTGTTCGTACATACGCAAGATGAAACCATAATTCCCTTTGTACCTACAAGAATCACTAAACTCGAAGGAGAGCATCGCATCGTCATCAGGAGACACAAATGACTCTACCTACCTCCGGTCGATTTGGTGGTCCCCAATCGTGCCATTGCCAGACAGTTTTGGGTTAGCTGAAATTAGGTGCAAAATGACCACAAAATAAGTGCCTTCCTTCACTTCATTCCCAACCAAGCACACACACACTCTGATTTCTAGCCTTCGAGTATATCTCCTATTATAACACAATAGGGTAATATGGAAGATGTCTCCTGGTGTATAGTTGTCCTTCTATACCCACTTTATTCCCAACCCGGGTTTCTCTCTGGTTTGTGGTGTCCTTTGTGTATGTCCTCCAAGTAGCTGAGGAGAGTTTAAAAAAAAAATTATATCCGCAATCAGGAGCAATAAAATTCACCAAGGAAATTCACATAACGTACAAAATAATGATGGCAACAATAAGGATAACAAACAGCAAAAGTTGTGACTACTGTGTGATGAAGATAAAAAAAAAAAAACTTAACGGAAAAAAAAAAATAAATAAAAAGACAACAGCACTCCGAAGTATGGAAGACACATTTGATGTTATTATAATGCCATAGCAGTTCATTTCTTCAATTTTTTCGTCCTTTATTGCACTGTTATAAGGTCTTTCCCTTATATTTGCCTCTTTAGCGTTGGTCGTGTTTCAATGTCCTTAATAGAGTGCCTTCTTCGTGTGGATCTAATGAAAGGAATACGACTGAAAAGTGGGGGGAAATTCTTTTGGTCGCGTCCTTCTTCACCAGTGCTGGATTCTAAGCTAATTTGAGATGAGGACCAGCTCAAAAAGTGGAAGAAGCTTTTTTCTGGGGCTTTGCATTGGTTTTTCGCCCAATAATCCGTCCGAAGTAACAATTTCCTCAAGAAGAAATCTTTACTGCGAAGCAAACTTGATCAAAGCCCTGAAGAACGAGAAAGTAATTGGACTTGACGGTTTTCTCGCAGCGCACACAAAGTGAGCTACTGCACCCACTCACTGAGAGAGCTTGGAAAACAAAAAGTGGAAAAAAGAACAATATTAAAGCTCCCAAAAGAAAGGAGGCCTTACGCAGTACAAAAATTTGAGGGGAGCTTGCCTGCTACCTACTAACAGTAGCCAATGTAATAGCAAGAAATGTCCTGGATCGAGTTAAAGAACAAAACAAGCAATATTCCGCACTTGATCTCCCTGTGCGGATCATCATCGGATAGCGCTTTGAACATCGATCACCACTTAACATGCTGTTAATTGGATTTCGAAAAGGACTTCGCTAGTGTCAAAAAAGAAATTAGGTAGATAGAAATGGCGATCACAAGGCAACCTGGCCTGTGATCTAATTGGCGCTGTCGTGCTCCGTTTTGATACTATAACTCATTTGACCTAAGATTGAGAGGGACAGGTTTACAGAGAAGCTTCACAGCGGAGTATGCTAGAGCCATTTGATCGAGAGAAGAAAATTTATCTGGCTTGCTTTGCGCAGGATGGACATCCCAAATAATTTTCACAATATTACAATTTACATTAGTTTACCCGCAAAGCAAAGTGCTTATCTGCAGGTGGTTACAAACAATAATATTCTTTAGATTTTGAAGTGTTCGAAAAGTTCAGTTAATGTTTTAGATTTAATTTAATTTAATTTAGTTTAAATGATTTAAATTATTTTATTTAGCAAGTATAAAAATCAATAAGTTAAAATTTAAGAGCAAAGTTAGATCTGAAATTAGTTATTATATTTTAATCATCGTACAAAATACAATCCTAACATATATTTTTTTATTTCTTCTTTTCTTTTTTTAAAGTTAGTTATATTTTTCAAATTTTGGGGTATTTCATTTAATATCTTCGGAATAATGGTTCTAAGTTCTCTGTTCCCATATACGTTGTAAGTAGCCGGAACTTCCAGCATCCCAAGCGCTCTTCTCCTAGTATTTTGGTCATGTCTAATTGGCTGTAGGAATCTTTCATCATCCATATAATGCTGTAATATGGTCAAGCGATAAATTGCGTTTATATCCAACACTTTGAGGTCGGTACTGTTTGGTTTAATTAGTTTAATTAAGCGATGTTGTAGGCTTAATATCTTGTCTTTATGTGTTTTTGAAGCATTACCCCACGCTAGTATCCCATATCGAATTCTTGATTCTGCTAACGAGTAATAAACTTGTTTCAGGACTTCAAAGTTGGAAAATTTTTTTAGATAAACCAAGGCAAATAGTGTGCTTTTTAGCTGAAGACGTAGAGCATTTATATGTTCACGCCATAGAAAATGCTCATCTATTGTAACTCCGAGATACTTTATCTTCTTGACGATTTCGATTGGATTGTTGTTGTTGGCTAACAGTGGACAGTGGTTGTTTCGGTGATATAAATTGAATATTTCTTGACGTTTAGTTGGGTGGCGTATATGCATTACCTTTGTTTTGTTAGCATTAATAATTAATCCATGGTCATGACACCACTTGGATATATCATCAAAGTGCTTTTGAAGTATTTCTACTGCTGAGTTTAGTTCCTTGTGTTTTACTATGATAGCTATATCGTCTGCATATGCATAAGCTGTATTGTTTTTAAACAACCTTAAAAGTTCATTAGTATATAGGATGAACAATATAGGACCCAATTTGGAGCCTTGCGGAACACCGTACACACTAGGTTTTTCCGTACTCAATGTATTTGACACCTTTACCTTAATCGTCCTGTCACTTAAGTAATTTTTGAGCCAGTTTGACAAATATCCTCTTACACCAATTCTGTTCAAAGTTTTTACCAGATTTTCCTGACTGAGAGTGTCGAATGCTTTACGGAAATCGATGAATAGCACAAGGACATGATGGTTTCGATTGAGGCCGGCATTTACTGTATTTGTAAACTCTCCTAGAAGTTTTTCTGTACTCTTATTTTTTTGGAATCCGTATTGATTCGGGTGTAAGACTTGGTGTTTATTAATAAATGAGATAAGTCGTCTCACTACTACTTCTTCCAAACATTTTTCAACGACTGACATGATTGCGATCGGCCTATAATTTTCGGTTTTGGATTTAATACCACCTTTATAAATAGGACGAATTATTGATGTTTTCATGAGTTTTGGCACACAACCTTGTATCAGACTGCGATTAATTATTGTTTGTATAACAGGTGTAAGAATTTCACAGTTATTTTTAAGATCAACTGGTCGAATATTATCTGCTCCTGGTCCTTTGTTGGTGTTAATTTTGTTTAGAATTTTAAAAATTTCTTCCTGGCTAGCTTCTTTTACGTATATACTCTCTAATACTTCCAAATTTCCGTGGCTTGACGTTTGTGTTGTAATATTGCACATATGCATGATGTTTGAAACGTGGTTTGCAAATTGATCCGCGAATTCTTCCACTATACTTTGTTCACCGTTGACATTAGTTGAAAAGTTGTTTTGTATAACTTCATCAATTGAAGCTTTCTTTCTTCCCAGAATTTCATTTATGACATTCCATGTTTTCCTGGGGTCATATTGTGCATTTGAAAATTTCTGTTTGTAGTAATTGGTTTTAAATATTTGTATGTTTTTGGTTACAAGATTTCGGTAGTTTTTGTATTCTCGTTCATAGCTTTGCCTTCTTGGACTATTTTTCCATCTTCTAAACAACTCATCTCTTTTCTTGCACATTGCTTTTATTTCGCTATTGATCCAGGGCTTTTGTATTCGTTTTTGTTTTGTTTTGTTATATTTACTTGCTTCCGTGTATATATTGTTTATTTTCAATACGAATCTTTCATAAAGAGTTTCAACATCGTTTTCTTGAATAATATTTTCCCAGTAAGTTTGTTGTATGAGTTCATTGACTTTCTGTGGATTAATCTGCATAGTATTGATTTCTTGAATCAATCGCTTATCTTGTTGTCCTTTTGTAGCATAAAGTATGGCATAATGGTCGGCCAGATCTGTTTCCACGACTGCAGAAAATATTTCATTTTTTGTGATGCTTACGTATATGTGATCAATTAGAGTAGATGTATTTCGTCTAGGATCAACACGTGTAGGTTTTTGTATGACATTTGTAAGTCCTTTTGATGCCATCATCTCTATATATTTCAGAACTAGTGAGTTATTTTCATCAAGGACATCTATATTCATATCACCTAAGACGATATTTTCCTTTTCCGTGTTGATAACTGCATTCAATTCTTCAATAAATCGAACTGCACTAAGTTTTGGTCTTCTATATATCGCATGTATATGTTTTTTATCGTTTTCATGTTTTATTTCCAAATGAATTCCTTCGTAGTATATAGGGTTCTCAGGTACAATTTCATATGCTATATTATTTTTTATAAATACTGCAACACCCCCTCCCTTCATTCCTTTCCTATTAACAAATTCTGAATTGAAACCATTTATGTAATATATCTCATTTTTGCCTTTAGGTATGTTAATTTCATTTAAGACTAAGATATCGACATAGCTTAGAATATTTCCAATTTCAGCTATATAATTATCCCATGTTTTAGTAATAGATCTTATGTTAAGACAGATGCAACAAAAATTCATTTTTTTTAGAAATTCATTTTTGATGCCAGTAACTCCATGTATTACCCTAAAATTGACATCAGCTTCACTATATTCGTTTTCCATCATAATATATTTTTTCTATTTATTCTTCTTTTCAAGCATACAATTATAATTTAGTTGCACATTTTATCTATGTCAATGCACGTACCAATATGTATAGTTGCGCCGTTCTCTTGTTTTTTTGCAAGTATTTTGCCGTTGCTCTCCCAAACAAATTTCCAATTGCATTCTCTCGCTTTAGTTTTGGCTAGCCAAAGAAGGTGCTTATTTGTTGGTGTAAGATGATTATTTACATAAATATAATTGTTTCCTTCGTTTGTAAGTGCGGTCTGGTTGTTGCTTGTGTTTTTAATAATTTCTGTTATTGGTATATTTCGTTTGGCTTTTGCATTCTTAATTAAGTTGGTTTTGCATGTTTGATTAACAAATGAGACAATTATGGTAGATTTTTCTGGATTTCTTTTGTTTGTTCTGTAGACATCTGTGATATCTGTGGTACACAGATTATAATCTATTGTCTTGCCTAATGCTTGGACAATTTCAACTAGATTCTCGTTTTGCATTGGTGGAATATTTTTAATTTCAATATTGTTTTTTAATAATTGTTGTTCGAGTGCGTTAATTTTCGTTTCCATGGTGAAGATTTGTTCGTCTTTTTTTGTGTTGCTTTCTTTTAATTCTTTAATCTCATTTGAGAGTTTTTGTAGCAATTCATTGTTTGAATTCATATGGTGTTTAATCTCATCATATTTGTTTGCAAGGAATTCACAACTTGATTTTATATCTGTCATTTCCTTTCTCATTTTGATTGCTATTATCAAGGTAACATATATGATGGATCCAAATGTAACGTCTTGCATAAAAGAAGGTTATCAGAGGAGTTTAAAATCCAAAGTAGGGTCAAGCAATGCTGTATACTTTCACCAAAACTGTTCCGCTTGGTAAGTAGAACTGCAGTAAGCTGTTTTTTCGGTTGGAAATGGAGGAAATAGAAAGGAGGAAGAAAAAGTGGTAGTGGATTAGCCAAACGCTTCGAACAGGTATCGATTGCATTGCGAGTCAACCAAAATGCAATGGAATGGTTTCACGCAGGCAGGCAGGCAGGCTAACTGGCCAACCTAGTGAGGAACGTTCGAGAAGGAATCAGCAAAACTGGTGAAGAGATCTGAAATACATCTTCAGGAACCTTACACGATTGAGCGTAGCAATTGGCCCTATGTCCAACTAGAGGAAACTCACATGTATAATACGTCCGAGGATTTATATGCTCTAGTAAGTAAGGCGTCACCTTAAAGATCTACATGTATGGTTCACCGATTTGACATCAGAATGGTGCACTATTAAGCTCTTGAAGAACTTGTTTGCTGCACCAAGCTTTTCCTCACCAACTTCTTGCAAAGATAAAAACATCATACGTATGTGTTTGTCACACTTTCTAAAGACAGTTCGAAGCTGGACAAATGATTCATCTGGCAAGCAATTCATCTAACAGGACGTGTAAAGTAACTGGTGAAAGGATCCTTCTATTGAAGAAGGTTGAAGACAAAGCAATGGGCTGTCAACTAACAGAAAGATTGTTCCTCAAGTGACATACGCAACTTAAAAGAAACTAAACCAAGTGTTGTTTGAAACTCGATACACTGATAGAACGTTACTAAAAAAAGGACAATAATTAAATGGTACTTAATCCGGCCATGTTTCTTTTTCTCAAGTAGTTTATTTTTGCTGGCGTTGCTAAAAATGGCTGCAAACGCAAAGTAAGGTTTCTCATTTAACCCCTTGCTGATATTTTTCTGACTTTGCTACAAAACTGCTGCTAGAACTGTTATGGTGCACAGTGCACACACCGCAAGCAATGTCCTTGCAAATGCAAAATTATACGTGTTCTAGCTGTTAGCAGTATATAGCCTATAGTCATACCCCCAAATGGAATAAGATGTGTTTCTCTGCGGTTGTAGCAAACCAGCAAAATGAAAATAGGTACATTTTATTATTTTCCTTTTGGATTTAAATAAACAATCTACAACAAGGAAACGAACATCAGCAAAACGAAAACGTTAGTCCTGTAACGTTTTCAATACAAACTCTCAAACTTTTAAATGTAAAAATGATAATATTAGCCATAGTTGTTGTTGAGGAACAACAAAGGTGTGGTGTCTTTTTAGGCTTATAATCTCTCTCCCTTACACACACAATTCTGGTTTAGTACTTACTTCAAAAAAAAAATCTAGGTCGAACTTAGCTGTAAAAATAATTTTGATAGGACAACGGCCCTAAAAAGGACAGTGAAGTAAAGTAAAATAGAAGAGAAGACATTACATTACATTGTGTATAGAAGGCACAGCTACGCATTTGAGAAAGTCACATATTTCACAAGGCACTTTATTCTTAATCGTCGACATAGTCGTAGACGAAGAAGTTAAAGGTCCTTTTTGCCACAGAAATAAGGGACTTACTTTATATATGTACAGTATATAGCTACAGAAACATATCGCGCTGTTACTATACGCGAGACTGCTGTGTGTTTGGAGTGCTCTCTTTTATATTTTTCGGTTAGAAGGAAAGGGGTTAATTTATGAGCCAGGAGTGCGGAACTGAATTATGGAAATGGATTTTGTGGATTGTCCGAAAATTTGTCATCGGTATTTCTGGTTAAGGAAGTACTTAAGTACTTGTAATATATTTATTTTCTTTAGCGTTGTTCGCTGTGCGGTTTATTTATTTGGATCATATTGTGTGTTTGTGTAGGTAGGTACGTTACGTTACGTACCTAGTTAGATTTAATAGAGTTTTCGAGGACAAATTACTAGCAATTGACGTGAGGCCAATATTGAGTGCTTGTTGTGACTTATGTATGAATGGGGAAGAGTGATTGAGTTGAACGAACCTTTTTAATAGACGAGTATATAAGAAGTTAATATTTGGCAATTACCCAGTGTTGGAATATTGCGGATAAAAAATGATTAATGTGGAATACTTTTGGGTCTATATTAGAAAAGGAATTTGTATAAATTGGTATGTTATGGAATACTTTATCATTAATATAAAAGGTGTGCTCCAATTTGTAATATTAAATGAATAACAATAAATATTAACAACAATCTTAAAATAGTGCACAGATAAAATAAAAATATTTAAAAACACAATAAGACAAAAGCAATAAAAAAATTTTTTTTTTAAAGTAACAAAACAAATAGTTGTTCCGAGTATTTTTAAAGAGAAATCAAATTTACGAAGAAAAACTTTTTGAATTATAATAAAATTAAAATTATTAAGAATTGGTACAGAGATAGAGTTCATTGTTGGTTATCGGAAGGTTCCAAGTTCAATCCCCAGAAAAAGAAAAAGAATTTAAACTTGGAACAAATAATGGAACTCAATGTAATAATAAAATTAAACTTACTTCTGTCTCTAGATAGTAAAAATTTATTGAAAAATTTTGTATGAAGCTTTGAAGCCACGTTTTTAATAAAAGTAAAATGGATTCAAATTTCAGTGGATTTTAATTCATCCAAATGAAATATTTTTTTTGGATTACTGGTTCTGCAAAGATAATTCAAAAAACTCAAATATTGAAAAAAATGAATTTCGCAAACACTTTTCTATAAACGAACCAATTTTAAAGGGTGGATTATGGATTGCAAGTTTTAACTGCTTCGATGTGGAATGCAAAGTACAAATTTTAAACTGCGAAATGTGGAATGCAGACGTTGTGTACTGCGGAGTGCTTATAACGTAATGCAAATTGCGTACGGTGAAGTGCAAACCGTGAATTGTGAAGTCCGGATTACAATATGTATATATAGACTATAGACTGTCTAAAGGCGAAGTTCATATAGTGCGAATTGGTAATTGAGAAGTTCGGATTTCGGAATGGGAAGTGTGGAGTGAAGATGGTAGAGTGCACTTATTAAAGCGTGAAATTTAAAATTCGTAGTCTAAAAAAAAAACAGAGAAAAAGTGAAAGTGGTTCTTCTACTTCTTCTACCGATAAGATTGTTGCGATTTTGGCTGGGACCTCAACTCTTTCACTTAACTAATTGAGCTTAATGCTCCACCTGCGGAAGGAACTCGCTTGGTTAACCTTAAACAATTTCAGCAGGTCTCCCGGTTTTGGATTGTTCTATGTCTGAGGCAAACTATATGCCTCTAATTCGAAAACGTAAATTGCGAAAAGCAAAGTGGGGTATGCGAAAAACGAATATCAACTAACTTCTTAACCAAACTTTTAAACCAAAACTTAATAAATAATCAAATAATTAATTTGAATAACTCCGAATAAATATGAAGTCTGAAGAAAGCTCTGCTTATAGCTATATCGGTAACAAAGGTTATTAATTTTGTATGTTGTAGGAAAAAAAAGTCGATGAAACCTGTGCGTGTGCATATATGCCTTGTCTAAAACCAATTCTAGTTTATATCAAGATACTGTTCGCTGCGAAAATAAACTCGTTTAAAAATTCGGAATAGGCTCCTATAAATGGTAACGTCCGCTATTCTCTTACATCGTAAACCATATTCCCTTATCTCGTGAGCAATAATTTGCCATTGCCATCCACTAAAGTATACTCTAACTGCGTCCGGTTTATATTCTCTGGATGGTGGTGGAGAGGGAATGCATCATTGGTTAGCTTCACAATAGAAGCTATTCACACACATTCATAAAGGTCATGAAACGCGAAGCCTTCCGGGTGTTATCCTGTACTTTGTCATCCGCTATACTATACTCTCTTGTCGCCACTGTCGTTAGTTAGGTTATAACACTTTTAACCGCGCTAATATATGGTGCAATATGAATCATACAATTGTGTGTAGAAACATAGAGTTTAACTTTATGTCTATAACTAAAACAAGAAAGAAAAAAAAAAAGTCATTGCAGCAGCTTACACATAAGCACATAAGGGCTTAATAAACTTTATGCTGCAAGTAAAATAACTTTTTTACAAGGATTACACGTGCTCCAATTACTATGAAAGTCGGTTAAATTTTGCACTATAATTTATATAAGTATGTGATACACGTAAATCTATTTGACCATCATGTAGGTACCTACAATACGGGTTAGTTGATTAGATGAACCCATAAAAAGTTGATTGTTTCACTTTATTACACATTTATGTTTAGTAAACTTTACAACCAGTTTTAGAAGATTTCAGAATTATTCTTCTTTAACTTCTATCTAAATAATCACCAAACCTCAATGACAAATAAGTGTCAAAAATTTACCGATGTCCTTATCCCCCCTTATTGTTTACATGGACTTTTCAATACAGAAATTGGAATTAAAGATGGAACCTATAAAATAATTCCTTCAAAATATTATATGCATCTAATCAAGTAAATCAGACTGTAAAGCGTATATTGCATAAATAATATTAGAATTCGACTGCAGTTTATAATTCCAGAACCACACATCAGTTCCATTCGAAAATTTAAAAGAAAAAAAAAATAACACCACCGTTGACTTGGGAAAATCATTACAGCCGAATTCTGTAAATTGAAAAACTCTGCAATATGTGTACGATGCAGGCGTAGGCAATGTGTTCCCTTTGGGTTATTGGCCCAAAACCTTATTAACTAATTAAACAACTCTCTGCTTGTATACATACAAGGATAACAAGGATTCATTTTTTTTGTGTTGCTTCTCTGATGCTTGTATACCATCACACTATGGTGTGCTGCTGCATCTCTATGCTTTGGTTCTGTTGTAACTATTGCTCGAGAAATAAGGTTACCATTGTTTTCAAAAAAAAATTAACTATAGTAAAGTCATCAAAAAGAGAACACAGATTCACGTTTGATAGGAGTACATACTTTAACCAGAAATATCACAAGAAGAACTTTTGTGTTTCTTTTTTACTTATATCTTAATATTGATAGCAGTATTGTGTCTTGAAAATCAAAATAGAAAATTATTTCTCAACATCTATTCTGTTTAAAAATATTTGATAAAAAGGAAACAAAATAAAATGTTGGCTTTTAAAAAATAATACACATTGTATTCGTCTTCTATTAATTTAAAATAAGAAAATGTGGCTGCTGTTGATCCTGTTCTCATTTGAGAAACTTTGAGTTAAGCACTCAAACTTATTTACTTAAAAAAATTTTCATATATTATTTTTTTTCATTTTTTAATTTATTATACATAATTATATGGTCACCCTACCTATATAGTGTGTATGGTAGGATTTTTTATTATGCGCTGCTCGCCATTTTGTTTTTGTTTTTTTTTATATTTTTTGGATCTATGCCAGAATTTGACAAACGAACATGAACTTTATTTCGTTTTACATGAATGGATGCCCGAAACCGTATACTCAGACTAACCCTTACTCACTCTGGCAAAATAGGGTTCACATGAAAAAAAAATAATAATACTAAAAAAAAAAAACAAAAACATAAACATAAAAGGAGACACTCCACTCTGGGTAAACCAATGCAGTGGGAAAAAATGTCGATGCTTGTAATCTCACGGCCCATTCATAACAGCGGAAAGACCACCCGCCAAACAAAAACCCAAACAGGCGACTCATTATTCTTTAGCGCCCAAACCCTTTTTTTTGTCATCAGCATTCGATCCCCAAAAAATTCGAAACTCGTATATTTTTGTAATGGAATTGCATCGTATGCATCATAGTGCACATAAGTAAAATACTTACTACTGCACAAGCACATCACATTATCCTGGAAAATAAACGAGGAGGTGGAAAGGATGTGGAAAATGGAATGTGCTGTATTTGTTTTGTAAATGGGGGTGCAATTTGACATTTAATTAGAGATTCATCTGAAGCCGTTGATTGCGGTTGGCTAATCTTGAACCAAAATATGTGGCGGAAAGCTTTCAATAATTAGACCACACAAACAGCGCAGACAATATGTGCATATTCTGCATTATTGTTTTAAATCAACAAATGGAATAGTATGTGCTAGAATAGAGAGACAAACATCTTGGGCAATTATAATTAGGCTATATTGAATTTATGAAGATGCAGCGACCTGCCTAGTATATGGAGTTTACAAACGTATACTTCAAAAATAATTTAATAGAATAACAAACTACAAAAGACAGGTCTGATTGTGATGTAACCTCGATTGATATATACATATTTAAGAGTACAAAGAGATAAATGATTTGTTTTCCAATTGTTAAACTAAAAAAAAATATGAAAGCAATACATTTCAGAATTGTAAACTGTATTATTTTTATTGTAAGCCATTTTTTACACCACATTTAAGTTAACATCTAAAACTTTACAACATAAAATAAATTTTTCGAATATGTTAACCGAGGCGTATACGTACTATTTTTTTGAACATAAAATATCTTCTTAAATAGAGATACGTGTTTGTATATCCGTATGAACTATAAATTTTATTAAAATACTTTAAGCAGTGTAAGAGATAAATAAGTTTTGCATTGACGGTTATACGACATGTACCGTTATTTTTGGAGCAAAAAAACATTTAATTTCTGCTCTATGGTATCTCTTTCAAACCTTAAGTTCAAAGTTTGAAGAAAATCCCACCAGTAGCCTAGACTGTATGTCGAGGTACAGACAGATCGACCCACAGACAGACAGACCGACAGAGTAGCGGGCCCACTTTTTCGCTTTCTGTATCATCGTTATGTAAGGACTGTTCAATATCTCCAGCTCAATTATTAACGAATCCAATACTACTTGCCTTATAATACCAGAGTCGCAGGTAAAAAGGAAAAATTGTACTTTTATATCAGCTGGATCATAATACTGTTTTCAAAATGCAGCAAGTTAAAATTATGTATATCAAAATTCCGGCTGTACAAAATTCTGTTTTTAAAAAAAACTGTGCTGTTTTTAATAAAATTCTACTTTTCGAAATCTTGTTTTGAAAATTCTGATTTAAAAAATTATATTTTTGGTTTTTCAATTCTGTTTTCAAAAAATTATGAACATGTTGTAAAGATAAATCATTTTGATAGTATTAAATACTGATATTTATTTTTACAATTCCAAAACGATTTCTCTTGTTACTAAACAGTTTGGTTCGTAAACTAATCGAAGTATTGCATCTATGCATATGCGCATTGGCGCAGTTAAACACTACACAATTTATAATTTTTGTCTTAGTTAAAACAAATTCTTAAACCAGACTCATTTTTGTGCAGACATTTAAAAAAAATTGGAATTTGCTCTATCACCATTTTCAAACTATAATTAGGAGACTATAAGCTCGATTGAATTTGTCAACTAAAGAAGGAATTAGTTTTTTGAATAGTTGCATTTTTAAGTCTGAATTATTGAAAATTATATTCTGAATTATTGAAACAAAAAATCATGCTAGAGATAAGCTAATACTATTTAATCCAAAGTGCTTACACATAATTAAAGAGTTTTATTTTAATTAAACAATTGTCATGTCATTATAAGCTACTCAAAATGAAAATAAATATAAAATCTATAAATATCAATGCACGTTGGTACATAGGTCAGTACTCACTCGTCCATTTATTTAACTAAAATTCCAAGATAATCAAATCAAAAAATTATTCCGAAAATGTCATTCATGCAAACACAAACTACATAGACACGTTCACTAAAATATCATTTCATTATTTTAGTTCAAACTTAATAAATGTATTTGATGCACTATCTAATCATTTAAAGGTTAATTTCAAAAATATAATTTTCTGGCTTATCAGTTTTGATAATTTTATTCGAAATGAAAAAAATTATTAAGTTGGTTATAGTTTATGTGTCTAAAAAGAGAATTTATTTTAAATTATAATGTTTTTTCCTCACGACCAAAACACTGAAAAATACAACAAAAAAATGTTATTTAAATCAAATATTTAAACATGCAACTCAACCACTGTGGTCATTTTTTTTTTCATCTTTTTTTTTGTTGTTTATAGTTTTCATCATTTATATTATGAGTATGAACTCTATTATAATAATACATATTTCACTTTTTTCACATGGAAATCTATGAAATATGAAAGAGTTCAAACTTAACGGAATATATATATAGAATATAATATTATGTGCATACGAAAGTCGGTATATACCCTATAATTTGATATGTTGCATTTTTACACCACTGCAATTATGTCATAGATTTAATTCTTTTCCTTAGAAGTTTCTTTAAAGGTAGTTTTCACGCAACTCATTCTTTTTTAAACTTTTATAAAAAAAATCGACTTTTAAAAATGAGGTTTTTGAAAATATAAAAGAGATTTTTGCAATTTTTAAGAAAGTCCCGTAAATATGAGTTTTTATTTCAAAATTATTTTATACAAAAAACGGCGCTAACGATTTTGAATACATTTTATAAATTTTTTTTAGAAACTAAACTATGGCCCAGAAAAGTTTTTTTTAAAAAATTTTATCTACCATTGAGCCGATTTTTTGTTTTTGATTTGAAACTTCACACAAGAGGTCATATATAATCAGAATGAATAAAATATATTTTGGAGTTTCTTTTGACAACTCAATATTTTGAAAATAGTTGTATATTTTTTGTTGAAATTTTGTTTTTAATTGCATATTAGTAAATAGTAAAAAATGATATACTAAGTTTTGTTTAAAAAAAACAACTAAAGCATTCTACGAGTATATACATATTTGAAAAAAGTTAAAAAAGAATCTAAATAGTTTTTTTTTTAAATAATTTGCGCGCGTTCAAGGGGATTATTGATGTACCCTTTATATGTTCAACACAGCGCGGGCGTCAAGGATAGGTTAGGATGGGAAGGGAAAGGTGTATGGAAAGGTGTGTGGCGCAAGGTACTGAGACTGAAGGTGGTGGTTGTCTCAGATTTATTCTCCAGGTTTGGCGGCTGGGCTAAAGCGGAGAAATGTGTAATTTGAAAAAAAAAATATAGATGCATATCTAAAACCATAATAAATTCGTATTGAATAAATAAAAGCTCTTGTTTTCTTTTTACTTTTACTACATCGTTGAGCGATTAAATTTCTTAGTCGAAATTGCGTATACTCAATTTTCTTTAGAAATGCGACTTATTGTGATTCTTGCATACAAAAGTAGAACAGCGTCTGCCGGGTCAGCTAATTAATTATATTGAAACTTATTTTTAAAGCGCATGGCCTTAAGTTAGATCACAAGGACTTTTAAATGAGAGTGATAAATCAAGTTAGCCATTTATACACTATAGGTACATACATATTCAGGTAATATCATTAATATTTTCATCCTGGTTCAGTTGTGTGCATCTATAGAAATCGGTGTGAATGCTGAATCCTGTGACCCCTCACAAAATTCAAAAGTGTATTTTTGTATGTTTTATTGCTCACCTTCTTTTACGCTCAAATTATGCTTAGGAAAATCGATTAAATCTTCAATTTCGTTCCAAAACTATTTCAATTTAAAGAAACAACATAGAAGTTTATTATATTCTATATTTTCTTTGTTAAAACCCATCAAATTAACAAAACTCCACCCTATTTAAAATTGAATTCATGAAAAGTATACCAACAAAAATTTGCACTTTCACGCTATTTACACGGTGCTTGCACTTGCACTCACCCCAATAATCCCCAACCATACGAATATAGCCCCAATCTGACCGTGATGACATGTCATCGATTAAGCTTATTTGTGAGTGTGCTTGCTTCCACGCGAATCCGAATTAAAATTTAAAATCCATTCAACATTATTCTCTTCTTTTTTTTATAATTTTTTTATTTGCATCTGGGTCACACAATGAGCCAGACTAACAAAACCAAAAAAAAAAATTGTGATACACAACTTCTCATTAAAATGTATTGCTGCGTGAAATGTACAAATTTATCATCGGATGCACTCCTGCTACATTTATTTCCTGTCAAAGTTTATGTTCAAACAACAACAAACATTTTAAAAGCAAAATCAACAAAAAAAAAAACAAGGAAATTAACGTTCTTTGGATGCAGATTTCATAAGAAATAACAAAGACAATAGCCCTGCCGGCATTTTGTTGGAAAATTTCATCCAATCATGCGATTTTTGTGCAACCACACCGAACCAAACTGCCTCTGTGGAGAGCTGTTCCAGGGATGGGGAGAGGCCCTGCAACAAATTATACCAACTCAACTACCCCCAATCCCCAAAATGTCGTCCACACAATGAAGATACCAAAAAAAGGACAACGACATTGGAGGACGACAGGACACCGAACAAGAACCAACGAAAAAAAAAGAAACTTTCCAAATGATGGCCATTAAATCACAGCTGATTGCAATCAGTTTAAGGGCTCCGTTAACGGCGAACCACAAAAACTGTCCACTGTCACAATTAAACTTTTGTTTGATGTGATAGTCCCCGACATAGTGGTTAAAGTTGGAGGTGCCAGGCACCGAAAAAATTCCCAATATATAGCTTTAATTAGAGACGAGAGAACTTGGAAGAAGACTTGACAAAATAGGTATAATGATATTCTGGCGATTAGCCCTTTGCATGCGAGAGAATGGTGGAATCTAGAAATACAATCGCCACCGCAATAATTGTCACCAAGACACATTTGTCAAGAATGAAGGCTAATATGACAGTTGGTCGCCATCGCCATCAACATCACCGCATGGAAAACACAAATAAGATGTCACAAGCGATCAACTTCCGCATTGCTAAAGACGGAACGAAGCGAAGCGACAAGAAGACAAGGACCTTTAAGCTGACGATGTCACAGTCTAGATAATTCGATGATGAATGTCACCAGGTTGTTATCAATAAATGTTCGGTGCCAGCAAACGTCATGAAACGTTGCTCATTTGCCTATTTCACTCAACACTCTGTAGCGTAGCGGCTCTGCTATACACAGGAATACACCCTTTTTATTTAAAGCTTGAAGAGTGTATCCGGTTTTGCGTATAAATATGCCAGTCAGTTGAGCTCTGGCAAACAATGACAGCTGACTTGACAGTAGTTTTGGGCTTCTTCCAATGTTGAAAGTGATGCATGTCGGTTTGTGCTTAAAGGTGTTCCAGTTCCTATAGAGCAGGGTTGATTTAGAGACTTGACAGTTGAAAGGTGCTATTGGTGCTTGTATGTTCATTATTTATTACTTTCTTATTTGATATGATTATCTTGTGATACGATTGCAGGTATTGCGTGAAATTATGTTACGGTTGCAAGATTCAAGACTAAAAATCTAATTAATGCCCCAATAGTGCAAGACAGTTTAATATAGCTCACAGAACAAACATCAATCTTAATTTATATTACTCGTACATTACAAATTAAACACATTTTTTTAACTTTCATGTATTGAATGAATTGTTATAATTTAGCAAGTGCAATATATTTTTTTTACCAAATACAATTATATTATACATAGTCCAGTAAATATAGACGTTTTACTATGAATTAAATGGAAGAAAATAGTAAAAAGCTGAAATTTCACACGGTGGCAATCAGGTGGAATGAAAAGCCAACACCTCATTTCTTGACCTCCTTTCCCTTGCAAGGGGATTGTTAGGCTGTCCCACACCCACTGTTATCCCGATTGCCTTATACCAAGATTACACAGAAAAGGTTTCAATGATTTGGAAAAGTTGACTTTTCTTTAAGTTATCGCATATCAAAGTACAACTATGCATCGTCTTTTGGGAGTGTTTTGATGTTCTAGTATTATTTTGATTTCCAGGAAAAAAGGGCCACAATTATTATGATCATTGGCTACTTATTGGGCTTACAGTTCAACGTCAAAGTTTAAACTTCATCAGTCAGAAGCGAAAAATAAATTACTTTTTTTCGAAAATGTTTTACAGAATAATAGTTAAAAAAGTACTGTTAGGTACTCATAAAGTTCGTTGGCATGAGCTTTTCAATAAAAAAAATAAACCATTGTCCTAACCTCTAACATCCCAAAAAATCTGTTTAAGATCAGGAAACGTACTTGAACAGACACCTTGCAAAACATTTTATCCATCAAAAAATAATACACTTTTTTTTTACCTCAATGAAATTAGCTCAATGAAATGCTAAAGTAAAATCCGAACCCAAAACACATTTACAAACGCTTTTTTCTAGTGACAGCGAATGTTTTTTGTGTATTGCAACCAATTATTCAGTAAGGGGGTTGGCCGTGGCGCGATGGTATGCGTGGTCGCCTGTCAACCAAATGGTCACAGGTTCGATCCCAGCCGTAGTTCTATGTCTTGTTTTTATTCCATCATCATTGATCATTGTTGGGCCGCTGGTTTACTCATTACATGTTGTTCAGGCATAACACTAACAACATGTGATTGAGTAAATACTAGTATGCCCAACAAATATGACAATGAACAAAATAATGCGAATTATAAAGGGACATAGATATAAGACACGGCAATTTCTCCGCTTTAGCCCAGCCGCCAACCCTGGAGATAAAATCTGAGACAACCACCACCTTCAGTCTCAGTACCTCGCGCCACACACACCTTTCCCTTCCCATCCTATGCTATCCTTTACGCCCGCGCTGTGTTGATACATATAAAGAGTAAACCAAAAATCCCCTTGAGCGCGCGCATACTATAAAAAAAAAAAAAAAAGGAATATAGTTTTCCAGGTTTTCTAGACAAACCCAAGAGTTGTCCAAAAAAATTGGGTTTTTCAATTCCAAAAAAACACTTAAGGGTTGTCAATTGTCTCTTTGACATTCAAACCAGAAAAACATGAATTTTGTACTCTGTGCTGTAATAGTTTAAATTGTAATTTGTACGGATTCATCCGTTGTACAATCGACAACATCGAAAGTTTCCATTTCTACTTCTATTATTGTTGAATTAAAATTATTTATTCGATTTATTTGTATTTAAATAATAAACAATTACCTGCAACACGTAAATCCACAGCAAAATAAATGCTTCAAACTCATGTCACTTTGAGAGTTTATTCTTTAACTCAACTCACCACAGCAAAAAACCTAGTTCTACTTCAGGGCGAGTTTAGGGCGAACCCTGGTTCACAGAATTGTATTGTCAGGGTGAGTTCATGTCTAATGTAAAAATTATTCTATTCTTCACAATATATTCGAAAGAGGCATTAATTGGTGAAAAAAAAACATTTCTTCTCCCATCATTCAAGTTGTTATTTGATTTTGTGAAGTTGTAGTAATTTGAAACATTTTTCAAAACGTTTTGCAAGAATTGAAAGCCCAATTTTGTTGAGCTTAAAATATGCTGTGCAGTTTGCCACGAATATAAATCAAAACTAAGCACTTTTCAATTCGAGGTGTTCTACTTATTTCCATTTTAATATGATTTTAAAAATGGTTTTATTTAACCCCATTGTACCCTATAATCCCAATACATAAAATCTTAACGCTGGTATATGAAATCGACAATATTGAAAACACATTATCAATTAGGGTTAAGAATAAAGTTCTTGTGTCAAAAGTGGGCTGGCTTTAAATCTCATTTTTGCTTACGCATTCCTCTTCCAATACCAACGCTCAGAAAAAAAAAACAAAACAATACAAATTCTTTTTAGATTGCTGAAGCGAGTAAAGAACCGAAGTAGCATAAAGATACAAAATCAATGCAAGATTACACAGCAAGTTGGGTCGTTGGTAGAATATCAAACAGTAGCGCATTGCACTTCATAGTAAATGTATAACGAGGGACGTTTACGACGACGACGTAGATCGTGCACCAGAATCATTCCTGAAATGACACTTGACGTAAAGTCACCAATCGGCCTTGAAAAAAGCCTCCCATATGTACACGTTTGTGTGATAGAAGAATGTGAACTCGATGATGATGATGATGGGGACGACGACGTAGAGAAGTAGAAATCAGGTCATGGATTGTTCGAGCTATGAAGACGAGATGACTTGAATGGCATATGGTATTCCATTATGGCACAAATTTGCACACACAACATACTCAACCTAAACTGTTTAATTTTTTTTTTTAGATCACCCTGTTTTGTGCGTTTCAATGCGGAAGCGGATAGCTGGCTATATTCGCTATTTCAGTCATCTATGATGTCAGATTGTACGAAGGATACAGAATACGGATAGCCAGATGATTGATGAGCCATGAGCTCCAATGTGGCCATTGTTCCAGGTCCACTTTGTCTATTGTCCTGCGTGGATATTCGAGTGTTTGTATAATTTTTTTTTTAATTTTTTTTTGCATGCATTCGCATGTGGTTTGGTTGGTGAGGTTTCTTGCTGTCGGTTGAGGTTAAGAAGGAGCTCAAAAGAGACGACACCATGACGCATAGCGCCTCATAAAGCACCATGACACAGAGAGAAAAACGAATCCTTCCGGTGAGATTGGCATAAAGTTTTTTTTTTTGCTGTTGGTTTTCTGTTTTTTATATGAATTATGCCAAGCTACGAGTAGATAAGTAATGTTCCTCGTTCCGACGACAGTAGGGCAAACATTCTTGTACGGACAAAACGGCGTCCTATTATATTCAGAAGCACCACCGGCAGCAGCGAGGCAGTCGGGGTCAGAGGAAAAAGTGAAGTGAAAAAGAGCCTTATAAATATAGGGTGTTTGAGTGGAACTCATCCTCAGCTTTGCTTCAAAGTGTGAACACTTTTTTTCCACGCATTTTAACATACACATCTTTTTGAATTTATTTTCCTTTCACTCTGGGTTTATTCTTATAGCTATAAAGATTTTTTCCTTTGTTGTTTTTTTTTTGTTTGAAGGATTCAAGGATGCCCAAGTCAGTTTGGCCTTCGTTTAATAAGAAGTTCGCATGTAGTTTTTATCGTAATTATTCTGGGGTAGCTCTGGCAGGGGGCCATATTATATGTCGTTGCCATTATCGTCGTCGTCTTATTATTATAATAATATAACACCTTCCTGTTGTATTCTTCTCTGGCAAAAAATTATAGGTGTTCATATTATGTTTAGCTGCGGTAGTAGTTGGCAAGAATTAGAATTTTTGAAAAATTGCAACAATTTCCTCGGTGGCTTTTTTTCTAGACGATTTTTGCGTCCTCCGTGAGCAAAAAAAAAATCTTATGACAATTTAAACGTAGAAACAAAGTTCATTTTTATATAAATGTACCTGTGTTAAATTGTACATACTTAATAATTAAATATACGAGATAGACCTTCCTATGCAATTAGAACTCTTGTTATAGGTGTCCAAGGTTATTGTATTTATTTCTTCTGGAAAATTTTAATTAAATTATATAATAATTAATTAAAATTATTCATTCAGAGACGCTTGTTGTCGGTCAAATCTTGGGTTTTGATCTGTATCGCTGTATTACTTTTAATTTTAATTTTTTTAATTTACTCAATACTATTCAAAAAATCTTAAAATCAATAACGCAGCAGCAAAGTCTATTTTTTTAAATAGCTTTTGAAAAAAATTATACAAATATTCTTAGTAAATTCGATAAATTTAAAATGACATTTATCGGTTTCACCAAACAATTTTAGTTCTGAAAACCGAAAATACTCCATCCGACTACGTAGTGACACACGTTTTATTATCTTACATTTCTTTGACATTGCATTAATGCTCGGTTCATTAGTGTGTAAGGGCCTTTCAGTAAAGTTTGACACCTCTCATTTTGATATCTCACTTGCACTTGTTAAACTTTTTTGTTCAGTTAAATAAACGGATGATAAAATCCAGGGATGGTTCGTAAACAGTATGTGCATGGTGCAACCCAGAAAATTTATCAGGCCGATAAATTTTATTAGCATTTTAGCAAAAACTGATTTTAGTGGATTTTGTTGCAACTGGACACTATTGTTAGATGTATTGTTTTCACATACATTTAAAATGTTTCCAAGTGGAAGAATTGCTTCATTGCTTTTAGACACTTTCAATAGCTCCTGATTTATTTTATTATTATTTCTTTTAGAAATGGAAATTGATTTAAGTTCAGCAATCTTATAACCCTAATATTTGATAGAATTTTATTTCAAAATATTAAAAAAGTTTTTTTTAATTAGGTATTTCTAGTACATAATAAAAGTGTCCACTGTGGCGTATGTGGAATTTTTTTCTTTTCTCAAAAATTGGATTTTTAGTTCAAATATATGTCTTCAGGGTATTTTGGACTAGAGCAAATAAATTCTTATGTGTGAGGTCTCTTCCCCGTTTAAGATAAGATATGGCATAAAGTGCTTGTTTTATAAGCTAGTATTTGCATGAAAAATCCATACAAAATTATTTTTGTGTCCTATTTTTATAATTGAAAGTGTATTTTAAACTATTTTCAATACTTTTTATCCCATCTTTTCTTAAGCAAAGTACATAATAAAATTTGAGGCATTTTTAAATTTTTGAAAAAAAAAAATTACCAAAAGATTGTGACTGTAATGAAGGTTTTGAAGATTGTGTCATGTATTAAAATTATAATAAAAAAAAAACTATAATCCGTGGTTTTCTAATTTGGTAAGTTAAGTTGGGCAATTTCGATTTTAGTTCAAGTTTCTTTTAATCATATGTGGACAAATTTTTAACCGAACGACTCGGATATGTTATAAAAGAAAATACTTCAGCTTAAAGTAATCCACAAAGTAATGGCTGAACAAAAAATTTCTCCTTTCAAATCCCCTCCTACTTACCTGAAGCTCGCACTGTGTCTCTGACATATAAAGGATACATAAAAATTCCCTTCAGTTTTTGTCAAAAAAATGTTCGTCTTCAAAAAAAAAAAAAAAATGCCAAAAAACTAAAAAAAAAAGCATTTGATTGAACATAATTATTATTATTCACTAAGAACTGACAGTTTTTTTATAATTAGCGCGCACTAAAGGGGATTTTATGTACCCTTTGTATGTCAGACACACAGTGCGAGCTTTAGGTAAGTAGGAGAAGATTTGAAAGGAGATGTCGGTGAACATTGGTCTTCAGTATATCACAATGAGAGGCAAAGACTGAGCGTGGAAACGTATACCACATTCGCGTAGTACGGCTAAAAAACGAATCCCTGTACTTCACAGTACGACCGAAATTGGGTTCAAGATTAAACTGATGAGCATTCCTGGAAGCGCGAGTATTACGGTTGAATCGTTCAAGGGGAGAAATGCAACTGGCTTTTTCATTAGAGCACTTACCGTAAAAGTAAGGATAAAAGAGTGAGAGACAGGAAACGTTACGCCGGTGTTCGAGTGACTTAAAAGTATCGATGATGTTCCTGTCTCCGATCATTTTGAAGGCTCGTCTTTGTATACTGTCCAAGAGGCTTAAGTAAGTTGCTGGAGCACCAGCCCAGAGATGGGAGTTATACTCAAGCTTTGGACGTATATAACTTTTATAGATAATAGCCAGATCAGAAGGGGGAAAGAATTTCTTGCATCTCCAAAGGAAACCTAAACATCTTGCGGCATTTTTGGCGACGTTAAGTATGTGATCATTCCACAAAAGATGGTTTGTGATACACATAACTAGAAACGCAAGCTGATTGGTTTATTCGATGCAAGTGCCACTCATAGATAATGGCAGGGGGTAAGTCTGCATTTTGTGCATCTTGTACATACATACGTGTGTTAAAATATATTTACTGTGGCGTATGTGCAGTATTTTTTTATTCTTTTAGTTTATAGAATATAGAATAAAATATTGTTAACCAACCCAAATCAATTCATCCTTCGTGACAATAATTTCTGCGTATTTCTCCACATACTCCTCTAAAAAATACCAATAAGACAAAGTTCGCATGACCTAAATGTAGGTATGTTTTATTTGATATATAATAATTCTAGGTACTTACAAAAATTAATAAAACAACTTCAAAAGCCAAACTTTTAAACTACCCACTCAAAAGTCCATTGAACCATAACATCTTTATCATAAAGAGATAAAACAATCCCTGCAACTTCAACACGTTATGTCGAAAATGAATTATAAAAATTGCACCCATTAATCTCCCAAATGCAAGACAGGTCAATCCGCATTGCAAAACTTTAAATCTTCATCACTTTTAGATAGGGTATAGCACACCTCCTACATACACAAATAACACACAACCAATAGAAACAAAATATCATAATCAATTTCTCTATGACAAACAAAGCAATACAACAACAACAATAACAACAAAAACTACAAAACTTTATTATCCCTGCCAACGTTAACGCTAACGCAGGCTGAATCCTTCCCAAAACCACGGTGATAAAACAAACTTGTCAGACAGTTTCCACATTGATTGGAATCAAATGACTGTATATACTCGTAGCTTTGGCATGGAATCCTTCGCTCCATCAACAATACAAATAGAAACGTTATGCCACAAAGTTGCAAACAAACAGACAAACTCATTCACAAAACGCTGCAGCATCCTTCCATCATCATTGTCCTAATAGTCATCCTCGGTTGTCGGTTGTTGTCCTTAAAACACATAACAAAACTCCACATCACAAAACGGTCCAAGAACTTTTCACAATTCAAAACTCAAAACAAATAAATATAAATACCAATACCAAGGGCAACAGGGAATGAGGAGGCCAAAGTCCAAATATCGAGAAACGGTCCTCAGATCGAAAATGTCCGCATACGTGTGCGGTGAGTGTACCTACTGTCCAATTCCTTCCAAAGAAATAAATAGCCTTTCAGTCCTTTATCCAGCTGTCTATAGACTTATCATTAATAAAACTTTAATTTCACCACCAGCTAATGATTTATACACGAAAATATTTGAAACAGCTATTTACCCACCCATTCCGTCATTCAAACCCCCTGAATCCCGTTTCGATATTTTGACCATTGAACGGTTCCAAATTGTTTATATATCGTAGCCTAGAACCTAGACAAGCTAGGGAATGCCGAAGGGGAAGCCGCGGCACGACAGCGAGATGTGGTGTATTTGAGAGAGAGTTTCCGGGTACCCAAGTGGTCGCCCGTCGCCCCCAGTCTGTTTCATTTCAGGATTTGTGTTTGTGATGTATAAAATAATAATTTTTCATTTTGGCACATGACTGCATTTCGTCGTTATTTCGTGTTGGGGCTTGCTTCTGTGATGATAATAATAATTGGTCTGGCGATGGCATGGCGGCGCAAATAGGTGCTAGGTCTGCTACTGTCTTTTGCTTCTGATGTTCATGCTAGCCCATCCACCCTCTCATTCATCGTTTTGGGGCATCAGGAGCTGCCGATGGATAGTGACGGTATAAGTGCATATTATCATTATTATTATTATTATTATTGCCAGGTTCTTTGGGTTTCGGGCGGTTCATAATAGTTTCGGTTTTGTGCAACGGCAATCCCATCATCTCAACCAGTCTCGGTTGCAGGTGGAAAAGAGATAAATATGTATTTTGTCTCTTTCAGTTGTTCTGTTTCATCAACTCGCTGTCGGTGTTCGGCCCTATACTGTACATTCCCTAACGAAACATTTTGGGATGCTTTTTTGGTATACTCGACCGAGTTTCTCTTGGTAGCACCTACCAAATATAAATATATTCATTACCTATAAGAAATAAATGTAGGTACAGAATATAAATGCCTGAGAGTTGGACAATTCGGGTGGTAGTTTTCTACAGCAATACATTTTTCCCACAAAAATTCCGTGTTCAGTGTTTTTTTTTATCGAAAAATGTGCTTCATAAGATTTTAACAGATGAACTTATGTGGTAGTTTTTATGGAAATCAAAGTTCTAACGGTATTTTAATGATTTTCCCAGTTTTAATAATCACAGGTGCCTATGTAACGCTACGAAAGTCAACAAAGCAACTTTGAGAATTGGGGGAGAAGCTCTTCGCGGCAAAGATTTCATGAAAAGATGACTTCAGTATTAGACCACCATCAAAGAGTTGAAAGGGATCAACATTTGCATACAAACCACAAGGACCCCAGATCACTAACCCATGGATACTGAACTGAACTAGACATTAACACGCGAATAGGGAAAGCCAAGACTGCGTTGGTATGCTATCCAAAATATGTGGAAACAACTCTATAAGCTTAAAGACCAAGTTACGGCTGTTACACTCCAATGTTGAATCGGTGCTTCTTTACGGTTGCAGCACTTGGAAAGTCACTACTGCCGCCACTAGAAAGTGGCAAACGTTCGTAAAAAGATGTCTGCGAAATATCTTGAGGATTTTCTGGCCAAATCTTATCTCATCCGAGAACAAAAACTGGTCAGTCAATAATTGCACACTCACTTCACTAAATCTATACAATTTTTGAAAATCTTCACCAATTGGACGGACATATTCTATCTTTATAGGAAAACAGGATTTTTAACAAAATTATTCTGAAACTCTGCCATTTTGATAATTGTTTATGAACTGAATAAGAGAGAACCAATGCTTAACATTTCATGAGATCAATCTCATGGAATTGATTGTTTACTCATCTTTTTGCATACCAAAACTATAACTTTGTCACATCGAGCTTTCGTCAAGAGATCGATCTCGGTCTCCGTATTTTTTTTTGCATACCGCTCTATGAAAGCTCTCAGAAAAGTGAGCAAAAAGGTATGATCTCACCTTTTTCCATATGACCCACAGATTGGGTCGATTTCCGCAAATTTAAGCCAGAGGGGTAGAATAAAATGCATGACTAGATCACACAAACCTGTTTATATATCAATGATCTAGGTAAGGTAAAGAAATTTCCTCGAAAATGTACAAATAATTAATTCATAGTTTGTATCGAAGCAGAATTTCACCTTGATAAACATATCCAAATTTTCCCAAAATCCGCTTATTCGATTCTGGTACTAAGACGCTAAGAGTTGATGGGAGGTTCAAGCTTATCATTATTTTGGATACAATTTAATTTTCTATGTAATGAGACTAAAAGCAAAACTATAAAATCACCTTTAATACTAACGCTTGAAAAGAACAAAAGATACAAATTAAAAAATTTGAAAATTCAAAAAAAAATAGTTTTTTTTTTATTGCTTAGTTATAGACATAAACACACAACATCATTAAAAAACGCAAAGAATAGAAATACTTTTCCAAGGTTCAAATCCTACAATATTTTGCGTTTGTTGCTGTCAGACCAGGCAACAGGATTAGTAATGCCAGATGAGATTTCCAATCAGAATCCAAAAAAATTCCAATATTTTTGAACTGGAAGAAAATAAAACCATCATACTTTCCACAGAAAATTCTTCAAAAATTTAACTTCAACTTGTTGACTTTGTTGTTGTTCAGTTCCTTAACATAATTATTTCAGCATATTTTATGGTTTACACATATCTTACAAGTCACCGAGCACTCTTAAGTTTAAGAGTCTCTTAATCAGATCATCAGATCATAAAAGGGAAACTTTGATGACTTAATGAGGGAGGACTTTTTGAATTAAGAGACTTTCAAAGTTGAGAGTGCTTGGTAAATAGCAGCCTAAGAGAAATCTAGGTATTAAGGGCAACATGTCCCTATTGGTTTTTCTCATCTTTTAAAATTAGGATTGTGAATCATTGTGAAAATTTCCCTCGGAATTTTTTATTTTATTTTATTTTGTTGTATTTTATTTTATTTTATTTTATTTTATTTTATTTTATTTTGTTGTATTTTATTTTATTTTATTTTATTTTATTTTATTTTATTTTATTTTATTTTATTTTATTTTATTTTATTTTATTTTATTTTATTTTATTTTATTTTATTTTATTTTATTTTATTTTATTTTATTTTATTTTATTTTATTTTATTTTATTTTATTTTATTTTATTTTATTTTATTTTATTTTATTTTATTTTATTTTATTTTATTTTGTTTTGTTTTATTTTATTTTATTTTGTTTTATTTTATTTTATTTTATTTTATTTTATTTTATTTTATTTTATTTTATTTTATTTTATTTTATTTTATTTTATTTTATTTTATTTTATTTTATTTTATTTTATTTTATTTTATTTTATTTTATTTTATTTTATTTTATTTTATTTTATTTTATTTTATTTTATTTTATTTTATTTTATTTTATTTTATTTTATTTTATTTTATTTTATTTTATTTTATTTTATTTTATTTCATTTTATTTTATTTTATTTTATTTTATTTTATTTTATTTCATTTTATTTTATTTTATTTTATTTTATTTTATTTTATTTTATTTTATTGATTTTTCTCTCATTCTCGAAATATTTGTGAATAATTTGCTTTTCAGTGTTATCTTCAAATTTTACATCACTCTTACAGAATCGCTTCGGATTTTTGTGCACAATTCGGATTTTGGGCACAATTCACGCTTGCCAAATTGGGCCCCTGTAAAAGATCATATTTTTGGGAAAATGCAAAAGGCAAGATTTCTTTGTTATTGTTGAAAAGTAGCGTATCCTGAAAACTTTTATTTCCAACAAATTTGGTTGTAAAACCCACCAATCTGGGAACACTGCACAGAATATAGTTTTAACCTTTCTTTACTTATACTTTTGAATTAACTAATATGTATCTTCAATACATAGGTAGACCAAATGTGCTCCAATTCCCTTACCTAAATCCGTACTTCAAATAGATTTTTTGCCAGTCTGTGCATTCGAACGTATGTTTGTTTTTTTCGTGACAGTTTTTTTCAATTTTTGCATTTATATGTCAGAAATAAATTTGAGTCGAAAAGTTTTCTGTGTTTTTGAATGTTTTATATTGTACGTTTATAGTCAACATTCAGCAAGGAGGCAAAAAAAGGAACCGGAAAAAATTGCTCATACATCTTTGTGAATTGGCTGCAGTCTTTCCGTAATTATTATACCATTTTTTTTATTTTCTTCTGTTGTCCACAAAACTTTGTGTGTTTGGTGTTTTTTTTATTATTTTGATAAAATCATGGACTAATCGTGTGTCGGGTAGCCTTTGTCCTTTTAAATTAACCCACTCATAGTTTTTTTTTATTTCTTGCTATATTAAAATGCAGTCGGTCCTCTCTCATCAGTGTGTCTCTACTTGTCCTTTTTTTTTCATTTTAAGGACATCACCTAGGAAAAATTTATATTATTTCACTTTAAAAGTCGATTTTCCAATCGAAAAAGGAGAAGCATACTTTGCGTAAAGTGAATACTCGAACATATTAATATATGAATTTTAAGGATGGCCTGTGGAGTGGTGGTGGGAGAATTGAGAATCCTTTTAAATATAGAGGAAGAGCAAAAGCAGTAGAGTTGGGTATGTCATACGATGTGCGAGACAGGATATGCGAGGAGACTTAATGACTACACCGAGATAAGCCTTGGGAAAACTGAAACAATCTCTCTTGAGTTAATTGGATTTTTTTTCCGGGCGGGGGGCTAACATGAGGCGTCCTGGCTGATAGTGGTTTTGGTTTGTGCATGTTGATGTAGGTATTGACTCGGAAAGTGTTTATTATGGCTTGTGTAATGGTCCTGATTAAATTTTGCTCATAAACTTTGGTAAATATTGGAGAAGTAAATTATGTAGATGAGCAACACAGACACAGTATAAATACCTGTTTATATTTATGTAGCTAGATATATTTTGAAACAGAACACGCGGTACAAAGGATATTTATAGTATAAAAGGTAGATGTGATTGTGGATCGGCTCGTTCATCCTTCACAGAGAGCATTTTATAGATTCTGTGGTTTATATGGGCACATTTTTATAGGCAGGTGTTGTGTCAGCAGCGGTGCGGCGGCGGCGGTGAGTTTAATTCTGGCAGCCAGAAATGAGATTCCTATGCGATTAATTTGCAATTTCGATTACATCCTGATTGGGCTGATGAGGGCATATATCCTTAATGAAGGCATTATAAGCAAACACTTAAGGGATATCGTCATCGTGGGATAAAATTTTCCAATTGGCAATATAATTGTCGGATGTGTATGAATTTTTTGTTCGTAGGTAGGTATACTTGGTTAACTTTTGAATTATTTCCTATTAAGGAGGTTAACTCGTAGGTCTATAGGTATAGTTAAGTCCTTTTGATCTGAAGAGATTACATAAGTGTGGAATTATATTTTTAAGTAGGTATATCAATTGAAGATAGGTAAAGATGCGATCTCTTTGCTACAGTGACATTTTGCAGATAAGCAAAAAACGTTTTGAATACATTTTGCTCATAAGTTGAACTTTAGGGCATAGTAATAATTCTGAGATTTTCAATCATTATTTTGTGAGGGCCTTGAATCTTCTTATAATTTAGGAACGCTCTTTCTTTTGATGAAATCCATTTTATTTTGCTGTTTCATATCATACTTCTGAGACTTTTTTAAGTTTTTTTTTCAATAAAAAATTTCAAATCATATTGTATAAAAATATTGATTGAGAATAAGGTTCTTTTATCTTTTGTGTTCAATATCCACAAAGCTGGATATTTTTTCAGTATAGTTAGTATACATAATTTATTCCTTTTTTGTTGAGTTTTACTGGGTAAATTGTTGAATCAACCCACAAACATCCCTTAATACTTGTTTTAGAATAAAAATATTTATAATTTATTCCTTATTTTCAAGGAAAACTTTGAAATCTCTGCGGTAATTTTTTTTTTTTACAAATAGGCAATAAACAAAAAATTTATTTTCACCCATTAGTTCGCACTAGAAGCTCGAGACACACCAGGGGCCGAAAAATTTCAAAACTCCTAAGCGTTTGGGAGGGTGTCTATCGCCCCTCTTTTAAGGTGAAAGGAGCAATTTTCCCAACAAATTTCTTAAAACAGAAAAAAAGGTATTTAAAATAAACTCGGCAACACCTACAATATAGCTCTTTTTATAGTCAGCAATATCTTCGTCATCAAACAGTTTTAGTGCATAGTTTTTCAAAAATTAATTTTTGTTTAAAATTATACTATTCACTAATAAACCAGTATTTATTTCAATATTCAATGCTTCCTCAATTTAAGTCAAGCAATGCAAATCAATTGGTCATATGGCCAGTTGCACCAAAATCGTCTGTTTTGCTAAAATGCTTATAAAATGTATTAACCTGATGAGTTTTCTGGGTTGCACCAATTCTTTTCTCTGTTTGCTAACCATCCCTGGATTGTATCACCTGTTCTTAAACTGAATGTCAGAAACCAACGAAAAGTTGACGAGCAGTTAGCCATATTGTCGTTCGTACTTCACCAAATGCCAATTTTACTTGGTGGAGGATCGCTTTTCACTTCCGAAAGAATAAGATACCTAAACTCGACGAAACACAAGAAAGTGATATAATGTGCTCCTACTCCTATCATTTAATTTTCTTGTGTTTGTATTGTGTTCATTTTTAACCGGCCACTTCCATTTTTGTTTTTGAACCAAACGAAAACATAATAAATCATCCCTGTACAATAAAGCAAATAATATAAATTGCGCTTTGATACGTATGACAACTTTAAATAGTTTTAAATTGTTTAGCACATACTAAAACTCTCTTTAAAGTGTTTGAAGATCAAAAATACACCTGCTAGCTAGTCAGTTCTGATTAGCTCAAAATGATACTTGGTAAAAACACCCCAAACGAAAACCTCGCACTTATTTATAAAATATTCAGAATCAAGCAAGAAGCTGCTTCTCCTAAAAGTGTTGTTCAACAAACTGAAGCAAGCTCGATACTTTTGCTTCTCGCATTAAACAAATTAAAGTGTCCTCAAGCATCGCACCCTTGTTCAAACTAATTGACAACCTTTTTCATTTCACAAGGTAATTGCTTCGATACTTCTTTCGTCTCGGACGGCCGCCCCTCACGTGTCGGCGCGGTAGCAGCAGCGGTGTCAACTGCGTTCGTCCAACATCAACATCATCCTTTTAGAAGAGTTTCTGTTTCATAATGCACCATACGCATCCGCAGGGCAACCACTCAATGTTTACTCATCGTTGCTAGTTATTATAGCCGCCCAAAAATTTGCCTTATTAACGGATCCACCGCCCTTATTGCTTGTTCTTTGGTAGCCTTTGGCATTCGTCGTTTTACGTAATAGTCGGCGGGGTGTGGAAGTAGAGCTCCAGCTTTGGAGCCTCGTATATATGTATGTACATAAATATAAACGACAGCGGAATGAAATTATGGAAGGTAACAAAAAATCGTAAAACGATTTATTTAAACATGAACTACTTTACCATATTCATTCTTCCTTCTAGGTTATTCCAGTTTAAAGCCATTCGTGAGATTCGGTCCCCTCTTGACTTTATATACCACACTCTGTGCCTTCACGTCAGTTTATCTTTTTTTTTTTTTTGCTGCTGCTTTTTTAACAATCCTTGAAGGAAGAAGGGAAGGACATCAGGGTGTTGGAGGAATAGAGCTTAGAAGACCTTAGAGTAGAAGTAATGTTTTTTTTCGCGCGGTTCCTACTTTGATTTATTGCCCTGGAGGAATTTCAAGAGTTTAGATTTCAGGAAAGGATCCGAACATATAAACACACACAAATCCACCACCCGCCACCATCTTTCTCTCCTGCTGATCCCATCAGAGTATAGAACCTACACCAATATTGGGGGGTCCTGTGTTTCTGGAGCCAGGGGTGGAAAAGGTCGTGCGGTGCGGTGGAAGAAAATGTTCACTTTGTGAATTTGGCGCCTCGCATGCATCCAAAGTGTATCACGGAATGAAAAATGTTTTGTTTTTCCATTTTTTATTTTATACTTAAGAATATATGTACCTTCTTACATAATACATATTTATTTGAATATAAGTTTATATCTGCATTTCTTTATTTTATTATATAGCTAGTTGAAATACACTTGTAGTATTTTTTTTTCAAACATAGAGTAGTGGGTCGGTGCCAAGTGAGTTTACTTTTTGCTAATTTTGATTTCCTGACTGCATGGCTCACTGCTAATGCTGTTCTTTTGCTTCATTGAGTTGTTCGTTTCATAAACAAGAAGTAGATTGGAATACATCCTTCTTGGAGCTATTAACTTTTTTTCTTAAATGAATTTTCTAAAGTGAATGAGGAGGGAAAATTCTTTCGTGACTGTTTGGAGTCACAATGAAGTGGACATGTCACACGCGTTAAAGAACTTATTTCACGTCATGTTGAAGTTGTTTTTTCTGTTATTTTTCAAAATCGGAATTTAAATAGAATTAGTCAAAAAAAAAAAAATGTAAGGAATTTCTAACTGAGCTTAACATTGCGCTTTTTTAAGCCTGAGGCAAGTATTAGCAACAATGCGTGCTTTGGTTATCAGAAGTTGAAAGCCAAAACATGTCGTGATCTTAAAGTGAACTAATTAAAACACTTATAAGCTATTGCGTTATATAATATCCGATAGCTCTACTATAAATTATTGTCTTTTTATAAATATAGCAATAAGTTAAAAGGATTTGGGCATTTTTAACATAAACTACATGAAATCAGTCGTGATTTCAGTTTGTATCGTCTAAAAAAGTCGTGAGATCTAATTGAAAATTGCTATGCATGCAAAATTTTCATAGAATATTAACTGATCCGAATTGGGTGTAATACTTTTAAATCCTGTTTTATGACAGACCCGATTATGAGCTGAGTCTTTAATTAAAAACATACTTGAAGAACTAAAGCGTGTTTTCACAACACAATCCGGCCTTGTTATAAGTTTATTTTCTATTAAATTTTTAATTTTCACAAAAATTAGGAGAGATTAAACCATTTGCCCCCGTATTTATGAACGTCGCATCGACGTGAGGTTTGCTTCTGGCCAAAGCAATTGGTCAAAAAGTTAATTAAATAAAAATAAAAATTAAATAAGTAAATAGATTTTTTTTTAGATTAGATTAGAATTGATTTTATTCATAATTAATAAAATTAATATAACAATTTAATATAAAACAATCATTAGACATGCCGAATTAACTATTTATATACTTTTACAATATTATTTATTTTTTAAATTTGGCTTTAAATTTTATAATTAGCGATTTTTAATTTATTTTAATTAACAATTATCACATAATAATAAGAACAAAAAAGGTGTTTCATCAAAAAAGTCCTTGTAAGATTCTATTTCGATATCTTGAAGCAATTGTAATGTACAGAAGTGAGTATAGAACTGACATAAGTAAATATAAATCAAACAAAATGATTTCCAAATACAGCTGCTTTAGAATTTTTAACGGATTCAATTCATATCAAGAGACTAATGGAGTTTTCAATGATATCTGGAAGAAGAAAAAAGCATTCTGAATGCGTTTAATTGGGCAAAAGTGACAATTCTGATTCTGAAAAAGAATTTCTCTTCTAGATTTGAATTCAGAAGCAAAACAGAATCGCTCTACTGTCAATTTTTTTTTCATAATTTAATTGGAACTTGCAAAAAAAAACAACTATTTGTTTGCTGCAATTTGGGTGTAGAAATTGTAGTGGATTGCAAGATATTTTTAAACTGACATGTTACACAAAAAATTTATACCTAGTACCGGAAGTCCCATACTGCCATGAAGAGAAATGCTCTAAGAAATTTGAACGATTTTAAAATTAACGTCTTTTAGATTTTGCTGTTTAATAGTGCCACCTAACGAGAAATAGAAACATCAGCGCTTGCGATTTCCTGACACCTCCTATTAGAACTCACCATTTTGACTTTTCTTAATATTTCACCACACTACTAAATTGACATTTCTTTTGACAGCGCCTTTCACATTTTAAAATTTTGTTTACAAAATCAATTTTAATTAAAAACATGTCTTCGAATTGCATAGTTTGTAAAGAAATCACCAAAAAATATAGATGTCCACAGTGCCTGGAGCCATAGTATGTAGCCCTTAATATTTCTGATTGAAATAATTTACTAAAATTCCTCCCCAGCTGCTCTCTGAATTGCTTCAAAGAACATCAAAAGTCTGAATGCAAACCAATGACAAAAGTTGACGAAAATACAAACGACGACAATGATCCAACTATATTCCCACCATTTAAAACAGAAGACACAGTAAATCCCACTAAATTAGAACAATTAAGTATGTTAAGTCAAAGAACTTGCAATAGCTTTTATTAAATGACATTCTTCCATAGGAACCTGTGAACCACTGAAACAACTTCTCTACAATCCCCACCTGCGAAGTTTGCTACAAGAAATCGATGTTGCTCCAAATTCTTGGAATGCAATGCGGGTTGCAATGCAAGAACCACTTTTTGTTGAATTCGCTGATGAATGTTTGAAAGTCGTTGAACCTCCAACGGAGGATGATTCGTTCTAGACGAGCTTCTGGACAAAAACCAAACTACTATTGTTTTGATTATACAAAACCTCTTTTTTTTATATCGCAATATACAATAGTAAAGTCTTGGCGAATTTTTCCTTAAAACTAAAGAAAAAATAAAATTATGTACATTAATCCTAGTTTCTCGTTTGGTGTGTAGAGTTTTCCGTCTTGCTACTCGTCTCTTCCTTATGAAACCTTTTAGTTTGTTGTCTTTAAATGCTTGTTTTAATATTTACAGATCGGTGGAATCGTGTGCTTTACTACTCGCTGTACTGTCGGTGATGTAGATAAAGAGATCCTCTGGGAAAGTACATTGATCTACCTCTTGCCCGAGGGCGAAGTACCGCTTCCTCAAGAGATGAGCGGCAGATTTGGGCTGACGATTGCGTGTGAAGACGCCTTTTTTATTGCCACCCACTCGCGTTACAGCTGGAAATAAATTTTGTTATTTAAATCAAAGCCAATAAGAACCATACTCATGAGTTCTTACTTTGAGCAGTTTTGAAATCGGCAAAGTTCCATACGAACTCTCCAATGAACCACGATTTCTTCCTTAAAATATCGAAGGCTCTAAAGTGTCGAGAAAATAGTTCAGCTTGGTATTCTTCTGACCATACATAAGATGGCAACTAAAATAGAAGAAAAGTTATATTGGTGGAATCTTGTGTCTGTTAAGAGCTGTTGGATTTTTTCTTACAAAATGCAAACCCTCGACAGTATCGGCTCCATATTCCGACATTAGAACTGGTTTGTTATGTTTTTTGTTCCATGCCACAGCCTCATTGACCACTCGACTGGTGATCATGTCCAATCGACCGGCATTTGAATACCAACCGTTATAACGGTTGAAACTTATTATATCTAAATGTTTGGCCTATATGAAAAAAAAAAATTTGAGTGTTTTGTCAGGAACTTGTTTTCCTGCAACTTACAGCTTTATCTTCTGTATTAGGAACTGCAATGGCAGCAGTAACGGGGCGGGTGCGATCTAAGGATCTTGTGAAATTGGCAACAAATCTAAGGAACAAAAAAAAAAATGGTGAAGAACTTGAGGAGAATTTGTTTTATTATCTTACTCGAAATACGAATCAGCATGAAACTGACTAGTTCTGGGCTCATTGGCTATTGACCACATTACAACACTAGCATGATTTCGATCACGATGGATTAATTGATCCATGGAAGATTTGTGCTTGTCCAAGAGAGCTTGGCTGTAGTTCCTGTAAAATGAAAAACAATAAGAAAAAAATGTATTTATTTGAAATTAAATTGCAACAAAAATAATGAGAGGCTAGTAACGAAGTAATCTTACTTAGCATTACTATATATCTAAACTTCATTGGGCTTGTTAATAAAGTTGTCTTAATTTGGAAAGTATTTATAAGAGACTTAGCTGTTGCTAAGAAAAACGACTATGAGTATTTTTTATTTTTGCCTAATAGTTACTTAAAATTATTCAAAAGAGTAGATTGTCTTAACCTTGATCAAATATATATTTTATTTCATTAAATAAAACAGATATTTCCACCAATTGGAAAAGAGCTAGAGAATCCTTTAAGATTAAATCACACTCCTATTTTGTTTATGTCGATATAAAATTTCAATGTATTTTATCGATTTTTGATTTGTGAGAAGTGAGGTCCTGCCTTTAGTAGGCAAAAATCTAATCTTTTCGGATTTTGTAATCAAAACGCCTAGTCTGTTTCGAATCAATCGAAAATGGCTGATGAGATAAATCTATGATTATCTACTAAAACTACGGATTCTCTGAAACGTTTGCCGTTTGCCACTGCTATAGATCAAGTTTTGGATCTGTAAAAAAAATCGAACTGCAGATATAAATTAGTAGGTCCGGCAATTCTGTTTGTCTGTATGCCTGTACCACGACCTACCAGCCTAAGCTCCTGAAGCGATTTCTTTAAAATTGGACCTAAAGGTTTATTGGTAAGTATTTACCTCAAGACGGCTATAATTAAATAGTTTTTCAAATATGTATGTCATCTTAGGCTGGAGTTCGGACTTCTTTTTTTAGATTATTTCGGCAGTTCAAATAATAAATGTAATTTTTTTTCATATTTTTCTCTAATAACATTCTTGTTAGTGTATTTTTTTTTGTATTTAAGCGTTGGAATAATCATGGATTGAGAATAACTCACAGTGAACAAACTGGCCATAGGGGCTAGTTTGTGTATAGTGGTAATGGATTAAGTTTAATCTGTGATTATTTCATCTAATCATCCAATTTCTATTAACTAACGCAAATCAACAAGTTTTTCTTAAAATGGTGCTAATCAAATGTTATTTAAATTCAAGAAGCCACGTAAATTGTTTAGACCATCAGTGGTGTTTTCTTCTCAGTGAACCATTGAGGCTTCAAAAAACACACATAATAGGTCTCTGAAATATTTCCAATTCATGATCTAATAAGGGAATGTTTTTTGAGTTGAAATGAGTCTTATACAATAAAATAAATTTGTATTTCATATTCTAAAATTCCCCAAGCTTCGAAATGCAAAATTTCGAAAAAAAAATTCTTCCAAAACTTCATTTATGGTTCGGTATGAAAAAGCTATAGGAATAGAGTAATGAATGAACACATCTAGTTGCGTTTATCTTTAGACTACTTCTCCAACGAACCTAGTGTAATTTTTATAACATTTCTGTTTTTAATCAGAGTCGACGTGTAGGCAAGAAAGGCCAATGAGAAATCACAAATGTCACACAAATAACAGTTAATTTTATTTTTAAATCGATAAACCAACGGAACAAATTTTCTTTTTGCTTGAGTTGTTAAAGAAGTTTTTGTGTCGTAAATTAATTTGTAATTCAATAACTTAAATTAGTGGATCTACAATGTTTAATGGGGAATAGTCAAAAACTCAGAATTTCAATTTATGTACATAAATAAAGAATAAGGTGAGTTGCTCTAAAAATTTTATGTTTTATTTAATATTACTATAAGAAGATAGATACCTATATAACTGTAACTACCTATCAACTACTTCCCGATTTATTTACAAAAAATGTATAGGTACAATTCAGTCTACTCTTTGCAATCTTCAATTGCATAAAGATTCGTGTCCACGCTGTGACAAATAGCCATACGAATTTATAAGATTTATAAGGAATTTGGTACAATTCATGAAAATTAGGCTGCTTCTGAGAAGAAAATTTGGGAATTTCTCTTCTTTTCAAGGGAAATAAATTCACAAATCGAAAAGGCCATAATAAAAAATTAAATCACTGCTTACTCTGTATCCACACTGGGGCATTCGTCAATTATCATTATCCCATGCTCATCGGCAAATTGCATTGACTCCTCCGAATAGGGATAATGCGATGTCCGATACGCATTTGCTCCAATCCATTTTAAAAGATTAAAATCTCTTGTCAAAAGTGCAAAATCCAAACCCTTTCCTCGGATCTACAACAAAACACAAAAGGATATTCATTAACCAATAACAAAACATAGAAAAACAGAATTTAAAATAAATACATCCGAATCCTCATGCCTTCCGAATCCACGGAAATAAATTGGTTTTCCATTGATCATAAACGACGTATTATTCCATGTCAACGTTCGAATACCGATTTTCAAACGGTACACATCCAAAACTTTTGCATTGTCATCATGCAAAAATACTTCCATTTGATACAAATATCCGGGTTCGGGATGCATCAAATATGGCCACCATGGTATTGCTTTGGGAACCTTTAGAACTCCTTTCAAATCGGACTTTGATGTTTCATTTGCCACAATAACTCCTTCACGGTCACGAAGCTGAACTTGGACGTAAAGACCCTTCAGTTCATTTGTTCCATTACTACTGATTTTGTAATACACAAATCCTAAAATTAAAAAGAAAAACCTTAAGTCTACACTCGGAGAAAACAAAGATTTATTAAAAAGATTCACCTGTATTTTCCACATTAAGATCTGTTGTTACTTCAACTTCCTCAATGAATACTTTGGGAGTTGTAAATAAATGTACAGATCGGTGAATACCGGCATAGTTGAAGAAATCAAAACTATATGTTTGTACTATTGATACGCCTCCATCTCTATAATGCGTATGAAAGTAAAGTAAAGGACATTTGATGGAAGATAGGGCCATGACTTACTTAGCTACTTCAGTGATTTTCCCCTGAGGCACTGTCGTTTGGATCAAAGCGTTATCACAGAGGACAGTGATACGATTTTCTCGCCCATAGTTGATAAGATCTGAAATCTCGGCTTCAAATGGAAGATGACCAATTTCATGTTTCACAGCCATTTGACCATTTATCCACTAAAAAATAGAATTGAATGTTCGTTAGGAATTTTACCAAGTTAAATTATTTGGTTTGAACTTACCACAAAAGCTTCATAATGAACACTTCCAAAACGAATCCAGACCCTGTGCCCGGCCTCCCATGCCCGCGGTACGAAGAACTTACGATCATACCACACGGTTCCCACATGATCTCTTAAACTAATATCCGTCGTTACATCATTGTAACTTGCTGGTACTGGCATTGGTATTGTTGGTTTTACCTAAATACATAAACAGACTTGAGTATTCAGAAAATGCTAATTTTTGTTTGTTTGCAAAACTTACCTTACTCAGATCATCCATGTACCATTTGTCTCGAACACCTTGAGTTGGATTGCTTTCATCTGATTTCAGGAAATTCCACATTCCATCCAAACTGCGAACATCTCTTGTTTCAGATTCCCGAGGATATAGTATGCCTTTGGTTTGACTAACCTCTTTGCTAAGGATCATCATTCCTATCGCAAAATGAACAAAGTAAACAACAGCACCCATAGCAAGAAGCGAAAATGCTGTAAAATAGAATTAAAAACAAAACCCAAAATAAAAATATTCAAAAAAACAAAAAAAAAAAACAGACAAAGTCGACAAATTCGTTCCATGCTTGCAGCAATTTTTAGTTTCACAACTAAACTAAACATTTCTGAATTATTTCGAAAAAGGGGATTTCACAAAATACATGCAAAAATAAAAACTTGTCAGGAAAACTAAATCTTTGAAACTATATTTTATTTTCGTTTTATATCCGAGTACGTTGGTACTGTATTCATAGTTTTGTTGTTTGTTTAATTTCCAAATGTATAACTTACTAAATTGTTATTGGTTGTCGAACGACTGGGATTTATTTTAATGTTGAGTAATGGATGAACTTTATGTGTTATCGTTATCGTCAAAGGAAGTTCATTCGAAAATGCATACATTTAAAAATTTTTAAAAGCATGATGTGATCTTCGCAACGATCAACATTTTGCTAAATAAATTATATATGTAAACTAATGAACAACGACATATTTGAGAAAAGTAATTCTGATATAAAAAATAAAAGTTTTGATAAAAAATATTACTTGGCATCAAATCTTGTTTTTTTTTAATCTTCATTAGATTTTAAAAAATATTGGAAAATATTAATGAATTGAGGTGATCCATTTTAGATTATAGACATCTTGAATTCATAATGCAATAAAATTTTCAAAGCCTCAAATGAATGTATTCCAGTTTCAATAAAAACAAATTATAAAAAAAAATATAAGAAGGGAAGGGAAGAATTTAGGTTCATATACATATATGTACATATGTACAGTTGCGGTAAAAAATAGCAGTGTTTTGTATTTTTGATTTTTTTTTGATTCTGTGATAACCCCATTATATTTTCATATTAGTACCTATAGTATGGGCCATAGCAAGCACTGCACTGCTGAGAAACGGCAAATCATTCGCCAACTTATTTCTCAAGGTAAAACTTATAAAGAAATCAAAACAACGCTGCAAATTTCTGCAAAAATGATTTCTAACGCACAGAATTACGAGGAAAAACCCGAAACCCGGGGCAGGAAAAAAATTTTGTCCCCCAAATCAGTTAGAAGGATTGTGAGATTTTCAAAGACCTCACCTCATATTCAAGCTACTGAAATTAAAAAGCAATTAACGTTTCCTGTCTCTCACTCTTTTATCGTTACTTTTACGGTAAGTGCTCTATTGAAATAGCCAGTTGCATTCCTCCCCTTAAACGATTCAACCGTAATACTCGCGCTTCCAGGAATGCTCATCAGTTTACTCTTGAACCCAATTTCGGTCGTACTGTTAAGTACAGAGATTCGTTTTTTAGCCGTACTACGCGAATGTGGAATGCCCTTCCACGCTCTGTCTTTCCCTCTCATTGTGATGTGAAGAAATTCAAGACTAATGTGCACAGACAGCTCCTTTTAAATCCTCTCCTTCTTACCTGAAGCTCACACTGTGTCTTTGACATATAAAGGGTACATAACAATCCCCTTGAGTGCGCGCTAATTATAAAAAAAAAAAAATTTAAGAGCAAGTGTTGAAACATTTAGAAGAGTCTTAAGAGAAAATAATCTCAACATTAGAAATCCAAAAAAGGTTCCACTTTTGACAAATTAACACATTGCCAAAAAAATGCAGTTTGCCGGAACCATGTTCAACCACTTCAGGGTTTTTCGAAACACCCTGTGGACAATTGAAACTGAAATCATCCTGTGTGGCATCTCTGGTTCTCGTTAATATGTCCGACGCCCACAAAATGCAGAATACGTGCCTCGGTATGCTAGAAAAACCGTCAAAGATGGTATATGGTATATCTTTACACTGCTATTATTTTGACCACAGCTGTATGTACGCAATGGGTTTCTTAGTTCGTTAACGATACTTTGAAATGATTTATAAAAATTGTTTGGGAGTGGCCGGTTTTCGCATTTCTTAAGGGCTGAAATACAATTACATATCTAATTTGTTTAATCATATTTTTAAATCATTTTAAGGGAAAGTTCAATTAAAATTATCATTTAAGCTTCCAATAAAATAGTCTCAGTAAAATACTGACTGCAGTTGTACCGTTGTGTTGTACTTTTCTAAGAGCATTTTCCCCATGGTCTTGGATGAAAATATTGATTAAGGATAAAATAAGGGCGTAAAATTGCAAAATTTCTCCATGTACCTATTAATATTTAAAATAAGTTTCGTGGTGTATTTTTGTTGTTAGTATGTACTCTAAAATATCTCATGAAAATTAATGCAATCCATTGATTAGATGTCATGGAAAAATCAACACTACTTCAGACGACTTCATTAGTCAAACAACGGTTTTTTCTTCATAGTTCTGTAAGAAATAAAAATGTGAGCATCCCATAAAAATTCTTGCATAAATGTGAAAAATAATCAGTTGTCACAACTAAACGTCACAAATTACTTCTCGAAACTTTATGAGGTTTATTTCTTCTTTTTCTGCATCAATTCTGTGAGATAAAATTATCTGGTTTCCGAGGTTTATCCGAGTTTTCTACCGTTGCATGAATACCCCTAATATATATAAACAGGAATCCTCTCAAGCCTACTACTGTAATTTGTTTAAGTTTTTAATCATCTTTTATTGTTTTTTTTTCATTTAATTTAATTTAATTTTATTTTTTTTTTTATTTTATTTTATTTTATTTTATTTTATTTTATTTTATTTTATTTCATTTTATTTTGGTAATCTATGTTTTTTTAAACTTTTCCTTTAAATAGCCATGGAATAAATTTAAATTAGGTAGATATAAACATAGAATTTTATAAAACCGCCAGTTTGTAAAAATAAAAAGTGCGGGCCTGCAGCTTGCTAGATAATTATTATAGATAACCACAGGTATTTAATTAGATATCGATACCTAAAGTCAAGCTTTCTTCCATATGTTTGTTTGCCACAAAATAAATAAAAGAGTTCTGGTAATTGTAGGTATGACGACTAATGTATGAAGTAATTTTCTTTTTTCCTAACGAAATTGTCATTCAACCTTTAGTAACAATAAAAACTTATGAGTTTTGTTATCTTATCTGACCAAAAAAAAAAATCCAACCTTGTCACTGACAGCTCATAACTCTTTAATATAACTCCTATGATATTCTGAATTTAATTTGGTTCGGAATAAATAAAAACATGAAACCTATCGCCTAATATGAGGTTTTTTAATCAGAGCACAGCAAAAACATACCCTCCCTTGCCTTTCTAAAAAAAAAAAAAAAAAAAAACAACAACGCAGGAATCACCTACATTTTATTCATGTCTTTGACGTAATGGTCGCGTCTACTAACAATACTAAACAAAATTTATATTAAAATTCAAATATCGCGTGCACCATACCATGTGCCGCCAAGAGTTCTAGATTCAGTTTTGGTCATCCCCAACATAATACTTACATCATTCAGAGGCGCCCATTGTGATGATGTCAAGCGAAGCCAAGTGGAAAATGTGAAACACAAAACGGGCATCAACAACAGAACAACGCGCATCGTAGAACAACAAAAAGAATAAAATATAAAACAAAATAAAAATGGAAATAAAAAAAAAATTAAAAATCTTGAATTCATAATATTCACTCTGCCGCAGCTAAAGAAGCAGCAGCTTTTTGTCAATGAATTCATCTCAATTCAGCAACAAAAAAATGCTAAACTTGAGATTAAATTCATTTAAAAAAGGAAATTTAAAAGATTACAAAAAAAAATAAATAAATTTAAGTATATTGTTTTGGAAATAACGAAACGATTTTTTCGAAACCTTTTAACATCCGACGAAGGCCCATAGTACGTGCCCAACAAACGTGAACTAGAGAGCGCCATCATCGCTTAAATGATAGACACAGGTGGTGTGGTCACCAAATCGTAGTACTCAATGACGCATAAGGTAAATCGTGGAGGAGAGTGAGTTTCTCTCATTTTTTTTTGTTGTTGATGTTTTTTGTGGAGAAATTAAATAAAAAGCTTATTGCCGGAACAATAGGGTTGCCGTGAGTTTATATACCGAACAAAATTTTAACATTTAAAACTATTGTAGGTGCCATTTTGTAGTAGTTCTTTTTACTAAGTTGATGTACTTACTTATTAAGTGTATTAAAGGAGAAATGTATGGGACTTGGTCCAAATATCTAAAACAAATGAAAACAATGCTGTTGGCTGTTGGGTAGTCCGCCAAAAGTGGAGTAATTTTTACTATGAGACCAAACACAAAAACCATGGGAGTTAGGATTTACAGTCAAATAACTTTTAAAAATTGCACTTATCTATACGTGCAGTGGGAGGTTTTTACCGTGCATTTTTATTTAGTGGTGGAGAATCATAATTCTCACTGCTCCTACAAATATGTGAATTTTTTTTATTTTTTTTTTAAATTATTTGACCTGACTTTTGACTCAAACTGTTTGTTTCTTGTGCAATAGTAAAAATCGGAAGAATATGTCCAACAGATTTTTTTTTATATAAATAGACAGGAACTATTTTTATCAGAGTTCAAGATTCTATTTATTTACTTTCTTATTTCGCAATTGCGTTTTTCTTTCGACTAATAGCATGTATAGTTTTATATTAAAACACCCGCACATGAAATCTAACCCAATGCTCTAAAAAAAAGTGTTCTGAGTGTGAAAAAGGGTAAAATATCGTTAAACACTCGAAATAACAGGCTAAGGCATTTCTGAGAGCCAGAATATAAGTCGTAATCTGCCTGTTCTAATTTTCGTTTTCAGAAGCAATACTCTCGTTTTTAAAACAGAAGATGTTCTGAAAAACGTCTGCTTTTCATTTAGGTTTTTATTTGCGAATTTGAATTCACCTGACAGCTGAAATAAGCAAAAATATGATCTGATTTTGTCGAATCCGTACAAAAATCAATTTCGGAAACGAAAATCAGAACATGGATTATCCGTAATCCAAAATAGCTAGTCGTGGAATTCCTTAAAAGAAAGGTCTGAATTATATATATAAAAAAAAAACGAGATTTACCCTAAACGCGCCTAGTAGTTAAACGTGTAACCAAAAAAGGTCACGCAATAAATTGTAAAAGACATTTATCGACTAGTTTAACATTTAAGATAGTTTTTCAGTGATTTTTCAGCAAATAATTTACCTCAAAATTTAATTTAATAAGCTATTAAGCTTAATCAATATCAATTAACTGGAGTTTTTTTAAACAGGTTTTACTGTATATTAAGCTATTTCAATTAAAACAAACATATTTTAAAATTTTTTGTTTCCTTCGACAGACCTAAAAGTTTCGATTTATTTTCTTAAAAAGCCTATAATTTTAACGTTTAGACCTTCTTCAACGCACTTTTCGGGTTTCCATAGGATTTGTATTAAAAACAAACATGTTATGATTTGGATTTTTATATCTTAACAATAGCTAATATTAAAACTAAACATATGACTCTTTTGTATAGAAAATTTAACTTTATACAGCAATGGGCTTGACATTTTTTACCATAACCGTTTCAAAGTAACATAAATTCAAATAAAAACTCTCTCTTTCCTTTCTTCCCATCAACAGGAATGGAAGTAAATCCTTTTTAGAAATAAAGTAAGGGTAAAGTGTTGTGAGGGGGAATACGCCAATTTAGTTTCTTATGCTTTAGAGTTCAAATTCTAGTTTGACTGTACTAAATGTTTTAAAAGATCAATTTAAAAAGCTCCAACTCAATTGAACTTATTTTACTAAATCAGCGATAATATTTTTTTACAGTAAATAAATATGCTTGAAATTCAAACTCAAATCAAATGATCAAGAGTGTATATAACTGAATGGGTTAAGTATACAAAACACAATTTAGAAAACACGATAGCAATACAATTTGATTATGTATTATCAATTTTGAGGTCTGCAGTGAAAAGCTCTGTTCAAAGTCGGCAAAAAATAAAACTATTAGAAAAAGCTTAAGAATTTGCTGTTGTCAGAGCACGATGAGTTCAGCATATCTTCAACAAATTATGCAATTGAACTTTAATCCAATAAAAATTTTCTTATGTTTGTACATACAAATGTCACTGCACTCAAAAATGAGCTTTACTCAATTCTGTCAGCCAATTCAAAAACAAACAAAAAAACACGAACTTATTGCGTGAAATCTTAACCACGAAGATTAAATAATTCATTCTACTACAAGTTCACATGTCTCTAAAGAACATCAACAACACAACAATGACATGGTTCCATAAAAATTGCAACAAAGCGAGTTATCTAGTTTGATGCAGCTATCGAGATTGAAAATAATCACAAACAGCATTCTTCAAGTAATTTGAAATGTTCTATAGGTAGGTACTTTACTTTTAACCTAAAAAAAAATTAATTAATTAATTAAAAGTTAGGAATAAAGATTAGTTGAATTTTAAAATGAGTTTTAACTATGTTGGCTTCCAATTAAGAACACTCTCCACTTGTATATCTAGTGCTTGTTCTGTTAACACGTATGGAGCGTGTGAAAAAAAATCATATCAACACAACTCGACTCAGATTCTCAACAAAAGAGTAAGTTGTCTGCATTGTTGAAAAATTTGTATGCAAGTAGTTTAAATCATTTATTAAATTAGGTTAAAATGTTCAATATATTTTTGTATATTTTTCAAAAAGTTTTTACTTATACATAATGTATATGAGTTATGAGATGACTATATTGCCTTTTGTAAGCTAAATGTATAAGAAAGGAATCAATATCAGTGGTTTGGCAAACTTTTTAAATTAATAAGATTTTCAATGATGAATTCGAGAGTTTATGTGAAACATTTTGCAATAATTTTTTTGGAAGTTTTGAAATAAATTGTCTATTTGGATGTCAATGTAAAAATAATGATACCCTCGGTACCTTCGAAAATGACTCAGATGATTTTTTTTAACAATTCAATAAATTTCAAAATATGGCAGGTACCGTTAACTCCATATAATAAATTCTTTGATTTTTGATTTTCTATAAAATGGTTCCCCTGATAAAAAGAAATTATGCAAAAGCATCTAAAGTTTATATAGAGTAAAGTTTTGACAAAAAAAATTAATTTTTGAAGATTAAATATTTTCAAAAACGGCTTAATAGACATATTTATGAAATTTGGTTCAAAACAAATTTTTAATAGTCGTGTTTTTTGAAAAAGTGAATAACCAAGTTAGCAAAATTTTACATGCAAAACAATAAAAACATCAAGAGTGAATATAATTAGGTCAGTAATCAGAGTGAACATAAAAATGAATATAAATTGTTGATATATTGAGATGTAGATGGCGCTTGATTAAAGTGGAAACAAATATTTGTTTCGGAAATGTTGGTACTGGGGTGTGTTCTGGAATGCATCTTTTTCATTATTATGTCCAGATATCTAGAAATAATGCTCTATGTCTATTTAAATTGTTTTCTTTTATTTGTAATAAAAGGTATTAAAAGAAAAGGCGTACCTATAGAAAATCTCAATTCTCGATGGATTGAAAAGCTTCCGAAAAATTTTAATGTTTCTGCTGGAAATTCGAAATTTTTCATTTTATATTTATTTCTTGGGAGAAGGGCGGTAAAATATTCCAAATTGGCAAAAATATTGGGACATATTCATAGTCAAGCTTTAGAACTGGGTCCAACTGGCCTCGAGTCTAAAGTTAACAGTTAACACACAGGTTAGAAACAGCTGCTATTCATAAAGAATTTGCCAGCTCTGTTTAGTAAAAAACAGAATTCTACTAAAATTTTAGTACTATTGCCTGTCAATCCATTGAAATCCAATCCATTTTTTGACAGATAGAAAAAACAACTAAGTCAAAGATTCAACCGTTTTTAAGGAATGGAACTGGGTCTAAATTGTCTATGAATAACATAAACTCCAGATTAGCTAAGAAGAGACAAAGAAACAACTTGTCAGACGACTATGAATATGCCCCATTGTTTATATCTTACCCTTGAATCTACAAACGGTTAAATTCCCTTAAATGATAGCCGCGATCTCGATGGATTAAGAAACATCTAAAAAATCTGAATTTTTCTGGCGAAAAATCGATTTTATTTTTGCTCACTAAAATTTTAATTTAAGGGGATTTGGGAAGCGTGGAGAAAGAAATATTCAAAATAGGTCAAAATATAGCTAATTACCTATCTGTCAAGACATAAACTGTCAAATTCCATTGGAGGATGGCTGCAATCTCGATGGATTAAGAAACATCTAAAAATTCTGAATTTTTCTACAGAAAAATCGATTTTATTTTTGCTCACTAAAATCACCCTAAAATTCGTGTCAAAGCGATAGTCAAGAGTCAACGCATTGACGGTGTGCTACAAGTCAGAGATTCACCGAATGGAACGTTTTTATTGACCGTCTAATCATATTTATTGACCGGCTGGACACCAACTATGTCCCGTGAAAACTTCGTGCAGAAACGAACCGTCGAACGCGCCCATATATGTACTCCATTTTAAATTTTATCTTTTTAATACACACTGATTGACATCAAATGTCACAAAATTTATCACGACTGCCAACTCTGAGATTTAAAAAAAGAGTGAATATAAAAGTGAATATAATCGTTTTTTTTCAATTTTCTTTACTGAGTGGCTAACAATTTACACCAAAACACGGCTAATAATATCGTTAATAATTTGAAAGAAACAAAATTTGAAAATAAAGGTATTTCCCATAAAAATGTTAAGAAAAACTCGTAATCTAATAATAATATTATATAAATATATACAGTAGACACTCGATATAGTAAATCTCCTAATAGTGAACTATCCAGTATTGTAAACACACAAAATTTTATACAGACTTCTTTAAATAGTGAACAATTCAACTCTCGATATAGTGAATACAATGCGAGTATCGGATGTAGATTGGCTCTTCTAGGACAATAAATTTACCGTTCATTCACAAACGCGCTCACAAAAGTAAGTATCTATCAATACCAGTGAAGCACACGTTTATGCTGTGTTTCTATTTTTGTGATTCACTGTATTGTGAAAAGAATTTCAACCGTAGTTAATTACCATATGTGTTCCTTTATTTGTTGTTATGAATGAATTGTTTAAGTTTTTTTTTTCATTATTAATGTTATAAAATGTTTATTTTTTTTAGTGTAATAAATTGAAAGAAAACTTCACACCGAATGTAATGTGTATATTTATTCAAATTCAAAGATGGAAAGCTTTTATCTTCTCTCTCGAAATATTGAGAAAATTCGAAAAAGTGAAGGAGTCTGGTTTTTATTACTTCACTATATTGAGCGTCTACTGTATACAGTATAAGTATTATATCTTAATAAAATTCTTTCTACAAAGTCATGTATACATAGGTACTTAAATGTGCAAGTACATCACGTATGTACATATTTATGTGTTTAATTATTTTTTTTTCTAAAATAAACTGAAAGATTTACAAAAAATACCAGGTTATAAAAGTTCTTCCCTACAGCCTTAACTAAACATATTTGGTTCGTATTATGAAACAAAGGTTTTTTTTTTAAGTCAAAATATTGTTTTACACTTAGACTTAGAAAAGATTTGTGATCGCACAAAGGAGCAAGTACTTGCGACCCAGTCGTGCACTCAATTTTTTAAGTTTCAAGTTGCCAAATAGTCATAAAGTTGACATTGGATTATTCATTTTATTTTTATTTCCTTGTATCTCTGTTTAATATGGTCATTTTATAATGCAAACTGAATTTGTATTTTTTAAATTATTTTATTAATAAATCTAATTTGATTAAAATATACACACAGCATTAATCAGATAGTAAAAGAATATATATGTATTACAAAAAAGACGCAATTAATTAACAGGTTACTTAATGTTAAGAAATCTTCAAGCTTAAATACTTGAATAAACCAAAAATAAGTTGTACTTGCATTTTACAGGTTAAAGTATCGATGCACAATTAATAGGTTTTAAGAAATATTCAATCAGTGTTTAAATTCTAGCCACCTTCCCAAAGAAAAAACCAATTACGAATTAGTGAATTTTAACCAATTATTAATAATTCAATAACAGGATTTAAATGGCCAGTTTACAATGGAAAAAAAAGTTCTCAGAAAATATATATTAAATATTATTTTATTTTTTTAATTGAAAAAATATAAATTTAGATCTTTTCTTTAGATTCTGTAAAGCTGTATGAATATAAAAAAAAATATTGTTCCGACGTCTTATTTTAATCCAGAACATCAACATTTCTAGGAATTAAAATATATATTTTTTATAATTATTTTTCCATTTTTTTTTTTTAGAGTTTACACAAACTTGTCAGAACGAAGAGATATTTTCTTTGATTTAAATGCAAAATTCAAAAATATTACATCGAACAACATTTAAGTTTATCTCCCGGATGATTTATCAGAACCTAAACCATCAGCTGGGTTGAAAATAATTACTTCACGGTAAGAATATTATAAGATTGATAAGAACTTATTTAAGAAAATAAATTTAAATTTCGTTCGTTAGAGAGAAGATCTGACAGAAATAAATGAAGTGTAATATCTATTATTGCAACGTGTGCAGAGTGAGTATGCAAACCATTTGAATGTTATGTAGGTACGTAATATTTGAAGAAATAAACAGACGTTGAAAGCTGCGTTCTTGGTCGATGTGCTCTAAATCAAATTAAAGGTTAGAAATGTTTTTTTTTTATAAATGCTATATACAAATGTTAGTTAGATTAATTTTGTAAGGCGCCAAATAGATTCGCCCGCGCAAATTTAATTTTTCATTGTTAATTTTTCAATGGCGCTGCGTCGGCATTAGTTAATTTTTCCATTGAGGCCTTATCCCGCAGGCTTATTTCAATCCCCCTTTTATGATGAATTGCAAAGTAAAAAGCGTTCTTGAGATTCATTTCGTGTTAATTTGTTTTTTTAATTTTTTCAATAATTTTTTTGGTTACTGCGCAAATATTAAAAAAAGAACGACAACAAGAAATAAGGTGGCGATAAAAATATGAAATAAGAACTCGCGGCCTAATTTTTGAAAATAAAATAAGGCCGCGATTGAAAAATGAAATAAGACCGCGTGCAGCCAAATTTGATCATAATCCGTCAAACCGTTCATGAGAAAATCGAAAAAAAAAATGATTTCAATAGTTGAAATAAATTAATTGGCTGATTAAAATAATAGCTATGTTGTTTTTATCAACACGGTCTACTCCAGCGGACCAATTTTTTAAACGTTTATCATATTTGTGTATACACTGAAGATATGTAGATAAGTGATCATTGTTTCTTTTTTAGTCTTAAAAGACGAAATATATGTAATTCTTCAGGTCACACTTAAACGGCCTTTTATATATGTATATTTTTGTATGTATACCTACTACTACTATCTAGAGCCAAAATTAAGCTTGCAATTCAGAACGTTTCATGTCATATTGAAACTCAATTTGAAAACTGATTTTTTTTTTAAATTCTAAAAAAAAGGAAGTATCAATTTTAATGTCATCATTCCTATCATTTCAAATAATACTTATACTTATGATCTGATTTAGGTTTAATGTAAGCAGTTTTTCCTTTGGATTTTCCTGCATAGGTATTGCATTTCATGTTTACAAACCCTTTTCCCTCTCTAACCGGTTCTTGAATGTTATTTTTCAAATTCTACTAAACGAAAACAAGACACACAGTTGCAAAAAAAAAGAATCAAAAATTCAACATGCAAAAAAAATAATAATAAACAAAGCAATGCAAATAGTTTGATATAACAATTGAACAATCACCAAACTTACCCGAAAATATTCCACCAATGATTGCAAATTTTATATTCTATAAAACAAATAAACAACAAACTATGCCTCCAAAACAAAATTCGGGGTTTAATTGTTTTTTTTTTTTTTTTAATTTATGTGTTTTGCTCTACTCCGCGACGAACCAGTCTAAAATAAAACTATGAAATAACAACAATTAGCCAAACTGAATTTGAATTCTTGCTATTGCTGTTCTTTATATAAAAAGCTATAGAGCATTACAGTAGGAGTGATTATGTTTTTTAATTTTTTTTTTCCAAAACCGAACCTGCATAATATATAATAATACAACAAAGAGAAATTGGGTCGAAAAGAAGATAAGATATCGTACGGAATTATTTAAAAACACAACAATTCATTAAAAAAAAAAACATAAACCCTCTTGATAGATTGTGTTGCATATTGAATATACCCTCTCTAAATAACTTGATTAGAGTCGCATTTTTAGCAACCCTTTTTTCTGAAAAATATTTTAATTATTTATACCTTTCAACTTAGTATCCAGACAGTTCAGCTAAATAGCTTGCAAATTATTATAGATAAAAAATTGAAAAAAAATGTAGTTATGACGGAACTCGACAATTCTGCAGTTGTTGTTCAACTATCTGGGTACGTAGATATCTTATATTTTGTAATAAGACTTTTCATAAATTTCAGATTCTTGTTGAAAAATGATTTTATTAGTTGCGAATGAAATGACACTTAATCTGTTTTTTTTTTGTTGTGTTCATGATAATTCATGTCTACGTATATCATCACTTAAAAAAAAAATGTCTTCATATCACTGATAGCGACAAATGTTTGATGTTAGCAAATTTGTAATTGGTGGAGTAAATTTGCCGACAAGGTGAAAAGTATAAAATTGATTTTAGATCTACAGGGTGATTACAATAGATATGACCAAGGCCTTCAGGATGTGGATTGGACCAAGACAAGGAAATAATAGTTTGTCAGGGGGTCTTTTCGCCCATTTAGGTGGAAGGACAATTTTCTAAAAAAAAAATCACTTAAAACTGAAAAAAATTAAATTAAAACAAACACTAGCTCCAATTAAAATATTGTGTTTTTTTTTAATATTTGCGTATAATTTCAAAGGTATGGTTCTAAGAAAATCTGGTTTTCCGTTCTTGACTATAAATTTGAAAACAAAAATTGTACCTAACGTTTCATTTTGAAAAAAAAAAAAATTATTTGAACGAAAAAAATTTGATTCTTCTACAAATTTTTTAGTTTGAAAATTGATTTTCTTAAATCTATTTGCTTAAATAATTTGGTTTAAAATTCTTCTTAAGGAACAGAGTTTTAACTGTAAAAAAGCTACATCTTGACACTTTAAGTGTTGCCGTTGTTTTTTAATATGAACTTTTTTCTGTTTCAAGTAAGTTGTTTTAGAAATTTTTTTCTCCTAAAAAAATTGTATGAGGTATGTATTTCCCCCGGAATAGACCCCCTCCCATACGATGTTTTTTTTTCTGCCTTGATCCAAGCCTTTGGTATACCTTGTGTAAATCACTCTATAATCAATTTTCTTTCTCAACAAAATGCAAGAAATTAGAATTGATAGATCAAAATTAAAAATAAATTGATTTATTTTACCAATGGAAAGACCTATGTATAAAGTTCTCTGCTACCTCAAAATAAGCTGTTTCTAAAAAGAAAAAAAATATTCAACCTTTGGTAGTTTGGACAAATTCTGTCCACAATTTTCCTTACAAGGTACTCATTTTGCGACTCACATTTTTGTGATTATCTTAAAAAGCAAATGTTTGGCGAAGCGAAATATTGCCCCATTCGAACGTCGAAGTTGGCTTTCTTCGAAACGTTCTCTTTGGGTCCAACGTTAGATTCTCTATTCATAATGAGGACCTTAGATTGTTAGACTGTCTTGCTTATCTCAGAACCTAATATTAAAAATTCTATTGGTGATTTAAAAAGTATATTTCAAATTTATTTATCTACTTCAAAATGAGGTCCGTGTAAATAAACGTGAGCTTGCTTCACAACAAGTTTAACTTATTTGACCTCTTTGAATGATTGACCTCAATAAATGATCATTGATTTGATCATGTAAAAGTGCATGACACATTTGATTGAAAGATTGTGTGACGCAAAATGAAAAACCAGCATTAAGCTACACTAATCAGGTAGTTTTGTCCGTACTTAGAAACAACACTGCAAACACTAAAAAGTATTTTGTTTAATTTCTAAAATAAGTTAAGTCTTAGAAAATGATTCACTAATACCAAATCAAACTTCCTTAGGAATTAAGATTATTATTTATTAAGATACACATTTATTTAAATAACAGTCTAAATAAAGATTCTCAAGAACAGGAAACAATAAAATATATTCGGAAAAAAAAAACCACAAAGTTGCGACCCCAATCAAGAGACTTTGAGTGTACAACATAAAACTTCTGATAAATTTCTAAAATGTGTTTTTAACTCGGGTAAGGATGGAGTATCGTTGTTGGTCTAGCAGAATAAAACAAAATGAGTATTTCCTTCTTACCGAAAATCTCAATGCGAAGGCACTTTATTCGAATTATGATTCTCATTCCTGGAGAGTTTTATTTCTTCACAAAACTGTCTTTCTTTTTTATCAAAAAAAAAAAAGAAAACCAAAACTAAACACGCACTTTTCACCTTCTCTACGCCTATGGAACTATGCTCATCCGTCATGAGCAACTGTAACGTACATTGTGTCCGTCAATTTCTGCCACATTCAGATTTCCTCGAAAACACATTTAATTCACTTTCATTTATTCACCAACACTTGGGTTTAATCAACTAACCGAATAGGGGATGATTTTGAAAGTGAATAAACAAATTAGACAAAAACAAAAACCGCTTAGAACTATTCCAAACGGGATTTTACGGCAAACTGTCGCAAGAATCTGCAGACAATAAAACTATTTTCCACGAAGCTGACAGCAGCTGCTGAAGCCGAAGCCACAGTTGTTGTACAGATGTTGTGCTCCAAGCTCCGCAACAACTGGACACAAATAAAAACACGACCCAACTAACGATAAGAACTTATTTTGCATAAATGTGCAATTGTGGTGCACCCTCTTTGTTGCAACTTATCAACATCAAACCCCCTCATTTAATTTTTTTTTATCGTAATTTTTCTGAAGGAAACCGTTGCACTGCCACAAGGTCAACACTTAATTCTGGTAGCGCCACAATGCGATTATGATATTGAATATTGAAAGCAAACCGAACGCATCCGTAAGAGACTTGCACGTTTTTGGCATCACTTCCGCCCCCTCTACTGTGCTGTTCTTGTGTCGTTGTTGGAGTTTTTGTTTCTCTTGTCGTCCTCGTCATTGTCGCATAGAAGTGAAGCTGGAGGGTAGCAAAAGGGTTGAATTCACCCTTGTATCTGCATAAGTGATGTCCCAGTTTCTGTGAGACACAGGATGAGGTAATTTGGATGAGTTGCACGACGACGACGATGACGGACGGATTCTTAAGAGTAATTAGCCTAGATCTTGCTAAAAAAAAATAAAGAAAAAAGTATCGGGCGGACTTTCACTGAAATTCACATTTTGAATCATCAAAAGCGAATTAAGGGGCGGATTAGGGTCAGGCTATAGTAAAGCTACTTCTATAGGTACCTACATGACTTGTTGTGGTGTGTAAGCACGTTCACGACCTAATTATTGCTGTGTTGAAAATGGGCGCATTTGAGACTTATCATCATCATGAATGGTGTAATACACTGCGTGACACGTGATTAAGTTCCGGTCAATAATTTCTGTTCGCTTTACATACCGTGATTTATTTATAAAACAAAAATTTAAATACTTTAGTGGATAACGAAACATTTTACTTGAGGTTTTTAGTACATACTTAAAAGTATATGATTAAAAATAAAAGAATGCGGGTCTATTTATTTTAAATTTTGCTGAACCACAATCAACTGACATGGAGTGTATAAGAAATTGTTTGATGTTTTTGTTTTCATTATTATTTTTATTGAACAGGTGGTATGTTTTTGACTTAGGATTTTATTCTTGAATTAATAAACTACCCCACATAATAACTCTCAGTGAAGAATGAATTGGGTTACGTATAGACAAATATTGAAAAATAAGGGAAATTGAATGAGGAGTTGATAGATAGAATTAGAATAACTTTTTTTTCATAACTACAGTGGAGTGTTGTAGTTTTAATATGAAAGCATTAAATTTAAATTGGATTTTTTCCTTAGCCATAAATAGCAACTACCTAAGGTTGGGATATATGTACATTTTTGCAAAGCCCTGTTAATTCGCATAGTTTTGTTTAATTATTAAAAAAAAATTATTATAATTATTTCCTCTGTGTAATTTGTAATTGCTAAATAAAAATACTAACCACTATCTTTTATATTTGAGCAAATATAAAATATAAAAATAATATATACCCTTACTCAATGTCAATACAATTAATTACTTTTAAATTATACTATGTACTTATATAAACATTTGATTAGAAAATAAAATAAGTACTAAATTATTTAACAAGTCAAATTATAAGTGATAAATCTTTCACTTTAATTTATTTTTGCAATAGGCACATAATTTAAAATTTGTATTACAAAAAAGATTTTTGTATGAAAATGTTCAATCACACTAAAACAATTATGGGTAAAATTTAGGTCACTAATAAGATCTGCCCTAGTCTGAATAAAATAAAATAAAATAAAATAAAATAAAATAAAATAAAATAAAATAAAATAAAATAAAATAAAATAAAATAAAATAAAATAAAAAAAAAATAAAATAAAAAAGTGCGTATCCGCCCGAGTGCACGATTTGATCGAATTTATAACCTTAAGTTAAAGTTGATGCATCAATTTGCTTTAACTCTAATATTATATAGTCCAGTTATACTAGATATAAAAGCAGAAAGCTTGATTTTGTTATAAAGCTTTTTAATGGCGTTCTTAGAAAACTGTAAAAAGTCCCCATCGATATGAGTGCCATTAAAACTTTTATTTAGGCCTAGGCCAACAAAAATATAATAAATAAATCAAAATAGATTTTTCGAGAATATCTCCCTAACCCCCGTTTGTATAAAAAAAATATGTATGACAATTTTGTAGCTCAGATAATTTCCAGCAAAAAACTTATTTATCCCTTTTTTCATAAAAAATATAGTTTTCAAAGTAATTCAACTTTACTTGTGTATTCCTTCTTAAATTTGTATTTATATATATTCTTAATTAAAATATAAGAAAAATTAAGGTGGTCTTAAAAAAAATAAAAAATCTACTTTATACATAAACAATTTCAAAATGATCCCAAGAAATTGACACAATTTGTTCATTAAAAAAAAATTGGATATTACTTAACCATCAAAAAAAAAAAAAAACATCAAATCAAGAGAACCAATCCGCCCGTTTGAAATGTATCGATTTTTTTTTAATTTAAAATTAATTACATAATTGAAAGTTAATTTTTCAAAAACTTAATTCGAACAACTTTATTTTAAAATAAAATTATAGAATGGATTTCATACGAAAATTGTTGATACTGCAATTATCTATATAAAAGTTTTTGACACTATTTTTTCTCTGACTGACCAAATAGAAGATATTACTATTAAATGTATGTTTTCCGCAAAGGATAAATAAATTAAGACTAAATTCCATTTATAGATGTTGAAATAATTCTTTTAAAACAAAAAAGTCCAATAATATATTTTACCTTTAATAAACGTTTTGTATTTTAAACTTAAATACCAGCTTAATTTATAAAATCTATTGTGCAGTAACTGTATTTTTTTTTTCAGGTAAGTCTGCTTTGACGAAAAAGGCTTCTCAAACATTCTAGCTCCAAAATGAAAGTATGTAAGTTTTTAACATTGTGTGGCTTACTTTTGATTAGTTTGGCGTCATACATATTCTTAATTTATATTTTTTATTCATATTCTTGTTGTCACTGTTTCGTGCAAATTTGATATTTTATAGATGTATGATTTTTAGGTTTGCTCATATTTTTTTTATGAATTATAAAACGTGAGACCTAATAAAAGAAGTTTTCACTTTTTTTTACATTGCATTTATTTAAAGCTTTGTTCTTTTTATTACTTTTAATTTAAGCTACATAATGTTGGCAACTAAAATTTTGTTTTAAATTACTTTTGGAAAACTAAATCATCACTTATTAACAAATTCACAGGGTGTGCCAGTAATAACAGTCGAAACTGAGTTTAGTACTTCATTAAAACAGTTTTTGAAGTTAATTTCTTTTTTGGAAAAACCTCAACTTTGAATCATTGTTTTGTTCAACCCTTCAATAATTGATTCTTAATATGTTTGCATTGTTTAATATATCATACCGAATTTGACTGAAAATTAATAAGCAATGGAAATGGAATGGAATGGAACCCTGATTTTGAATTAGCTAGGTACAAATCTGATTTTCCAAAAAAAACTGAACTGTTTTCCAGCATTTCTTTAAGATAACTCAATTTCCCCTAAAGGGGATAAATTCTTTATCTAAGTTTGAAATCCTTAATCTAAACAAATCACTTCAGTAGTTTAAGTTGTAGGTTGTAATGCAAAGCATTCCCAATCGCTCTTATGGTATATCACCCAATATTTTTTCGTAATAATACAATCTGTGTCGTGTCAAATAATGAGTTATTATCAATTCTCCCATAATTGTTTTATTTTCATTTAGCGTACTGCAATTAGTCTTTATTTAGGTGACCTCAATTTTTGTTATTGCTTTTAATCAGTATTGGAACCCCAATATCAGGTGCGCCTTTTTTATACCCACATTTTATTCGATACCTTATAGTACCATCCTGTTCGCTTTCAACACTACCTGTGATTCCAATTTCGCCGTCATTGAAAATGAAAACAGAAACAAAAACCCTCCGTCCAAGTCACAACAACTCAATGCGAAATCTGATTTTAACTTCTTGGAAAAAATGGAAAACTATTCAGTCAATCCAACAAAAAAGAAGTAGGTAATAAAAAAATAAATCCAGGTGACTTGTATCTTATATCTCTACCAAACGTTCGGCATTGAACGTGATTTGAAATTTTAATTAATCAGCAAAATTATTGTATGTGAATGTAAATCACTCCGTTCCTTCTTTTAAGAATTGTTTTTAAAATTGCATTCTAGGTTTATAGAGTGACCAATCCTCAAAAGGCTTGGTTTTTTTTTTTTTTTGCAAAAACAATTATGCTAATTTGTTTTTATTCCACTTTTTTATTATTGCAAAGGATAACAAACAAATGTAATTTACTTATGAGTTATAAAAAATACTTGTGGGACATTGGTAGGTACCATAATTTTTATGTCTGAAACTACGCGGCGCAATTATTTAGAATAGTGCTAACAAAGGCAGTTCGCCATAGTTCATATCAGTACACACCATACCAAACTAGTTCATACCGAGAGATGCATACTTCATATAAAGGGACATTTCATACCAAAAGGAAACAATTTTCAAAATGCAGAAGTGAGGTATGTATGATGCAACTCCCTTTCTTAGGCACCTAATAAGATTTGTGGCAGAGTTGTAAAGACTGCAGTCTTTTTGGGACTGCAGTTAAATCACGAATAAGACTAATTTTTCTTTAGTCTTTTGACTTACAGAAGTACTTTGACTGTATAACTTACAGTCAGTACTTACTTTTTGACTTGGCAGTTAAAAAAAGCAGTTAATTGACTAAAAGTTATTTAACTGCAGTATTTTAACTGCGTTTAGTATTTTTAGTCAGTAGAAATTTTTTTGTACTGGGGTATTAGAATTTTTAGTCAATACATTTTGTACTGAGGAAGCGTCAAAAAAATTGAATTTTCAACAAAATGTTCTATAACTCTTAAACTAAAGCAGTTATCGAAAAAAATTATTATTTAACATTTTTTGTAGAAAATTTGTCGCTTTAAAAGTTTTCTTTGTAACTTTTTCTTCTAGGAATAAAACTACGCGAGTTATGTGTGAAAATCTAAAACTTCGTTAAAAACAAGATGGCGGCCAAATTAAACGAGTCACAAATGTGAAAAATGTGATGTTGAGCTTGTGTAATGTAACACTTTCAATTTACGTTGAAATTGGCAAAAAAAAAATGTTTTTGCACCACCCTGATATACTGTAGTTTTTACTAAGAAGCACCCTACTGTTAAAATAAACTTTCAAATATTCCTTTTCTGCAACATACTATTAAAAGCCATTTAAATTTGACATTTTAGACAAAAGACTAAAAAAAAGTAATAAGACTTAAAGTTAATTGACTGCAGTCAAAAGACTTATTGACTAAAAATTCTAATACCCCAGTACAAAAAAATTTCTACTGACTAAAAATACTAAACGCAGTTAAAATACTGCAGTTAAATAACTTTTAGTCAATTAACTGCTTTTTTTACCTGCCAAGTCAAAAAGTAAGTACTGACTGTTGACTGGTTTTTTTGCAGTTAAAGTTTCCAGTCGAAGTACTAACTTACATACATTCAAAAATCTTAGTTAATTAACTGCGACTAAATTGAATGCAGTACCCAAAAGACTGCAGTCTTTACAACTCTGATTTGTGGTAGGTGCGTTTTGAATTTGGGGAAGGTGCGAGTATGGGTGTTTGAACTGTCCATGGGTATGAACTGTGTTCTGTGTCTGGGTATAAAGTGTCCCTCGGTATGAACTGGGTTGGTATGGTGTGTACTGACATAAACTGTTGGTATGAAGTGCGAAGGCACGGTGTATAATATACTTACTCACCTATGAAACACCTTTTCACCTTTTCTTTCTTAATTATGCACTAACTGTACTTAAGATTTTAACTCAGTACATTTCCGAAGATTAATTATGTATCCAAATAATTAAGCTCTTAATAGGTCATTCACTTTTCGGTTTCGAAAATTATGCTAAACAAAACTAAATTTCGTCCCACAGAAAAAAATCTATCGGTGTCAAATCACATGATCTTGATGGGCAATTGAAGTCGTCAAAACGTGTAACTACGCGATTAGGAAACTCCTCACGTAATTAAGCCATAATTAGGTATTGTGTGGCTTCTTTTCCTGTCTTGTTGGAACCACATATCGCCCAAGTCATAATCCTCAGTCTCCGAAAAAAAAGTCAATTCAGATGACAGCTGAGTTTGACAAGTGTCAAATGCCAGCGCTAGAACTTGAAACGACGAAAGGTGAATTCCCTTAATTGTTTCACTTTTAATAAAGACTTAATGCAGTTAAAAATATAAACTTGAGTAAGAACTCAAATTAACTGTTAATTTGTTTTAAGAAAATCTATAAAATATTTCCAATAGATTCGTAGTGTGAAAAAAATCCCAGTCATGAGGCTATTATTTACTACAATCACGAAGTAGACAAAAGCTTAGTTAAAGTTCAAAAGTCATTCATATTTAAAAATAAATCAATGAACTTAACACTTGTGCCATACGTTTATCCAATTTCATTGTCAGATATTTTGATTTCAGTTTTAATCTCCCCCATGTATGAAACAAGTTGTGGTGATTTTAATATACCTATGTAGTTCTTGGAATTTAATGTGCAAATAAAAAAAAAACTACATTATTTGATTTAAGACTTAGCAGAAATTAGCAGTTTATTGAGAATCGATTTAGTCAGCAAAAAAATCTAAACCAGGTTTATTATTAAAATTCGAATGTTATAGGTGGCAGCTTTGTACCGTTTTTACAGTTAATTAATTTTACCACAGACAAAAATGTTGTTCAAGGTTTAAAATCTTTGTTCATTTTATTTTTGAGATAAATTGTATTTTGTGTTGTTGATGAAATGTTTTATTGAGGAACCAGCTATAATAAATTCAGATTAAAAAGTAAAGAACTTAAGTATTGAGTTCTCTACTTTATAATCTAGCTTTGTTTCCGCTGTAGTTTGTAAAATTCTTATCGAAATATTAGGTATTATTAAATAAAAAAACACATCTGAAGTATATTTTAATTTGTATGCATTTATCACAAACATGTAAATTGCTATTAGTCCAACGATCAATTTTTCTCAACCTATTTCCCGTGGCTTAAAAAACACGACTATTATGAACAAACATGTCGGGTGTAATGTTGTCCGCCATAGAAGAAAAAGAAACCATAAGTTCCTGAAGTAATTTTAAGTCGAATTGAATGTAATTTAGTCCTTTTCGTTTTCTTTGCGAGTTAAAATGGGTTTTTATTCCTTCATGTCCGCCCTTCAACTTTGCCAAGCTTCAATCGATTCTTCATTTGTTTTTATTCACAGAACAGCTAGCAGTGATTTTAGTTTGCGAGATTTGAGTTGATGTTTGCGATATTATGAATTTCGCATTTTTTTCGATATCTAAAAAATAATGCGAGGTTTCGTTATTCGAGATTTTGGTTTGCGCGATATTGTAGCGCTTCCATTCCATTGCTCCGTCATCAACTCAAAATTCAATAGAATCTTAAAGTGAATAGCTGTTTTAAAAGCATTACAAAAAAAAATTTAACGACTGCATAATGATTGATGAAGATGGCCTCTTGCGGTGGTAGTCGATCATCAAATATGTATGTATATACGTTATCGGTTTGTTATAATCACCCTTTTTTTTTGATTTTCGTTCCGAGTCACGGATAAGTACGGTTTGTTTGTTTTTGTTTTCAATTTATAGGGGAGACCGGGGACAAAACTTGCACGTCATGAAAATAATAAACTAAATGAAATTTTATAAGATTTTCGTATCAATTTAACAAGAATAGGTACTACTTAAAGTTTTAAAAAGATAACTCATTAAAATTCAATTCATACAAATGCAAAGTTCAGACACAGACAGAAAAACATTTCATTTGTCAGCAGTTTAACGTGATTTACTTTTCGTATTGGAATTTTCTATTCCCAATTGGCACCGAGGCAGAAAGCCAGGTTGCGTAGGCTGACGATCTAATACCGTACGTTACAGCTCCAAATATTGTGATGGTTGGAATTTGAAAATCAACTGTCAGAAATCAAAATAAAGAGTTTAGGACTCCCTAGGGAGTTTAGAAGCCCAGGGGCAAGCTGTTGATCCTGTTGTAAGGTACCTTGGTTTCTGGTTCTATCAGTATTTATATTTCCACAAACATATAAATGCCGCCCTACCTAGAGATAAGATGGCATCTGGTTAAAAAAAACACGAAATAAATAAAATTTACATAAATTTTCACTCGTTGTATTTATTTTATAGAAAGTCATTCCCTGCTTCTAACTTTTGATTTAAAAAAAAAAATTGTCTCAAACTAAAATGTAATTTTTAATCATAAATCTATTTGTGCCCATACACATTTTACGTCAGTTCATTCAACACCAATTTGTTGTAATTTGTCATAATAACTGTTAACCTTTTATTTACTACATAAAAGCAATTTACAAGAAAAAAAAAACACTTGTCACTCTTACTTGCTAAATTACATAGCAATTTCAACCTCCGTCCGTCAAGCCCTCCTACGGATTGTCACCTATTATAACATGTTTTACAGATAAGTTGCAATTAAATTACAAAAATAACCTATAAATGCACTGTCAGCAAATAAATCTTTTAATGTAAACAAAAAAGAAGAATTATTGTTATTATACTCCTACCGCCCTCTGGCTGTGGATAAAGAAGAAAAAAGAAATTATTTATGCTAAGAATAAAAGAAGGCTGACAAACATACATTGTCTACAGTCTACATCAACTCAGTAAGGTTACTTTATTTTATTATTTCAACATTCTTCGACATTTCATGTAGACCTTTGGGATTAATGGTCAATAATTATATTATTTAAAATGATTATTTTTGGAATTTTTCGTTTTTTTCTTTAGGCGTTTTACCAAGCAATAGAAAAAGAAAATAATTTGGTTCCTTTGATCTTTTTTTAGAATTTTTTTCTGTCCTTATAATGGGACAAGTACACGTTTCACAATTTTACTTGAAGAATCGCCATTTCAGCCCGGAATACTATTAAAGGATTCCCATATCCAAGATATTAATTTTTTTGAAGCGACTCTAATCAAATTACACTGAGTGTACTTGTATCAATAAATGGACATTTATTATTCATTGTCACCCTTAGACCACACGACTACTCTCCTCATTGCGTGAAAATAAAAAAAAAACAGAATAAAACAGACTGGAAGACTATGGTGCGGTCAGTGGTGGAAGGTGTATTCAATATTATACAAAAACGACCCCCAGCTGGGTGGGTGTAACGGTGCACTATGATTTTCTTTTTTTTATCGAGGGACAAAAAATAGAAGAAGAGACAGCAAAAGACCAAAATAAAAACACAGTTTCGAAGACAGAAACAACAAAAATGACAGTTGGCGGTTGCATGCATAAGTTTTGTTGTACACTGGTATACGCATTATTTCAAAGAGGAAACGCATCTCGACGCAGGCGCACTTCCATTCTTTTGTCATGTCTTTTCCTTCACTTTTACTTTCAATCGAAACTATGTCTGTTTGCAGGAAATTCCAATTGAAATGACATAAGCCAGCCAGGGCAAAATGTGCGATAGACTCCCCCTTGTCCGCTTGCAGTCCGGCACCGCCACCGTGGTATTTTTATCACACAAGGAAAAAAAAAAGTTTTTCACACAATTTCCAACCCCTCTATCGTATTTCCTTTACAATATTTCAATAACTGCTGTTACAAAATTTATCCGAAATCAACGAAATATAAAATTACAACACTATCATTATCAAGAGGATGAATTGGACATTGAATAAAAAAAAATTACCTTGAATTCTAAGGGTAGCTTTTTAAAGTTGAAAGATTTAGAAAAATTGTAACAGCTTATGCTCCATGCACTTTTTGAGTTGAACAAAACAAAATTAATCAAACAGATAATTAGGTTACTACAACAATAATTGAAAACACTTGCAGGAAAACTCCACCTACTAATAAAACCGAACGGACAAACACGATGTCGGACGACAACAAAAAAAAAAGAATAAACCAGACAATTGGACGACACTTCTTTGCTCAGTTTGAGCAGCAAACAACCAACGAACGCGTTCTCAAACCGACTAATAACAGCAAACGGGCTCCCACCAAGAAACACTCGACGGTCTTCACAGTTTTGATTTAAGTTTGGAGGTTAATTTTTTTCTTTAACGTTTTGTATTTGTCTATTCTTTGCAAAGTTCTTATATTTTTTTTTTGTTGTTTTTCTTTCTTTCACAAGCATAATTTATTAATTCTTTTTGTTCTTCGTCTTCATTGAGTTTGTTTTTGTTTCACTTGCTTTTAAGAATATTCGTTGATTAAGACTCTTTTTGATTATAGTAGACGCTGGAAATGCATGACTGCAATCAACATTTGAAATAATGTAGGTGGGAAGAGCTACACAGTGTTGATAAAATTTTGGTCCATTAGATATAATGTAGAGCTTTCATTGAGTGCAGCTTTATGATGCTCTTAACAAAAGTTCTGTAAGCTGAGAGCTTTCAAGAACAGAGGTGGTATGAGGTAAAATGTATTGACTTTTGTTTATAACGATTTCTCTATAATTTCCGGATCCGGTAAATGATTTGAATTTTTGGGTTCATGTTGAATGAGAACTTAAAGAACATAAAAATAGTACTCTTTTTGAATATTAACTTCTCTTCGAATTATTGTTTTTTGGTGATAGATTGACATGCCATATTTGTGAATTCAAAACAAAATAAGTTTTAAATTTTTTTAAAAATATTATTTGCTAGACAAATAAAATAATTCATGAGGTCATGACTCCTAGTGAATTAAATATATAAATGGGGAAGCAGTTTTTTAACAGTCATTGTTAGAGTATATTTTAGGAAGCTCAAATATAAGCTTTTGAGCGAACCATAAATTAGCTTATTTTGTAAACGAGATAAGATAAAACGATTTTTATTTTTTATAAATTATGTATCTTGTAAAAAATAAGAAATTTTGTAAGCAACGAAAAAAAAATTAAAATTTAGGAATCAAGATATGAACATTAAAAATCATAAAGAAAAAAGTACATACATGTTAAAAATTAATTTCTAATAAAGTAATTTTGATACAGTCAAAAATTGGGTTGTTATTCGTGACAATTAAGTTTAGCTAAAGATAGCTGTAGTTCTAGTATTTCATTCAATCCTAAATAATTTAAATATTTAATATTTGCTAACGTTGGAAAAATCTTAAAGTACGTTTTTTTTCAAATTTTCGTATTAACTTTTAACTTTTAAAACTAGGACAGAAACCATTCTGTGTGAATTTTATTGCTAAAAAAAATGAGATTTCATAAGTTTAGAACTCGCGAAAATTATATTTTAGTTGCTACACTCAGAGGAAAAATCATTTAGAATCAAACAGAATTTAATTCTGTTTAATAATGTAATCATGACTCTATAGCAATCGCCATTGACTGTAACGCTCTGGCCAGTATCGTGATGCAACCAGTCAGTTTTTCTGGATGTAACGGTGCCTTAACGTACACTTGGGGATTCTAAACCAATATGATTTTGTTCTAACAAAGACGAACAGTTGTGTATTTCGAAAGTTAAATAGGAAAATAAAAAAAAGGGCCTGATTTTAGGGTTGTCATGCACCAAATACAAAGATGAACTCAAAATAATATTCTGTCAGCTTTTATATCGAACATAAATAAATTTCAATTGATTTTATAATAGCAGCAAATCTGATAAGTCTTATATTGATTCAAATTCATCATTTTGTCGTAATATGAAAGCAAACAAAAATTAATAGGACTATTTAACTGGAAGTAAAAGTCAATCACAAAAAAAAACAATCCATCACGACAGCAATTTCGGTGTCAACCCTTCCTTTCTTTTTTTTACATAAAATACAATTAAAGAGGTATCTTATAAGGCAAATAATTGTTTAGTATGTGGCACAAAAAAAAAACAAGTTTAATGGAATGGAATATTTGATTTAATAGTAGAAAGAGGAAAAGTTTGAACTTTTGATTTTGTGTACTTGTACTACGTAATATCAATATGTACAATGTACAATTACTCCTCATAATATATGTATGAGGACACAAAAATAATCACGAAACCATCTTAAAATTAAAAAAAAAAAAACAAAGTCAGTCCTTCGGAGAATAGTTAATAAACTTTGGTATAACAAAAAGCCATAGTCGGCCATATTCAGCGACTGTGAATGCCATACTCACTCCGAAACAGAGACCGTTCAAAATTAACAATATAATATTCTAAAATCGGTTTTTTTTCCTTTCCTTTTTTTTTAACAACAGATTAAGCTAGGAACTTGAAATAAGAGCTAAAACTGTTTTTTTAATTACATATTAAAATTATTTGATCAAAACATATTTTTCAAAAAAATCAGTACAGACGTACCTGTCTATAGAACCGGATTTTTGGTTTTCGATTTTCTTATAAACGGTTTGACAAACTGTGATCAATATTTTTATTTTTTTTTTCGAATTAAAAAAAAAAATAAACGCAATTCTTCATAAGTGTATATTTTTATACCCTTAAAACTTACATCAAAGTTTCTTTTTTAATAAACTAAATAAAAAGTGTGCATACATGAATTTGATTTTCATTTTTTTTTCTTCAAAAATTCGTATTTTTACGATGATGCCATCCGGGCATCTTCAGTTTTGAGCTCATAATTTTTTTTACTGTCTTAAAGATTTTTATATTTTTTTTATATTTTTCTCTAATAATACCATTCTCCCATAAAACAAATATGATTATTATCTATTTCCGCGATTTATATTCATTGATTTATGTCCGTATTCTCATGAATAACTGATAGGACTCAAGTTTATAGCCATTTTACAGCTTCGGAATAAAAATTATCCAGAAATCCAGCCGAAAAGACTCCACAAACTGATTAAATATATACCTAGGCACTCAAACCAACAAACTGCCCCAACACACGAAACGAATTTTTATTCAAACCTTCAAATATATGGAAACTTACTTGCAAATCGGTTGGACAAACTGTGATCAACATTTTAATTTTTTTCAAATTTTTGAAAAAAAAAATTAAACTCAGTTCTTTATAAGTGCATATTTTTATACCCTTAAAACTTGTATCAACGTTTTTTTTTTTTTAATAAATAAAAAGAAACTGTAGGTGTAGGTACATAAATATTTTTTGTTTTTTTTTTCTTCAAAAATTCGTATTTTTACGATTAAACGGATGGCATCTTCAGTTTTGAGCTCATAATTTTTTTTATTGTCTTAAAGATTTTTATGATTTTTCTCTAATAATACCATTCTCCCATAAAAAAAATGATTATTATCTATTTTCCGCGATTTATATATTATTTGGTTTATATCCGTATTCTCATGAATAACTGATAGGACTCAAGTTTATAGCCATTTTACGGCTTCGGAATAAAAATTATCCAGAAATCCAGCCGAAAAGACTCCACAAACTGATTAAATTTATACCTAGGCACTCAAACCAACAAACTGCCCCAACACACGAAACGAATTTTTATCCCAACCTTCAAATACATAGGTACATATATGGAAACTTACTTGTTTTATTTTTTTTTTGTATTAAAGATTTTTATACTTTTTCAATTATTTGATCAAAACATATTTTTCAAAAAAATCGGTGCTGACGTTCCTGTCCATGGAACTAGATTTTTGGTTTTCTATTTTCTTATAAACGGTTTGACAAACTGTGATCAATAATTTTATTTTTTTTTTGAATTTTTGAAAAAAAAAATTAAACTCAATTTTTTATAAGTTCATATTTTTATACCCTTAAAAATAGCATCAGAGTGTTTTTTTAATAAACTTTAAAAAAAACTACATAAATATTTTTAGATTTTTTTTTTCTTCAAAAATTCATATTTTTACGATGTAACGGATGGCATCTTCAGTTTTGAGCTCATAGTTTTTATACTCTTTTTTATATCCATATTCTCATGAATAAGACATAGGACTCAAGTTTATAGCCATTTTACAGCTTCGGAATAAAAATCATCCAGAAATCCAGCCGAAAAGACTGCACAAACTGATTTAATGGCAAGAGTACGATAACTCAGGCGCCATTGTTTAATGACGGATTTGTATAGAACAGTTAAAAACAAGCATTTCTTTTACTATGGGAGGGGTGTCTGTTTCCCCCCGTTTAGGCGGTAGGGGCAATTTAAAAAATATGTACGTTAAATGGAAAACAAATAATTAAAAAATAACGGTAATACTTAAAATTAAGTATTATACGTTTTTTAAAAGCCAACATTCTATTCTATTAGCCAGTTTTTAAATCAAGTCAAAACTAGCATAGTTTTTGAAAAATTTAATTTTAAACTCAAAATTTGAGTAAAAAAAAGTTAAAAAAAAATTTTAATCTCAATATTTCAAAACCATAAGTTTATAAAAATTTTTTTTTTCATAATTTTTTGCTCTTATTAATTGTCAATTAAAAACTGAAAACTAGATGATTTTATGCCTTTTAGTTTTTGAGAAAATTGAAAATAACCACAACTACTATTTTAATTTATTTATGTTTTTTTTTGTTTGAGTGGTCTTATTTTGATAGTAATAATGGTAGGTGCGAGTTTGGGTATATGCCACACCGAGGTGGTGCAACCCCCCTGCTTGGGCTTACTATAGGATTTGGGGTGGGTGCAAGGTGGGGTGGGTGGATGGTGGGGTGCATGCAAAGTTTCTTTTGCATTTAAATAAACTGGATTTAAGAAAAATTTATTTATCCTATTCCATATTCGATTATTACTATCAAAATAAGACTACGTAAATGCTCAAGCAAGGAAAAAATAATTTAATTAAAATATTTTTTTTTTTGATAATTTTCAATTTTCTCAAGAACTAGAAATTTTCAGTTTTTGATTAAAAACAAATAAGAGCAATGCATTCTAAAAAAAAAAACAATAGAAGATAATCTTAAAGTTTTGAAAAATCACATTTTAAACATTTTTTTTTGTCCAAATTTTGAGTTTAAAACAATTTTTTTCAAAAACTATGCATAGTTTTGACTTGATTTAAAAACTGGCTAATAGAAAAAAGTGTTGGCTTTAAAAAAATGTATAAAACTTAGTTGTAAGTATTACCGTTATTTTTTAATTATTTGCTTTCCATTTAACGTACATATTTTTTAAATTGCCTTTACCGCCTAAACGGGGGAGATAGAACCCCTCCCAAAGTAAAAAAATGCTTGTTTTTAACTGCTCTATACAAATCCGTCATTAAACAATGTCGCCTGAGTTATCGTACTCTCCCCGATTTAATAAGTAAGTATATACCTAGGCACTCAAACCAAAAAACTGCCCCAACGCACGAAACGAATTTTTATCCCAAACTTCAAATATATGGAAACTTACTTGCAAATCCAACTACCAGGTACCTTGTACGTAACTTCATGAACCTAATACTCTTTCTTTGTCTTGTCTTCAAAAAAACATCAAACCTCGCGCAACAAACAAAAAAAGCTGCGAAACTTAACAATTGACAAACTCACTGGTGAACTCTATCCGCGAAAAACGAAAAATCATATTCCTTACGCGCCAGCGGCGATGCCGATTCAAATTGTTGCGATTAGTTGAAGTGCTTGTTTGAAACTAATTTCTACCAAATCGGATACAAACTCAAAAATTCGTATTTTTACGATGGCATCTTCAGTTTTGAGCTCATAGTTTTTTTTATTGTCTTAAAGATTTGTATACTTTTTTTTTATATCCATATTCTCATGAATAAGACATAGGACTCAAGTTTATAGCCATTTTACAGCTTCGGAATAAAAATCATGAGAAATCCATCCGAAAAGACTACACAAACTGATTAAATATATAGGTACCTGGGCACTCAAACCAACAAACTGCCCCAACACACGAAACGAATTTTTATCCCAAACTTCAAATATATGGAAACTTACTTGCAAATCCAATTAATAACCGCCACCTTGTATGTAACTTCGTGAACATAATCCTCTTTCTTTGTCTTGTCTTCAAAAAAACATCAAACCTCGCGCAACAAACAAAAAAAGCTGCGAAACTTAACAATTCAAAAACTCACGGGTGTACTCTATCCGCGAAAAAACAAAAAATCATATTCCTTGCGCGCCAGCGGCGATGCCGATTCAAATTGTTGCGATTGGTTGAGGTGCTTTTTTGAAACTAATTTCTACCAAATCGGATACAAACGCAAAAAAATAAAATAAAAATCCCAACAAACTGTCACAACTACTTGTGATGTTGAACTAGTTTCTTACTTCTCTCCAATTCTTGTCCTAGTCAAAATATTTTTGTTTTTTTTTTTCGTGTTGGGTTCTATGTATACTGTATGTATATCCTTGCCAAATTAGTTACCAACACAAACAAAAATATCACGAGTCCTCAAACCAGGACTTGTGTAAATAAAAATATTCATCGATTCTTCAAAGTTTTTATAGGCTGAAGTAGCGGAAAAAAAACAACGAAAAGAAACTAAATAAAAACTAAACCGGGACACTAAAATAAAGGACGAAAGTTCCACCAGCACGCACTTTCAACTGCTCAATGGCTACAACACCAAACTTTAGCTGACCAACACCTCTGCTGAAAGTATTGCGTGGATATGCTAAAGGTTACACGAATTCCATCAAGGGATGGAAAAACGTTTACCTTAAAGGAGGGTTTTAATTAATATCAAATTACCATAGCTGTCCTAAAGTGAGTAGTAATAGAACTAGCGCAATTAGTTAAGCGATTGTATCTTTATGAAAACCCCCAAGATGCCTCTTACTTATGTATATTGATTAAGGAACATCACCATTTTTTAAAGACCTTGCGTCGTCGTCGTCGGGTAGGTCACATTGTCGTATCAAAGTAAATTATTGCACAGATCTTATCCAACACGTAAAGGTGCTCGCAAAGATCTTTTACAAAACCCAGAAGTGTGGAATGAGAAGTATCCAATGACACTTTTGGCTATCAATCTATAAAGCAACACGTCCGTTATTAGATACATTACTTTGAATATAGATTTGTTGATATATAAATACAAGTTGAACCACCACCTAACAATCTTAATTGTGAAGTGTGTTCTTTGTTAACGTTGTCAATATATTATTATTATTGAGTTTGTAATGGTCCAAGTGATGGTTCAAGTGCTATTGTTGATGGTCATGGGATATGTTGAACTTGTAAATTGTGCATATTCCGATACAAGTGAAACCAGAGAAATATTAAATTTGGATGGAATTTGGAATTGCTATTGTGAGAGGGATAGTAGTAAGCCTTTGGAATATCGTGAGAAACATGGATTACGGAAGGTATTTTAAAAAAGAAAATTCTTAAAATATTTAGGTATTTTAATTTTTGATTATGAACAACAATCTTAGCTCAATGGAATCGTTAAAGTAGCTGTTCCTGGTAGTCTAATTGAAATTGGTTCGAAAAGTTGTCCGGGAAGTGTTTGGTATGAAAGGAGTTTTTTCGTACCGAAAACGTGGAAGTACGAGCGAAAAATTTTAATACGATTGGATGGACTTGCTACGGACACTGAACTGGTATGTATCGCCTTTCTGCATACGGGTTGAAAGCAATCCTTCTAAGGTGCCAGTGTCTTTTTTCTTTAAGAGTTAACTCAATTTTTTGGAGCACTACCCCGCTCACGCTACTCCTTTGCTCCACTTAGGGTAGGTTTAGCCGACCAAAAAAAGCGTCACCCTTATGGACTTTTTGAAAAATCAGATTCTTCTCAAAAACGGCTCCGAAGATTTTTTCGAAAAAATGTCGATAAATAAAAATGTTTGCTCACTTCTTATGAAACTGAAATTCCTAAATATGGGATGTGACGGTACACCTCCAATAAAATCATTTTTATATATAAATTTAAAAAAAAAAAATTATATTAATAAATATAATTTTTTGAAAATTTAATAGGATTTCAAAAACGGTTTGATAAATATTTTCGAAATTTGGTAAAAAACGGGGTTTTGCAACTATGTAATTTGAATAATTTGAATCAAAAATAACGGTACTTCCCAAATGTTGAAAAAACCGTTTTAGAAAATTTCAAATTTCTTGAAAACGGCACCGACAATTTTGATACAATTTTCTGAGTATTTGTATTAGTATAGTCTATTATAAAATAATAAAAAAATTGAAATTAAGACATTATTAGCGGTATCTCCGATACAAATATTAGGGTTAGTTTTACCCTTAAGCCTCAACTAAAAATGTTTGGTCCGTGCCATAAAATAGAGGCTTTAAGTCAATTCATTGTTTTACGTGCGACGCAGTCGTGCATTTTCTTGCTTTTTTTTTGTTTTGTGGAGAAATTAAAAATGCAGGATATCTATATTTAAATGTATAAATTTTTCTATATCTTTTTATATATATTTTATGTTTTAATTTTAACTGACATATTTCATTTGATATAATTGCGCTAGTGGCTAAATGGGGAATCCATTGAAACAAACAATCATGACAATTTTAAAGAACTCGATGTTACAGAAAAACTTGTATATGAATCGGAAAATCGAATTGCCTTCGAAGTGAAAAAGACTTCCACATCTCGAGATTTTTTCCCAAGATCTATTGTTCTGCTGTCAGTTCCTGAAATGTTATATATTGAAAACATATCAATAAATTCGACTGTAACAAATGGAACAGGTATGTTATATATATTTTTATTTTTTTGTATGAAACTCTTATATTTTTTTCATATCATACCCAGCCTTTATCAACTACAAAGCTATAGCTGGTGGATTACTTAAACTTAATGCTAAATGTGTATCGGTTCAAGTTCTGGATAAGGATGATATACAAGTTGCATTTAGTGCAGCTAACGATTCACTCGAAGGACATTTTTCAATACCGAATTGTAATTTTTGGTGGCCATTATGTATGGACTCAAGAGCTGGATATCTTTATACATTAATTTTTAAACTCTACTATAAATACTGTGAGAGTGAGATTAAGGACGTTTACAGAATGAAATACGGAGTGAGACCTCTATGTTGGTCTAATAGTTCGTTTATGGTGAATGATAAAAGTTTTTATCTGCAAGGTGTTCGAGGGAGTGATGAATGGGCTGTCAGTTTGCATAAGTAGTTACATATTATTGATGGACAATTTGTATTTTTTCTTTTGTTTAGAAAAAGCCATTTAACCCAAGTACTAATCTCAAGGATATAACTCTTTTGAAATGGTTGAATTCAAATGCTTTTGTCACAAGTGTTGCTCCTTCGGAAGAAACCTTAGATTTGGCCGATGAATTGGGGTTATTTGTTATTTTAGGGTAAGTAGTTTTAGGCACACAATATATGTATTGTTATAATGATTGTTCAATAAAATGAGTTCTTAAATTTCAGAAGCCCCAAAAGTTTACTTGAGAATGTAATTATTCGATATAGACACCATCCAAGTGTGATATTGTGGTCTATTTCGGAGGGTGAACATTTTTGCAGTACCAGTGAATGTGAAGGACTTAATGAGTAAGTTTAGTTTACTTATACTTACAATTGCATGGCTTGAAATGTTTATTTACTAACCAGTGCAATTAGACGAAAAGGAAACTTGAATATTCGAATTTTTTGTCTAAAAAAAAAGATAAGAAAAAAAAATTGACAAGATTTTAATGAGATATCGTTATTTTTTTTTTGGGCAATAATTCCTTCTCTCCCATTTAAATTTGCAATATTATTTTTTCGACATTCAAATCTGAATGTTCCTTGAAATGATATTTTTTTTCATAATTGCTTATCAGCTTTTGAATCACAACAATCGTTTTTAAAAACACCTTAAGCCCTTTAGCCTCCCCCTACGAATGGCCTTATAAACTGAAGTGATTTGCTTCAAACTTGGAACTTAAGTGATTCTTAAGTTCCAAGGTTGAAATTGAAATTTATTTTTAGCTCCAAAAATAACGGTACCTGTCCTATAACATTCGACTTCGGTAAATTTTTTAAGTGGGGTTTGCAAGTATTTTGCATTCCTTAGTCAAAAAATATTTTATAAGAAACCGTTATTATTTTTGGTTTTTCATTTTCTCATAAATGGTTTCATAATAACAGTGTCTCAGTTTACCTTACTGCATATTTTTTTTTTTTGTTAAAAACTGAATTTGAGAGTATAATTTTTACTAAACTATTTTCTCGTACAACTTGATTTAAAATTAAGAAAGAATGTCTGTATTCAATTAATCATCGTCTTCTACCCATACAAAATAATTAAAACCACCTTATTCTCATAAAATCTTTTTTTTTTTTTTGATTTTGAATTAAATTCCGACTTTTTTTTAAACACCTCTAGCTCTTTCATCGATCGTTTAAGACTTTTAGACAACTCTCGTCCATTTACAGCTGAATTTCCATTGCTCTCCACATCAGAAAACTATTCAAAAATGGTATTTAAAAATGCTCCTTTTTCCCCTACAAGACAATAAATACCAGTTTAAAAATTTAGTTTTCCAAATTAGATATTATTTCTCTTGGAGTAGAAAATGCATTTAAGGAAAAAGATTTGATTCCAAAAGATACATTTGAGCTATTGAAAAAGCCTGTCATTTTAATGTATGGAGATCAATTTCTTGCTTCAAATAACAGGGTGAGTAAAATACAAACATAATGTCACTTGAATTGAAATATTTGAACTGTTCAGAAATTGCTTTCAGATACGAACTTTAAATTTTAACTCAAATTCTGAAGTCATTAATGATCGATTTGATAATATTAAAAAAGACTTACCAGTGGTGGGTGAATTTTATGGAAATTTCATTGCTTATGAATGTTTTAAGGGTAGGTCCCCTATACACTTTTGTATGAAATAAATTAGTTAAAAAATTATTAATATCTATTTTTTTTTTGTCTATAGGTGAAATTTTAACTTTAGTCGATGGAATTTTTAATCGTAATCGTGAACCAACTACTGGAGCTGATTTTGTGCGTTCAAAATTTGAACCAAAGAGAAGTCCTTGCCCTCGTCGAACACCAAGATGTAAATATTATAAAAATCTAAGAAAACGAGGATTAGAATAGAGTTTTATGTATTATAATAATATTAAAATTATTTATTAAATATATAAATTACTAATTCTTACTTTTTTTTTAAAAAGAGGCAGTTTTCTTTACTCGTAACATTTTACGCATTAATTTAAAATAAATTTGGCCTTAAGTCCACAAAAATATACCATCGTCTCAGTGACCATACTTGAACTCTTCAGTCCTCATTGGGGTACTATTAATTAATTGGATAAAATGTTTTTTATAAGCCGTACTAATCCAATCAACAAAAAAAATTTAAACTTCTCGTGCCGCTTTCGAGAAATTTTAGAAAACGGCTTTTAACACTTGTATTGTACGGTTTTCGAAAAAAATTTGATTTTTCAAAAAGGCAAAAGAAAAGTATGGCAGGATCGTTATTTTTGGTCTTAATAAAGGCAAAAAAAAACATTTTACATATGTTTCTAAATATCGCCGGTAAAACGGCTTCCTCAGTGCTTCAAAAGTGTTATCGATATGTGATGAATCGAAAATTTAAGCAAAGCATACATTAAGGGTATTCATGCAAAGAGATAATTTTCCGCTTTGCAGACATATATAATTTTCCGCTAAACGTTTGCATGAGCACCCCATAAAATTTAAAAAAAAATTTAAATGTGAAAAATAATCAACTGTCACAACTAAACGTCATAAATTTCTTCCCTAAACTTTATCAGCCATATTAATAAAAAACCGCTTATTCTACCTTTATTCCACGACTTTACTAAACGATAGAATAAGAGTTAAGCTATGGATTAAAATGTTCAATGAATAAAAACAAAATGCTCGTGGAATAGTAAAGTGACGTCTACCAAACATCTCTTGAGAAAATCTACTACAATAAGTAATATGCTTGTTTAGTGACTTGAAATTTTCACCGAGTTTCCCAAACATATTTTTTTTTGTATGGGTTTTGAGAGCAAATTATGAAAATTTGTCGAAAAAAAACTCACGTCACCAAACACACCTAAGGACTTTTATTTTTAGGTGAGAAGAAATTATTTTCATGAATTGTGTTTGGAAATAAATAGATGTTCATGGAGATAAATGAAGATGCAGTATACCTAGGTACCTATAATTTTTTTTGATAGTTGGAAATTAGGAAGATATATACATAGATAGTTGTGTACCTTTAGAAAGATAAATATATAGAGAAATATATAGATGGAAAAAGATAGTTATGTTAGATAGTATATGTAGGTGAAATGGGTGGCAATAAATCTGCCATTATTATTATTATTTTTTTCAAAACATTTTCTTTACTTAACTTTTACTTTCACTTATATTTTTTTTATTTTCAAAACAATTTTGAATCATCTGGTTTTTATTCCTTCGCTAAACCACCTTCTTCGGTGGATTAGCTTAGTAAACGTCACTTAGTAGACATTTTGTTTTATTCATAATACTTTGCGCTTAGTCCACGGAATAAGGCCTAAACCTTCGCTATTCCACGTTTATTAATTTGGCTGTATAAGTTTTATTTCTTCTCTTTCTACATCAAATCTGTGGAATAAATTTATCTGCTTTGCAGAATATTTTTCCCATACAAATTTTGACAGCTCGTTTCTGCTCAATTATCTGCTAAAATTATCTTCCTTGCATGAATACCCTTATTATTTTAATTGATAATCATAGAAGTATCAAACGAGTCAATTTTGAATCCGTTAATCAAAGGTCATTTGAAGTTCTTTTATAATCGTATTTTTTATCATTACATAAATCATAGAAAAAGGATTTTGAATTTTTATTTTCTTAAAAAAAAAACTCACCTAATGCACATTTCAGATTTATTTGGGATGGTCTTTACTCCGCTGAATGCTTTCATATTTTTTCATTTGATTTGAGATTTAACGTTTCCTTCCAGCTTCATTCGAAATGTTTGCTTACATTTTTTGATCAGTCGTGCATTGGATTTTTTTTAGATAGTTGCGTTTTGCGAAATAAGAAACAAAATAATTATTATATCTATCCAAAATGAAAAGGCTAACAAAAAGTGTTGAACAATTAAATAAACAATTTCTTAATGATGAACATGTACACTTCATTTCTAGATACCAGTGGGTTTTATTGTCTTGCTCTCTTGCTTTAACACTGAATTTTATTTCATTATTCATTATTTAAAACAATTTCAGTTTAAATTTCTTAAATACACTCGACATAACTCCTTAAAAATACATTTCTATTGGTAGGTACATATATAATATAACTTATGCCTCTTCAGTTTTTGTGGCCCGCGTAAGTTGTATCACAGAATTCACGTTCGCCGTTTTATTATTTGAGATAAGTCGTGATCATTTATTTTGAATTAAATTAACTATGTAGTTTAATTATGAACTTAACTTATTTTTACTTTCTGTTTAATATGTTTCTATGATTCACAGATGCACATGAATAAACTTATGATTTATTTAAATCATGTGTTTCCGTGGTGTAGTGGTTATCACATCCGCCTAACACGCGGAAGGCCCCCGGTTCGATCCCGGGCGGAAACAGTTAAATTTTTTATTAGTTATTAACAAGACCTACAATAGTTCTGCTTAAGTGGGAGAATTTGTCGGGATTCTAGGATATTTTTAGTCGGTATCTATAAAAATGCTAATTTGTCAAATACGTCTCTTAAACTACACCAATCAAACAAACTTACCTGTAATGATTGCTTTAATTTTAGTTATATACCTATACCTATATGGATGTTTTTGTTTGGGCACATTCAACAAGGAATATTTACGTCTAAAAGTTTTAAAAATATTCAACATTTAATTTATTTTGAAAACTTTTCTCGTACTGGTAGGGAGATATGTATGTTATCATTAATTGTACCGAAATTTATAGATGTCACTTTTGCAAACACAGTTTGTAAATTATGGTTAGATATTTATTAATTCTAAATTTAAAAAAAAAAAATTTGTCCTATTGAAAGTTTTTACGAAATTGTGTCGAAATCAAAATCACCACTAATATTATTATTAGCATTACGCTTCACACCCATCCGATATCCGGTATAGTCTTTTTGCGATAGGGCTTTAACGACAAAGCTTTCCGCTTATCAGTTATCTAATGCGCATTTTTTTACATTAGGATTATTAAATAGGTATACATATGTGTAAGTGTTATTACATTATTACATGGTGCGTCCCCTATTTTGCACGATATGTCAACATATATTGCTGTGTTCAAAAGCAGTTATTATTTTTCCAAAAACGATTTTTTAAGAAATTTTTTATTCAAATGCATTTTGAATTTATATATATTCCGCGCTAGGTAATAAAATGTATTTTTTTTTTAAACTGAATATGAAGAAAATGTCTGTGTCGGTTTTGTTGAAATTGGGCAAAAAATGGCTTTATTTTTTTAAGTAGGTATTGTAAAAATTTTGAACAAAAAGTATTTCGAGAATAAAAAAGTTAAAAAAAATTAAAATTAATGGAAATCAATCATCCTACGATAGTTTGGCAGAGCTTTTCTCGCATATTGCTATTTCACTTGCACTGGTTAAATGCAGGGATGAGTCCCAAACAATGAAGGGAGTTGGTAAAACCCGGACAAATATTTCAGGCCGATAAATTTATAAACATTTTAGCAGTACTCGTTTTATTTTTTATACATTTTTAAAATATGTTTAAATTAAAAAATATTTCTGGGATTTGAAAAGAAACAAAAATATATACATATCTGGAAATTCGATATTTCAACAATGATTTTGAAATTTTTTTAAATTAATTTTTACCCTTAAACTGCATTGCCGTTGGCTTATAATATTTTTTTATCAAAAAATCAAAATAATATTTTTTTGCTATTAATTTTATTAATATCTCTTTTTAAATCAAATTACTTGTTCTTAGACTCAGTCTGTAAAAACGATCGTAAATAGAAGCATTTCTTATCTCTTGAATCGGTGTCTATGTATCTACTCAATTGCTATTGATTTATCTTTACGATTGGAAATACTTTTATTGATTACTGATTAGAAGACTTTTTATTCGTTTAAGCTTTTAAATCAATCAATGGCATGAAATGCACTCATTATTAGCAACCATATTCCATCTACATTCTACATCTACATGCCTGTTTTTGAAATTCTTAACTTTTGCTAATAGTTTTTTGGAAAATAAATAGTATTAGATATTGGTAAAAAGTGCTTTTTGATTAACTAATATCAATAAATTATTTATTATAAAAAAAAAAAAACAGTTTTGCTGCCCAACTGTTAGATATTATGTGCATTAATTTATTATTATTTCAATCCAGAAAAAGGTGTTAAAATTTTTGGTACTTCCTTTCTCCTATTTCATTTCAACACTCCTCATGTAATCTGTCAACAAAAAAAGAGGGAACAACATATTAAATAAATAGTATATCTAATAATAGATGGGTTTTTGACCTGGAGCCAAATTAGGCTCACTGATGATGTAATTTGAATCCTGTTCTCGCACGAAGTTCATCATTGGAAATGAAAATTTAGTGATAAGACCTTCAAAATGTCCCACAGACAAGCTTCTTGATAACTTATATCTTCCTGGTGACAACATATACCTATACGTGCTCCCAAATGGCGCAGACATAAACAGCCATATTAATAAAAACCGCTTATTCTACCTTTATTCCACGACTTTACTAAACGATAGAATAAGAGTTAAGCTATGGATTAAAATGTTCAATGAATAAAAACAAAATGCTCGTGGAATAGTAAAGTGACGTCTACCAAACATCTCTTGAGAAAATCTACTACAATAAGTAATATGCTTGTTTAGTGACTTGAAATTTTCACCGAGTTTCCCAAACATATTTTTTTTTGTATGGGTTTTGAGAGCAAATTATGAAAATTTGTCGAAAAAAAACTCACGTCACCAAACACACCTAAGGACTTTTATTTTTAGGTGAGAAGAAATTATTTTCATGAATTGTGTTTGGAAATAAATAGATGTTCATGGAGATAAATGAAGATGCAGTATACCTAGGTACCTATAATTTTTTTTGATAGTTGGAAATTAGGAAGATATATACATAGATAGTTATGTGTACCTTTAGAAAGATAGATATACAGAGAAATATATAGATGGAAAAAGATAGTTATGTTAGATATGTAGTCTATGTAGGTGAAATGGGTGGCAATAAATCTGCCATTATTATTATTATTTTTTTCAAAACATTTTCTTTACTTAACTTTTACTTTCACTTATATTTTTTTTATTTTCAAAACAATTTTGAATCATCTGGTTTTTTATTCCTTCGCTAAACCACCTTCTTCGGTGGATTAGCTTAGTAAACGTCACTTAGTAGACATTTTGTTTTATTCATAATACTTTGCGCTTAGTCCACGGAATAAGGCCTAAACCTTCGCTATTCCACGTTTATTAATTTGGCTGAAAGAATCTATCTATCCTATTCTAATGTCAAATTACTGTAGCTTGATTGTTGTTTCTCAATATTTTTTTGGACAGAATTCCGAGTGTATCCTTTGACTTCCTGATTACGCATTTTTATCTGTATACTCCCGAGTTATTGAAAATCTATGTTGGTTGTCCAAAAAATATTAACGTGCATAAATGAGAAAGTTTAAAGGTTGGTCCTTTTTGCCATATTGATTATTATGAGCCCAATCCTCTTCTCATGCTTATTGCCATTGTAAATCACTTTCTTTAAGTTTAAGCATTTAGCTATTTTACTAAATTTATAGAGTAAAAACTTAAATTTTTGTTTTCAGTGATTTTTTAGAAAATACTTTTTTCTTTCCATAGACACTTTAAACGTTTTGAAGGGACTTTATCCTTACAAGCTTTACAATCATACTTATAAAATTACCATTTTACTTCGGACCACTCTTAAACAGTAATAAAACAATAATATAATTATAGCACTCATTAAATGTAAACAAAAAAATAAAAATAAACAGGAAGTGGTCAAAAGCGCTGAAAGAGGTATGATTCAATATTGCCACTGTCTTGATTTAAAAGATTGTGCTCTTCTGTAAAATGCGCCAAGTTTTGCTTCGTTTATCACTGTTTTAACTAAACATACACATCCTGTATTTTTCGTTTATGTTATGTTACGGCCTTATTTCCATCCCCCGGTTAAATGGATTGTGTTAGGAACGTGATACATGGGTCAAACTAAGTGACGAATAGAAAAGAGAAACGATGATCCATCACCAGCATTCGTTAAAAAACCTCTCTGCTCCGACGCGCTTTAGCATCACATGTGTACAAAAAATCGAAGACGAAAAAGATAGCATAGGTAGGTACGTTTTATTAAAACAGTGACAAACGAAGCACAACTTGATGCATTTTAAAGTTGCTACAACAATCTTTTGAATGAACACAGTGGCAACATTGTGTAATGCCTCTTCCATAGCGTTTGACCATTTTGTTGTTATTTTTTTTTTTTTTTTTACAAAATGAGTGTTATAATTATTATTGTTCTATTACTGTTCCGGAGTGGTTTTATAAGTATGTTTGCAAAGATTGTAAGTATACAATCCGATCAAAACGATTAAAGTTTCTATATGGCAAGAAAAAAAATGTTAAATTTTAAAAGAAAATGGCAAAAATGGCTATTTGGCAAAGTGAGTGAATCTTAAACTAGCATTTTTGCAAAAAATATCACTAATAACATAAAATTTCATATTTTCTTTAAACAAAATACTTGGAACTAAAAATGCTTGTAAATTCTCAATAAAAGTATTTTCAACACTAATTTTTAACTTCCCATAGGGAGTTATTGTAATCGGTCCGATTTGTCAAATTGAAATTTTTGACATTTCTCGACGTTTCAAGGTCCCTAGAGCCTATATCAATCATTTTTAGAGAGATGTCTTTGTGTGCGTGTGTATACGTACGTTCGTACGCAATGGTACCATTTTTCGTCGTCGATTTCTCAAAAACGAGTAGAGATATCGACCTGAAATAAATTTTGTTTTACAGGTAATAACTTCGAAAGAAGCTGAAAGGGCGTTTATTAATATTCAATCAGTTGTTTTTTTACTATAGCAGTTTAAAAAAGAAGTGAAAATTTTGGTTGGGGTCAATTATCGCACGATCAAATAATGCTATTGACTTGAAATAAATTTTATTCGACACATTATGACGTCATACAAATTTGATATAAATTTGGAAAAAAATCAATATACCGTTATTTATTAAAATCAAAAAAAAATTAAAAAAAAATTTTTTATAACTCGAATATCCTTAGATGGAAAAACGATATTAACTTAAAAATAATTTTATTTTACGAAAAATGTTGTTTTTGACTACTGGTGAAAATTTCAAAAAAATTCAATGGACAGTTTTTTTTTACAATAAATTAAAAACTACAAAAAATTCTACCAAAAATTGGTATAAATTGTCTTTCGACTCAAATTTCTCAAAAACGGGTAACGATATTGACTTCTTGTTTGTTTTATTTTCTACATAGCATAATTGTTAACAACTGATAAAATTTTGACAAATATTGAATGGGCAGTTTTTTAACAAAAACTCAAAAACTGTTAAAAATTCTAAAGAAAAGTAGTTACAATTGTATTTCAGCTCGAATATCCTGAGAACGATTGTGCCTTCTAAAATATTTTATTTTATGCATAATACAATTTTTTATGAAAGGTTAAATTTTGACAAATATCTAATTGGCGGTTTTTGACAAAAAATATGAAAAAAAATTTGGTTATTTGAAAAAAAAAACTAAATATAAAGTTTTCTAGATCACAAATGGGAAGTTATCAGTGTGGGTCGCACCCAGCCTCTTTTTGTAAATTCTCAATAAAAGTATTTTCAACACTAATTTTTTTAATAGTTATCTACTTGATATTAGATTTTTTTTAATTAAAAAAAAAAAGCACTCCGGAACACTTTTAACCAAATTGCAATTTTCTTTAATTCTTAATGTTATTTGTAATGATTTAATAAAACTTAATTTCCCGCGAGATTGCCGATAGGCCCCAGAGCGGAAATTGATAACTATATTATTCCGTTAACACAAAACATACTTATCGCAGAAAATACATACATTTTTTTAAAAAAATATGTTTTTTTATTTCTATCTATCAATTTTTCCTTTCTAAAATGATTTCCATGTACAAATGAAAGTACATACATATAGTTATATGAGATGGTATACAAATTTAAGTTTAATTTCTTTTCTGAAAAAACGTTTGTGCTCAATTACGATTTCACAATTTAAACTGGTCAACTTATCGTGAGTAGTCTTTCGGGTAAAATTGATTTTTATATTTTTAACGGTTTTATGTGTTTGAAGGTGCGGATTCCAGAAAAAAATGTCTGCATTTCATAACGAATCTTTTCTTTTTTTTAGACGTAGCCAGTGTATATGTATAGAACCTATAGTACTAAGATGGTTTTTGTGTTGTGTGCTGTAGTCGTTTGAGGGCGCACTTGTATATACACAGAAACAGCAACCAAAAAAATAGTAAGTGATGTGATCGCTTGGGGGCCGACGTGTAGAACGTGCTGATGATAGTACTATGCAAATTTATATACAATGGACGTAGCCTTATTTTTAAGTTGTGATTCCAGATGCCAATTTATATGAGTTTTCAATTTTGCATATAGTTGTTAAGCGGCTCTACAGAACCAGGGCTCTGGTGGGTGAGTTGAGCATACTTCAATTCTTCTCCCAGCTGTGCAAAGTACATTTATACATTTAAAAAAAGTAATAGAATTTTCTTGTTTTCGCTCATAGAGGAAATACTTACTTACTTACTTAATTTCTCTATGTCCTAGCTTTTATATTCGAATTCACTTTAAAGTTCGGGAAACTGTTATAAATGTTATAAATATCCAATTCTTCACCATATTTGTTTTGCAAAAATAAAGTTGATTTACTTTACTGTGTCGTTGGGCAACTTATAAATATTATGGCTTTTATTTATTTAGAGAAATACACAAGAGAGAATATTCAATTTATAGGTATTATAACAGTGCATTGGTAAATATCAATAATGAGGCATTAGAGCATAAAAAGGCTAATCTCAAAAGTGGATCCTTAAGGTGAAGGAGTGAAGTGAGATAATTGTGGTTTCAGTGGACGTCATGGCAAAGTAAAGAATCGCTTATAAGCAGGGGCCTAAAAGCATAAAAAAAGCGTTCATTTCCCTTGCAATTTTTTTTCAAGGAACGATAAGTGTTTCCGTGGTGTAGTGGTTATCACATCCGCCTAACACGCGGAAGGCCCCCGGTTCGATCCCGGGCGGAAACAATAAGCTTTTTGTTGCAGAGGTTTTGGTCAATGTGACTTGAAGAAAAGTTTTATGGAGGTCATCTTATAATACCTGTTTATTTTAGTGATTTTTTTAGCGGATTAAGGCCCATTTGCTAATACACAAACTCTTATGTGACAGTTTAAGTAGAGGAAAAAGTAGAACATAAACGCTTAGGTTGAACATAAATATTTAAGATTCGTTTCAGCAAATCTCCCTAAGACTTAGTAATTCACCATTTAAAAATTGAAAGTTTATTGAATTTTTTGCTAAGCTATGGAAGTGATATTGAAGTATGTACAGATATACATATATAAATAATGAGTCATCGATAAGTTTTAAGGTTAAGAAAAAATAGGCATTCTAAATGGTTAAAGCACGAAAACTTCATCAAATATCTAACTAAGATATACTTTTCAAGTGCAGTATCAGAATAGTTTCGTTGAATGTTATTGAAAAATGTTCAAAAAACTTCATGTTTCCGCCCGGGATCGAACCGGGGGCCTTCCGCGTGTTAGGCGGATGTGATAACCACTACACCACGGAAACAGATATATTATTCAATACTCTAAGAATATCCAAAACAAATTTATTTGAAAAAGCTTATTTTAAAATGTTATGAAAGCTATTTAAAAGTTTTTAAAGAAAGCTTATCAACGACACGAACCAAATATTTTCTGTGGAAGCTTTTGTTTTAAGGGTGAGTCATAAGTATTCTTCCTATATTAGCTACAAAATTTAAATTAAAAAAATTAACGGATACCACTTATGGCGATATAAATTAAATGCACAACTGGATTGCACGAACTTACTGAAATGTTTAAGTTATTTAGAATAAACAAAAAAGTAGAAAAACAAGAATGTACAGACCGAAAGACAGAAAGAAAAGCTGACAGATAGAATCACGTTTTCTTTCATCGTAATGTATGGTCTGAGCCTGAGGTGGAATCTTCTAAGGTGATATCAATCACTGGAGCAAATTTTTCATCATCAAAACAATTTTTTCTTTTATTATTACAGAATTTTGGAATTCAGATTTTTGAAACACAGAATTTTGGAATATAGAATTTAAAATACAGAATTAGGTTTCTTCAGAAAACTGTTCCAACTTTGATGTTTCTGGATTCGTATAACTTTAATTTTAGGAAAAAAATAGTCAACATTTTTTTCCATTCAAACAAAAAATATGTTTGCAGAAACCAACACTGAAAATAATTTTAGAGAGTAGTCCTAATCCAGGCCTCCTTTTGATAGGTCACATGTTTAAGATCCAGGCTGGATTAAGGAAGACTATTTATTTTGAGAATTCTCAGAAAAATTAGAACTCATTTTTCCAATTTCCCAAAAAAAAAAAAATATGGCATTATGACAGAGTAGCTTAAGTCGACATAAGTGTTTTTACCATTTTTTAACTGGTAATACACTACAGATAGAACCCTACAATTCTGTCCCACTCCCATAAAACTTCGAAAAAACAATAACCACCCTAAATAAAAAAATTTGACAAAAATGTAAATTTCTCAAAACAATTTTTATTTTAACATAAGCTACTCTGTCATACTGCCACAGATTTTAAGGTGTAGGGTTAATACAGGCCTATATTTTTGTGGGTTCAATCCAGACATATCCTTTGATGATAGCACATCTACATACTTTTGATCATGTGTTTTAGCTTCCAGGCTTTAATAACATTTTTTTAAAGTTCTGAAAAAATTACCAACATATTTTTCCATTACAAAAAAAAAACATATTTGCTGCAATCTGACATTACTGAAAATAATTTAAACGAACTTCAGCTGAAGTGGTCGTAAGAAAAGAAGCGAATACGGAGCATTTATATGACGCGCCCATAATTGCGATTGCATGCCTTTCGTTAGGCTTCGTTAACTTTCGCTATGGATAGCAAGAGCACTCATCGACCGCTCCTGCGAAAGTGAATTGACAGATAGCTACAAAAATCAAAATGGTGAAAGCACATAATATGGCTGACTTCTCCATTTGAGGGTTCAGAAAGCTAATTTTCGTTCGGTTTCGACATTAGCTTCCTACCACGTCATACTATTATAGTTCTACCATTTTTCAGGACTATATTTTGGCATATAACGGTCCTTTTTGGTCCACCATTTTTAAATTGTTAACTTTGTTCGAATTTCAATCCTCTGCATTTTAAAAAAAATCATCAAAATCTGCAGAAGCAGAGCAGAGCTCTCCGTTCTTCCACTATACTATAGTTGAACCCATATAAAGGTTTTCGTTAAAGTAAATATTACCTCCGATGCTTATCTCTACAATATACCCTCCGTATTAAGTAGATATCAATATTTGCTAAAAGAAACCCAAAAAACAACACATCATCAAGAAGTTTTCATTATAAAAGATGCCGTCATCGCCATCAGGACTCAGGAATAACGGTCACGCCAACACCTTTTCCTTTAAGGCCTTGTTGTCGTGCAATTTAAACAACTAATAAAAAGTATATTGTTTCGTTTACAAAATATAAACGCGTTTTATTGTTGTCTCAAGCCAATTATGGCATTATATAGCGACTGCGCAATAGCATTGGTATCTTTATCTAAATGCAGCTGTCTCGTGTCGCTTCGAGAAGAACAATGAACGTGTTTTAAGAGCTAAATTTGTAAAAAAAAAAAAAAATACAAAAACGAAAGTCGACCAAATGTCACGCCGCATATACAACTTCTATCTACTGAGACAAGTGATTCACTGTTATTGTTTTCCTCCTTTGCGCCAATTATTGTGATTTTCCGTACGTAAACGTAATACGTATGACATTTATCATTGAAATTGCATTAAAATGTCGATCATTTTATCTAAGATTTGTCTAGCACTTTGTTGTCATTATTGGTTTATGATAGATACACGACAAGCTCAATGGATTATTTGTTATCACCCCCGCACATGTTGCAAGTGCATTATTGAATGCACACATTACAGGATGTTTGATGAATTATTGCCAAGCATCAGAACTCTTCTTGAGTAGGTACGTGATCAGCTGGTATAACATGTTTGAGTATTTAGTTTTTTTTTTTTTTGTTTATGTTGTTTTGGTGGTCATTTCGGAATCTAGACGCGAACAAAAATGTTTCCATAGATGGATGGCTTGATATATGTAATGTAGGTAGGCAAGAAAGAATCAACTTCCACATAAGAACGCAGGGAAGGAGCATTGCAACGTCAATTACCTTTCAATGCAAACATAAATAAACTAAAAAGAATGAAAAATATATAGGCATATTGTATGCGCACGTAGGGACAACTTCGACAGCCTTTTCTGGTCAGGGTTGCCTAATATTATGGTTTATTGAACTTAAGATGTTATTATTTGTTGACTTCGAGATTTTTGTGAAGTCGTTAGAGAAGTTACTATCCAATTTTGTTTCCCTTATATTGCAGAGTGCCGGACAGTGACATACATTGTGGTAGTGAAGTGGATCCTGCTCTACTTCTTCGTCTCCGCAGCATCTATATTATGTCTACAGTACTAAGTCTCATTTTCCTTTTTATACCTTAAGAGTTTATGTCCTGTGATAATTCCTATTTTTTTTTATATAATTTGCGCGCGCTCAAGGGGATTTTTGGTGTACCCTTTATATGTTCAAGACAGCGCGGGCGTGAAGGATGGGTTAGGATTGGAAGGGAAAGGTGTATTCCAAGGTGTGTGGCGCGAGGTACTGAGACTGAAGGTGGTGGTTGTCTCAGATTTTATCTCCAGAGTTGGGCTAAAGCGGAGAAATGCCGAGTTTTATATCTATGTCCCTTTATAACTCACATTATTTTGTTCGTTGTCATATTTGTTGGACATTTTGGTATTTACTCAATCACATGCTGTTGGTGTTATGCCTGAACAACATGTAACGAGTAAACCAGCAGCCCAACAATGATCAATGATAATGGAATAAAAACATGATACAGAACTACGTCAGGGATCGAACCTGTGACCATGAGGTTGACAAGCGACCACGCCAACCATCGCGCCACGACCAACCCCAAAGAAACCCTATAAAAAATTGCAGGTTCACAGATTCTTTTTAGTCGTACAACTTGCGAATGAGTCCCATCTTCTTATGTATCAATTAGGTGTTTTTTGGCACAAAGTAAAATTTTAACACTGGAGTTTAGTAGGCTCTGATCTAACAATCAACCAATCTCTGCCATTTATTATCCGCTTTATCCGCTTTTTAATTTCCTAAAGTTCCACAGCATACAGGGACCCGCAGAGTCTGATGTTGTGCTGTATGGTAAGAACCCTTTGCTAGTCGCGACAGCATAAAATCAGCTTGGATTTAATTACTGTGGCAGGGAGTCTCCGTTTCGCAGACACTTCTGTAATCAGGGAATCTATAAGAGTTGGCCAAATTGAAGGACTCTGACAAGAAGCCCGATAACACCCTTATCCATGTTCTGCACGTGGAGTTGTGTAGTCTGTTCATACATACAACATACCCCTTCGTAAATTTCTTGATAATCTTTGCATCCTTTTCCAGTTATCGATATTGCTTGTTGTTTTTATGGTGCAGTTCCATCACGCTAACGAAACAAATCCCTGCGGCCTTATTTTCCTCCATAACAAAAATAGCATCCAAGGGCTTTATTTAAAACGAAGGCTCCCTAAACTAAAACTTAAACCATCGATCTAAACAGTCAAACACTACTTCCACTTCGCGGTTGCCATCTTGTTTTATACTTTTGGCCAATGAGGGTTCGCTTTCTGAAATTTATCTAATCTCTTATGGTCTTATCTGTTGATCAACCATAAGGCAAAAATTGAGAAGCTGTTTAAAAAAATACATTAATCTTGCATGTGGTAAAAATTTTTGCTTTTTAAATTCAAGCTTTATTAAATTTTTATTAGAATAGGATCCAAAATATCAAAAATAAACATACAAAAATTACTTTTAGATATCTATAATCAGTCCTATCTTTATTTTAAGACTCCTAATGACAAAAAAGATAACAAAAGTTAGCTTATTTGCTCTTCAACAGAACTTATTTAAAAAAATTAGTAAGTTATTGTTCTATTGCGTATAGGGACCTATAGACATTATTTCAATATTATCAGCAAATATTGACATATTATGTCAGTGTAATGGCAAAGTTAAAGCTCGCATGCACTTAGTCACTATTTCTATGACAAAAACAATGCCTACCTTTCAGCTGTTAACAATATAAACTCTTAATGAGAAAAAAAAAATAAACAAAAATATGTACAGTTACAAATGTTATTTTATGGGTAAGGCAAGTTTTAGATTCTTAAAAAAATCGAACGAGATATTAATCAGACCTGACATTGCGGTGATTGAAAACTCGAATTTTTTTCCGTCTGTTGGAGGGATTTTCTTCAAGCTTTGGTTTTCAATTTTTTTTTCTTCCAAAAATCGTATTTTTATGGCACATAAGAACGCATTTTATGATGTGACATAAAAATTCTGATCTTAAATTTCTACTTTGGCTTATTTCAAAAATTCAAATAATTTTACATTATAGTTTTTTAATTTTTTTAAATAATCTCCTTTTATTTTTATTGTTGATAAAAATTCTTACAGAACTGTATTGCTTGTCAATTCTTCGTAAAGCTATAGTTACACTTAACACGATATTTCAATAAGAAGGATATTTATTTTAGGATTTATTCTACTATTTTATAAATAATTCAGCGGAAACTCTGTTCCGATCCAACAAAAAAATTTGATGTAGGCAATATTCTGAGAAGTAGCTTTATATTAAGAAGTCGATGAAAAAGTAAAAAAGGCTTTTACAGTCTACACGTTGTAAAATAAAATGAAATACAATTTAATAAAATAAAATGAAATGAAATGAAATAAAATAAAATAAAATAAAATAAAATAAAATAAAATAAAATAAAATAAAATAAAATAAAATAAAATAATATAAATTAAAATAAAATAAAATATAGCGAAGTTGGATGCAAGGAAATTGCATGATTCTGGTTAACGATATTTTAAAATAGTTTTATAGAAATAAAGAATTTACCAAACTTTCAAAGATTTCCAGAAATCATTAATTGCCTGATCAAGATCGTTTTGACGTTCGAAAATTCGTAGATGGAGACCTACTACAGATCTTGATTCACTTCCTAAACATGATCAATTTAATTCTTACATTCATTACAACAGCCAACTTAACAATTCGTACTATTATTCATCAGAATAAACTGGGAGTTTACTGTGAGGTTATGAAGATGCAGGCAACAAGGCTTATTGCAATATCCAGACTTCTTGGGATGCAATCTACTGCCCTTATGCGCAGGTAGATTGATTGGCTATTTTATCGACGTTGTTGTCGCTGTTTGGTGTTGCGGTTGGTGCATTGTTGTGTGTTTTTGTCAATTCTCAGAGATTCTAATGCCAGATATGGATAAAACCAGGATAGGAATTCAATGTTAGAGGACTTGGTTTTGTTGCATTGTCATTATTGTTCCAACTATGTATATATGGGCAATGCAATAAAATTTTTGTTTGCGATGAAGAGGTGGACAAAAGTCAATGTCATTACCACACATAATTTTTAAAGTATGTATTCTCTGAAAAAGGAATTGAGATATCTCTCAAACAAATAATATACAAATGCATTTAGTCACGAGATATAAAGTCGAAAATAAAAAATTAATCATGAGACATACAACTTTGAACTTTTATCTTTTAAGATGAATAGCTAGGTAAGGTACTAATCTGCAAAAAAAAAATGTTCTCGAAAAAATTGAACCCGAGATATTAATCTGACGTTTCAGTATGTCTCTCTGCCACTCAGCAGGTCTTTATTTAACTCGATTAACAGTCTAAACTACTGAAGCGATTTTCTTCAAATTCTATCTATCTTTTAAAAAGCCAAAAACTTCTTCATTTTGTTTTTAAATAAATCTATTCTAAGTGCATAGTTTTTGAAAAATTAATTATAAAAGTCAAAATTTGGAAGAAAAAATGAAAAAAAATGTGGAACTAATTTTTTTCAAAATTTTTTGTGATCAAGTACTATTTTTAATTTCAAAATTCAATGCTGTTTTTAATTTTAAGTGAAACCCGGATGCAAAAATTTTGTGTCGTTTTCATAAAAAAAAAACGAAAACACCTTTTTCTATAAGACAAACCTTTATTTTAATTTTAACGAGGCTTTTAATTATTTAAATTAATTAATTTATGAAGCATTAAACTTGGTTTTATAACTTTTTTTTTTGAATTGGAGTTTTATGAGAACGTATTGAATGAAACAGTAGTTGAATATCCATGACGGATTAATATTTTTTCATTGATAGCTTCTTTGCCTTCGCTCGCCCGCAGCCGACACGGGTTCTACTCCTTAGGACCTTAAGATAATAAAACCGCAATTTTTCTCAAAAAAAAAACAATACTCTGGGCACAGGTCGTGTCGAGCGCGATTCCCAATATTTTGAAAAGAAGCCGTATCCAACCTTAATACTCTCAATAGAGTAATTTTTAAAAAATAAAAAAAAAGTGAATAATTATTTTGACTGGCAAGAATTCAAGTTTGTAAATTTCTATTTATCTTAATGACGAAAAAATTAAGATGTGAATAATATATTAGAATATTTTCATAATTTTGCAATGAAATTCTTGGAAATTCTTAAAAATTGGGATTCATCTAAAAAGTAGAAAACATTGTGGCTGTGAGTGGCTATGACTAAATATTTAGTTTGCATCGACATAAATATATGTTTGACACTGTACTCATTAATTTATACTAGCTAAAATTTAAAATGAAGTAACATTTAAGAGAGGTTTACACCACTTTTTCAGCACTCAGCCTCATTTATAGATATTATTCCCAAAAAATCTTTAATTATTTGCTAAGAAAAGAGCATTTTACATTCTTTTTCTCAAAATTTTTTTGTGCAAAAAATCCCCAAAAAATTATAAATTTACTTGAAAGATCACTTGCATACAAGGTATATCCAATTAACCTAAAATATAAGTACATAAATAAAAATTAATCACCATTTTTAATTATTGCAATCATTAGGTAGGTTACTCAATGTAAATTTATAACAATCATATAATTTTTGCTTCCTGGTTTTTTTTATCAAGCTTTCTCTTTACTTCTCAAGAACAAATAAATTTGACAAAATTAATTGACTTATTCCAGGAAACAAAAATGAAGAAGTTTTTTTTTTTAGTTCATAACTCTTGCCCCAGTGAATCAGCGTGCAGTATGAAGCTTGCAAATAAACGCATAAACCAAAAATTTTTTTTTTTTTAAATATTGTCACATTTCAATCGAAATCGAAAAATCATCAAATCATCAGGAGTCAAAGTTGACTCATGACTAAAACAATGACCAACCTCATCTCTGACCAGATCCCTCGGTAAATAACACATCATTTCACAATTATAGAAAATTCATTTCACTTATTTTTTAATTAAATATTTAAACATTCTCCGCTATTCATTGTGAAATTTTGTATAAAAGACTCGAATTTAAATTGGTCAGAAAAAAAAAATATTGAAGTCATAGACCGGTATGGCTTATACTCCGGTCATTAACGCCAGCATTAACATAATTGCCATTGAGCGGGCTTATTTGTTTTACAATAATTTATTTTTAATACAAAGATTTTTTTTTATTTATCTTAATTTAAAATAGGCAGTTTTTTTTAAAATTCATATTCCAGCACAGTGGCCAATTTGATAAGAATTCAATTCACGTACTTTGAACGCAAGCCATTGTTGGTATAAGAAACAAACTGCAGAGACACGCCTCAGGTCCACAGTTTTTTTTGTTTCTTTTGTTTCTCGTCTCTTTAAAGATGCATCATGATTTATCTAATTTTTTTTTTAATCATAAAACTTGTATCTGACAAAAGCAAGAAAAATTTCAATCGGATGTGGCTACTTACATACCTGGTTCGATGGTGATGGTGATGGCGGTGTTGTAGAAAAGACTTCCGAAACCGCATACACAATTGGAAATTCCCATTCCCAAAGCATTAGGAGATTTGCTTTTTGTGCTCAATCATTGGATATATAGAGAAAATGAATAAATGTTTGTTTATTGTTTTTGAATCGTTGCCTTTATTCGAAAAGATGTATAATAAGCTGTGATGGAGGTGATTAAGACCGGCAGTGGCGCTAATGCGTCTAATTATCTAGAGAAATATTAAATTTCTGTGTGGACTTGATTATTATTATTGTCATCATTGATCGTGGGTGGGTAATGATTTATGACTTCGACTGATTAAGCATTATGAAAGAGTAGAGAATGTAGATGGGAATTGTTTTATTTGAGATTCTTTTGTAGCAAGGATTGTGTAATTTAACTAAAACAATGTTAAATATGATTTTATATGTTCCAATTAAACATTGAACCCATATTTATATAGTAATGGATTTGTTGCAATAAACAGTCATGTTATGGTATAGCTAGCAAATATTCAATATTGTATAAATCAAAGGGTACGGCAGTGCCTAGTTTATGAACAAAGCAGAAATTTTGCATCGCGACCCCTTAAGGGTGCCACGCCTACTTTTTAAAATTTTTACTATCATTTCATGTTATAGTTAGAATTTGTGCACTACTTTTTCCACTGTTCGTATTAATTTATTTATTGCAAGCAATTTTAATGATTTGGCTGACATTTAGGAATATGCTGTGAGACAGAAATTAAGTTAATCTACCACGCCAAATTTCACGCTCAATGCTACGCCCACTTTTCTTATGCAAATATTTGATGAAGTTTGGCATCCTGCTCTTTTATCGAAAATGCGTGCTTTTGGTATCGATGAAACCCTTCTTCGTTGGATTAGTAACTTTCTTTCGAATCGCTCTATACAAATAGTATTAGACGGATTCAAGTCTGAAACCCACAAAATAAATGCTGGTGTGCCACAGGGTTCCGTTTTGTCTCCGACCCTCTTTCTCATTTTCATTAATGATCTCCTGTCTGCAACTACTAATCCATTAAATTGTTTCGCTATTTATTGATATTTATTGTGCAACCAAATTTATAAATTTATTGTATAGTCTGTGGATGTGTTTGCATCATATTTTGTCATTTGTTTTGAATCGAGCATGATGTTGAAGCACAAATAAAGAACTGTCAAATGATTTATTGTGCGAAATATTGTTTAATGTGGGTTACCAGTCAATAATATTGTGCAATATGTTGTTCAATAATATTGATAGTCTAGGGACCGCTTTAGCTTTTTATATTCGTTTCCAGATTCACATTTCTGCTTTTGGCACGTGGAACTGAAACGGTTAAATATGATAAGTTCATTAAATTCTGACTTAAGCAGCATTGTACAATGGGGATTAAGAAATCGCGTAGAATTTAATGCTTCGAAAACTCAATGCTGCCTCCTGTCGTGAAAGCGAGACATACCCCCCCTGCCATTATCTATGAGTGGCACTTGCATCAGCACCAATCAGCTTGCGATTTTAGGTATGTGTATCACAAACCATCTTTTGTGGAATGATCACATACTTAACGTCGCCAAAAATTCCGCAAGATGTCTAGGTTTCCTTTGGAGATGCAAGAAATTCTTTTCCCCTTTTGATCTGGCTATTATCCAAAGCTTGAGTATAACTCCCATCTACGGGCTAGTTCTCCAGAAACTTACTTAAGCCTCTTGGACAGTATACAAAGACGAGCCTTCAAAATGATCGGAGACAGGAGCATCATCGATACATTTACGTCAGTTGCATTCCTCCCCTTAAACGATTCAACCGTAATACTCGCGCTTCCAGGAACGCTCATCAGTTTACTCTTGAACCCAATTTCGGTCGTACTGTCAAGTACAGGGATTCATTCTTTAGCGTTACTACGCGAATTTGGAATACCCTTCTACGCTCTGTCTTTCCCTCTCATTGTGATGAACTGAAATTAAAGACTGATCTACACCGACATCTCCTTTTGAATCCCCTCCCACTTACCTAAAAAAGCTCGCACTGTGTTTCTGACATATAAAGAGTACAAAAAATCCCCTTGAGTGCGTGCGGATTATATATAAAAAAAAAATATTTGCTTTGAGCTAACGGCTGCAACGATTTGGATTAAATATTAAGAATGTAATCGTTTTAGAAATAATCCACCCACTACCACGCCCATTTTTGCACATTTTGATTCCTTGAAAATGAATTAAGATTTTTTTTTCTCATAAACAAGAGTAATCGGATCTTATAAAAATTATTTGTTTACACTTTTTCTTGTTAGTTGAAACAAACACTGACAATCGTCAAAGCAGTTCCCGATAAAGAATGTAAAAAAGTGAGCAATAATGTAAAATTCTGCATCCTGCAGGGGATAGGAATGGGAAAACTGATCTTGCAAAAATTCAGCTTGCCCCTGACTTTTACTCTTAAGATCCTAATTTGACTGGAGTACCACCTAGAGAATAGACATCCTTACAGGAAGAAACTCAGGTGATTTTCAACCCTCTTTTAACTTCAGTAACTGAGAAGTCAGAAACTTCTAGTACGATATATGTATTTACTAAGTTGATCAAATCGAAAGCAAAGAAAAAATAGAAAATTAAAAGAAATTAATTTAGGGGGCGTGGTATCCGCCTACTTATTATATTTCGATAGCTGTAGAATGCCGAAATTTGCAAATACGAATCAGTCGTGCATTTTATTTTTGTCCATTGCATTTTGTGCTAATTAACCCATCATTTAAGGATTGTTATGAAAAGGTTATTAAATAAAACCCTATTTATAATAATGATGTTCAAATGGTAGACACGTGCACCCAAGAGGACACAAGCGTCCATAGGTTTTTCTCAAAACCCACCTCTGTCTACCAACTCCTACTCTCACCTCCCCGCGGTGAACATCGGGTACCTAGTACCTCAGCTGGAGATTGGGTATCAACCCCAGTGGAAGGTTGTTGGGGGTAGCAAACGAGAGAGGGGGGGAGAGGTGTTCCCACTAAGGCACCTTTCTTTCTATCCAGACGGCAGCGGAAGAATTCCCAGGATGGAATCAACGGTGGCGTCTACAGTTCCAGTCAGGTTGAACTACTTAGTGAACACCTTATAGGGCTACTACGACATATTCGGAGCTCAGGCCTATAAGGAGCGGTTTATCCGGCTCCCCGTCTTTGGAGTTAAACTAAGGATCTGGCCCTCCAGGTTGGGGGTTGTGTCGTCGGGGTGACTTCCCGACCACGTCAAACACATCTAGTTGCGAAGCAACAACAAGCCTCGGATACGGACGTTCGTCAACAACCTGATAGGTCCATATCAGTGTGGCTTCAGACCAGGAAAGTCCACCATCGACCAAATATTCACACTACGGCAGATCTTGGAAAAAACCCAGGAACTTCAAATCGATACCCACCACCTCTTCATCGATTTCAAGGCCGCGTATGACAGCATCTATAGGGAAGAACTGTATAGAGCAATGTCTAGTTTTGACATCCCTGCCAAACTTGTCCGTTTGTGCAGAATGACAATGGAGAATGCACGCTGCTCCATCAAGGTCGGACAAGATCTCACCGACGCATTTGATGTCAAAAAAGGTTTTAGACAAGGCGATGCACTGTCATGCGACTTCTTCAACATCGTTCTGGAAAGAATTGTGCAAAACTCACTCGTCAACACCAGGGGCACAATCTTCCAAAGGTCTGTCCAATTACTCGGATACGCTGATGATATTGATATAGTTGGAAGATCAATGCGTGATGTCAGTAGCGCGTTTGTGAGTATTGAGACGGAAGCGAAGAAGATGGGTTTAGTGGTCAATGAGGGCAAGACGAAGTATATGCTGTCTTCAAGAAAGGACATAGAACGGCGACGTCTTGGACAAAACGTCTCCATAGGCAGCTATAACTTCGAGGTAGTTGAGGATTTTGTCTACCTAGGCACCGCTATTAATTCAGACAACGACACCAGCGCTGAAATTAAACGGAGAATAACTCTTGCAAATCGCTGCTTCTTCTTTGGACTTAGAAGGCAATTGAGTAATAAAGTCCTCTCTCGAGCAACCAAAGTGACCCTTTATAAGACGCTTATCATCCCAGTTATTATTTATGGTGCTGAGGCTTGGACCTTGTCAAGGCAGGATGAGAACGTCTTAGGATGCTTCGAGAGGAAAATTCTCCGGGTGATTTTTGGTCCCGTCTGCATAGATGGTGAGTGGAGGAGAAGATTCAACCATGAACTGTACGTACAGCGACACTGACCTGGTCAAGCGAATCAAAGTCCAACGACTTAGATGGCTGGGTCATGTAGAGCGCATGGACATCAACGCTCCGGCCCGGAGAGTCTTCGAATCCAATCCCGAGGGACGGCGCAGTAGAGGAAGACCGCGGCTCAGGTGGCGCACGCAAGTGGGAGAGGACCTCAACCAACTTGGCGTGCGAAACTGGAGACAGCTAGCTAGGGACCGAGCTGGCTGGAGACGCATGTTGGTTGAGGCCCAGGTCCGTCCCGGACTGTAGCGCCACCTTAAGTAAGTAAGTATTTACAATAATACTGGCTTCTTTTTTGGTTATTGAAGAAAATATAGTTCAAAATAGAATATGAGACAAATTAATAACTTAACTCTTTAAGGTTTTTTCCCAGACCAATTTAAAACATTCGGATATTGTTATTGTGTTTTTCTTTGTCAATACTGTTTCGCACCAGATTCACTTTAGATTGGTTTTATTGACTAAAAACTTTTTACTAAGTAATTCTGATTAATGTATTTAATTCTCCAATTGAAAATTGAATTTCTCAAGCGAATAAAATTAAATAAAAATGTTGAATAACCCAAAATAAATTAGAAAGATTTTTGGGGTGATGTTTGATGTGACATTGGCTGGTATCATTTAGTCTAAAATTAAATTTGTTGTCATTGTTTCATACAAAATAAGACTTATGTATATGTGCCTAACAATAAAACCCTTTCTGCATATCAATATTATGATAGGCGGTGTGACATGTTTCTTTTCAAAAATTGACAATTCTTTTAGTAAACAACCGCCCCATTATGATGACGGGACTCTGGATGTCACTCCCTGCCCTATTGTATACCATTGTTAGAAATCTACATTCCACGATCCTATCATATTTGGTTCATTCTCTCAACTTCTCCTTAGATTAGTTTTACTTATTGTGATAATAATTTCAATTTCTATAAGTTTTGAATATCGCATCAAGTAATGGAAGTGGAAGTGATCACATTGACGTTTTTAAATCGATTCGCTGCACCAACTTTGATACGTCGCCGTCGTCGCGTCACTTCATTGCAAATGACGGTGATTTTTCTGACGTGTGTAGATACCAGCAAGTTGGTGTTAAATTTTGACACGAACCAATAAGCAATGCGTCGGGTTATCGGCAGAAAAACAAATTGTCATAAGTCGAAACTTGAGGTTAAGTAAGAAGAACAAATCGTAAAAAAATACTATTTCTCTATGCCACCTTCTATAGCTATGAAGCTGAGAGCCTGAGGGCATTATTGTAGTTTTGAAAATTTGGCAAGAGTATGATAACCGGGGCGTCGAGAAATGATAACGGATTTTTGTAGAACACGGCAATACAATTATTTTTTATTTTATAAAAAATAACGGTAATATCTAAAATTAAGTTTTATACGTTTTTTCAAAGCCAACATTCTATTCTACTAGCCAATTTTTAAATCAAGTCAAAACTGCATAGTTTTTGAAAAATTTAATTTTAAACTCAAAATTTGAGTAAAAAAAAGTTTAAAAAAAATTTTGAATTTCAATATTTCAAAACCATAAGTTTATAAACAATTTTTTTTAAATATTTTGTTGCGCTTATTAATTTTTTTTTTAAAATAAATTTTTGTTATTAATTTTCAATCAAAAACTGAAAACTAGATGATTTTATGCCTTTTACTTTTTGAGGAAATTGAAAATAACCACAACTACTATGTTTTTTTTTGCTTGAGTGGTCTTATTTTGATAGTAATGATGGTAGGTGCGAGTTTGGGTGTATGCCACACCGAGGTGTGTATAAGTGGTGCAACCTCCCTGCTTGAGCTCACTATAGGATTTGGGGTGGGTGCATGGTGGGGTGGTTGGAAGGTGGGATGCATGCAAAGTTTCTTTTGCATTAAAATAAACTGGATTTAAGAAAAATTAATTATTTCCTAATCCAGGAAAAAATAATTTAATTAAAATATTTTTTTGGTAATTTTCAATTTTCTCAAGAACTAGAAGACATAAAATCATCTAGTTTTCAGTTTTTGTACATATTTTTTAAATTGCACCCACCGCCTAAAAGGGGGGATTTAGACCCCCCCCTTCCATAGAAAAAATTCTTGTTTTTAATTGTTCTATACAAATCCGTCATTCAACTGTCGCCTGAGCTATCGTACTCTCCCCAAAAATTCTTAATCAAAAACCGAAAACTAGATTATTTTATGAGTTCTAATATTTGAGGCATTCGATGTCACCGGGTTCACCGCCTACCTATTATTATTGAATATCATTATAAGGTGAACCCGGTGACATTGAATGCCGTGTAATCACCGAAATGTCATTCTATTATTATTGAATATCATTATAAGAGATCATTCTCTCTCATCATAAAATCCACTAAATAAAAATGAAATTGAAATTCGAAGAATTCTCTTTAAAATTCAACTTCGCCTTCAATTTATTATTATCTCCAACTCGACATAACAATGATTTCGATTTCAATTGAAAAAAAAAAACATCGCATCAAGTAATGGAAGTGGAAGTGATCTCATTGACGTTCTTAAATCAATTCACTGCACCAACTTTGATACGTCGCCGTCGCGTCACTTCATTGCAAATGAAGCTGATTTTTCTGACGTGTGTACCAGCAAGTTGGTGTAAAATTTTGACACAAACCAATAAACAATGCGACGCTTCGTCGGTAGGAAAACAAATTGTCATAAGTCGAAACTTGAGGTTAGTTAAGCAGAACAAATCGTAAAAAAATACTATTTCTCTATAATTCATAAGTTGACAGCCTGAGGGCATTATCGTTGTTTCGAATTTTTTTTTCAAATATTTAGTTTTTGCAGAACGAAACTTTGTCATTTCATTTCAAACAATAACGGCACAGAAAACATTTTTGGGAAAATTTATTTTCTGAATAACTTTGTTTTTCGATTTCTGACATTTGCGACGAATATCATCCTTTCATTTTGTTGTTATTATACTGACTATGGCGGTTGGCTCTGGGGCTTGTTTTTGTGATTTAATTGTGTGTTTAATACTTTATTACAGCCAGTATTTTGTACTATAAGCCACTTTTTAAATCAGGCAAAATTTATGCAGTTTTCCAAAAAATGAGTTTCAAACACAAAATTCGGGGAAAAAACACAAAAAAAGTTTTAAGTGTAATTTCTCAAAACTAAAATTTAATATATTTTTTTTTTACAGAATTCGGTGCTCTTATTAATTCCTAAAGGTGGCCATAAACGACATGCTCGCCCAACATGCTCGTGGTGATATTCGGCGTGTAGGGGCTAGTTCGTGAACCGCTCGTTGTTGGCGAAACATTTCGATTTTCTCGTGTTCGTTGCTTTCAATGTTCGCCGTGTAGGGCCATGTTCGCGAGCAAACCTCATTTTTGCTGTGAACTTTGTTGTTGCTTTTCTTTGTCGCACATGATGTTTATTCTTTGAGAATCGGAACGAATGGGGAAATGCAAACGAGTATGTTCGGCGAGCATGTTCGTCGTTTATGGGCACCTTAATCAAAAACTGAAAACCAGATTAATTTATGACTTCTAGTTTTTGAGAAAATTGAAAATTACTAATTACTTTTTTATAAGTTTTTAGCTTTTTTACTGCATGGCCCCCATACATACCTCAACTGTTTATACTTTACTACTATTTAAATACCAAATTTTGCATACACCGAACCTCGCACATACCCCAAAACCAAATCCAGGGGGGTCGCATCATGTCCCCCAAACATAACTCACCCAAAAATAAAAACCTGAGTAGCCCTGGGTTTTTTGACAATTATTGAAAGAAATTCCCCAGGGTGCCCTAGAGTGTCATGTTAACTGATGAGCATAAAATTTCCTATAATGTTTACATACCTATATAAAATTAAGTCCATTTCGGTGATTATACGGCATTCGATGTCACCGGGTTCACCGCCTACCTATTATTATTGAATATCATTATAAGAGATCAGCCCGACATTCCTCCACTGTCATTCTCTCTCATCATAAAATCCACTAAATAAAAATGAAATATTGAAATTCGAAGAATTCTCTTTATAAATTCAACTTCGCCTTCAATTTATTATTATCTCCAACTCGACATAACAATGATTTCGATTTCAATTGAACAAAAAACATCGCATCAAGTAATGGAAGTGGAAGTGATGTTGACGTTTTGTTTCTGTTCTGTTGAATTAGAGTTGGTTTACGGTATGTTTTCTCATAATCTCCACTATCAAGAGTCAAAACAGCACAGACAACAGCACAACAGCACAACCAAAACCTACTCATTTGCTTTTTATATTTTTTTCTTTTACCATTAGGTTTCGAATTCAAAGAGGCAAACAAAAAAATAAAGAGGCTGATGAATGTTCTCCGAGCTCAAAATAGCTCAGTAACATTTCGAACTCGCGCCGAGTGAGTTCGTTGGCAATCGTCTGTCGTGTCATCTGTTAAAACTGAGTTCACTCGTTTTGTTGTTATTTTTCTTTTGAAAACAAACAAACAAAAAAATTCATACATACATATTCTCTGTTATTTAGTCCTTGCCAGAGTTCTACTACTGTGAGTGAGACTCACTGAATTGGGTTATTTATTTATTTTTTTTTCGAAATTAATCCTGCGCATATTCCAAGGGACGTGTTGCATTTTTGTTGTTTTTTTTTTTGAAACGTCTCAGTCTCTCTCGTTTTCGAAGGATTAGTTGCTCATACTATAATCAGTATTTTTTTATTGTGTTTTAAAAAAAAATTAATAAAAAAAAAATAATAATTCCTTTGTTCTTTGATAAATTAAAAGAAAAAATCCTTATCGTTTTGTGCTCGAGTGGGTTCGTCTTATGTTGTTGTTGTTGATGTGAAGAGAGTTCGCATGTTATCCTCACGTTTGTTGTGTTTTTTTTTTTAAATATTTTGTGTGGGTTTTGTGTTCGGTAAATTATGTTAATTGATGTTAAAAATCCAAGAGATGAGTGAAATCAATGAAATTTTAATCAAATAAAATAATCTTATAGAAATATTATTAGTTATTATACCAACCTATCAATATCACATTCAGTGGTCAGTTTTGTTAAAGAAAAGAACTACTCGTTATTGGTGACCGGCGGCGTGAATCCTTTTTTCCGTCTCAATATTATTATTTTTTGAGATATTCAATCAGTCGATTTGGTGTGAATTTAGTGAGTGTAAATTATGAGGACTACGTACAGTCTTTGGTGGGTTTTTGTGATTCCGTGCACAATATTATGGATTACCGGAAGCTGTTTGGCCAAATCTGGAAAGAAAACGGATCTTGCTATGATTTCTGATGATACTGTGGTAAGTAGTTCTTAAATTTCTCAGTAAAATAAAATAAAAAAAAAAAATGCTTCAGCACGTGGTGACTCATTCGAAAAAGGATGAGTATGAGTAATATACGTTATGTAGCTATTTACAATAATTGTTATCGTCTTAAGTGTCCTGTATCCTGTTTGACAGACACTCAGTAGAGAGTGAGTTTTGTGTTTACTTAAATTGATGCATTTGAGTGAGATTTGAAAAGAGTATCCTTATTGGATCGTCTTCTAAATATGATGTCGGTGTGCATTAAGTTGCTAATGTACGTCATTCATATTGTTTTTTCGTAATAGTTTGGTAGGTAACAACGCATTTTGGCAGAAATTTAACATTTTTTATTTTTTTTTTATTTTGAAACGAGATTCAGAATTCGAATTAAAATAAATTTAGTAGAATTGTTGCGGATTAAAGTTAAGCCTTTTGTTTCATTTTAATTGTTCAATGTAAAAAATTAACAAAGAGATAGTAAAAAAGAATGTATAATAGGGTGTGTCAAATTTCTCAACAATTGAATTTTGAAGTGTAATGTTCCGAAAAGTTGCATTGATTATTATTAAAATGAAATAAATATGTAATGTATTTAAAATATTCTAAATACATGCAGGCACAAATGGAAGAAATTCGATTTGTTCCAAATAAAAATTTATTTTCAAACTAATAAAAAATAAAACAAATTTTTTTTTCGAAATTTTACGTTAAGTACCTACTTTTTAGTTCAACGAAAAAATATTAATCCACTACTGTTTCATTTTATTGCGTTCTCATAAAACTCCAATTCAAAGAGAAGTAGTAAAACCTATTTAATGCTTCATAAATTAATTAACTTAAAAGTCCAGCCTCGTTAAAATAAAAAATAAAGGTTTTTCTTAGAAAATGGTGGTTGAGGTTTTTTTTTAATTTCTTGACAAAATGTTTGCATCTGCTTTTCTGGTTTTCACTTAAAATTGATAACAGTATTATTATTTGAAACTAAAATTAGTACTAACATATACCTACGATTCCGGAGACGGTACAATCATGAATTGTACGCAATCTACCTTGAAGCAGACATAGTGACAAAAATTAAGCTCGGTAGACTCCGGTGGGCAGGGCACCTAGCTCGCATGAGTGAAGAGGAACCTGCTCGGAAAGTCCTTTGTGGTACATTCTATGGTAGACGGCAGCGTGGTAGACCATGCTTGCGCTGGAGAGATGACGTGGACCAGAACGCCCGAAGCCTTGGGGTGCGCAACTGGATGGCGTCGGCTCAAGACCGGGATAGGTGGAGAGACTTGTTGAAGGAGGCCAGGACCGGACCCCGGTTGTCGAGCCGATGATGATGATGACTAACATATATAAAACTTTGAAAAAAAATATGTAGTTTGAAATTTTTCAAACACCATTCCTTAGAAAGGATATATTTAAAACAAAATGAAAGAAAAAGTTTTTGACTTCTCAAAAAGAAATAGCACAGTACTGTGGGTGAAGCCGTTAAGTTTATAATTTTTTTTCCATTTTAACTTAACTTTTTTGAAAATTGCCCCTCCCGGCTAAAGGAGGGAATAAACCACTCTCCCATACGATTTTTTCTTGTAACAACCTTACCTACACGCCCTTGCATTTTGGTGCACTGCTCATGATTCACCCTGTATTGACATTGCGTTAAAATTTGAAGCGTGACAATAGTACCTTGTTCTTTACTTTGTTTTTATTTATGTTCAGCAATGAAGAGCTTTTGCAAACACATTTTTTCGACGAAAAACAATTAAAAAAAATAAGTTCTTTTTTTCAAACCAATGGTCGGTTGCACCAAACTACAAATATAGTTTTAATGCGGTCAATCAAGTTGTGGGGTTGATTTTATTGTTTCTTAGCTTTATGTCTTGTTGGTGTGAATGTGAATCTGGGGTTTTCTAACATAAAAAAATGTGAATTTAAATTCATTTCTACTTGAACATATTGGACAAATTATCCAAAAAATGTATTTTTAATAATATTTCTTATTGCAATTATTTCTTATGTGCTGTCCAAAAATTTTGTTAGCTAACCTCAAATTCAGATTTAGCATTCTTACATAAATCATGCTTGAAAAAAAACCAAAACTATTTCACAAATTACAACAAAAAATACAATTTAACTAAACTTTTAAGAACATTCAATTAAAATTATGCCAACATTACCATCCTGACTATAAATATTGTTTTCATGTTTTATTTGAATTAAGTTAGGGTTGATTGACCTATTGCTTGTGTTATTAGGGGTGTGTTTTGTTTCAATTTATGTTACAAACGTGAATAGGTGTGCCTTTACATTATTATTATTCTATAACAGTATGCAATTATTATTATACCTACTTGCCTACTACAAATTTATACGAATAGGTGCATGGCAAAACGGCATTTTAATAGAGATACTTCAAATAAATCAATAGCTGTAGATCATAGACTAGGTATAGAAAATAATGAAATAATTGTGAATGCAATCTTGGTTTTCTTATAATTTTTATCATTTTATTTTATCAAAATTCAAATCGAAAATAAAAATAACTTCTTTGTGACTTTAATGTCTAAAAGTTCCTTCGATACAGGCTCAAAAGTTTTGGTTTGTAAAAGAAAAAAAAGATGAAAAAATTGTAGCTCAAAATATTGAAGTTTAGACCTTCCTCAACGCACTTTTTGGTTTCCCATACGATTTGTTTGGGAAAAATGACATGTTACCTAGATTTTTATATCTTAATAACACAAATAATTTGTATTAATTTTACTATTTTACTAATTTTAATAACAATAATCACAATTATCAAAAAATTGCTGAAGAACTTATTTGTAGAGGAATAATTTTTTTCTTTCGAACGGTACCTAAAACTACTTTTTCACTTCTATAATTTTTCCGAAAGGTTTACTCCTGTGCCATTTTTAGTTTTTGACAGCTGAGTTCTGGCAACGCGCGCAAAATTTACCTAACATATAATAATGTATGTGTTGTCTGAATGGCAAGTGCTAAATTTGTCCACTCGCAATCGTATTTAATCTTTTAAATTTAATTAAATGTGTTTTTGTTTCTTTTATTAATTTGCATCTTAAAAATTTTTGATAAGGTGATTTTTTTCGTCTCATGACTCATAAGTCATAATGATTTATTAATTAAAAATTAAAACATATTAAATCACCTTTAAAAATATAATATTGTAGTTGACTTTTGGACCAACATAAAAAAAATTAATAAAACATTATTTTTGTTTTTGGTAATTCTTATCGTTAAAAAAAATTGTGAATTAAGTGCAGATGAGGTAAATAATGTTTTTTTTTACGTTGTAGTTATACTTTGCTTCGTTGGCTAAAGCCCCTTTTGTTTGGCACATAATGGACTTTCGGCATTTTTTTTTTGGTATAACTTTTTGTCGGAGAGTTAAAGTTATTAATTTATGCTCCATTAAGACGTTTTATTTGAGTATGTATTGAAAAATGTCAAAAAACCTGAACAAAATAGTTTTTTTTCTGTCATTTTAATTGCCTTCAATTAGGGTGTTTCGAAGATGTGACTTTCATATGTATTCGATTACACCACGAGTTTTACATTGTTTTACAATTTTATAAAAGTTTGAACGGGACCACTTTTTCAAAATTTTTCACAAATAGGAAGCTCCCTAATTTGTTTATATGTAGTATGTGTAGTAGTATTTTTCAGAATGGTATGATTATTAAAAATAAAAAAAAAAAAACTATTAGAATTGTCAAGAGAAAGAAGGCGAACACCAAAAAAAAAATTCTCGTGTCTGTATAAATTTGAGCTCATTAAATTTTAGACCTTCCTCAATGCACTTTTCGGTTTTTCATAGGATTTGTTTTTTTTTTATATAATTTTCGTAAGCTCGTCTTTGTATACTGTCAAAGAGGTTTAAGTAAGTTACTGGAGCTCCAGCGATAAAAGAGCAGGATGCCAAACTTTATCAAATGCTTTAGAAATATCAAGTGCATTAATCTTACTTTCTCCAAAACGATGCAAAGATTTGTTCCACTGTTCGGTGAGATAAACCATCAAGTCACCAGTGAACCTATTGCTGCGAAAGCCGTATTGCCGGTCATTATGAAGCTTTCGATCTTCGAGATATTTTCTTGAACTGGTAATTTATCAGCGTTTTCATGACCTTGGAAAGAAGGGGCTTAAGTGCAATTGATCGGTAGTTAGAGGGATCCGTTTTCCAACTGCTCGGAACCATCCAAGAAAAATAGGATAGATGGAAAAGCTTACGCAGGGGTTTTGCAAGCGTGGAAGAACACAATGGCGGGGATACCATCCGGACCAGCTATTTTATGTATATTGAGATCTTTTAGGACTCTCGCCACAGGTCGCTTACGAAAGAAGATTTGTCACATAGAATCATATACGCGCTCAAGAACTGGGAGAGTCATGACACTATTGGACAGTGTAGAGTTGGCGGCGAACTGCCTAACGAATAAGTTAGCTTTCTCGAGCGAACTAACGAAGGGAGTGTCATTAACAATGAGTGTTGGGACCGAGGAAGATGTTTTGTTCCTTATTTTTTTTACGAATGACCAAACATTTTTACTATTTGTGGGACTTTGTAGTATTTTTTGCCTTAATTTTTGGTCATGCAAAAACTTGGTCCTTCGAATATGGGCGTTGCAGGCCTTCCTGCCTTGCTTGAACTTTTTCCGGTTTTCCTCAGTTGGGTTGGCTCTACAACATCGATAGTTATCCACTTTGACCCTTATAAAATCTTTACAGCTCCCATAGAACCATGATTTCTCTTTGGGTCTGATGCTCATAGCCCTATTCGGGATAAAAGTTCTCATACCCAAAAAAATCATATTAGTAATCATATCCGCGCTGGAGTCTACATCACTACCGAGGAAGCATAGTGACCAGTTATAGATTCTGAAAAAAATATTGAGGCCGTCCCAGTTGGCTTTATCTTATTGTAACGGTTCTCGCAGGAGCTCTTTCTCTAACTGGATTTGTTTGACACGATAAATTTTGATTTTGAATTTCGGAATATCAAAATGATAAGGAAAAATAGAGTAATGTAAAGCATTCCACATCCGCGATGTGCGGTTTAAGAAAGTATTTCTATCTCAGCAGTAAGCCTGAAGTTAAACTCAATAAACTGATAAGCATTCCTAGAAGCGCGTGCGGTTAAATTTTTTCAGGGGTGTTGAAGTCAAGCAAATGTTTGTATGATCATTTTTAAATGTCTTTTCTTTATTGTGAATGAAAAATGATTTTTAAACCTTTATGAGGTCAAGATGTTATATAAATGGATAGTATACTTGATACATTTCAATATTATAAACGTTCAGATTTTTGACTTTGGAAATAAATCGAAGAAAAACAAACAGGGGTGCTAATTAAGAGATTGACGTATTGGCGATTTAGGACTAGAAAGTAGTTCGAAATCGTGTACCTTTTGAATAAATTGATCGTTAAGCAGTTAAAAAATAATATTAAAGCACAGGGTATTCCAAAAATTAGATTAAAAAAACGACAAATTTAATTTAGAATTATTTATAAATTTGTATAAAAATTAAATCAATCGATGAACACTACAGCATTGCATTGTTGTAAACTGTAATTTAATTCGGTATGCTTCAATCAAGCAAAATCCCTGTCAAATTCGATTATTTAATACTCGAAAGTGTCCAAAGCAGATCACTATAATTTACTTAATTAATATCTCTTAATGTTTATAGAATTAAAATGCATTTCATCGAACTGTGGTTTTAAATACAACGATTTACATGTATGTATGTAGGTACAACAAATAGTTCTACATTTTTGTAAAAGATTTTCATCCAAAACACACTAGCCAATTACTGGAATTTTTTTTTGTATTCCCCTTAAATTATTATTTAAAAATACCTTTTATATCCCTGTAAATTGATACAATTAATTGATTTTATTTAAACAATTTTAATCACAGCTTCTATCATGTAGGTAGGTATATTTTTTTTTTTTAAATGAATTTATTGATATCAAATTGACAATTTCATGAAACAAATTAATTAAATTGGTTAATTAAATGCTATTTAACAATTTAATTCACCGCCCTTTTGTTCTACATTTATATTTAAATATATTCTTTGCGCTATTCAAGGCCTTATCTTGCACATGGCCGGTCACCTGTCAATATGATTTATGCATATTTATATATGGGGGCCACCCAAGTGTCAAACGTCGATAACACTCCTTGTTCCCTATAGAATGTGAAACTTAAATGTTTTTTAATTTTTTGTTTTTAATTTAAAAAAATAAAAAAGAGTTCATTTTCAAAACCATTTTATTGTAAATAATTATTAACTGCTGCTTCAATCAATAAAAAGACAACAGCCAGATTGGAAATTACTATATGCACAGTGACTCGCATATGCAAGGCTAAATAGAGGGTAGTCCATTCCCCTATGGTTTTTGTTGATGATGAAAATATTCCTGGTGCAAAAAAAAATATACATATAATTATAAATGCAAAGGTTTTGAAGCCAATAATCGACATAATAACGCATCACAATATTATGTGCATGTACACTCTGGGTCAGTTAATTATTTTTTTTTGTTTTCTGAATTATTTGAATTTTTTTTGTAAATATTATTTGATTCGATTTATATTTATAATAAATGGCATTTTTCTTTTAGAATTAATAAAAGATTTTGTTTTTATTAAAAGCTCTATATTTTTTGTAGTTCTTTTCCATTTTGACCTTTTTTTCGTAAATATGAAGAAGTTCTTTTTTTTCGACTTTCGTGTGAGCGGCTTTTACAATTTCGATCACATTTCGATATGAGGCACAGGTGCTTCTAAAAAGTTCAAGCAAAAGATATTGAAAATCAAAATTTTCAATTAAAGAAAAACCTACATGACCTGGTCGAATTTTGTAAATTTCATTCGACACTGAGTGTATTCATGCTAAAGTAGTAATATTAAAATATTGCAAAGATATAATTATCACGCGCCAATACCTGCTTTGTAAATACAAATGATGTGCGTGGCGGTCGTGTTGTCATGTTTTTTTTTTGTAGGTCAATGGGATTAATTATTTTATAAATGACAGTATAATGCCAAAAGATGAGGACAATGTCCTTCAATAGAAAGAGAGTGTTCGACCACATTCGACCAGAACAAAAAAAAAATTAAACAAAACGATTTAAATAGGATTCAGTAGGTTATATTGAATAATATAAACACTTGAACTTTTATAAAGTGTTTCCTTTTTGAAATAATTGATCCTTAAGCCAGATTAATAAATAATAATTATTTGGATTGTCGGTAAAAAAAAAGGGCAAAAGTTAAAAAATTTCTATTTCTATTAAATATTTTGTGATTTGCACAGATGCGCTTCACTATCACTGCATAGAATACAACAAAGTCGCTTTCTCTGTCTGTCCCTACCCTATGTATGCTTAAATATTTAAAACTACGCAACGGATTTTGATGCGCGTTTTTTTTTTTTTAAATAAAAACTACTGATCCAGTAAATCATTTAATCATTTTTTTTCACTGAGTGACATAGGCTAAATATATGTATATTTTATACCCGTGTGAAGCTGGAGTGGGCCGCTGGTAATAGATATAAGACTTGTAAGTTAAGGACCTTTAACAAAAAAAAATTATGCGATGAGACTATGGGCTGGGCACTATTTCCTCTCAACGAAAAAAATCTAAGTCACAATTTTTTTCAAAGCTAAAAATTCACTATTTCATTTAGTATCTGTTCTTTTACGTTGTTTTTTTTTGCTAATTAGTTTCAAACTAAAAATTTCAAAGCAAATTACTATTTTTGTTCCTTTTATTAAAGAGTGATATGAAATGAAATTTCGATAGTGTAACCAGAAATAGTAATAAATTAATTAAAGTATTTTTTTTAAGAAAGTTGGGTTTCCCACCGAAAAACAGATCCCATTCGGTTCCTGTTTTACACCATATACATACGTTTCGGTAGTATATCATTATTTTTAAACTGCGGAGCTTAGTCATTTGATTGATCGATGAAATCAAGTTTAATAATTTTTTAGAAAAGAAATTAACGTCTAAACGTCAGAAAAAATACAAAAATTTGTCAAAATTTTTATCAAATTAAATATCAAAAAACAACCATGTAACACAAGAAAGTTATTTGAACTGCTAGAATAAAACTAGTCAAAAATAAATTGTGACAAAAAATTTGTCGAAAAGTAAAATTCAAGTTTTTTTTAGTTATAGTCCATTGGATTTAGAAACAGTATGAGAGTTTACTGCAGTTTGTGAATCACCTTTTTTTTCTGAGAAGTATTATCCTATGCTAGTCTAATTCGTATACTTGTGAAATTCACCTTTCAGTCGCTATCTTGGAGTAAAGTTTTTTTCCATTAAGTTCTTTTGAGTCCAATAAAAATGTGGAGAATTGAAAGCCAACAAATTATTTCCAAACAATTGTAAAAAATATTGGACATAAACGTGCGTATAACTGACTTTTCTATGAAACACATTTATCAGTATTTTAAGATTATTGTTGCTAAGTTTGATATCTTTCTTTTTTTAACAAAAACTTCTCTAAGAAATTTGTTCTCTTAAAAGTACACTTTTTTTTTACCAAAAACTACATTTGAAATTACTGAAAAAATTAAAACATAAAAGAAAAGAAAATTGTCATAAAAATAGCTTTTTTATATTGTTTCTATATGTATATATTTTTTAATAATTTGAGAAGTATTTTTGATAAAAAGTTGTTTGCTATTAATCTTTAAGCGAACAAATTAGTATGTATTCCCTTACAAGAATTTTATTTTTCATAATTCTGTTTTTAAACATTCCTCAAAAAAAAGAAATCGGTTAAAAGGTGATCACTGTTCACGTTATAAAAGCCACAGTCCAAATATATGACGATACCAAAATTTTTCGATTTTATAGAAATCGAGATAATATTTATAAAAATCAAAAAACACACTTCATGTTCTTTTTGGTAACATCAACTTTTACTGCCGAAGCATTAAATTAACCATTTTTTTTAAATAAAAATACCTCGCATGTCTCTAATAATCATTTTCTGATATGTCGAAAAGGTGTCGTTGCACACCATGCATTTAATCCATAAATCTAAAATGTCAATCAAAATGGTCTATGAGACCTCCGTTGAGTAGCAATACCAGCAATTCAACAATTATCTCCTACAAGGAAAGAACACGTTCACATCTATAAATAGAACCCTAAGGTACTCCAATAGTCCAATACAATAAATCACATAATACAAAAATATTGCTGAATCATCATTTCATTTCTTTCAATCATTAACAACAATAGCTATGTACATTATTATTTTCTACGTAAAAAAATATAAAACCTCTTCAAAGTCTATCTGATCTCTTAACCTGTCAAATAAAAGATTGAGGCTGGTACACTGATTAGTAGAGGTCATATTCATTGATATACATTTGAGTCCCTTCTGTCATTCATAAATTGATCTAAAATTAACAAAAAAAGAAAACGAAAAATAAAAACAAAAAAGTGATCCCTTGAACTTTAACTAATAATCTAAACCATCTGGCGGGACGCATTCAATTTGATATGCGACTCCTCCATACTGCATGTAAAAAAAATAAGAAAAAAAAAACATGGAGGCAAAGTAAAATGGTAGTCGAACGGAAGTAATCGCTAAATGTGTTTTTTTTTTTTCGTTGTTGTTATTCGGAGTCTCTTTTTCTGTCCGTTTCACAGCTCTAATTCGTTCCGACTTTTTTTTCGCCTTCATTTAGGGTTTTTTTTCATTCACTGGATTTCGTTGCAGTTGTGTATCAGTTGAAGTCGCTGTCGTTCTAGGGACAAGATAAAGTGAAAAAAATGAAATTAAACGTTGAAAGAAGAGACGACGACGACACCACTACGACTCTACGAAACATGCAGAGTACGTTTGACCCTTAAAATCGGATGAAAAAAAAAAAAAAAAAACACAACCGATGTGGCATATAGAAAAATGTGGGATGGTGTCGGTCATATCTTTCAGAGGAATGGAATAACCAGGACGCCTTATCAGTCTTAGATTGCTATGCCACTATGTTGACTGATACTGAACTCTCTGTGAATGTCTTTTGTCGGTAGTACTTGGTAGTGAGTGAAGTAGTAGTACTGTACGAGTGTTATATTATGTGGATGGAAATAGGTTTCGAAAAAGTGGATTTATTTTTTTTCGTCTAATGTTTTTTTTTTGTTGATTGATTTTATGTTGTCGTTCAACACTTTGGGGGCTTTGCTGATGGGGAAGAAAATTGAAATCGATTGGAGGGTTTCTAATTGACGAATTACTCTACACAATATAGATGATTGATCATATACTCTGGCAATGGGTGGTTTAATTAAAATGTTTTTGTTTAATGGAAAGTTATGCTTATTGTTATCTTATGTTCTTTATCTCCTTACACATTATGGAAATTTTATAAAAAGTAAGAAATTAAAGAGAATTTGTATTGGCAAGCCACAACGTTCTTATGAAAAAAAAAAATTAAATGACAGTTGGTTCTTCTGAGAAAACTATCAGAAAAAAATGTAATTCTTTACTAAACTCTTAATTATATTTCTGATTGTAATATTTTTAAAAATTATTAAAAGAATGAATCAAAGTTCTCTTCACCCTAATTGGTCAAGCTTTTTTACAGGATATAACGAAAATAACCACAAATATGTATAATTTCTGAAAAAGTGCATATTTGCTGCTTTTGCGACTTATTTTTACAAAAACTTGAAATTCAATTCTGTTGCAATCGCTTAAAAAACAAGCGATATGAAGTTTTGGTTATAAATTGTGTTTTTTTTTAGTCGTAGAACTTTGAAATTTAATAAAACATTGATGAATTTTTAAATTTGATATCAAATTGAATTTATTTGAAGGTAATCTTTTGGCGTTATAATTGAAATATAATTTCTGGCCTATTAACGCCACGACTGGCTCGGGCGTAATTTAATTTGGAGGTCCAATTTGCGATCACTTTTTCGATCGCTTGTGCCTGGAAAATATATCGACAATAATTCGGCGAATGTTGTCCTTCAAGTGGTGGATAGTTGCTTATCAGAGTAGACTAGCGACTTCACATATCTCGCACGAGGAACGAACAAATCAGTAATAATGGCCTTATAGCGCTCACCATTGACTATAACGTTCTGTTTTTAAAGAAGCACGAACAAATGAATCCACCAGTCCATAGCGCACACCAAACGGTCTTGTGGATGTAACGGTGTCTCAATTGAGGATGATATTCACTCCAAATACGGCAGTTTTGTTTATTGACGTAGCTTTTCAACCAAAAGTGAAAATATAAATTTGCGCTGACTAATCGCTGACACTACCGTCAAAAACATACTTAAATATCTGAACCATGTTTTTACAAAAAAAAAATTTGCATATTTTCTATTTAATCTAGTGTATACTTAATTTCGTGAATGAGTGTATATGACGTTTCAAGGTTTAAATGTCATAAACTGACGGCGCGTCGATAACAAAGTTCAGACATGATAAGATAGTTTTAGAAATGGACCTGAAAGTTCATGCGGCAAATTTCATAAACAAGTTGTACAGCGGATGCGAAAGGACAGTGGATCGAGAATTGAAGAATCAGCTTCAAAGTAAATTTCTACGAACTCTCTAATCAACTCAAATAAAATAGCTTAAAACTAATTTTCATTTCTTTTCGTTATTTTATCAAATTTGTCGATATTTAGTTAAATTTAAGTTAATTTTTTAATGATAAAAGTGTAACCTCGAATATTCCATTTACCAAACGGTTTTCTATAAAAGATTTCTTTGATCAGATCAAATAGACCTAAAATTCAAATCATCAAAAAAGTCTCCCATTCAAAGTAACTCGAATGCACTGGACTCTAATCCGATACCTTAATCTGTATTTGTTGAACTCTTCTTTAACTAATTGATTTTCAGTTTAAACTTGCAAAATGTATTCCTTTAACAAAGATCATTCACAGAACTCTTGTGTGACCCACAAAACCGTTCTCTATATGCATCAGCTAAGTGTTTCTGTCAACTATGTCACCACTGCCTGTTGTTCCTTAATTCTTACATTATGCCGATGCTAAAGCGAAACATCTTTAAATTCCATTTTGTCGATTTGGAATCGAAAGAGCGAGAGAGAGAGAGAGGGGGAGGCTGAATAGTTGATATGCAAAACCCAATTTTGCCCCATGGGTGACATTTTCGCTTTGCAATCCTTGTTCTCGATTATTACAGAATCCACAAGTTCGGAATCACAAATTAGTCCAGTTCCATCAGTCAAGTGCAGTTAAGCACGACACCAATCCGAAATGAACCAAATCGACCCAATGTTCTACGAGTTTGTATATATCCGGACATGGGCATCGTCGTCGTCGTCGTCGTCGACTTGTCGGTAGTTTGAAGGTATAGAGGTCTTCGTCGTTTGTTTCGTTAAAATTCAAAAGGATAACGCAGCGAGCACATCAGCAGTTCCTTTCAATGGGAAATGCAAATTTTCATCCCAGCCCAAAGACCACCACCATCACCATCACATTCACCGCCAATCTTGTACATGCAAAGGATATCGAATTGCTCTGCGGAGGCGTCTGCTACATCATCGTCGTCGCTCGATGCCATTTCCAAAGCAGGGAAAAGAGAAGCAAAGTTTTGCTTACTGCAGCACCAAGCGGACGATAGGGGATACATCAACACTCTAGAGGACGCGTAATCCTTGGAATGGGACTGACGTTGTCGGAGTTGGTCGTTGGTTGGGTAGAACTAAAAACTGCATGGAATACGTGACACAATTAAGGATTGCTCCAGCACTGAACAACGTTCTATTTAATCGGTGTGAATATTAAAGCGAATTATATTTATGTATTGGATTGAAGTGCAATGCGTTTTGTATACATATTTCGCTTGGTGTTGATTTTTTTGTTTATCCCTCAAAGTGCAGTGCTGAGTTAAAAATGGACTCAAGACGTCACTACTGCAGTTTTTTTTCTTTTTTAATTTTTATTTGTTGGTTCCACTTGGGGGAATTACTAGGTACATATATAAAGATGGTTCTACTGACGATTTGACGAAGTACCGACTGGCAAGAATCATTGCTGAAATGGGAATAAAATGAAAATCCCGCATATCCAGCAGTAGGTATCTACGTACCCAGGAGCATAGGCAGTCTATAGATTGTACATATTATGCTGTTGCAATGCATGAATTGCATCAGCTCCGCAAGGGTATATGGATATATCGCCTGGAGGATCGTTAAATTTTAATTACTCAACTTTATTCTTTGTTGGTTTGAATTATTTGCAGAGTCGCGCTCTCGTGTTTGTTGTTGTTGTTGTTGTTATTTTTGTGTTCGATGTCATCGTGTATAGTAGTCGTCTTGAATTTATATTTTGTTTTGTTATTTGTTATTTTTTTTTTTATTTCAACTACTTTCGTGCACTGACTGCGTGCATTGCACAGCGGATAAGAGAAGAGGAAACGATAAAACGCATTGTTGATTCATGTGCACTAGTGGTGGTTGTAAGATACGGCGAATATATCTATCTATTCATTTGTAAGCAATATAAAATTCCAGGGCCGGTTTGTTCTTATAGGCAAACAGTTCACCAGCTTAGGGCGCTTGATGTCGTGGGGCGTTAAAATACTGTACTGATATCTTCCTATACAGATGACGGGAAAGTGAGTAAGGCAGGCGTGATGAGCTCCATACTTTTTACTTGTTGACGTGGGATAAACTGAACAAAGAGAGCTGGAGAGGGGTAAAAGTGAGAGGATGAAGAATTTTCTTGCAGATTATGTGGTGGTTGTGTTGAAAAATGAAGAATTGTTGCAAAGTGAAAAAAGAACAAAGCATGGGGCATTTGGAAGAGAAAATTTGAGAAGGTTTGGGTGAGGAAGCTGTTGCTTTTTGACACCCTGGACGGTGATGTGATATGGACCACAAGTTTGTGCATAGGAGGAAAGATAAGACCAGTATTTGCAAAAAAAAGTACCTCAAATAGACGCAAGGAGTAGAATGCCAAACACCAGGATACATGAAGAGATATGAAACAAAAAGAGATACACACCTAAGGCAAGGAAAAGACCATAGAATAAGAAGAAAAAGTAGGAAGCATAATATAAAGGGAATCTTTAGAGAGATAGAGATAGTGAAGACAGAGGATCACGAAAGGGAGTTGAAAAATGAGGGGAAGGGATTCGTTCCATCTCCAAAGAAACATTTCTCTGGATATATCTAAACCTTCCATCTGCATTTGTAAGGATTAAGTTTTAACAATAAAACTTTTTAATACAATTGGAATCTTGTAGTATAGATGTTTACTTTAATTGACATTCTTCATAAATTAATAAGAAAGTCACCTTAAGCCTTAAAACAAACGTTTTTCTACATTCAATCTGTTCAATTTCCCATATTTTGAAATACTATTTGTTTTGTCTTTTATATTACATATATGGTAAAAAAAAAACAATATGTGAATCTAATTATTTTTATTATTTTTTCTCTGTGTATATTTGAAGTAATAAATTTTCTCTTTGAGGAATTTTATTTTTTTCCACTCACTTCAGATATCTGATTACGGCGCCAGAATTTCCCCTAATCCGGCACCTGGGTTAAATGCAATTCATTCAATTTGAATTAATTTGAAATGCATGTTCTTTCTTAGGGTGTATTTTTGTTTTTTTTTCTTTAATTTTATTTGAGCGTGCTATTGCGCTAGCTGCTACTGCTACTGCTTCTTAGAACACACTGCAACTTTTGCGCTACTACTTCTTCTTCGGCTGGATGTGGCTGTCGGCAGATGACTTTTCGAACGTTAAAGGTTTTTAATTAAACAGTAATCACACACAAGAACTGAGGATGGAAAAGTCACTTCTAGTAGTAGACGTGTTCTTTTTAGTTTTTATTTCTACGAGTATAATAGTTCTTTAGAGGTGAAGTGATGGGGACGACGAATAACTTGATGGAAATATTTTGAAGAAAGTGTTGAAGAAATTTAATTTGTAAAAGAAGAAAAGGCTTGCCATTTGGATATACTTATATAGGTATCATACCTACGTATATATATTTAAAACACCTTTAATTCTTGATTCTATAGGTTAGGTTAGGCTTGTTTTTTTTTTTGTATAAGTGGTATGGAATTCATTGATTAGAAAATTTTATTTCAAAAGGAATTTGATTTTAATGTTATTCTGGGGGCTTTTCCCAAGTACTATTTTATTCAATTGCGGTCGTGTTCAAATTAATTCAGAAACTTTTACAAAATAGTTTTGCAAATTATTTAACTGGGTGAAAAAGTGTTAAAAGATTTAGGAAGGCTAGGAGGAAAAGTGTTATTTCTTATGAAGATTTCTAGCGAAACTAAATTTATCTTACTATGAGAGTACACATTTCCATATGAAACATTTTTGGTCCCACGAAATTTTGAAGGCATTTATAAGTTCACCTTAATAAAAATTTCACTTTAACACTTCGAACAAAACATATATACAGGGTGAATCATGAGCAGTGCGACGAAATGCTAGGGCGTGTATAGGTTGGGTTGAGACAAGAAAAAAATCGGAGGGGGGTCTATTCCCTCCCGTTTAGCCGGGAGGGGCAACTTTCGAAAGGATTGACTTAAAATGGAAAACAAATTATTTAAAATCAACAGCTTCACACACAATGTCGTGCTATACCTTTTTGAAAAGCCAAAAACTACTTCTTTCATTTCATTTTTAAATAAATCTATTCTAAGGAATAGTTTGTGAAAAATTAATTTTCAGAATCAAAAGTTTGAAGAAAAAAAATTGCAAACTAATATTTCTTAAAATTTCACGTAATAAAGTGCTCATTTGTGTTTCACAGCTCAATGCAATTATTAATTTCAAAAAAAAACAGAAAACCGGATGAAAAAATTTTATGTCGTTTTCAAGAAATTAAAAAAAAAAACACATTTTCCTTTGTTTTTATTTAAATGAGTCTGTACTTTTAAGTTAATTAATTTATGAAGCATTAATCTTGGTTATATTACGTATATTAGAATTGGAGTTTTATGTGAATGCAGTAAAATGACTGGACTAACCCTGGATTAATATTTTTTGATTTTAAAACGTCTGAAAACTTACCTGTCAATATTTTTGCCTTGGCCCGCCACGCAGCCCATGGGTTCTACCTGTTAGGGTGGACAATAAGGACAATAAGACCGCAATTTTTCTTAAATTTAAAATAAAAAACAATGTGCAACAAAAAGGTTAATAAAAGATAAGAAAAGGCAAAAAATAATGAAAAGAATTTTTAGGGTAACTAGGAAAAATAAATTATCGTTAAACCTTTAAAAACAAGAAAATGATGATTTGCTTTAAAAAGTCTTTTAATATATTTTTAACATATTTTTTATTTTAAAATTCTCGATATGATCTCCATTGTTTAGAAGGCATAGATTATATCTCCTTGTAAGGGCTTCACATAAGTTTATGCTTGACAAAATTTCCTGCAATTTGACTCCAGCGACTTCAATTCGTTCCTTCAGTTGTTCCAATGATACTATTTCCATTTCGTAAACATAATTCTTCATGAATGAAGAACAAAATATAAAATAATCTTGCAGCTATTTCTAGTTGACCCAATATTACGAAAAAAGTTTTAAGAAAAGGACACATGCCTTGAAATATCTTTTGTTTTCCAAGAAAATCATTTTTTTAACATGAGTATATAGGTATGTATTTCCTTTTACGGAAAAAGTGTCAGTTTAATATAATTACTGTTAACTTATTAAACAATTTAATTTTAATTCCATTATTTCAACCAACTTAGGAATAGTTTTTTTTTATATGAATTTGAAAATAAAAAAAGAATATGTTAAGCCTGTGCTTTGTATTAATCTACCTGGCTATACAAAATTAATTTAAGAATCTAATTAACAGTGTTTGGATGATGAGAGACTGACTCTGAAGGCTGTACAAGAAATTTTTCCTGATAAATATTTTGTTTACCAATTTTTTTTTTAATTTTTTTGTCGGCATATTTTTGTTCGAGAACGAAATTTTTTTCCGCAAAACTTTTTTTGAAATTTATTTGCTGTCCACTTTTTATTCTCGAAATTCAAAAAAAAAATCTGGTTGGTTGTTCCCCGACAATTCTTTTCGACAAACATATTTAAAGGCAACTTATTTTATCACATTATTTTTTGTCTTTTTTTAAACAATTTTTTTACAATTTTTATTTTTGCGTTTCCAAAAAATTTACGCTAAGTTTTTCCTTGGCAAATTTTTTTGTGAAAGAATTTTCTTGCAGCTAGTTTCGGACAATATTCTGGCAACAACTTTTTAATCAAATTTTATATTTTGAACAATTTTTTTTACAAATTATTTTTTTTTGGCATTTATTTTTAAAAAAAAATAATTGGTAGACCAAAATTCGTAGGCATTTTTTAATATTATTCTCATTGAAAATTCCTAATAAAAAATTTTTCAATTAAAAAAATGATTAAAAATACCTTAAGCTTAAGTGGAGGAACGGTCGGCGATGCGTGAGCGAGGTAAAATGCTCAAAAATTGTGTTAAAGGAAAAACAAATATGTACATAGACGGTTACCGTTGAATATAAAAAATTCAAAACAAAAAAAAAAAAAATGTATCTTTTCTGTTCTGTTTAATTTTTTCCCGTCACTGCAATGGGTGCCAAAAATTTAATTTCACCACTGAAAGCAATCCTAAAAGAACCTTAATTCTATTATTTTAATAATAATTTTTCATATTCATAACAGTGTCCATTTTGTTAAACAGATAAGAAAACCTTTGGTTTGTCCTTTCTAATCAACATCGATTAAACCCCAGGCTATATTAAACAAAGGTTTAAAAAAAAAAATACATGATTATGACCCAATGAGTTTACCTAGACCTATATTCATCTCATCATACTCAATCACAACAGCTCCACAGCCATAGCTTCTATGCTAATTGCAAAAGGAAACAACAGCAATCGTACTTATTTAGAAACGAAAAAAGACCTAACAAATCTTAAATCAAACAAACAAGTCCCACGGTATCTAGTTGCCTTTTAGCCAATTCAGTTTTTCATAATCGCATTCAAAGCAAATATTTTTGCAACAACAACATCATCAAGGTAACATCATAAACCCATTACAACGTGTTTCCGTTGGTCGGTGCTCGATGTCGATGTGCCGCCATAGCTCACTCACGTTTTTGTATTCATCAATCCTTTTGGCCATAAATAATTTAATTCATATAACGAATGGTGAATCAATGGCTGTACAGTACATAGAGCTCAATGGATCAGGAGACCTTTTCAAGTCTAGGTATATAAAGAGTTCTAGCTGTGGAACGAACCGCGACCCCAATTCTCTGTGTTGCAAATTTTGACTTAAATCATAACAAACACTGATGATCGAAATCCACTTCGAAGTCAACTCCCCCCTTGCTACATTTGGGGTTCCCTTTTTATCATCGTCAGTCTGGTGCCGCGTCTCGTCTCTTTTGCAATACAAATGGCTTTAATTCCAAACAGCAGTGAGCTTACCAACGAGGATAGTATTACTCGAATTTCCATTTATTTCCATATGGGTTGACGGTGCGGCCGGCCGTCCGTCGGCGCGGCGCCGACGAAGCAGTGCAGGTCCGTAGTTGCAAGTCCATAAATCATGAATTACATGCCGCACCACCAAAAAGCGTATGTTGGTCGCCTCTGGTTGGTCATTGGTTTTCTCGCTCGCTCTCTCTGTCTGTCTTCCATTATGCAACATAATGTCCACTTTAAGGCCAATAATTTACAGATCCATTGCACTCCAAGCACCTCATACTGTGTTTTTGGTGGCGTCATCATCATCATCGTCGTCGGCTCGGCTCGGCAACATGGTATAGTGGTTCTGTATTATCTGGTCAGATGAGTATTTCGCTGGAGTATAGGTTGCAATTAAATGGCAATTCACCTCTCTTGCGAGCACCCAAACTGCACTGAAGTTGGATACCTAGTGCATAAGTGGCTTTTAATTACAGGTTTCCGTTGATGTCGAAGTCGTCCCCAAATGCGCGTGGGTATATCTCTGCTCTATCTATAAAATGATACTTTATAGAGTTAATAATGGTATGGCAATGTAAAAAGCCAAGTCACCCAATCCTCACTGCCATGTACTTTAAAACATCAGAGATATACTGATATATGTTTGAATTGTGTCATTTGATTGATTAAGAATCGATTTGATTTGGTGTGTTCTTGTTCGTTTGTCGTGTGTCTGTTTGTCTGGCAGTGAACTGGATAGCGGCGACTTCCGGCAGCCAATTTTGGTGGAAAACATATAAAAATAACCACATCAACCAATCAAGTTGGTCCGTTACACATCATACGGTATCATATTTATATTTATAAACAAAGAATATAACATGTTTGTCCCGTCCCTTGATAATGCTGGTTCCCTTTGCCAAGTCAATGGCACATGATTATATTGCAATAAAACTTACATCAGTCATAATTGCCAACTCTGTTTGAAATAATGTAGAAGTCGTACAGTTTTTGTTTGTCACACACGAAATAATACTCACATTGTAGTTCCGGGAAAGTCATGATCATGAGTAAGATTATGCGTTAGTTAGCGTTTGATCAAATGCTTGAGATCGCTAAACATCTCTCGTATGACTGACCATGCATTAGATCACTCGGCAAACAGCACGTTTGGTGCGTTGGTTCGCAGGCTAAGTCTGCAGTTAAGTCCTGCTAGGTCTAACGTTGCGTTTAGTGAGCGCGTTAAAGTACATGCTTAACGCTGTTGCATAAGGTCGCGCAATAGCTTACGCGTTGTGTTGCATTAATTATAGCCTTCTGATCGTGATGAAGGTTGCTTGTTGAGTCCTGCGTTTAGGCAATGATATGTTTCGTATAAGTCAGCGCGTTAAGTCGGGCGTTTGGTCACATATAAGTCGTGCTTCATTTCGGGCTTTTGATCGTATGAAGTCGATCGTTAGCCTTATGCTAAGTAGTGTGTTAAGTTACGAGTTAGGGCTTTCTCAAATCAAGCCGAAATACTCACTGCCATCGTCGATACAAATCGTTGTTATTGTTATTTCGTCGTTTTCGGTGACTTTTTCGATTTGGTTTGGGAGAGCCTTCTTAATTATTGCGTAGTAATAATCTTACCTATTTGGTTATGCGTTTGATCAAACTCTAAACTTGGCATTGAACTATCCCTTCGTTGGCAACACTGTCTCATTAAATCATGTGAATGTGACTTCTTTGCAACTCCATTCTTTTTCTCTCTCTCTCTCCCCGTTTCTCTGTTTCCCTTACTCCACAAAGACATTGGCGGCTGGCAGGCGAGTGGATAATTCAAAATTTACATAATTCCCGAAACCAAAACAGAGAAAAGCAGTAGCAATGTTACATGCACCATGCAGCTTGTACAGCAAGCCAAGCTAACAATACACTTTGCTGTGCTGTGTGCGGGTGGTGCAACAAAGACCCACATTATGCTCTACGATGAAGATATATGTACTCTATGCAGTACATCTCTCCCTTATACTGGAGGGAGATATAAATCAAATCGAATCATATGGAGCAGATGGCGCTGCTGTATAGAGGTGGTATATAGTGGACCTGCAGGGGAATGCAGAAAAACTATATGCTTCTGTAGAGGCAGGCAGCGCAGCAAAACAAACCAACGGAGTTAGATGGAGTTTTTCATAATATTTGGTGATGATGACGATGACAAGGAATGAAAACAAGAACGCGGCAAGCATAACAATCGACAAAGTGCATATCTGTATGTTCATTCATTCACTTGGCCCATACCTACATATTGCTTTGGGTTATTATCTGATGGTTCGCATGATTTATTCGGATAAGCTAAATGCGTCAGTCAGTGGCAGTGGCAGGCAGTAGCAGAGGCAGTATGGGGCGGTATGGCGGGGAATGAAGATGAATTGGAGTGGTGCACAATATAGCATATGCATGGCAGATGCCATGACGGCTCTTGACACCAACGCGCATATATATGCACTTGAAGAATGCGTTGCTAATATGTGGCACCATTTGATGCATGTGTATGCATGCAGTATCCATCGGGGTTGAAGTTTCTTCGCTCCATCACGCCCTGTAATAAGTTAAATCGAAAATGTGAACTCAATTAAGAAAGACTGATGCAGTTTTTTTTTTTAGTTTCGGTTAATTCCCAATGATGGCGCCAAAAATACTGCAGATTGCAACAGCAGGCCATTCATTGAACTCCCGAAACAAAGCAGAATGAAAAATGTCACAAATTACCACATGTGGAGCAGTCACTACTCTCAATTGGTTATTAACAAAAAAAAAAAATAAACTAGATTTTTTTAATCTAATTTAATAATAATGCGTCATGATGATAGGCTTCTGTTTCAAGCTGGCTCAGAATTAATAACTAATTGGTACGATCGTGCTAATTTCACTATCGTTCCATCTCGTCGGTTGTTATTCATGTATTGCCTTTCACCTTGCTACGGATGCGAATTGTCGCTTTGGATCTTTGTTTTTTTTTTATGCATCATCAACATTTTATAGTCTGCGAGTTAAAAAAAGTAAATTTAAAGTCGGCGGAAAATTTTTTTTTTCTGGACAATGTTATTCCTAACCACTTTGGATTACTTTTTTTTCAACATGCATACCTACATTTGTGCCCCAATATGCACAATTGTGCTTTGTATCACGAAATTAACAAATAGTTCTTTTTCGATAGATTTCAATAATGGAAATATTAAAATTAATAAACTCCAAAATTGGAAACGCTACTTTTTGAACTATTTTGGTAATAGAGGTAGAATGTTTTTATGAACAAGACGCTTAAGGTAAAAAAAAACATGTTTCTTTTTATCAAGTTGGCGAACTAGTTACATGATGTGATACAAGTTTTTTTTTATTTTTTACTCGTCATGAATAATTAAGCTTAAAGTTATTTGGCTTTAGTTTTGTGTTAAAGTTGTTTTCGGACTATCAGTAATTGAAATTGTTTGCTATTTTAATGTCATAGACATTTCTTTAAGGTAAAAAAGTCAGTTTCATTTAAATATTATATGAGCGGTGTTGAAACAGGACTTTTAAAATATGACCTTGAAATATTTGAGAAATTTCTGATTTTTCGCTTAGGATCTTATCCTCAGTATTGAAAAATTATTTGCTAGCTAGAATCTGGAAACTTTGAATTTTTGGAAAGTAATTTTGAAATTTCCCAAAATTTCAAAGTATTCTGAGCAGCTGACTCCAGAGTGGAAATTTTCTGAAGAGTCAGGCAGTCCATTTTCCAAATCAGTATTGTGTGTAAATAAATTTAATATTTTCTTTCCATCAATGCTTATTTTTTATTTTTAAATAAAACAATTTTGTCAATTTTTTGAAATTGTGCCAATTTTTTCATTGATTTTAAGTATATATTATTAAACACTAAGAAATTACATAAAAATTTTTTTCTAAATAATTTTTAAGAAATTTTATTTCCAAAAGTTAGTTTTTGAAAAATATAGTTTTTGGAAAAAAAATTAGTTCAAACTCTTTTTTATTTTAACATCTAAAAAATGAAAATTTAAACTTTTCCAATTTTTGTATTTCACATTCACTTTAATTTAAATTTGAATACATATTCATATTTTTTAATGCAAGAAAATTTAATTTCATAAATTTCCAACTTGCATTGAATATTTTTTTTATTACATGTTTTGTATAACCTTACATTAAAGTTTTTTATTGCAAACTTTTTATGTATAGTTGTGGTAATAATTCTGTATGTACCAAAATTCGTATTACAAAATTTTTTAATGGACAAAATTCAGTCCCCAAAATTCTGTATTTCTAAATTATGTAAATCTAAAATTCTGTATTTTAAAATTCTATATGTGTTTTAAGAATTTATATTCCAAAATTCTGTATTTCAAAAATCTGAATTCTAAAATTCTGTGTTAAAAAATTCTGTATTCCAAAATTGCAGACTTGACTTTTGTTCCTTTTTAAAACATCAACCTGGTTTGAAAAAAAAACTTTTTTCATTGAAGTGAAATAAGAAATCGGAAATATTTGCTGAATTTTTTGAGGTTTGTGACAACCCAAACAAACACTCAAAAACAAAATCAGCTGCAGTTCAGAATAGAATTTTGGAATACAAAATAACAACCGCATTATGTCTTTCAATTTTTTATTTTAAAAACCTGTTCTGTCCCGTGTGTCCTCAAATACTGAAAAATTCGTTTATCCACAATGTTGTTGAAAATTTACCGACTCATAGCAGCGGATGTCAGCAAAAAAAAAAAAAACACCTCGTAATTTTGCGTACCTACTTCTCCCTATCGTGCAAAACCGACAATAAGATAAGTTAACCAAATCTGTGATAAATATACAAACCGTGTGTCAGCTCGACCACTAAATCCAGACCAAAGTTGAATGAACTCAAAAAAAAAAAACCCCCAAAATGATAACACATTCCTCACCAAGCAAGTATATTGAGGTAATAATCTTTATGTGAATCACTAAACAGCTATCAACCAAAAGTGACTACTTTTTGAATGATTGGAGGAATTTCTTATTCCGATTGGAACAATCTGATGAATGGATGACTTTCCGGTGTGACTATCCGGTGTCCAAACATAATTATTATGAGGCTGGGTATTCCCCAAAAAAAAATAATAAATACCCACAGAGATAAAGAAACTAGTTCTGGACACTCAACAACTGCTATAGAAAGGTGACTCAGGTAAAAAAATGATGTACCCCGTCACATTAATTCCATGACACATTTGTCATTTTTTCATTATAAAGCAAAAAAAAAAACGCGAATCTGTAAAGTATTGCCCTTAAAAGAGGGCGCTTCCCGTATGAGTGTGATCATCATTCACTTTTCTTTTTTGTTGTATAGGCAGCCATGTCTTCGAGTGTTTCTAATTTTTTCTTCTTGTTCTTGTCACACTTAAAAAAAGAAACAACAAAAAAAAAAGCGGCAATAGCATTGAGTGAAGAAAAAAAAATCACAAATGAAAGCCACTCTTGTATTGAATGGAGGAGAGCACATCTTTGAGAGGCAGCAAAGATGTTATATAAGGATGATGTTGCATGCCGCATCGTATACCTACTCTGCCAGACAAGCGACTCACCCACTTGAAACGGACTCGACCCGTTGTCGTCATCGTTGTCATTCAGGACTTTGTGGCGCATTATGTTTCCATGGCTTCTATTCAAATTGTAGGTATACTGTTGATAATGGAGCATGATGGGAATATGGAGGCATCAAACCAAGGCGCTATACTCTGGCTGTTGGGACGTGCGATAGACGAAAGGAAAGAACTCATGAGAATAAATGGAAAGGATTTATGCCACGTAGGCAATGTTTTGTTGTGTGGTCGTTTTGTGTATATGGGTTTGAGTTATCCATCAAAGCTTCTTTGGCTTCATCGTCTTCGTTTTGCTCATCTCTATAAGATGTCGTCCTTTTCAAATCCGTGTCGTGTCTTTTAAGAAAATCAGCTGATGATGCATCGTGATATGACACCCCCTTGTCGACTTCAACGGTATTTTCTGAATATCATACAAATTGCCAATTGTTCATTGACGAAGTCGATGATGAAGACTTTCTTTTACTACCAACGATGATATACAGCGGACGGACAGAATGTGGATGATGTGGGTGGTTTTACACGAACTCACCAGCATCGGCTGAAGTGGCGACTTCCTGGTTACGAATCGAAAATCAGTTGGCTAAGGATCCCCATTGGGTGGCGATGCTGCTGAATGCACTGATTTTCAAGTGTTGCAGCAGTAGCATCATCATTTTTTAATATTGGTGAGAATAGCACAATATTTGACGAGGTGTCGGATTGGAAGTTGAAGGGTTGTAACAGGAAGTTTTGCGGCAGGTCGTCCGATTATACCAGTACCAGGACTTGAAAATATTTTATGAAATTGTCTGGTCATGGCTCACTTAACTGGCCAAACACAATAAAATGATGTTGTAGCAGAAGTTTAAGCAAACATTTTTGCAATGAAACATTTTACCAGAATGACTAACAAAAATAGCTTGAGTGGACATCCAGTAGTTGTATGTCTGCTACCGCAAACTTTAATCTGCTTATTTAATTATAAGGTTTTAAAAAGACTGGGAATGGACGAAGAAAGAAAAATTGCAACTGACACACAAAGAAACTTAATTTCGGATAGCAAGAGAGTGTTTTACCATAGCGACGTTCACTGGCTTCGTATGCCGCTTAGTCTCGGTTCGAATCATGGTGACGGTAAAAAGTTTTTTAAATAAAGATGAATGGAATAAAAACTAAATATGTACCATGACGATGCTCGAGGTGGCACTTGTGAAACACGGAATTCTTGTCTTTGTGGTAGCGCTATCAAGTTGTTGATAGTGCGAAAACCTTGCAGCCTAACTGTGTGTTGACACATAAAAAAATATCATATTTTGAAATTTGTTATTAAAATAAAATAAAAAATAGTTCTTTTTTTTAAACATAGCAAAGGAGATGCTAAAACCTTCAATACGGCACGTGAAAAAATATTTCTGATACTAATTGGTGAAAATATACTCGAGTTATATTATATAGCTTATAATAAAGGGTGTCCCAACAAGAACGCAAGATTTAAATTTGGCGTTTTGGGTTAATAAAAATGGAGCGCTACACGAATGAACAACGCATTCTCATTGTGAAATTGTTTTACCAAAATGGTGAAAGTTTTGCGCTTGCAATTCGCAAATTGCGATCAATTTGGGGTTACAATAATGCTCCAAAAGAGTTAACTGTAAAGCGATTAATGGAAAAAATTGCTGAAACTGGGTCTGTCACTGATGTTAAGACAACAACGCGCCTTCGACCAGGTTGATCGACCGATAATATCGCATCGCAACGTGGATTTTGGGCTGGAGGAATCATTGGACCTTTTTTTATGAAAATGAGACAGGTCAAGCGCAAACAGGCAATGGTGTTCGGTATCGTGAAATGATAACCAATTTTTTCTTGCCTAGAATTGAAGAAATGAATGTGGAGGGGATGTGGTTTCAACAAGATGGCGCCACATCTCATACAGCCAGACAAACAATTCAATTGCTGCATTAGTCATTTCCCGGTCGTGTTATTTCGCGTTTTGGAGACCAGAATTGGCCGCCTAGATCGTGCGATTTAACACCATTGGACTTTTTTCTTTGGGGTTTTTTGAAGTCGATGGCTTATGCGAATAAGCCGACGACGACTCAAGCCTTAAAAGAGGAAATTGGACGCTGCATTAATGAAATACCGCAGCATTTATGCAAAACGGTCATTGAAAATTTCATTAAAAGATCGCGTATGTGCCAGCAAAGCCGCAGCGGCCATCTGCCCGATGTGTTGTTCCATACATAACCTCATCCTGTCTACTTTACGATATAATCAAGAATTCGCCATTTTTTTAAATATCTGCGTTTTATTTAAAATTTAAATCTTGTGTTCTTGTTATAAGCTAAATATATTTTATTTTTAGAATTAACTAATATTTTTAAATTTTTTATGCGCAATATGCTTAAGATCATAAAAGACCATTTTCATAAAAAAAAATTGATGACTGTTTTTGAGAAAATAGAAAATAAATCAGGTATCGGTTCATAAAAAATTTAATTTATTCTTATCTCAAAAATTTAACTTCAATTTTTTATAATTTGCGCGCTCTCAAGGGAATGGTGTACCCTTTATATGTTGTTCAACACAGCGCGGGCGTGAAGGATAGGGATGGGAAGGGAAAGGAAAGGAAAGGTGTATGGAAAGGTATGTAGCTGAGACTGAAGGTGGTGGTTGTCTCAGATTTTATCTCCAGGGTTGGCGGCTGGGCTAAAACGGAGAAATGCCGTGTCTTATATCAATGTTCCTTTATAATTCGCATTATTTTGTATATTTTCATATTTGTTGGGCATAGTATTTACTCAATCACATGTTGTTAGTGTTATGCCTGAACAACATGTAATGATTAAGCCTAGCGGCCCAACAATGATCAATGATAATGGAATAAAAAACATGACATAGAACTACGGCAGGGATCGAACCCGTGACCTGTGAGGTTGACAGGCGACCACGCATACCATCGCGCCACGGCCAACCCCTTTAATTTATTTATGAAGGAAATCGTTCTAGTTGTTTAGATTGTACAGACAGCTTGATATAGCTTGATCGAATTCCGGGACCCACTTTTTTTGCATTCTCTATCCTATTTACTTTACTTTTACGAAGCAAAATAGTTGTTTTTATTCGGTTTTAAAATGTTCTTAAAACAATCGTCACTGACCGTACCTACCGTAGAACTTTCCTATACAATTTCAATAATATTGCATATAGTTTTCAATAAAATTGCATTGTTTTCAAAAAATATTTTTTGGATTTTTGAAAAAAAAAAATTGTTTTCTAAACTCAACTTTGTTTTTGAGTGTTAAAAATTTCTAAGAATACATGAAAAATTTCATATTAAAATTATTTTTTTCAAACCGTTTTCTTACTTAAAAATATTCTAAAAAATTTTTTTCAAAATGTTGGGCTCAGAAAATCTAATTCTTACTTATATAAAGTTTCTAAGTTTAAATTCAAATTTTATTGAATAGCATTTTATTGTTTTTTATATAATCTCACTATTGAGGCTTGTTTTTGCTATGAACACACTTATAACGAAAAAGTTTTTTTTCAAGGATTATTTATTATTTCTTAAAAATCAAATAACCGTTTTGTCTACCTATCACTGATGCTTGGCACCGAGCACACCCAATTTCTATAAATATATTTTTTTTTCCAATTATTGATCTCTGAATGATTCCGTTGCGAACAATGAAAATCGAAATCAAATCGTCATCATCACGACCACCCGAGACTTTAGTTGTGTTTTTTTTTTTAACCTAGCCCCGAACATTGCAATATAATTGGAATGCTTATTGTGTTGAAGTTTCTGGTAACCCAGAAGCCAGGGTCATTTGAGAAATGTTTATTTGAAATAGGTATATTGCTCACTCTCTCTGTTAAAAACAATCCGACTCAGTAGTGTATATTTATTTACGCATGCTGTTAAAAAAAAAAACACACGAGACTTTGATTTTTATTTCTGCTAATACAGAGAGTGGGTGATAGGAAGTTGTTCTATATCTGACACTGGAGTTTAGGTGTTTTTTTTTTAGTATTTATTTTTTCTACCTTGAAAGTTTGAAAGGCGAACGTTCATTAAAATTTTGTTTGCTGCAGGCTTTTTAAATTAATCAGGACAAAAGAAAGTGAGAACTGAATAATGATAATTATTGTTTTTATTTTTTCTTTGTAAGATTAAAATAGAAAAAAGAAAAATGGATAAAAAGTTTTCTCTTTTACAACTTGTTTATATAATTTTTGAAAACTATTTGGCTTTCAGAAATCAACGATGAACACAATGTTCTTATTTTTTCGTAGTCGTCACAAAATATTTCGAATTGGTTCTTAAAACCATTTATTGAAAAAAATTTGAACTTTATTTTTTAAAAATGATTTTTTCTTTTCTTTGCAGGTGAGTGCTTTAAAGAGTTTTAACTCATTCCTAATCAGTAAGTTATTAAAATAATAACTAACTTGTATACAAATAAGTAAAAAATTAGTCGCTAGATACTAACTTTGAAATAACGAATGCAATAGAAATTCCAAACAAAACTATGGATGCGTTATATGTTCCAAAAAAATTCCACTTTATCAACTCTTAAAGTTACGCCAAAAGCCCGGAAAGAAAAAAAACGAGAAAAGGTTTCCAAAATAGTTTTAATATCTTTCTTAAAAATATAGGTCACAAGAACTTGGCTAAGAACTAGTTTGTGTGCCATTTTCTATACTTGTTATTTTTTTTGAGGAGAAATATGTAGTGTAGTTTCCAGCAATCTTTTCCTTTTTAAACGATAGTTTTTGGAATTGGCAAGATAGTCGCTCCCAAATTGTTAATTTCCTTATTTTTTCGCGCCCACACAGATAGACTTTATTCATGTCGATTACAGAATCCGCAAAACTCGATCCGCAATGATTCATAGTGTAGTGTTCTCTTTTCTTTTCACGATAAATGAATAGGTGGGAAACAGAGCTCTAACTGCTGATGGAGTTTTGCGGATTCTGTAATCGACATGATTATCTTTTTTACCTTTTCAACACCGCCAACATGTTTCCAGCCCTGAATTATATTTTAAATTGAAAACTAAAAATAGTTTGCTAACTCTTCTCAAATATTTTTCACTTTTGTTTAACAAAAACCCAGAGTCTAAGCTTTTGAAAACCAGTCCTTGAAGTGGGCTTAATCAAGTGACACCATTTTGTATGCCCTTTTATTTCCAATTCAGCAGAATCTGAAAATTTTTATGGATTTTTCTAGTAACCCTATTCATTTTTATGTATGTGTTCTCGGAAAATATACACATACCTACTCATATGTAAAAAACACAAAGATTGCGAAAAGAGTCGTCTCCTAAGGAAAAATGTAAAGCTTTTCCAAATTGAATGATAAATTGCCAAATTCCATACCAAAAAGCCGCCTGAAGTCTGAAGGAAGACACTCCAAATTTTAGTGATTGAATATGAATTGGATACGAAAAATTGTTTCGTCCGCAAATCTTTTAATGGTTGTCAGTGGAACAGGAAGAAAATGGAACTGAAATCATTGGAATGATTTGTTCCATTTTGTTTGATTTGGCACGAAAAATGAATTTTCATCAGGAATATACCTCAATACATTTTAAACAAAAAATATTTGTTCAATTGAGAATTTTGAGTTAATTGTCTTTGATCAGTGTAGCATTTGTGTTTCAAATCAAATGAAAACATCGTAAATGGTCCATTTGAAAGTTATTCCTGTTGCGTTTTCCTGATCGCCATAACTGAAGCCTTAATCGGTCTGAATTTCCATGACGATCTTAACGAATTTTCTTAAATAAAGATTAAAATGCCGTTTTTCAGTGCACATTTTTAAACAAATATTTTTGGAATTCAATATTTGAATATTTTTGGAATTCAATATTTGAATATTTTTAATATTTTTTGAAATTTTATTTGAAGTGTATAATATTTATTGAAAAACAATGCTGTCAGGATAGTGAGTAGAGCAATTAATAACCATCTAATCCACAACTGATGAAAATAAGGAAGAACTTTTTGAAAATCGAATAGTTTAAAAGCAAACAAACAAACTTTCTAATAATTTACTTTTCTATGCAATTAGATTTAGTAGATCAAATAATTTAACGATCTCATGCCCACACATGCTACAACCTCCAACCTTCAATAAACAACATCCCTCTCTTCAACACTTAATAATTCCTTTCCAGTTCGTTAAGGACGAAATATCTTTCCTACTTATACTTAAAAAGCAACTTTTATAGAACACAAATGCTGTGCTGTGGCGAAAGATACAATCAATTAAACTCATAAGAAGCAACCATATTGCGCGAGGGCCGCGAACAAAGACCGTGATGCGAAGCAATGGTTTTGTTGCAACCATGATTCAGCAGCAGCAGCAGCAGCAACAGCAACAGGAACAGCTTACATGCGTGGTTTGTATTATGGTGGTTCCAGCTAGGGATCGCCTTAGCAACATCAACACAGACTTTTCTCCTCGTTTCGAAAAGTGAACGATTCGACGACGACTTCCATTATGGGAGATTAATAAAATTATTCCCTGCAAACTGCAGTGTTGACTGCATGTATGTATGGCCGGCAAATAGACGGTAGCGCGATAGGGGAGTTGATTCGGATGGGATATGCGGTTGGTCTGAGGTTGAGGGGGGCTACCATGTTGCTGATGCTGCTACTGCTACTGCTCGATGCTCCTACTGCTGGCCGACAACGAACGACTACGACGATGAGGAGTTGCAGGAAATTAACTCGAGAAAATAAATTTAGATTGAGCGTGAGCAAGAGAAAACCAACGAACGCGCGGGTACTTATAATTGAATGTTGTGGGTAGGGTAAGGGGCGAGGAGGGGGGTTGGAGTAGATTGTTGTATGTGTCTATTTACTCGCTTATACGGAGGGTTGATGCACTTTGCAAATGTGCGGCAGCTCTGCATGCTGTATGATGTGAGTGCGAGTATATCTTGCAATGAGATTAGTAGTGCAATTGTGCGATGATGGTGCGGGTGCTCTGCACTCGAACTGCCAATACCACTGCTGCCCGCTCTACCATCAGCAACCCCTCGAACGCAACTATAACAGCCGGGAAAACGATATGGCGCACACAATGTGCGAATTCGTTGCACTGAAGTGCTCCTTCTTCCAGCTTTTGAGTCAGAGATGCGTTGCGAATGTAAAGTACTTGTAATGGAATTACAATTGATTATTGATGCACTGATATCGCACACACAGCATCTAGACTAAATGTGCACAAGATGAGTGTTGTATGGTGTATAGTTTTTTTTTCTTCATTTTTTTTTTTAAACGTATTTACAAGTTTATTGCCAAAGAATGACACGCTAATGGTGCGATTGTGTTATACTGTTGATTAGATAAAGTATAAGAAAGTATGGGAGTTTAATGAGCATAGATAAACTCAAAAATAGATTGATTCTTCATTCATGGAAATGGGACATGAGGAGGATAAGATAAAAAAGTTGAAGTGCTTGAGCTCATTTAAAAATATTGTGATAGAATTGTTTTTTAAATTATATTAGTTGATGTTTTCCAAGTTTACTAACATACCCAGGAAATTTTTTCCCTTGGTGGGAGTAAAGTTTGTTTAATAATTTTTATTGAAAATCGTTTAACGTAAATTTAGTAAAAAGTTGTTACTATTTTCTTACTTCGGTAAGCTCCTCTTAATAGGCATAGGGACTCCACTACTCCTATGCGCCATCAGTACTGTTTCTGGAAATCTACTTCAGCTGTCTCCATCTCATCCGAAGTTGTGCTGATACCTCTTTGACCGTTTTTCGCCCAGTGCTTCTAGATCGGCCTGCTCGTCTTTCTATCTACTTGAAAGGGTTCGATTGCATTGTACTCGTTGCCCTTTCGATGTGTAGGTCCTATCCACTGCCACAGGGCCAACAAATCGCAGACATCTATTTACGAACTTTAGCAGTATTCTCGTGGCAATTGATGTAACTTTGCAAGTGCTTCATCCATACAGAAGTACGGATTCAACAAGTTGTTGTTGCTGAAATGTTTTACTGCCAATTTGTGCGGTATGACTATCTGAGATGATACAAAAATCAGCCCAGATATACCTTTTTTGATAGTTAAAACTTCCGCCTTTAACACGCCTTGTTGACTAGGAAGACGAACGGAGAGTCTAAATTTATGCTTACTGAATATATGATCCCACGAACAGCTTGACATCATCAGTTTTTGATCAGTCAGTATACAAAATGTATGAATTAATTTTTCATGAATGACATGAACTTACAGACTTGAAGCATTTAGTCAAATTGTTAGATGGTGTAGTTGATTTACTTGTTATTAATGTGCGTGTCCTATAAACTAGTTAAAAGAAGCTTAATGTCAAGACATAACCTAAAGATGATTAACTTTGGGATTGGTCAAAATGAGTTCACAACAACAGAGTGGCAAATTTCACATTGTTGATCGAGTTTGAAGATGCATTTAGACGAACACCAAATCTCAGTTCTGTATATGAATATTTCGAAAGGTAACAGGTGAAGATGAATCACGGGTCAGGTGGGGGAGCAAAATATCACAATAACCCTGCTTTTCATAATCTCGCAATTAAAAAATCCCGCTTCCATTCTCGCTATAAAAAAAAATTGATTGATGTTTAGCTCAAATTATTGTATGATAACAACTCCATGCGTGAACCAGTTTTGAAACTACAGCTGATCCACTTAAATTGGTGATGATCTCCCGTGAAACAAAAACGACCGAACACTTTCTGCCTGCCTCTATCACATTTTAGATCTGCACAAAATTATAATAAGCGAGTCAACTAAATTCTTCATGAAAAAAAAACGTTTACCAAAATCGAACCACCCTGAAAATCATAAAAAATCTTAACGTTTGTAATTATTGTGGTAGAACAATAATTATTTAATCTAGTCTAGTGTTTTAAGGGGCGGAAAATTCATTTTCAGAAATCAGTTCTGTCCCATGGGACCCAAAAATAGTACATTGTCTTGTCATACATTTTCTGGTTTCAATTTGGTAGCGCTGGCATTTGACACCTGTCAAACTCAGTTCTCGACTGAAGTGTGATAATATTGGTTGAATGTTTGCCATTTACTACACTGGATTGGTAGCACAAAACTTATCAGAACTTACTACAAAGGTAACTCGAGTAAAATTTGTTAAGAAATTCGAAGAGGGTGATGGAAGCGTTACTGATGTCGTAAGACCTGTGCAGCATCGTAATGCACCCTCAGTCGAAAATAGTGCTGATGCAAGTTTAAGTGTTGCTGATGACCCGAATTCATCGATTTCCCGATATTTGATGATACTCGTTTTTTTTTTTTGGCTAGCGGTTGAAGATCATGTCTTGGACGATATTTGGTTCCTACAAGGCACACAACACAACTAATTATGGCTTAATTGCGTGATACGTTTCCATGTTTTGGTGACACCAATATTACCGTATGGAAATGTGAAAGCCTTCAAGCTAAAAGTGTGAAATTTTATCAAAATGAAAGAATTACTAAAATTGGTTTATAACCAAAATATTTTATTTTAGAAGTGACGAAATTTCTAAAATAATTAATTCCTACCAAAAACTTCATTCGAACTCAAGTTACCTGACATATTTAAGTAAAAGAAATAATTCCTGAATACACCTTTTTACGGCAGTCGAATTTCCCACTTTCAAAATATAATCACAACTTGTTATCACAAAATTCGATTTTAATCCCAACATAAAACTAACACCTCTTGTACCTTCTGATTATTCACATTATGTATAATATTCACACGCAATCAAGGCACTTCAACTCTAACATGCCAATATCGCTGGGGCAAACACGAAACGACCTACTTGACTCTCGAATTAGCATCCATTAATAGAGAGCTTGCTGTACGAGGTGAAGTTATTGTGATATTTTTATATCACACCTTTTCTCGTATAATTGCAACATTTCATGTCAACGCTTTTGTACGCCATCAATTGCCAGATTGCTTTTGCTACCCTTTATCACCCGCCGATGTGTGAAGGGTGTTTGTACTGGGACTGTTAAATATTCATATCAAAACATACACTACACATAGTTCGAAGTGCTACCAACTTGCTGGAAGATGGAAGATTCGAGTGCGAACATTGCACAGCTCATCTAAATCATCCATCGCATCGATTTGAAAGCCCAATTAGGCGCCACCAATGTCATCATCATCATCATAATGAACATCCCAGCATCATCATCAACATTCAACATCATCATCATTAACAGTCAATCCTCATCAATTAGTAATCAACGGATAATTGTGTTGAGATTTTATTCATTTTGTATCTCTTCTGATTTCTGCAACATTTTAGGATCAGTGAACAGATTAAGGACTATATACCAACGCTAGCATGCAGTTAATGCAACTTCCTGGATTAATGAGCCATGCGACATAGGCCCTTGAGCAACATAAAGCTGTCTCTTGCTCGCATTTAATGCCCAGATGATGGTGGAGATGATGAATCACAGAATATTAGTTGAAGCTGAAAAATCAACGCTGCGTTTCTATACATTAAGTTCCTCTCGTATCGTATCTCTGTGCAGAAAATGAGACACACACTCGCCGAACAAAGCCCCAGACAGTTTTGATTTTGAAAGACCTTGAGCTGAACCATAAACAACAAAAGGAAACTAAATAAAGCAATAGTCACATAGTACTCATAAAAATAAACAACAACAAAAAGCAAAAAAAAAAGATAGAAAGAAAGAAAGAAAGAAAGGAAAAAAAAACGCAACAATCGCACTCCAGAAGTCGAGAGTTGAGAATTATGTACAAAAGAGCACAATTTTAATCGGCTTTGCCACAAAATCACTTCTCCTCTGCTAAGTTGTGGAAGACAACAAAGGCGGCTGACTTGCTGCTCATTTATAAACTTTGTTGGGATTATTATGGCACACATAGGTTAGGTATGGGACGATTCAGAAAGTCACACAAGTAAAATAGATACTTATTGGACCGTCTAAACGACCAACCGACGACAACAACGCTGACGATATAATGTCGACTTATTTTTATCATTTGAATGACATTTTGATCTAAATGTGGACTCATTTTTTTAGCAATAGCATTAGTTTTCGTGTTTTATTTGACTGACGTATGAATTCTCGTTAAGAAAAAATTACAAAATCAATTGGCTTGCACAAGACGTTAACCCCTAAATTGACCCGTTTGTAGGCTATTAGTCATCATGATAATAAGAAATCCTAATGTTTTGTGGCTTTTGGTTGAAATACAAAAGTATGTGACAGGCAAATTTTGATGGAGGTGGTTGCATGAATTTTATTTGATTTGGAAGTTTATGAAGTGGAAGATTGATTATGTGTTATTTGATTTTCTCAAGTCGAGGGAACAAACACTCAGATTGATATGTTTATTTCGAATATTTTCTAGGAAGGGAAAATATTTCTTATAAGAAGGTCAAAGGTGTTTTCGGATTGCTCTTTAATATTGAAGCAAATAATTCATTAAATATCTTAGGTTAGCGTTATATCAACGTTGACTCTATAACGATTTTCTACTTCTCAGATGTGGGATCAAATTCTCCAATAAATATATGAGGAAAGCTTTATATCAGTGTTTACAATTTCAGATAATGCACCGTGCTACTTAAATATTGGAGCAAATACTCACATGAAAAATTGTTATATCTGTGTTTACTCCAATAACAATTTTCTTTTTGGATTAAATACTCATTGCGCTGCGTGCGCCATCTGAGTCGTGGTCTTAACGCCGCCGCCGTCCATCGAGATTGCATTTGAAGACTTTCCAGGCTGAAGTCCATACGCTCAATATGAGCCAGCTGGAACTTGATCCTTTTAACCTGATTAGTGTCGATGTACAGCCCGTACTTTGCTTCCTTCTTTAAACAGAGATTTTCAAGAGTTATTCTTCTTTTTATTGCAGCGCTGGTCTCATTTTCTGAAGTAATAGCGGTCGGCGCCAAGGTAGAAAAAGTCCTTAACAACCATCTGCTTATTGGTGGACTTTGCTGGTCTAGAGCCACACTGATAGATATTAATCAGTTTGTTGAGAAATGGTTTCAGAAGCTCATACAATACGACAGAGTAATGGTCTCCTTTCTTGAAGACCCGAGAAATGATACTGATGTTCTATTCGTTGAGCATGCTTTCTTCCGACCATATGTTGCAGATGATTCGTTAGGAGTATGCACCACACCTACCTTTTTAAATATTTCGGCAGTGAAGTCACTAGCTGCTATGTTGTACTTGAGCTTAAATTCTGCAATTTTCACTTCATCCACGTCGGGTGAGCGGTATGGTCTACGTTGTCGCCTGAATCGGATGGTCCTTCTCTTTGGCTCGTTTGCTGGCATTCATTGAAAAGCCATGACTAATGTGTTAGTCAAGTGCTGTAGCACTTCAAAAGCTGAATTTTAGACGGCTACTTGGCAGCGCTGCTACTAGTTCTCAATACTTGATCTGGCGGCATAGGACTTCTCAAGGGATTGCAAGTGACTCGATCGGAAAAGAACCTGGTGATTTCTTGCGACCGTAGCCATCCAAAATCTTAGAGTACTTCCTTGTTTTGGCTTGGCAAGGAATATCCGCAGTCGTACCTTGCCTCGAATGTTCGGACGTTCTGCATACTGGACAAGTATCGTGGTCAAGTTCGTTGACGGTTGATTAATCAAGAGATCTTCATATCCCCTTGTAGATATCGACGTGAATGGAAACGTCTCGACCCGCAGCGAATTAAAATTAATCCCTGAAAAATGTAATGCTTTAAAACTACTTTAAAAATAGAAACAAATTTACATAAATCAAAAAATAAAAACCGAAATAAAATAAAAATATAAACAAAAATTACATGATTATACTTACAAAATACAAATAGTACCCCCTACTTCGCTCAACTCAATTTTCTTAAAAACCATTTGAAATTCAAGATGACATGCATAAATCATTCAAAAAAAAAAAAAAAACATTTAAGAAATCCAACTGAAATATAGAATGATACATACATATGTATTTTATCCAATCTAACATATAGATTGGAAGAGCAATATGTCAAATGAAATTATAATGTCAAATTTCAAAACACAGTCAGCGAGTCTGCTTCCCCAACTTCTTGTCTACACGATGCCGCCACAAATTCATGCGCATTCATCATTTTTGATGGAGGAATAAATTCGTGGCAATCAATACCAATATGAAAAATTAAAATAAATAAAGAAGAAGATAATAACCGAAATGACTTTGTGTCGCGCCATCGCCATATTTGAATGCATAGAACCTAATTAATGTTTGACTCAGAGTAAAGTGAAACAGCGACGAGTTCGACGTATTCGATGCGGTGCTGGGTTCACCGAGATTTATCCATTGCACTGAAATAGTGTGTAGTAGTGTAGTTAAATTGGAACGCACTCTTGTTGGCAGTGTTATTTTCAGACACCTCACAGCTCACAGAGCAAGTGGTGTAGCGCCATCTACATGAAATCTCAATATATATCGCATTTCATTGAACATTTCGCAGAGCGTGTTGCCTTCGTCAATCCTGTGTCTGTCTAATGGACTTTGGGTTTGTGTCGAAGCAATTCCATCAATAAGTTTGCCCGCCATAACCGAGTCCTCAGGTCCTCCAAGTTCCTTCGTGCAGCAAATAGCTCGGTGTAACCATGCACTATCGACAAGGCGACTACGACTACATCAATTCGTCTATAGTTGATTTAAGAGCACGATGCATACAAGTCACTTAGACTTTCATCATCATGATCACGTTCGCTTTAACGATAGCTTTACAATATTTACGGCATGTTGCTGTCACAATGACAGTTATTATGGCCCCGCTATGGATATGATGGTCATTTCCGTTCTATGCACTGCGCTGCAAGACGCGTATGATTGTAATTAAACACATCATCAGGGATAAATTTCGTCTGCACACACATCACAACCAAATAGGGTTTTGAGCTGAGACTTAACATATTTATTATTTTTTAATGCGTGTGTCGCAGGAACTGACCCTCTGCCGGAACTGTTCAAATTAATCGTGTTTGGAATTCCAATGAAGAGACAAAAAAAACCTACCACTGGGTTTGCGACTGTGAGTCAGCGAAAGTCCCAGCACACGTTTATGTTAAGTTCATTGGCCTCCAACCTTTTTTTCAACCAGTTACGCCTACATCAATTTTTACAACATAATCTCCGAGCAAAATGTCACAATTTACGTCAAAAAAAAAAAATAAAAAAAATTATGAACGGTGGCATTTAGATAATTAGCCAACCAAACATAAATAAATTATTTCTAAATATTACAGTCGCAAGGAATATTTGATGAGAAGCAAACCACCTTGAAGTGGAGTGAGACTACCATAGCAGTAAGCTGCAACAAATTCGAATTCGCTAAAATGACTGGTGTAGACAGAAACTGAAAAGGTAAACATGTTTTTTGTTGTCATGTTTTTCCATCTATCTAAATGAACGTCGGCAAAATACTCAGTTGTAAATATAAGGGGGGGAAGCGGTTGCGTATTTCATTGACATTTTGTTATACCAACATATATGTAGATAAAAAAAAAAACTTTGATACTAGGTATAGTAATTGCTTTTTGAAATGCGATAATTTTTTTTCAATAAATAAATAGGTAAACAAAATTATTTACAAAAAAGGTGCGAATTTCACAATGACCTATGAATAAAAGGTGTTCTTTAGCAGAATTCATTTGATTCTTTTAAGTATTTGGACAGAATTTTGTGATTTACGCGGCCCACATGATTAAATTAAATTATATTCCAGCAGAATGGTATTTTTGCACAAATTCACCGAATTAAAAGAATATTTAAAAAAAATTACCTAGAATGTGTTGAAAGAAATGAAAAACACAATTCACCATCGAAAAACAAGGTTAATCAAACATTTCCTATGAAATTGAAGGAAAACGTGAAATGTCAAATCATATGAAAGTATTCAGCGAAGTAAAAATTATCCTAATCCAAAATACATAAATATATGAGGTGCTTTGTTTTAAAGTCCCAATGGAGTGGTTGAGTAAATAAAAAAAATGAAAAAATATTCTACCTACTTCTATAATTTAACAAATTTTTGATAAAAAAAAATCGATTATTTAAAACTTAAAATAATTTTTGATAAACGGATTCAAAATGTTTGGTATTTCTATGATTATTACTTCGAATAATGAATGTTTTTGCTTAAAATGACAAAATGTCAGTTTCATTGATTAATTAATTAAGCGATCATTTTTGCTATTTCTTTGATTAACATCAAAAATAATGAGCCTTTTGCTAAAAAGTTCATTACTTCAAACTTTCAGTATTATCATTGGTTCACGGATTCAATGTTGAGGTTTACTACCGTATCTTGACCCCGTTAGTGTATATGCCTATGGTCTAAGTTCAAGTCCCCACTGGAAAATAAGTTTAATAGTTAAAGTTGAACTATTGACTATCAGTGGTACAATAGCTTTAAGTCTTACCTATAAAATCTTGGAAGTAGCTTACCCAAGTGTTATTGTCATTCAAAATCAAAACCATCAATTCACCGACCTCTTTAGTTCAGAGTTGGTTATATTTAATCCATAATTATTCTAACCTTTAAATGCCAGAAAGTACATGCTAATAAATTTTTTTTTAAGCTTGACTTATTAATTATGAATTTAGAAGAATAAAATTTGGTAATCAAGCTTATTCGATAGTTTGGCAGATCCACACGTAGACTCCTGGAATTCCTCACTGCCTAAGAGCAAACTCATATCAGATCTAGTGATTGTCAGTCGATTTTTTTTCATGCTAATCTCTTGAAGAATCGCAATATTTTTCCTTTCTGATTCTTACACCCTAGATTGCAAGAAAACAGCACTGGTCGTCAGACAGCGGCGTTATTGTTCACAGACCGCCATTCAATACTAATGAAAGCAATTACGTTGATCACCCTTCCCCTTGTAGACTGGAAGAAGGTTAGGTATTTGGGCAACGCAGATAAGTTTGCAGATGAGCAAATCATCTAGATCCCATGTCTCCAGTATTTTTCCAGAACTCAGAAAGAATCTAACCTGACCAAATTTTTTCTGAAAAATAAAGTCTTAAACTGTTAGTTTAAAAGCTCTTTAAAGTACTGTTGCCATATATATATTAAGATTGTAGATATTGATCCCAGTGCAGAAATTTTGAAAAAATTTGCACCCTTGTTCGCAGTTCCTCGCATGATTTGAATTAGCAGCTGTTGAAGTTTTCTAAGCTACCGATTCATAGGTACTCCCTGCTTGAAGTTGGGTACACTTCTTCTTTGCTTCACCACTCCGTGGTGTTCATCTATAATATGAGAGGGGTGTGTTGGACAAGCCTTAAAAGTCGTTTTTCCTACTAACCACTGATTTGACTTCATCATTCCACCATTTATTAACATTCACAATGTTTTTATTTCAAAAAAATAAACTCGCCAATATTGTAAAACCCACGTATCAGCTTCATCGTTGTTATTAAATAGATCTATAAATAAAATATCACGTTTATAGATATTCCAATTTTAGATCTGCTCAACTATTTTTGTGATTTTTTTCCTTCCATCAGAAATCCCACACTTTCAATCACACGAAAACAATTCACAGATGATTTTGCATCCTAAATTGACCCATTTCTATCCCACACGCAGTGTATCATTGCACATTATGCTCAAGCACACAATAGATCCACTCATGACTTTTCCGATTCGCTATAATATTTTTATTCAAAACGCTCGCAACGTCATCATATAACTTATGATATACAAAAACACACAATATCTATATACCAAATAATCCCTGTTATGAATAGGCGCCTTTATGAAGCCGGAAGAGTAACAAAATATCTCAAGGCACGCATTATACTGTACAGCAAAAAAAAGGCTTACTAATCAGCAAATTTAAATATAGTATCTTGACTCTTTATACCCTCCACCATCATCACACCGCATTAAACCAAAAAGCACAACAATTCAGTTTTTCAGAGTTTATCAAACAAAAACACCCGAATGCACAGCACACTAAAAAAAAACAAAAACAAAAAAAAAATAATAAAATCCCCATATCACATCTGTGCGATAAATTTAGCTCTGGAAATATCCACAAATAGTCAAAACTCAAAATGCTGGCTCGAGCATAAAATATAATGTGAAACTAGGTCATCCACCATTACCAAAGCCAAAGAAAGTTCCTCCTTTTTATTTTTGGATGCGAATGGATGAATCGTAGGTGGATAGAATTTGGGAGTGTTTATAATCTGAGGGGTAGTGTTGTAAGATATTTTTTTTTGAAGGTAAAATGCAATTTTGTTTAGATAAAAACTGAAGCTTTTCAAAGGAATTATTGATTTTGATCAAAACTTTACAGAATATTGATGATATAAAACTTCATTCGCATTGAACCTTCCTTAAAATTTCTTTGTTTGAAGCAAAAATTTAATACTAACTTTAGCTCGCCAGTTTCGCAGATTAGTTGGGATTCAACGGGGGTTTAGGCATGTACTTGGCTAATATCACATAGCTACAAGCATTTTGAAGCAGACCCAAACCTCATCTAATCCGTCAAAATCAGAAGATTAAAATTTCCGAACCACAGTTTATAGTTAGTTAATTAGTTAATGAAATCTTTATTTGATTGCATAGAATAATACAATTGGTATCAACTTAAGATTAATATGGTTTGGCTATGCGCCGTCTACCAGATTGACATTTCTTTTTAATTTTGCTTAATATTATCTAAAATTTGTATTACTTTAGTTTTTTTTCTGATATTGTATTAAAAGTCGCCTTCAATTATTCTGGATCTATATTTAAGTGCAGTTATTGCATATTTATACAGAACTTCCCAACCTGATTCGCCATTCAAAACGCACAGGACTTCGTTAATATCCATAGAAGTCTTACCAAAGTATCTCACCCGGAATTCTCTTAGAATGGGACACTTTCCAATGAAGTGGTATACATCTTCTCTCTCCTTAAGATTACAAAGGTCGCACAAAATCGTCAATTCAGGCCGATGAGGAATGTAATTGAGCTTAGTTAATTCTCCTCTCATTTTAAATATTACAGTTATCATATTAAGAGGATATCGGTTTAAGAAGTATGTATTTTCTTGAAGATTTAGGTTTAACTGGCTGTAAATCATTCTATGCTGAGAAGATTGCGCATCCAACAAACAACCATTATACATAAAGCGACTTGCTCCTTCTAATAACTTCTGAAAGCAGCTCCTCAACTCACCCGGGCTAATATTTGCATCTATTCGTACATTCTCTCCAAATCCAGCCCCCAACTCCTCCCATTTTCTAACAAGATTCCCTCTTGACATTATTATGCTTTTCAGGACCAGCTTGGGTAGTCTTTCCTCTTCCATCTCCATAACTTTCATTACATAGTCAAAATGTAATTTAAGAACGTCCAAAAACAATGGTGGAACTGAAGTTTCTAGATGCAGCATGTAGTTAGGTGTACTCGAAGGCATTCGGAAAATCCGTTTAAGAAAGTATCTCAGAAACTTTTCCACCTCATCAGATTTGGAATATCCCCAAGCTTGTGCACCATACAACAAAATAGAGATTGCAGTTGCTCGAAACAGTTTAATTTTCACACTATGATCAACGTTTTTATTATCGATGCAACGGCCCCATACTGCTGATACTGCTCTTTTCGCCTCTGATAACTTCAACTGGAAGTGTTTTTTCATATTAAGGTTTGGGGTAATTAAAAGACCTAGGTATTTGTATTCCCGTACAATTGTAATATTTTGACCTTTGTAACTCCACTGTTCATTCCGGGAATATCTTCCGCCGCCATTTCTGAAAATCATCATTTTCGATTTTTCCAGATTGACTGTTAAATTCCAAAGACCGCAATAGTTTTCAAGTCGGTTAATCATTCGCTGCATTCCCTCTACAGACTCTGCCAAAAAAACTATATCGTCGGCAAATAACAGACATGGCACCCATATTTGTCCAAGCTTTATTCCTCCTCCAATAGCTTCCACGATATCATTGATGAACAGAATGAAGAGTAAGGTGCTCAATACACAGCCTTGCTTAACACCCATTTCCGTTGCAAAGTCTTCTGAAATGAATTCACCATCCCAAACATACGAGGCGTTGCTTTCATATGTAGCTTTTAAAACATTCACAATTTTGCTTGAGATTCCTATCTTATACAGCTTATAAAAAAGAGCTTCACGTGCTATGGAATCGAAAGCAGCGCGAAAATCTACGAAGAAAGCATATAGCTTCTTGTTCTTTCTTTTGTAACTCTCCACAATATTCATCAACGAGAACAATTGATCTGTAGTTGACCGGTTTCTCCTAAAGCCCGCTTGAAACTCATTAAGTATTCCTTTGTTTTCAACCCACTGCGTCAACCTATTGAATATCAGAGCACTGAATAACTTTCCCGACGTGTTCAAGAATGAAATACCCCGGTAGTTCTGTGGGTCGTTTAAAGCTCCTTTTTTATGCAGTGGATATATAATTGCTTTTTTAAAGTCATGCGGAACGTTTGTTGTTTCGAATATCCTGTTGAATTCTTTGGTTAATGCGTAGACAAATTCGATCGTACAGTTCTTGTAGAATTCCACTGGTATTCGGTCATCTCCCGGAGCTTTTCCTGTTTTAGCCTTTTCAATCACCTTTACCACTTCCAAAGATGTAAACGGTGAATCAAGGAGCTCATCCGTGAAAAAAGGGGCTGCATACTGTGGAAGCGGTGAGAACCGTGGGGTGTTGAGAAGTTTCTCAAAATAGTCTCGTAGCTCTGCTGCTTGCAATGAGGAACTGATCTGGTTGGGTCTACCATTTATGATTTTTGCCGCTTTCCAAAATTCTGCGGAAGACCTTGCACTGTTTAGGCCAATTAAATTTTGCTGTTCATATTGCTTTTTCTTCGATATACAGAGTAGCTTGAAATCCTTATTTGCTGTAGCATACATTTCCTTGAAAACATGTGAATCGAATTTTCTCAGGATTTTTAAAAATGAAAATGACTTCTTCCTTGCCTTAAGGCACTCTGCATCAAACCATTTTTGCTTAAATTTAATCATACGACTGGATGAACTGCCAGCTGGCACTGAATCCTTAATAATTTTGGTTAGGTCTTCCATGTGCAGTGAGTTGTTTTCTACCATCCGCTTACAAAGTTCTTCGTTCAAATTCTTTCTATATATATGCTGAAAACTGTCTTTCCAAAACAACTTTGGGAGGAGAGCCAGACACTTTGAATTGGTGGTTTCATCTGACGCTGATACTGTACAATAAATCTCTAGAGGCATGTGGTCCGAAAAAGTTTGCGCAGCTACCTTGAAATTCCTCAAGATTGAATTCCAAGTTCCAGACACAAAACAATAGTCAATGACTGAACACGCCGTTCCTCGAATAAAGGTATATTCACCGTAAGAATCGCCTTCACAGCTTCCATTCAGGACTCTAGCATCAAAAGCATCCGCTATTTCCAAAATCTTTTCGCCCTTTCCATCACAGATCTCATCCTTTGACCTTCGGGTTGGATTGAAAATATCAGCTGCATTTCCACTTAAAAAATTGTTTTGTGACAAACCAATCCTCGCGTTAAAATCACCAACTAGTAACAAATTCATTGACCCTAAATAATGAAGTGCATCGCAGAGTTTATCGTAGTCTCTTATCCAGTGATTACAGTTTAAGTAAATTGGTATAATATGCAGCACACAACCGCTGATGTTTATATCCAAGACGCTAATTTCTTCTATCTGTTTGAACTGTATTGACATTCCTTCTAGGCATTTGCGATACCCATAAAGTTCACCACCACTTCCTCTTCCAAAAGTATTTCTTTTAACTGCTGGAATCCATTTTAATTCATAGTTACTAAATACACCTTCAAATTTCTGCTTTTCATTTTCTAACACATGAGTTTCATAAAGTAGGAATACATCAAATCTTTTAATATAATCAAAGAAATTTATAGTACAAAATTTGTTTTTAAGACCTGATACATTAAACCCTAATATTCTTAAATCTATAGTTTTTATTTGTTTCTTGTAGACAATTGCGCCTCATTCCAAGTTCGCACCCGGTTCTTCTCTCGACCGCGCACTTGTGTGTGCACCCAAACCTCTCACTCTGCTTACAGCGGCTGTTTCTCGTATTTGATCAGATGAAACTCTACCAACTTCGGGTTGTACTCTTGAAGTTTTGTTTTTGACATTGTTTACGTTACTTCCTGTCCCTTGTTTAACTTCATTCATAAAACTTTGAATTGATGCAAAAAGAATGGGATTATCACCGAAAATAGACCGCAGTGCCTCCAGAGGATCCATTACTCCACATTTCAAACCATGCGCCAAATCCCAGGTAAAAAGTTTATTTGATATGAAAAGCTTATCGTCCTTTAGTTGAATTTGTGTTTTGACCAAGGGAAACCTCTCGCGGAGAAACCTGGAAATCGGAAGAAGGTTGCTTTTTCTACGACGCACATTAAACGGCAGATCCTTATGTATGTGAATTTGTGAACCCTTCAAAGCTTTTGTGTATATATATTTGCTGTTTAATGTTTATATATGAAATATTGGATAATCTACCAATCATACGTGCTTAAACCAGCCCTAAAACACACAAATCTGTGCGTTACCCAAGCAGAGACGGGTTTATACAACTGGTTAGATTTTTCACAATAAAAATTAAGCTTTCAGAGGACCTGGTTAAATCAATCGATATCGAGTGCACATAGCCATTATAAAGAACTCAATGGACAACAATGGATTTAGAAAACAAAATTTAGCTTACAAACACGTTGACGAATCTATAAAAATAATCTTGGTCTAAGGATGATCAACTGTGAAAAAAGTGATCTTAAGGGCTAGTTAGTTCACATTAGGTTGAGTTTAATTCATTACTATTTCAACTCGTATATTTACTCAAATGTGCGTGTTAACCAACATTTTATTCGAGAAATACACAGATTGAAATTGAAATGTTAATCAGAGATTTAACTACTCATCAGAAGCTTTACCACTGTGAAAAAAGGTATGAGGGCCCACCAGTTAATTGAAGAAATATGTTGGGTTAGCAGTAGATTAACTTAAAAAAATCTTAAGTTTTGTATACTTCAAGCATTTATAAGCTATTTTGAATTCATTCCTTATGCCACACAAAAAATGGCTGCATAGTTAGCTGTTGATCAAATTATTTCCAGGATAAGCTAACTCTGGGTTAACTCATGAGTGAAAAACTGAGCATTAGAAAGGACTAAAAATTAAACTTGAGTAACCAAAATCAAGTTTTCTTAGACTCTGTTAACCCTGAGCTAACTTCGCAAATATTTAAATTAAGTTAATCCTGGATTAACTGAATTCATCCCCAAAAAAATAATTTGTCGAGTAGCTATAAATTATTTAATTTTGCAGGATTGAATAGGTAACTCTGGTTTAACTGATTACTGATGAGCACTGAAAAACGTGTCCGTAGATTTTTTATTTTAGTTTTGAAATTTTTTTCTTAGAACCAACCAGTTTTTTCTTTATATTACCAACAATGTATTTCCATTAAAATTATAAACAAATATTTAAAAAGCAACTCTACTCCTCCAACTATAAGGTCCTGCCCTTTTGTACTACTAGACGCTGTTAAAGCTAGAACATGCATGTTTGGTTGCTCACTGGTAAAAGATTTAAGATATCATGAGTTGATATTTTCCAGGTGGATGATTCTTGGTCCTTTGTTGTTGTTTTTGTAGTTGCTGTTATTGCCCTATTCGCTTTATTTGGGTATATATTTAGCTCATTGACTGTGTGTACCTACAAAACAATCACACAAAGCTATACGCATACACCACACGGTCGACCGACGCCGGCGGACGGTTGACGTTGGTCGGTGCATACAAACCTACATCATCCACCTCACTTCCCCCTCCCCCTCCCCGTCGTCTGTAGTTCGTCATGTTATACGGCGAGAGTTCCGGTGTCGAACACCACAGAATTTCTTTCCTTTCCGTCTGCGATAGAAGTTAGAAGCCACAATGGAGGACGACATGAAAAAAAAAGAGGATACAGATGCCAATCAGTGTGTTTTTCAATTTCCTTTTGTTTAGTTTTTAAGTTAAGCTATGATTCCTACTTCTGTAGGGAAGAACAACATAATTGAAAATCAAAAGACATGAAGTGGCTGGAAGCAATTATGGACTCACTAGATTTATATAAACATGTTCATACCAGATTTTGGGATTATGTGGACATTGGAAAAACTATGTATAGTTTTGACTTGATTTAAAGACTGGTTAATAGAATAGAATGTGTTTGCATTAAAAAAACGTATAATACTTAATTGTAAGTTTTACCGTTATTTTTTAATTATTTTTTTTTCCATTTAACGTACATATTTTTTAAATTGCCCCTACCGCCTAAACGGGGGGAGATAGACCCCCCCCCCCCTCCTATAGTAAAAAATGCTTGTATTGACGTGTTCTATATAAATCCGTCATTAAACTTTGTCGCCTGAGTTATCGTACTCTCCCCTTCATATTTTATAATTGTGTGTCTGCCAATTTACCTCTAATTAGTGGTGTCCTACAGGGCTCCATTTAGGGACCACTACTTTTTATTATATTAAACCCAAAGAAATCAAAATGCCTATTGCCTCAACGAACTAAAGCTTGTTCTAAATCCAAAGGGTAAAAAAATATTCTATAAAAACACACATCTCAGTTTAAAAAAAAAGATTAGACTCGCTTCCAGAACACATTAAAATTTAAAGCTTTAAAAAATCTAAATAACTTTGAAAAGTTTTTTTTTTTGTTTTTTTTTTTTTGTTTTCAAAGTTTAACCGGTAAATCCAAATTCTTCTTATCCAATAAACTACTCCAATATTATAGTACCAAGTGAATTTAGAAGAAAAGGTCCCAAGAAATTCCTACTTAGGAACACCAACATCCACAAATAACACACGATTACACAAAAACTCGCATACCTATCTACACAATGTTGTTACCCACTTTTTTAACAATTGAATAAATTGAATAGTGATATCTTTTTGTTCTTCAACCCAAAAATCCACATTCAATCCAATCATGATGTTAGCAAAGAACTTTTTGTGTGTTATGCTCCTTTAATGCTGACTTTATTGAGCATTGCATATGTATATAGTCAAGTCATCCAAATTGATATCCTCTACCTACTACTGCATCAGTACCAGCAGTATTACTATGCGAAAGCTGATGTAGATTCGATATAAGTATATGTATATAAGATCAAATGAACACGGTTGTCCTTGGTGCCAAGTGCATTTGACATATGAACTCTTATATATAATATAAACTTAACTGTACATACATGTATATAAATATATTCTTTTTTTTATTCCTGAAGTCACAAAGTTGAAAAAAATGGGTTTTAAAAGGAACTCTACCAACTGTTAGAGGAGAGGAAAATCCCAAATGTTGATATCACATTCTTCGAGTGATTTTTTTCTCATACCATATCCTTCAGCATTCATTCATATACTCCCACCTCGAGCGATTTGTTTCTAGAATGACATTATCTCTATCATCGATAAGGCCGTAGTTAAGTGTACCCAGAGGGAAATGGTGAATTTTTCTTCGGGTATGTTGTACAATTCAAAATCCCAGGAAAATTAATAAATAATTGATCAAATCGTAGATATATGTAGTATAGATTAATGTGTCCGTGAAATAGTTTTTCTTTCTGCGACTGTTAACAAAATAAATATAAGTTCAAATTTCAAAGTTTACTAAGCATTCGTGACAGGACAACACAGTACACTATAAAACATCGCAGCACATGTAATTACACCATAATAGATCACAACACACCATTACACATCACATCAAAACACATAACAACATAGCACATACAACTCGTAACAATACCACGTATCACAGAGCATCGCAACACATGTTAAAAATATCACGACACGTAACAACTTTTTAAATTTTATCACAAAACATCACAAGACACCACAACACATAACACAACATAACACAACTCACACAACAGTTCTCAATACATAATCACAACATATAACCAAATATCACAACACACAATATCACATAACAGCGCATTACAACACATCAAATAAAAAACAAATCACAATAAATCAGAACAAGTCATCACAACGTATCACAACACATCACCACAGATCACAAAACATCAAAACTCATCACAACACTTCTCAATACACAATCCACACTACACAATACATTTTAGACAATACAAAATAAGCAAAATAAAATATATAATACACAATATGCAATATACATCACACAATTCAGAACACGCAAAATACAAAATTCAAAATACAAAATACAAAATACAAAATGCAAAATACAAAATACAAAATACAAAATGCAAAATACAAAATACAAAACACAAAATACAAAATACAAAATTCAAAATACAAAATACAAAATACAAAATACAAAATTCAAAATACAGAATACAGAATACAGAATACAAAATACAAAATACAAAATACAAAATACAAAATACAAAATACAAAATACAAAATACAAAATACAAAATACAAAATACAAAATACAAAATACAAAATACAAAATACAAAATACAAAATTCAAAATACAGAATACAGAATACAGAATACAAAATACAAAATACAAAATACAAAATACAAAATACAAAATACAAAATACAAAATACAAAATACAAAATACAAAATACAAAATACAAAATACAAAATACAAAATACAAAATACAAAATACAAAATACAAAATACAAAATACAAAATACAAAATACAAAATACAAAATACAAAATACAAAATACAAAATACAAAATACAAAATACAAAATACAAAATACAAAATACAAAATACAAAATACAAAATACAAAATACAAAATACAAAATACAAAAAAAAAAATACAAAATACAAATTACAAAATACAAAATACACAAAACAAAATATAAAACACAACAAATAACAGAGTTTCATTGTCAAATGTCCCCTCTAAAATGTTTTCTCGCTACGTGCATGGATGTATGTAGATGTTCCTTCAAGGAACGATTTCTATCAATTGCATGGTTGTGTGTATTGAATGACAGTCTTCATCTTAAACGTCAAAGTGAATGCCCGACCAACACAAAATAAAAAAAAATTATATTGCGTGCACTGGCATTGTTCGAATGACGATGATGATGATGATACCGATGCGATGATGACATATACAAACTATGCAATGATATAGTCACTGGAATCTTCTTATTTTCAATTCGATGTCGTTGTTTTCGTCTTGCTCTTCATTTTCATCGTCGTCAAGTCTATTCGAATTGACATGTGCAAGACTTAATAAAAGTGTCGTCGCATAAAAAAAAAAAAAATATATATATAAAAATACAAAATGAGCACACACAAAAAACGAAAACGATGGCAAGCACAGCAACCATCAAATGTATACTCGGGGATAAACAACTTTTTCTTGAGAAATGTTTTCTGCATCTTCATCTCTGGCCCGGAATCAAGACTCTTGCTATGGTGACGAGTTGACATCTTCCTCCTTGTCCTCCTTCACAACTTTATAATATCCCTTCCCCGGACACTACTCGTATATGCAATTGAAATTGATTTTCGTTTCGAAATCATCGAAATTTTGCGGAAAAAAAAGAACGAATATTTATAAAATAAAATAAAGTTTCCGTCAACATCGTCATTTTCTCTCTCTTTTCTTCCAATTTCATAATCATATTTCGGTATGAATTGCACTATTAGTATTTCTTTTTTGTTTTTTTGTTATTTGAATAAACAATTTTGTTTATAAAAAAAACAACTCCATACACAAAATGAACCGAACATTTCGTCAGGAAAAAGAAAGCAAAAAAAAAAAAAACCGCATTAGCGAAGATCTCGCATTATTGTGTTTTTGTTCGTTTGGTTTCAAAAAGAGTTCGAGCACACCGAGAAGTCATTCGTTGAGCGTGTCGACAGATAATGACAGTCAATCAATCTTGGGGGCCATCTTTTAAAATTTCACATCACACAACACAACACAATACACAACACGAACTGACAGATATCGGAAGTGCAGATTGACAAAGAGTTATGATGGCGATACGACGCGACTCACCGTCTTTCTAGTCTAGTTGTAACATGGCATGTTGGCGGCAATACGCTGTATTTCTTTTCTGATTCCAATATTCCAATTCGTAGAAGCTACAACTCAGAGGAGCTATTCTACAGAAATTTGATGAAAATAAAAAGGCAATTATATGCTATTTAAAGAAAAGTGCTGCTTCCTTCTGTGCTGCTGTTGGTGCTGTAACGATGATGACAGATGATGACAATGAAATAGCTTTACCCTATTTTGTATGGGAATGTTTCTTCTATCTGTCACTATAAACATTTTTGTATTGTATTTTAATTCGTCTGTAATTGTCTCTGACAAAATTAACTATACTGTGACAAATATGGTGTTAAACCAATAGTTGATTGGCAGCTGGTAATGCGATATATGACTAAGAGGTAGATTGAAAGACTCCACATCACACATGGGGGTAATTAACTTCCAATATATACACAATTAGCGACATTTACCACATCAATTACCATCAGAAATGAGGGGAATTATAATACAGGAACAAACAAACCTACAGAACTCTATGAGCCCAAATTACCTTTAAGCATTTAGTAAATAATTATATGTATAGTAAACTGTGTAACGTTTTTTTTTTGTTTTGTTTTGAATGGAGTCATAGATTTTGCCGATGACATAATAGGGGAAGAGTTTCAACAACGTAATTATAAATGATTTTTAATAATGATAAGTGATAAGTAAGATTTAGATCTCGGAATTTTTAGAAAATTCTCTGCATTAAAAACATAAATCTGTAAATTGTTTTTTATAACTACTACTACTACTTTAAAAACACTAAATAAAATCGGAAAAAACCGTTAATTTTGTATCCTTTTATTTTTTGAAAATTTTGACACCTAATATTATTTTTATTAAAAATAAAATTTCTATTGAATAAAAAAAAATTAATTTAAAATTTCTATACAAATTTTTATCGAAATTTTTGAATTTTTTTATGAGCTCGAAAACCAAAAAAAGGTACTGTTGTTATCGTGCATAGGTTTTATTAAAGTAGTTTGAGTTGTTAAAGAAGTGAGCACTTTTTACAGAAACGTTAAACCAAGAATCTTCAGTTCAGAATTTACAGAATTCAAAATAAATAGAAATATGCAATACAAAATAATAATTTTTCATTCATATATTTGTAGTATTTTAACGCCATAACAGAATTTTGAAAAATAGAAAACGACATTATATTATTCTTTTCTTTTTTCGAATTTAATATTTATGTATATAAATTCAAAAAAAGCACGATTTCATATTCTTTAACCATTTTTTAATTTTTAATGCAAACACTTTTAAGTAAAATTGAAAATTGTAAATTTGAAATTGAAAATTGTAAATGTAAAATTTATTTATGTTTAATTGAAATTCTAAATCAATTAGTACTCTAATAAAACGGGATTTATAGTAAGAAGAGTGGAAAACAGTAAGGAAATTACTATTTTTGTTCAATCCTTAACACGGTTGATTTGAAGATAATCGCATCAGAGTCCCTTACCCAGCCAATAGAAACCGATAAGAGTTGCAATTGATTTTTTCTATTATTAAAGTTTAATATTTTAAATCAATACCGTTAAAGGTCATGTTAAAAAACGTGTTTACGTGTTTCACATGGAATTTATTCACATTTCCATCAACACGTTTCCTTTCAACCTAACATTTGTACATATCGACATGTGAATAATGTGATTGCTTAAAAGGGTTATTTAACATCACGCCCCAGCTCTCATCATGACTATTCTATTGAATTGAAAAATGAAAGCATTTTCCAGAACCAATTTTCACGCAATTTTAAATCTCTCCAGTATCCAATTCATTATCATTATTTAAAGACCACGACTACGACCAAGACAACAATGGATAAAAAATATAAGTCACATTCAATGCCAACAGCATCAACGTTTTCCGCCTCAACTAACATAACAATCCCAAAAATAAACTGGGAAACCCGTGAAAGAAGTCATCGATGCTGCCGCCGCCGCGCCGACCAACCGACTGATCAGAGCGACGACGACGACGGGTAGACACAGTCGCCCTTATTTTTTTTTTTTTTTTTTTGAATTTTAAAAATAATTCAAAAATGACACCTTAGGCGCGGCGACGACGATGCGATGGCAGTGCTCCGGCCGGCGGAAATATTTTCCAAATTAGTAACGAAAGAGAACCAGAATCAGAATATGTATAGTGTTGGAGAGGCACCTAATTTTATTTTTTCTTGGCAAGTTCATTAATCTGTCTTTGGCAATGTTTGGCAAAAAATGACTTTGATCTCCAGCCTAGGGCTGTCATCCATGTGTGACATCTTTACATCTCTTCTTCTTTTTTATTAGAAAAAAAAAATCTAAATGAAACCAAATTACAAACAATCAAAATATTTGCTGTCACGGAAATAGATTTCATCGTTCAACTCTGAATTTTGAGAGTCTTGCACCGCCAAATGCTATAATTATACATCACGCACCATAACGCAGCGCCTTGTTGGTGATGCTACACGACGAATTGGCTCAAAGTACAATGATGGAACGATGCCACACAAACACACAGTCGGACAGAATACGTTTCCAGTTGGACAATTTTGTTAATTTTTGGTTTTTTTCATTTTTTTTTTTTGACAAATTTTTGTATTGCGAAGTTTTTCATTTACGGTTTGATCAATTTTAATTTTTCCTAATTTTGTGTCCTAATCGATTTTAATTTTTTTCAAAAAAAAAAAAAAAATGTTTTTAAGAATGGTTTTGGACGAAAAATTTTATCAAAAAATTATTTCTCTTTTGTAACCTTAAATTTCTTTTTACAAAATCTGGAATTTAAATTTGAAAAAAAACAATATTCTTTTGAATGCCAGAAATTTTGAAAACAAAAATGATATCAATAATCGATATCTCTCAACTCATGTCCCACTGTACGAGTAGGAGTGGGTACAAAGCTATGTCAACTTTCGGATTGGTGCTCAAAATTTGTTTTTAAGACAAAAAAAACCTCCGATTCAATAAAATAATTATGCAAAAAGTTATTTAATTAAATAAAACAATAAAAATAAAACATTGACTTAAAAAAAAAACACATCGGGAGGAGAGTTGAAATGATAATATATAACTCTTGTGGTTTTAATGTTTTATAGCGGTTGTTCTGTGTACCTGACGGGGGTTTTAATTTTTTTTAATGGCTTACGATGAGTTAGGTCGGTGCCGGTGACAGTATTCTTGGAATAACGTAGGTATATTGAAAGTTGGTATATTATGGTACATATGTATATGATAATGATCGAAGCGGTACTTATGCAATTTATTTTCTTTGTAATTTATGGTGCACAGTATGCGGAAGAATGCAAGAAAAGCATAAATTTATGTGTACTACCTAAAAGACGCCTCATTCCTCACTTTATTTTATTTTATTGTTTTTTTTTTTTTATTGTTAGCAGTCAACATAAGTACAGTAAGTGTTTTTTTTAATTTGTTTTATAGGCCCATGATAATATTCTAATAAGTTTAAATTTTTGTTTTTATTGCCTTTTTTTTTTGATATGATGTCATGTTTAAAATTACGTTTTCTTCCTGCTGAAACAATTGGACTAGGCATTTTTTTTATAGGAAAAATCAAACAACATTGCTAACACAGTTCTTGATATGATTTTTTTGTTACAGCTGATAAAAATTGATATTAATTAATTAAATAAATCATAACTTTGATTCTACTCGTTAGATTTTCAAGGTTAAGGTCTTAAAATTACCGTGAGTCTTGAGGCTACAAAAACGATGGGATTTAGTTTTTTTTCTTATAAATTCAATAATGATGAAGAATTTCTAACTATCAAAAGCAATGTAGTACAAAATTACTGCCCGAATCTTCTTCTACAAAAATGTCAATGGTTATACACCGGTAAATTCAACAGAAAAGACATCAGAAGCACTTGAATTGATTTTTTTGAAGTTATTTTTTTCTCAAATTTTGAGTTTAAAATTAGTTTTTTTCAAAAACTATGCATAGATCTTACTTGATTTAAAAATTGGCTAATAAAGGTTTTCGAGCTTCTATTGTTTTGTTCAAATCGACATTATTCAAAAATTTCGATATAAACAACTCAGCCAAAAAATTAAGGGATAACGACTTTTTTTTAAATTCAATTTTATCAATAATGGTTTGTATTGAAAAAAAAATTTTAAAGCATTTAGATTTTTTCGAAATTTCAAATTTTGAAATAAACAAATTTTAATGAAATTATTGAAAAAAAATTGAAATTACATGGAAGCAAACTCTTTGTTTCTTTTGGTTCTAACGATCTACACTTTTGCAGTAAGAATGTGTATCGTTTATTACAAACAAACATGGGGTTATGAGGAAAACGCATTTTTGAAAGCAATTTCTGGCTAGCATTGCAAAAACGCAAGGTCGCTATCGGCGTCGTACCTGAGGCCTGTAACTGGTAATAAATTTAGATAATGAACTTGAGGGTTTATCTTTTCAAAAGTTGGTTTGAGAAGCGTATTTTTTAGAAAAAAAATTTAAATTAAAAAAAAAAAATTGTAGGTCAATTTTGTTTGCACCTTTAAGTTTTTAAAAAGTTTTTTTAAGAAACTTTAAAGAAGAATAGACAAAAATGTATGGGACCTGGTCACGTACTATATGTCGTTTGTGGACTCTTGACGCTCAACTATTCCCATTCATTTAATTTGTGAAATCAAATTAAGAAAAGTAGAATGTCCATATTGTTAAGCGCATTTATTTTCCATCCATGACAATATTCGCTAACATTGGCCATTGGTATAAAAGTTCATTTATTTTGGGATCTATTCGGTTCATCGAAAATGGCCAATACAGTCTTGCAATGGAACTCTATTGCAATTAATTTTTGCTCTAATTACAATCTTTGTTGTAATTTTCGGCCTAAAACCCATGGTTTACAGCTTGGTGTAGGAGGGATAAGCTTTTCAACGATATAAATCTCATTCGTGGACGCTAGGTAGACCAAAATGCCCATTCTCCTTTATACGACGAATAGGTACTTTAGTTTTCACTGTCAAAAAAAAAAAATTGGGAAAAATATTTTTTTAAAGAACTTTAAATTTATTCAGAGTATAGGTGTTGATTTGAATTTTTTGAAAAAAAATAATTTTCAAAAATTTTGTTTTGATATTTTATAAATTTTTGAAAAAAAATATTTTTGATTTCAGGTCAAACTTTATTTTGGATTTTTTATTTATTTTCAGTAGTCTAAACAAGTCTAGGTATATTTAATTATTTTTTCATAACCCGAGCGTTCCGAAAAGGCAACAGTAATTTTCTGGAAAACTAAAAGTTTCACCAATTTTTTTTTTTTAAGATTTCTACTTATAACACAAAATAACCAGTACACCAGATACAATATTTGTCATATGTAACATTTAAATAAAAGGGCAGATTGAAATATTCTTAAATATTTGTTTTTAATTTTACGTTTTTGGCTACTGTTTTTTTCCCCAATACTTAATGCTCTTATTAATTTTAGGTCAAACAGTGAAAACCCCATTACCTGAAGAGTTATTGTTTTAAAGATAGAAGAGAAAATCAAAAACGACTTCGTTAAAGATGATATCCATTTATGTCCTTTCAGCTAACTGGAGTGGAGTGATTCCTTTTTTAATTTATAAATCAGTTCTTTTTAATAGTTTCCTATATTTATAAAAGTATACGACTAAAGACTATCTGGTTTTCAGTAGTTGGCTTGGAATTAATTGGAGCTTTAAAAAAGTTACTTACAAAAATAGAAATTCCAATAAGATGTATATCTCCTTGGACAACAAAATTAGCAACTTAAAATCATTAACTCAAAATTTTTCAGAAAAAATGAATGACGAAAATTTTCGTATTTCAAAAAGTTTTCGTTTTCAAATTAAAAACGATGGTTTTCATGTTCTCTTGCTTCAAAAAATCTCTCTCAATCCCTTGAATATTAACCAAAAAATCGCTCAATAAAAATTTAAAATGAAAACACAGTTTTAAAAGTTTATGAGTCTCATAAATATTATATGAGCGTTTTGTGAGTACCGACTCAAGTATTTTATTCAAATTATAATTTTTCAAATCATGAATACCACCTATGAATACAACCTGTATCTACTGACTAGAGGTGACTATATCCCTTAAAAATGAAAACACCAAATATGCAAATAAATATCCAAAATCTCAAATCAGTTTTTCTCTTTAAATCCAAGAACCAATAAGTTATTTATTTCGAAAATATCCATAAAACATCAAAGATTGAATTTTATAGACTTAACATTAAAGTCATCATGAGCTATGTATATTTGAAGAAAGAAAATCCTGTAACTTTTACTGCTATCAAATTCCTTACAAAGAATAACAAAAAGGAAATATACATATACTCGTATAATATCCAATAGATTTGAATTTACATCTTACATCGTTAGAAAACCATTCGTGGGAATCCTGTGCTCAGTGTTGTGCAGTGTGCAGCTCTTCCAGGACACACTTAGCATTCTCACGACAATTTTCGCCTTACAATTTGATTGTGTGTTTTTTTTTCTTTTTATTATTTGATCGAAATTCGTACAGCAATAATATTCTCATACCTTCCAACCAAAGTACGACCAGAGAAAATATTAAGTAAACAAATGGGTTGGACGTACTTGCTCTTATGGCTTATTATATTGCCAAAAAAATATTTAAAAAAATGCATCATTGGTTCTGATATTACGTACTTATTCTTATATTCCGAAACATTTTCAATTGTTAAAATGTATTTTCCAGGATATTTTCTTTTTTTTCTTAGGTTCGGATTTTTTTTTTACTTATTTTTTTGCGAATCCTTACTTCTCCTTATAATGGGTATCTTCTTATATTCCAACACTAAAAACGGATACCCTAACCCGTATTCGGAGCAAAATATCCGTTCAATTGCTATAAAGACAAGCCATAAATTATGATCCTTATTCGTTGTTTCAATATTTTTATTTTATTTTTTTCATTTTTGATATTTTGCTGGCTCCTTTGTTAGAAGAAAAAGTCGAAGTCCCTCTGCTTCGTGTATTTTTATGTAAATTTGAAAATAAGATTCTATCGTTCTTTGGTTTTTTCTTACAGCTCCATTATGTGCGGGCCAACGCACATTGTTAGAGCCAATGACCTACAAACCACTTTTCGATAGCTATACAATGCACCCCCTGCTTTTTCTGTAGTTATCTTGGAAACTGTTTTAAATTAGCCACCATTGCACTAGCTGTATCGAGATGGTCTTCTGTGTGAATGAATGAGAAGTCCTTTTCTATTTTACTGATGGTGTGACCTTTTTGTATATCTATCAAAGGCGAATGCTGTCACGTAGCGTGGGAGTGCCCACTATCGCCACCCTGAGATGGAGTACCCCCCAAGGATACAACATTCCCGAAGAGATGAACTTTTCTTTTCTACAGGATAATGCACTCATTTTCTTGTTCATTCGCTTTCGCTCCTATACTGAAACTGTGTGTATTATGCAGAGTTGATTTTTGTTCTTTTGTGAACTAAGTTAGATTCTGCGATGGTGTAAATAAATTTTAGAGAAAATACCTTTTTAAATTTGCAGTGTCAAGTCAATGAATTTATTCATCTACACGACACGACGACAACGACAACGCATCATGATGCTCGATGAGGGGGAGGAAAATATGAAGAAAGAACTCCTTCTGCTTCGGAAAGAGCTCTTATTCTTATTCGTCTGGCGAGGCCGACTAACAGAATGACTTACTGACTTACCGACTATCTGTAGACTCACTCCATCGGTTCTTCTTTCAATTCATTATCGGAAAAATGGGTGCGCCCTTTATTGTGATTGTTAAGTTGTTATTTCATTTTATATTAAATGATTACACCCCATTGTGGGTGCTTCTCTGATAACACCTACTATTATATTAACACTCGGGCTGAAAAGTATGCAACTAGAAAAGCCAAATGAAATTGGTTCTACAAAATTGAAGAAAAACTAAAAGGTTTGAGGTGAAATTTTGTGGAGCTCAGGTCTATTCAACTCTTCTTTAGTTGTGGTGATTCCTCTTTGACCGTTCTCCTCCAAGTGCTTCTCGGACTGGACGGTCTTATCGTCAGTTTGTCTGAGTGAAAGAGTTCCATTGCATCGCTTGTCTCGCCATTCAATCGTTACCCTTTCGAAGCGTATGGCCAATCCCACTGTCACTAACGTCTTCGTATGATAGACTTACTCAATAGGTTCCTGGGATGTTCTCGGTTAGGCGAGAAAATCCTCAAAAAGTTTCTCCAACATCTATTTACGAACATTTGCAGGACAGGGGTGGTAGCTTTCCAAGTTTTGCATAAATAACGAAGCACGGAAAATTTTCAACTATCTCTATTGATTGTCCAGTAATATCGACTTGAACAGATGAAGAAGTTTCAAGTCTGATCCTCAATCCTTAGTCCAACGATGTTAGCTTCTCTCGGCACACTTTATATCATTTGATGGAGATCCTAATCTATGAGAGAACAATCAAGGTTTTTAAGATGTGGTTTCAGAGAGAATTCCTACGTTTCCAGTGGACAAAGCTTCCTGCAGTACATCACAAATCACCATAAGGAAAAGTATTGGTGACAGTTTACAACCTTGGTTAACCCCACTTTCGATTTCAAGCTCCTATGGTGACCTTCCTTTCTGCAGAACATGACATTTGAGTCCATCTTATGTAGCCTTGTTAATAGCGATCAATTTATCTGGGATGCCCCTCCTGCGTCAAACAAGCCAGATAAATTTACACTGTCACAATGCCTTCTCGAAGTCGAGACGCACTGTTCGATGGTGATCCGCAGATTTTTAATGTGGTTCACACAGAAAGAATCCTGTCTGTTCGGCGTTGAGTGAGTTTTCGGGTTGTTCTTTTCTGGTTTCAGCAGGAAGCACGAAAATGCCTCTTCAATTTTCGCATTGTCTTAAATTTTTTCTTGGGGATCTTTGTTTCCCACTCTTCAGGTAAGCTCTATGTTTCCCAAGCTCTCTCAATGAGAAAATACAGTAGCTCATTCGATATTCTTGCCACTGCTCTTAAGAGCTCTGCTTAAATACCGCCAAGTCCAACCGCTTTTTTGTTCTTCAGTGCTTTGGTTGCGGTCAAAATTTCCTTTTTTCTGGTTAATATAGTTTGATTCGGGAAAATGTTGCTTCAGACTGATGATTGGGTGTCGAACACACTTCACTGGTGAGCTAGTCCTCATTTGTGTCTTTTTCCAGGTGTTGATTCTATAGACGGTTCTAGCGGCCTCCTCTGCTTCTCTCTCAGTTTCGGTATTGGCATTTTATTTTGAATATGGCCTTATGAGTATGAAGTGTGAAAGACTTGGCATTTTTGTGTTCAAAGTTATCGATCTGGTTTTTACTTTTCAACCCGACTGTACATGGAAACACACCTTTGTGATATCAACAGGTTTATAAACACAGAAAAACAATCTTTGGGTGTGGCAAAGCTTCCTGACCTTTTTGTCTTTTTGTATCCCATCACATTAAATTGGTCCTTATATTACAGGATATCGTGGAACGTGCACCTTATTTTGTCCTCTCTGCTGGTCGTGCGTCGGTGGAAGCGGCCGGTGCGGCGCGCGGTGGTAGCGAGCAAGCTTATACGTGAATGTATAGCGCGCAACACAATTAATTAGACTCCAATATTTGTCTTATCCCCCAAACAATAAATTGTGCAACAAACCCAACACAACACACACACAAACATACAAATAGAATAGAATACCGTTAGCAAAGTTTACAGTAAATGTGTGTATTAGTTGCACGTGTGTTTGTTTTGCAAATAGTTTATTCAATACGATATCGTGAGAAGGATAAATGACGGTTGGCCATCAAACGATCTGTTCTATCATGGCTGGTCTGTCAATGCGCGGCACACAATCTGCCCCCAAGTGATACCTTCCCTCTACTCCCCTATGATGCGAATGCGAACGCCACATAACACTCAAATGCAATAGATGTCGACCAATATCTCATTTAGTTTCAATAGAATTTTTTCCAACCCCGCGCCATTTCTCTAGATACAAGCTCGCACCCTTTAGCGGCTGTGTCGGTCGTATAGGGCAATGGCATTGTTGCAGGGTTTGGGGGAGTGTTTCTGTATAGGGCTTTTAGGGTTTTGGTATCGAAATTTATTGCAACAATTTGTGCTGGCAACACAATGGTCTTTCGATAGTCGGTTGGTTCGGGTTGGGTTCGGGTTTGGGTTGAATGAATTGTTTGGTGGAAGGATGCTGATGGCAGTATGGTGGTGGACAATGTACATTAGTCCTTGTTGCTACTATACATGGTGTAACTTTAAAGTTTCATGTCCTTTTGAAGTTTTTTTTTTCCCCCTTCCATACTCTGTTATGATATGGCCATGCTCAAGGCCGCTCTGTGGAAGTATATACATACACTCTGTCTATACCTAACCACACCGCACAGCTCAGCAGTATAGAGAGTTGGAACAAATGGAATTATAATTTGAATATAGAGGCTCTTTGGCGGTTGCTTTTGTTTTATTTGATTCGCGGTGCAATTTCCATTTAGGAGACAAATTTTTGTTTACATTGTAATTGGACAATGAATAGAGATAGAAACGAAGAGCAACGTCCGTTCGTGCGTCCGACGACGCGACAACAGATGATAGAAATAATTATATTTGTGGTTTCGAATTTCGAACTGTTTTCACATTTTTGGTCTATATATGTATAACAATGTTGAATATCTATATCTATAGTATAGCATCAGGTAACTAATTTGTTTTTTTTTTTATTTTTTTTATTTCAGGTATGTATACTACTCGCATGATGACACAATGTTTTTGGCGAATTTTGTGATGGAAATAAATTAAATTAAAATCAGTCAACTGTGGTAAAATTAAATTAAAAAAAAAAACAACCTTGTTGGCTGTGTAGAAAAAAAGTATAAGGTTACGGATTTTCAGGCAAGATGTGATTTTGATGATTTTGTTAATCTTTAAACGTATAGAAAACCAAAAATGAAGTAATGCTGCTAGGGCTGTCTTTAGGGTAATTCAGGCCCAGAAGCGTATTTCGAGCATTTCTTTTTTCTTCTACGTATAGAAATAGTGTCTTTTCCTTGATTTTTATTTTAAAATTTAATTTTTTGCTGCTATTCCAGGCAGAGAAGAATGGTTGAACAACGAACCCTACACCAGTGAATCTGCAATAGCGATATATACTGATGGCTCCAAAATGAACACGGGTGTTGGTGCAGGCTTTTTCTCAGAACCTCTTGAGCTAAACAAATCACTTAGGCTCCCAAATTATAGTAGTGTCTACCAAGCGGAAGTCCTGGCAGTGACAACAGCTGATATCACCTTTTACATTGATAGCCAAGCGGCAATAAAAGGGATTTTTGCCAATATTATTAAATCGAAGCTTGTTTCTTGCTGCCGCGAAGAGCTCAGGGTTCTTGGCACGCAGCATAATATTAGACTCTGCTGGGTCCCGTGGCACAGTGAAATACCGGGAAACGAAAAAGCCGATGAGTTAGCAAGACAAGAATCAGCGCTTGACCCCAGTCAAGCAGAGCTGGTCAACATCCCACCCCGCAACATTAAAAAGAAAATTTCAGACTTAATTCTAGAGAAATCCAATGAAAGGTGGAGTCTACTTGACACCTGTGATACTACTTGGAAAATATGGCCCTGCTTTAATAAGCAGAGGACAGACAAAATAATGCAATTTAGTAAGAAGTCCCTTCGCTCTCTTAAGGAGCATAATCACCGGACATAATTTACTGAAATATTATAAATTTAAAATGAAACTCAGTACAGATGCACGAAGACACATCGCATTTTCTCTGTCACTGCCCTGCGCTCTGCCACCAAAGAAGGAAATTCCTTGGTAGATACATCTTTGATAATCTGGAAGATCTATCCAATGTTCCAGAAATCCACATATTGAACTTCATCAATGCCTCAAAATGGCTTGATTGATTATGGAACATATTGGTTTTTATCAGAAAAAGAGTGATTGCACTCAAGGGTAACACAATGGATCTACATTGATCTAAGTGTGACCATAACTACATCAATTGTCAGCCGAATAACCTAATCTAACCTAATGGTTAGGGGGGGGGGGGGCGGATCGTAAACTTGGCCTAAAATGTCAGTTTTTCTTCATTCATTCATTAAAAAAATGTCGGAGTACCTCAGGGTTCTGTTTTGTCTCCGAGTCTTTCCTGATATTCATGAATGATTTTTTATCTAAGAATAAAGGGGAGGGAACTTGGCCTAAAATGTCAGTTTTTCTTCATTCATTCATTAAAAAAAATGTCGGAGTACCTCATGGTTCTGTTTTGTCTCCGAGTCTTTTCCTAATATTCATGAATGATTTTTTATTTTTTTTATTCGTTTTTTGGTGACAAAAATATTTTTTTTTTATTCATTTCTAGATTCTCGCCCCTACTTATTCAAGTTAAGAACTACGCTAGCACCAAATGATTAATTCATTAAAGTCTGATCTCAGCAGAATTATCCAAAGAAGCTGGAAAAACAACATAAAATTTAATGCTCAAATCGGAATGCTCTGTGATTAGAAAGAAACACGTTCTCACTGCCGCTATCCATATTTAAAAAAAAGTAGCTTTACCATTAAATTCAACATAAACAATAAATGGCACAAAATAATTATTCACAATTATTGCAATTCGATGTTTACGTACATTTGTTAACGCATTTTATAATCTCTGTGCCCGAAGGCAAAGGTTTCATCATTATATTGTACTGCCAAACTATGTTTGTACAGCGTCTTATCTCGCCTCTATATGTTTTGAACTCGAATATTTTTTTAATGATAAGCCATCAAGCTGCTCGTACATAAGTATGTAGGTACATTATGTACATATCTATGACGAAAAGCAACAACATCATTGAAGGCGCCACATGTGAAAGCATAACAACAACATTTTCATGCCTCCCGCTTCCCGCATTTGATTAATTTCATTTCTGTCAGAGTGTTGAATTTCATTGCGCTTTTATTGAAAATGCAAAAAACAAAAAAAAATATATTCGTGAGATTGAATTGCGGGATAAGAAAATGCGAGAGATACAGTTAAGTTAAACGTTGTATGTTGCTTCAAACTCCTTGCAACACTACGTCGCGGTCGTCGCTTTGAAATACTGACTTGTGTGGCATTTATAAACTCTTCAAAAAAATACAAAAAAAAAAAACGGACAAAAATGCATCATCATACTTCTTGATAACAGCAAGTGTAAGTTTATTTCGTTCCTTGGTTGGTTCGAATTTGATCAATTTACTTTGTGGAAGAAAAAGATTTCCTGCAGTCATCTCTGCCGTATAGAACGGCGCGGTGGCAGCGAAGGTGCTCAAAGGATAACAATATAAATGCATATGAGGCAGGGGGCCATATCCGCCTTTGATGCGGTCCCATATTGCATTATAATGTTTCTTTGGCTGCATCGTCATAGCCCACCGCCATCGAAGCAACGTATTCGGCTTTGGTCTTGTCGGAGGTCCTTTGAGACCGAATTGAATTCATAACTACTCACAAGTCCACACACGACATCGCACAAACATATATCGCACACCCAGACAGTCTGACAAAAGGAGGAAATTCGTTTTTCTTGAAATGCGATAAAGTCACATCCTTGGTTGCTGCTGCTATTTTTTTTTTTTTTTGTTGGTTCTTCTTCTTGCTGCGCTCCTTGTGTAACCTGACTAAGGTGTTGATTTCTTCCTGTGCACCAGAGATACACAGAATCGACTCGAAAGGAAATGCTATGTCCTTTGTACAAAAAGCAGCTGCATATCCTTAGGATAAGTCTTATTCAAAAGAGGGTAATCTTGAGTCTTTTGTGCAACGATTTGAGAGGCTTTCAGAAAGTGTTTGGTTCCCCATTTACAAATCATCGATGACAGATACAGCAGAGCATGGAAGTGGTGTGGTGTGGAGTTGGAGGTGGAGTATGAATGGGCATGAATGACGTGGCGTGTTTTGTATATGAATGGGGTTATGTTGTTTGGCCCTAATGACTGTACCTACCAATAGAATCTGAAGAGGCATTCATAGGGAGAGATAGAGAGAGAGAGAGAAGTTTAAATAATTTTACTCACGTCTTGAATTGGCTTTGGCTTAGTGTTTATATTTTGAAGTCTGCAAATGCAATTTGTATGCGGAACGTGAGATTCACGAATATCGGTTACGCATCGTGGAAGTTGCGGGACAAACAAAACTGAAGATGTCTGATTTTATGTGCAGCAACGATGAATGGATCGCCAAACGGAAGTGGATGTAACACTTCTTGAGTTGGACTTTTGACTTGGGCGCAAAAGAGGGAAGAAGGAAGTTGGGGGACGAGCCTTTATATTTTAAGACATAGGCATTCCACATGAGTCAGAAGTTAATTCACAAGGTTATGGATGGCTTAGCAAGACGACAGTTCGTGCATTGTTTTCAAAATTAATTTTAGTTTGCAATTTGTTAGTTTTGTATTAAATACGCCAATAGGCCAGAAGTTCGTGAGAACGGATGTTTAAAATTAGCTTTAGGTTGTTTTGTCGGCAATATTCATTTATTTTAATTGAAGATATTCGACATGGCACATGGCATAAGGTTTATTTTAAGTCCAGTTAAGAAAGGCGATACAAAGCCATTCAGTCTGGGTTATCGTAGAAATTTGTAGGGATGACCTCGTAACGTAATAAAAATCCCCAGCAGATGCCGCTGTTTCTTTGCAGGGGGGAAGCTTTCAATTTGTTTTCCGTTTTACTTCTAAAGTCTGCTTCTTCTGGAATTGAAACGATAGTTGTGATCTTGACTGGTGTTGTATAAATCAGGCAACTGGATAACCGGCGTTCGCTTTTACAAAATCGATCCTACTCAACCTGTAATTGGTTGCAGAAATTTGTCCAGCTTCACTATCTGAAACAGTCGGCTCCGAAAGTGGGTAAGCTGTAGCTAGGTAAGTCGAAATGGCTCTAAATGCTGGTTTCATTGCATTTGACAGATTACGCATCCATGAAAGCATTGGAACGTCGTGTGCTATTTCCTTTTGGACAGAATTCGCAGCGCATGTTCTCTTAATATATATCAGTACCAGATAAGTAAGCCATGCTGTATTTTGTCTAGGATGGCATTCTTCACGTAGAGGCTTCATCGGATTTGCTTGCTTCTTATTTTGATCATGCTCTGTCAACCCTGTTGTCATGCGAAGCCACTGATTAGTAGACTTGCACAGTGTGCAATATGGTAAACTGTATGCAAGTGCAGCTCGTGCAACAAAACTTTCGGAATAGGCCTGATGTGTCAGCACTAATTAGCTATCCGTTTCCCTGCAGAACATACCTATATATCCATTCATCAAACATTTGTTGAAGGGATGAAGGATCTTCATTTATGATGGCTTCATCTTGAGAAGCTTAATCTTCTTTGAGTCCGTCACCTTACCTTCAAGCTGAAAAAAAGAACTGTATTGAAGAAAAAAGGGCCCAAGATGCTACCCTGGTGGATATCGAATTTGATGGAGAACTCTTCTGTAACTCCTGTGGGTATTTTGTATTTGTTTTGAATACCCACGATTATTCGCATTTTGACAACCGGAACTCCAATATTCTTCTTCTTCTTCTTCTTCTTCTTCTTCTTCTTCTTCTTCTTCTTCTTCTTCTTCTTCTTCTTTTTCTTCTCCTTTTTTTCTTCTTTTAAGATTAATAAAACAAATGAAAATATGAAGTTTTGAAAAGATTAACGTAAAATAATCGTGCGATTATAAGATTGTCAACTTTAGCATTGTTTCAATTCGTTTATGCGATTGTTTGTTGGACATATGTGTAACCCGTTATTCAGTAACGAATCCTCAAATTTTATAAACACAATTTACCTTAAAAACATTCAGGTAGTTAGTTAATTTTGTTCTCTTTGTTTTTGAGTGATACAAAAATATTTAGCCGATATTTCCTTCGGCACTTTTTCCTTGTTCTTGTTGTACTACACCAATATTTATGCTGATTTTCTCTACCGGTAGGCAATAACGCCACATTTAAAATCAGACGTTTATACAATTATATCAGATTTTTTTAACATTTTCAAAAACACATACTGTAAAAATTGGTCTTTGAAAAATCTTAAAACCAGCATTGACAAAATAAGTTTTCAAAAATTATGAAAGATTTTTTGCGATTATCTTATCAGATTTTCAAAATTCCATTGCGGAATTGCTTCAATAAAATTATTGAAAAGCTTTTGATTTGGGCGTTATTTCCCATTTTGTTCCATTCTTTTTGTTGTCATTAAAAATAAAAATTAAACAATTAAAATAAAACCCAAAATCAATGAAAAATATCAAAACAACAATTAGATCGGAAGCTTTTGGGTGTTATTACCTAGCCCCGAATTTATGTTTCAAAAAGTTCTGATTTTAAACTTCTTCTTATTCTTACCAGCTCATAATTCTTCGAATGATTTTATCATCCTAAATTTGAATCCGCCTGGATTCAATTAATGAACCATAAAATTCCCTACCGTTATGAATATAAGTATCATCTGATAAAAAGTGTTCCTTAAAGTTTCGTCGTCACCATTTAAAAATATTAACCCACCCAAGAATTCCTTCATCTAAAAATAACAAAAAAAAACCTAGACACTAAAAAATGAATTTTCATAGTTTTCCATAAAATGTCAAAAAAAAAAAAAAAAAAAAAATTGTGTAAAAAAATTTAAATTTACTTTCGCAAAGTTATGACCCCATTAGCAGCTCCAATATGTTTCACATGGCAGAACAAACAAAGGGCGCATTCCGGCAGCAGAGCAAAAGCGTCGTCGTCGTTTGGACTAATACTCTTAAGAATTTTCATGTTCACACACTCAAGTTTTTCAGCTATACATAGCTTCTGCTGGATGTTTTGTGCTCTTCTTTCGGTTGGATTTTTTGTACCTACTACCCTACCACTACCCACATTCCTCTCGCACTCTCTTTTTGTCTCTAAAACATTTGGTGATTTATTTTTATTTTAACATTGTTTTTTCCAAGTGACTGATAAGAGGAAGGGTGAGTATGTGCTTATACTCGTACGTTTGTATGATGATGATGATGGTCTTGGCCAACCCTTCTTTTTCTGTGTTCCCTCCAGAAACATAGAAATGGAGTCAGTAAAAATAAAATAAAAGCAAATATTTAAGAAAAAGAAAAAGTTTATTTATTTATTTTTATATTTTGAAAAGCGAGCGAGAGTTAAGTTGCTTTTTCCGTCAACAAGTTGGCTCCGCGTCAGGCACACGTCACACATTATACTTTCTTGTTTCTTATTCGTATTCCGTATAGGTACGGGCTGAACTTTGGAGCAAGTGCGACGTTAGGACGATAAGGTATTTGTAGGTGTTTTTTTTTTTTTTTGCACAGGTGAACAAGGTTATTTCGGTCTATGTCCTTTGGAGAGAGTGGATTGGGTATTTTTTTGTGTATGCGGGGTGGATAATAATGAGCGATGATTATGAGAGTGCTGAAAGGTGGATAAGATAGGTCAGGTGTGATAAAGTGAAATAATGTTGTTGAGGATGATAAACAACTATTAGGTACGGTCTGTGCTTTAGTATCAAATTTTAATGCCAAGAGTATGATTCATAGTAGAAGTAGGAAAATAAATTATTGAGGATTTTGAAGATTCCATTGCTTTCTGGGTATGGCAATTTTAACGAACTTGTAAAGGGTTTACTGCACATTCAGATAAATTTACAATTATTTGACTATCGCACTATTGACTACTTATGCTAAGGTCCACGGATCAATTGTGTCCGTGAGTTTTTTTGGCGGAGCATAGAGTCTCTCCTTTGTTTGGGAGCTTGACAATTATTTCTTTTTCCACTGTTCAGGATATCTCTCTCATGCGATTGGGATGCCGTAGCTCACACAATGTTGTTGACGCTGCTTTTTGGAGCTCTTGGGTAGTACTGTCTAGTCCAACTGCTTTGTTGTTCTTCCGTGTTTCGGTGCGGTACAGTGCGTATTCGGATATTTGTTACTTCGGACAGATCTTAGGTCATTGATCACTATAGTGACGAAACCTTTTGAGCTGGTAATCATCCGAAACTATGAGTGATAAGTCTGTTGGTTTAACCAGGTATTGTTGAGAGCCAAGGACACCTGTGAGCTCTTCGGTAACTCTGTACGTGGTCCTAATGTCACATTTACTTGAGGTTTCTTCTGCTTCTATAGCCAATGTTTATAACACCGCACACTTTGGTTAACTTCTCCCATCTTCCTGCGGTATGTATATATAATAATAATATGAGCTTTTAATAGAAAATAGAATATAGATTTAAAATATTAAGAAACAACTCTTTAAGTTTAAAGATTAAACTACGGCTGTTCTGCTCCAATTTTGAATCAGTGCTTTTTTATTGATACAGCATTTGGAAAGTTGTGTAGGTACGGTTTCTGGCTTTTCAGTTCTTTCCAACTCTTTCACAGTCGTGCTAGTTAAGAAGCTTCTTCATATTCCAGAAACTTAACTTAGTCAGTGTATAGAATAGCCAAAAGTCGCCAACGTGTTGTTATTTCTTATCCAAGGCGAGCTAGGCCATTCGCAATTGTAATTGTAGCATAGTCACGTATATACTCGTAGGAATATGCAAATAGTTGTCCGAGAACCAACACGAGCAGCACTTAATCGTGACTGCTCGTGAATGTTGCGTTACTGGCCCAAGCCATGTTCAGAAGTTTCCCGATCAGGCAACCTGCAGGTCCCCAAAGAAAGCTTCAAAGGTTCGTAAATATACATATGTCTGTATCACTAACGATGAACTTTAAAAGAGAACAGGCCAAGAACCAATTTGGTCTATACGAAGACGTCAGTAGTAGTAGATTGGTAAACGCTTAGAAAGTGTGTCCTATGCCCCTGAAGGGTAAATTACCGGCGGGCGATAATATAGGACCGTGGACCTTAGTAAGAAAGAACTCGTATAATCTTGTATATGAGCTGACTTTTGTTCAAATAATATAACCCAACGGGACGATCCACGCCTTAAATTATAAAAAAAGCAGATAATGTGATATACATACAGCTTATGAGCAGATCAGGAGGCAAAGGGTCTTGTCTAACTTCATAAAAAAGAAGGCGGATAATCCGGCTTACTTTTGCCCAGAGAAGGTAAACCGATGATATACAATATCCGCACCAGAAAGCCCAAGGCGTGGAATTACTATTAGTAGAAAATCTGGAATACTTGATAAAGGCCATGACGTAGGATTTTATCATCTTCTTTAATACTATCGAAATTTGAATTTAAATTTGCAATTGCAATTGAAATCATCACACAATTTAACACTGCATAGTGAAAGCGAAAAAAAAAAAAAACGATTCCAACCATCTATGTTACCATTGAAACTGCACCACAAAAGATTGTAACTATAGCGTCCTATTGCTAAGTCCCTTGGAATAATTTATTTTCCTTCTTCCTTTTATGTTGGCGTAACTAGGTGGTATATACGAAAAAATCCTCCTATACCGATCTATCCAATTTATCGTAGGTAGATAACTACTATACCCTCTCACTTGCAATGAGACAACTCTACCTCGCGAAAAATATCCCCGTGAATAAATCTCATCTCCACATTTTAGCAGCAGGTTAGCGTCATTCAGCGTATTTAGTAAACCATTGAATTGGTATAGTCATCCTCTCACAGAGCCTCGTCGTCGTAGTCATCGTCATCGTTCGCGTTCTCGTCCTCGTTTGTTGAAACCGAAATTGATTTTTTTTTGTTTTGTTTCAGTTAGAAAATGAAAGAATGTATAAAACTGGGGGAATATCCGGAAATTACTCCGATTAAGCGATGCGCCTCACTTTATCATGCCAATGAAGCGCTGTGTTGCACAAGTGAACAACAAAGTTATTTTTTTTTCTTCTTCTGATGCTGCGTTTATGGAACCCACGTTCCCAGACTTCAACTCTAAACCTGCTTCTGCAACTGACTATCCCACTGACTCCTCTGGGTACACAAACTTTACATCGACGAGTGCAGTTACAAATTGAGGCTATAAATCGTTTTGGTTACAAAATAGTATCTCTTTCACAAAAATATGTATATCATCCTCATCATCCCCCGCCGCCGCCGCCACTGCGCCATCAAAAGTTCTCACTTTTTTTTTTGTTCCTTATCAAAACTATAGATATATACATGTATTGGTGTATTTGTGTGTTTGTGTGAAACTGTGTTCCGTTACAATGAATGACCACATAAAACTCAACGACTTTGACAGTTATTACAAATTGAAACTGTAAATTTTCCCAGAAGGTGGTGGCAGTTTTTTGACATAACCACCATTCGCCACCCTCGCCACACCAAACAACCCCTAACCTATGCCAACTTTGAAACAACCACCACTGACACCGCCATCGCCATTGCCACCACCGCACCACATCCTTATGCTGCTAATGCGAAGTAAGGTGGATTATGGTGTCATAGTCATAGTTGAGTTGGCCGAACGATAGAGATAGATGTTCGTTTACATACCGCGCCTACTTTTCCTGGCTGGACTGGACATACGAGCGACGCGACGACGCACGGACGGACAGAACAGATGGATGGATGAATAGACCCGTAGTATAGTGTTTGGAGTTGGTTGTTTAACGCATTGTTCCGCACCAAATTACCATGGCCCACACCAAAGAACATCTATCGCGCATATACTCCTTCGGGCGATTCATCAGCGTAATAAATATGTTGCATTAATTGCGAAAGTAGTATACCGGGTTAACATCAGCCAGCCTTCCGCGCCTCCTCTCGGGCAACTCGGCCACCACCATTAAATGACAAGGACGTCCGAGACCGAATCGACGCGACGCGACTCGACGCTACACTCTACGCGATCCTTATACTATTGCCAGCGAGTATGGCAATAAAATCCAGAAAATACATCAGGGTGTTGGGTGTTGGGTGATGGTTGATGGGCGACGGGCCATTTCATATAAATATACTGGTATAGTATATAGTGAGCTTGTTTAGGATGCGAGTTGCTGAATTAATTTTAATTTTTATGACGACGACCGAACCGACGGACATTTAATCCGATGGATATATGGCAAATGCTATAATATATTCTCTGTCACTTTTATGGAAGCGTAACGTTTCCTTGACACATTTATCCTTGTTTATAGTTTTGTTTTGTTTGGTTTTTTTTGTTGTTTTGCTTTGTCACTCTCTAGCATTGACCTTTAAACTTTCAACTTGATGATGAAAAAAGGCAAAAGGAAATAAAGCCATCTGTGTGCTTAGAAGATATTCCTATATGCCGCATATTGAAATTGCAAAAAATAATTTGCTTTGCTAAATCTTAGTGTGTATAGGCTTAGAATAAATTGTAAAAAATACGTTTAGATGAATACTTATATGCGTTAAGTTGATTTAATCCACCATAGTATCCACGAAGTTTGTTACTGGCATCGGATTATCAAATCCGTATAGTACTGGTTTCGGTATTGGTAAAAAATGTCAGTTACGAAGGTCTCTAATCTCCGTAACCTATACTAGAAAGTTAGGCCTTTCGTAATACGCAAATAGTTGCCCAGGAACATCACTGGGAGGTACAGCACTTTAGCATGACTGATTCTTGCGCTACTGATCATGGATGATATTAAGAGTTGTAATGGGAAAGTAAATAATGCGTTCGGAGTGCTGCTGACTGCAGCCTCCGCTGCAAAGCTCTTTGTTTTTGTCGTATTGATCCTTAGTCCAACGGTCTCAGTTTTTCGGTCCAGCCCTGTTGTCATTTGATGGTATGATGATCTTATGGAAGAATATTTATTTATTTATTTCGCTTAGTACAAGCACATAATATCTTAAAACTAAATAACAAATTAAATTCTTAAAGTTAAGTTGGAGGAAAGACTATGAATGGAGAGCAAGTTCAAGACAGGTTTTCGAGAGGTTTAAATCAAAAATGTTAGAGTTTTTTACTTTACGAATCATTCTAGTAAGAGGTTCATTTTGGCCATATTCGGTACGATGGAAGGGGATACAGAAGAGGGGAATGGTTCTCAAATGACGATTTCGGGTTTGCGGTTTATATTTATCAAGCAAACCAACATTGCCAATGACTCCATTCAAAAGTTGGTGTGCAAAAAGAATATCGGCAGTATCACGACGTCTACTTAAAGCTTGTACATTTAAAAGCTTAAGACGGTTTTCATAAGGTGGTAGATTAATTGGGTCATGCCAACCAAGTCCTCACAGAGAAAAGCGAATGAATCTACGTTGAACGGCTTCTATCCGTTGATTGTGGACATAGTGGTATGGGGACCAAACTACAGAAGCATACTCTAGGAGAGGTCTAACAAATGTGACATACAAAGACTTAGTAACATAGGGATTTGAGAATTCTTTCGACCAGCGTTTGACGAAACCTTAGGGTAGAATTAGCTCTATTAATAATATTATCATAGTGAGCCCGAAAATTGAGTTGGCTGTCACATATAACTCCTAAATCACGAATGAAAGTGACAATCGCAACTGGTTCATTATTTATAAAGTATTGACGTTGAGGTAATGGAAGACGTTTACGAGAGTAAGTAATTTCTTGGAATTTGTTCACATTCAGTTCAAGGAAGTTGTTTTGGCACCAAGTAAAGAAATTGTTTAGGTCAGCTTGAAGTATTTGAGAATCAGCCATGCATTTTATATGTTTAGAGATACGCATATCATCAGCGTAAATCTGAAGATCAGAACCATGAAGGATGAGATCAACATCATTAATGGTCAATAAGAAAATCAGAGGACCTAAATGACTTCCTTGGGGGACCCCAGATGTTGGGCAGATAGGGTTGGAGCTGCAGGATCTAAAAAGAATTGTGTAACGACGATCATTTAAATACGATTGAATCCAAGATATAAGTAAAGGGGGGGAAGCCGTAGAGTTTCAATTTAAAGATGATGACGTTATGGGAGACCTTGTCAAATGCTTTGCTAAAATCTGGTAGTAGATAAGTGTATATCGTCGGCGTAGTCCAGGTATTTGAAGTGTGATTGCAAATTTCCATTTCCAGTTTACAAGGCTGCGTCCAGTATATCACTAAACACCAACAGGAGCAGTATTGGTGACAGCCTTGTCTGCCGGCAATTCAAAATCCTCTGAATACCAATTGGATCTTCTTGGTATTAGCAATCGATGCGCAAAGCAAGCCCGATAAATTCACAATTAACGTTGTCAAAAGCTCCGGGTTTATTCTTGCTATTATCTTGGCTACTGCAATTAGCATACAAATTGCTCTTCCGTTTCCACACTGCGTGAAAATCATTTACTTCTTTTACTTTTCAGGAAAGTATTCTGTTTTCCAAGCTCTCACTATGAGTTAATGCTCTATGTTGTTGGCGCTACTCGTAAGAGTGTTACGGCAATACCGTCAAGTCCAAAAGCTTTGTCGTTCGTCCGTGCTTTAATTGCGGTTAGTATTTCGTCTCTACGGTAGGGCACAGTGCGTATTCGGAAATTTGTTACTCGGAGAGATAATTTTACTGCCTTCACTGTTGAAAACGCTATTCAAAACCGCAGAAAAGTCCCCCTTACACCTTTTGACTCTATAGCCGCTGATGCGAGACTTGAGGTGTTAACTTTCTTTCATCCTTGCGCGAGCTTCTTCGGGGATATCCAAGGACTATGGTTTCCTTGTGAGCGACGGACTATGCTTTATGAGCACATTTTTCACAGCACACAAATTAATGTAATGCAGGAATTGGCGAACTGCGGGATTAAGCTCCGGACTATCCGAATTACATCTTAACCATCATATATTTGTCCGACCAATGGCTTTGTAAAGAGGAAAGTCTTAGTTTTCGATTGATACCCCATTTGTTTAAAACTTTATGAGCCACCAAAAATGGGATTGATATTAATCTTTTCTTGGTTCTATAGGTAATTTAACAATCGTCTGTCATATAACCGTGATAGTTTTTTTGTTAGAGGGTTCTACAAGGTTTTCTCAGCTCTTACCTTTCGCAAAAGTTTTTCAATATTAATTGAAAAAATTATAAATTAAGATCAGTAATCTAACATAAATCACATTAAACATTTTACCCATTTTCCTTCACTTAACTGAACCTACTTAAAAATAAAAACAATAAATTTGTTTGATTAAAACAAAAAAAAAAACTATCAATCTAAAAAAATCTCTTTTAAAGCCTTTTTCGATAAAAACCAATTTTCGACATATCTGTATATCTATCAAAGTACAAACCCAATATGTAAGCTTTGGTAATGCTCCAAAAACGATACAAATAAATAAATAAATCCTTTAAATCACCACAATATCAATATACCAATCTCTTTTCCTGCAAAACCTGCCGAACTCATATCAAAATAGATCCAAAAGAAAACCTTAAAAAAAATAGTAAATTTTCAACTTGTGCTTGCAAACAAAAAGAAACCACTCATTTTTCTACTGCTGCCATCCAGAAAGGTAAACATTATCAAAGGATATGTCACAAGAAGAGAAAAAAACACAATTGGCAACATTTCCCACAACACAAAACATACCAAATAAAAAAAAAAACTTTAAGTGTGTGATCACTAGCGCTCAATGACACATTCAGTTTTTTTTTTTCTTTCAATTGTTAAATCGCATCACATCTCCCGATAAAGGATTGCTTCCATTACTCCATATTATCATCAAAAACATATCCTTATTTATGTATACAAAACTTAGGTAAGTATTTGCAGAAAATAGAAAGAAAAAAAGGGAAAAAGTCTTGAAACAAAAATCAGGACACACGATTTACTCATGTTTTCAATTTGTAACTCATCACTCTGGGTCTATGGATCTGGAGTATTGTCGTGAGAGAATGCCTCCGAAGAGGAATCAACCCGTGTCGGCTTTTTTGGAGATGGCATCACCCTTCAGATGGAATAGATATCGGGTAACACAAAAAAGCATCTGAAATTGACTCCATTCACACAGCCCACAAGGAGCACAGCTTTCACACACATGAGAAAGGGTTAGACTCTTGTGCGATATTTTATAACTCCCCTCCTTTTCTAATTCACCCAATCTATTCGATTTGTGTCTTCAGAAGCTATAGAAATAGTGTTTGCAAAAAGGATGTTCGAAAGAGGACGTCTCCTTTCAGTTGGAAAGTGCGGAGGCGACAGTTGAAAGACTTCACTCCACCTCGGATAGGAATTCGGAAAGACAATCCCGCAAAAACGGAAATCGATTCTTGGATAAAAGTTGCTGATAGAGTATGCGAGGGGTTAAGTCCCCTCCCGGTCCTGGTGTGACTTGAATAATCCACGACTCATTAGATTGAGGGTTGATGTTGGATCCGCACCCCTTAGACCCATTTGACATTTAGTTGCATGGACTAATGTTCTTCCATCCAGCACACTCCCACTCCTCCACTCCACTACACTCGACTCCAATCCAATCCACACTATACATAGATGACATCAGCCATTTGGTGGAAAAGGGGGCGCCTTGCAAAATAACAAAAGGATGAATGCAAAATTTAAATGACAACCCCACAAAAGCAACTCCCCCAAAGCACATCCGTCTAAATCGAAATTTGAATTCCTGAAACAAAAAAACAAAAGTGAACCTGTGTTGTATGGCTTCTTGTTCCTTTGCGCGCATATTAAATCGAAAGTCGAAAGTTTCATGTGCGATGTTGGTGTTTTTGTTTTTGTTGTTGTTGCTGTTTTTGTTCTTAGAAAATTCTGACTCATGTTTATAGGCTTGTGTGTGTTAGCTTATTTGCATATCCGGTTCGAACGAAGTCCCGCAAAACACAAAAGGCATCGATTCAAAATCAATGGAAACCTTATACCAGTAATCAGTTTTGACAGTTTCAGTAGTCCTCTGTAGATGTTTTGTGGGTCGAAGGATTACTTCCTTTTTTGTTGCCCTAGCAGCATTTCCTGTGTGCTGCTGAGTTTTTGTTTTCTTTTTTTCTTTTTTCTTTTTTTTTTAATCCTAGAGTTGGAACAGAGAGAGAGAAAAAGTAAGGCTTAGTGGATTATTCATGTTGATCCGATGTATTGGAAGAGATTTTATTTGCACATTCGATTGGCAACAGCAGAAACAAGGACCGTAGAATCATACATTTATACCAACTATTCACATATTGGTATATGCTAAGGCCGCACATAAATTGGGGAAAAAGGAAATTCTTGATTTTTTTTTTTAACCAAAAAATCATAAAAATGCTAAATTTTCATTTTGACATAAATGTTGTGGCAGATGGCAGGTGAAATAGGTCCAATATCAAATAATTTTTTTTCCTTTTTTTTTATTTTATGTTCATCCTGACTGTGTTGGTCCTGATGGCTCCTGGCAAAGATATCCTTTTTTTTTATCTATTATACATTATTTATTTATTTCCCCCCTTTTTGGTCAAATGAGAGTCACTTAATTTGATTGAGAAAGTCTAGGGATTTTAATTTCATTGAGACCAACAAACACACAGACACAAACACAGAAATGAACTCACACAGACTAATAATAGAAAATGATTGAAGTTAAGTGGATTTGATGGGGTGCCAATGGATTGATGTATTGGGCTGATATGTACCTTTTTTTTGCTATTTCATGAATTGAGGGTCTTTCTCAAATGGAATTGGGTTTATAAAGAGTGATTGAGGTTTAAACTCACAGTTATTCTTTTAAGGACGAAAGGACGATAATTTATAGGGATTAGAAGAATTTCTTTTTTTTTTTTTTGGAGAAATTTATTTGTGTTAGGGACTTATTAAGCCAGAAGTTCTTTGGGAATTCTTAAGTGTCCTTATTAAGGATGGCATCATTTAATTGTTGATGCGGTTAGTATATTGACTTGTTATCGTGGTTGTTAATTGATTTGTCTGAATTGTATTCTATTTATATTTGCTGATTTAAAATAGGAAAATAAATTATTAATGCACATACTCGTATCTACAAAATTTTATGATGGAAGAAAATTTTCCACGGAATTTCTCATGTCTTCTAAAATTGGAAATGCTAACAATTTACCACTGTTCTTTGCAACCTTAAATTTGGTCAATCAAAATGATCATCATCATCACCTTTCCCGGTCTTGAGCCATCTAGTTGCGCCCCAAGGCTTCGGGCGTCCTGGTCTACGCCATCTCTCCAGCACAAGCATGGTCTACCACACTGCCGTCTACCATAGAATGTAACACAAAGGACTTTCCTGGCCACCGGAGTCTACCGAGCTTAATTTTTGTCACTATGTCAGCTTCAAGGTAGATTGGGTACAATTCTTGATTGTACCGTCTCAGGAATCGTCCTGGCTCACATATGGGGCCAACAATTCTCCTTAAGACTTTTCTCTCGCGGCTAAGAGGTCGGAGTGTCTTTTGCTAAGCACCCAAGTCTCGGAGCCATACGTGAGTACTGGCAGGACCATGGTCCTGTACAGCAGCAATTTTGAAGTTATGGTGAGATTTCTGGATCTGAAGAGCTCAGTTAATATGGAATATTCATTTTGAATGCCAATAAATTTCGAGGAAACTGCGACCACAAATCACGTTAACAGTTTTTGACTATGGGAAACATCAAAATGGTAATGGGAGGCTTGAATGTCAAATGTTATGGGAACGCAATGAAAGCAGCTTTTGAACTTCCGAAACAGAAAGGGTGCATAAATGAGTATGGCCGGTGAACCCTATTTAATGATTGCTTCGGTAAGCAATCAACTGCATTTCGGAGATCCCAAGAAAATATACTAACATTTTCCGAACAACATCAAACATGGGTATCTTAAATTGTGGTCGCAATTTCTTCGGAATTTACTGGCATCTGAAATGAATATTCCATGTCCATTGGGCTATCATTTTAATCGACCAAGGAACATTGTTGTTAATTGTAAACGATTTTAGAAATTTCGTATCTCCATTGAGAGATGTTTGGAAACAAAGAGCTTCCCTAAAGAGGGAAAAATATAATTTTAATTTGAGTGTTACCTGCAGTAGTCAAAGTAACAGCAATAATCCTCCTAGCGCAAGTGAATCACCTCGAAGACGCACTTGACTCTTAACAATCAGGATTTCGCAGTGGATTTTCTTGTGTGGACCATATTAACACTTTTCGAATCATCATCGAACAATGCGTTGAATAACGATCACCACGTCAATAGAGAAGTTGTCATTTTCGGCACAAAGGAATGTTGTCAAGTTGTCGGGAGTTTGAAATCCAAAGTTAGGTTAGAATACACACGTTACGCACGCGCTACGCATTTGGGTCTTGAAATGCTAACTGTCTATCTGTACCTTGATTTTTAGCCTCAATTACTGGAGGGATTTTCTTCAATTTTTGCACTCAAGGTTTTAATAAGATTCCCTAGAGAGGAAAACGAAAAGTTTTTTTTAGCTCTCAATCAATATAAAGGTAATTGTCATATTACCTTGAATAAAAAACAAACAAAAAATTCATCTCGAAAATGGCTCAAACGATTTTGATGAAAATATTTCGGTGCGGTTTTTTTTAAGCAATTAAAATTATTTAGCCTAAGATTATTTTTCAAAAAACTATATAATTTTTATAATTATTGAACGAAAATTTTGTTGTATTGAGTACCGTTGAATTTGTAAATTTGTTTAACCAACTTAAAGTATGATTCTTTATAAAAAATATTAAATAGTGATTTAATCATAATCTTATTATTTTAAGAAGATAACTTATTAAAATACAAATACAAAGTTCATCCACAGGAAGAGAATTTATTCTTTTGCCTGTGGACGGTGATTTAATATGATAAAATTTTTACATTGGAACTTTCCTTTGAAAATTGTCACAGAAGCAAAGTCTGGTAATCCGAAGGTCAGATTTTTTGAAACCGATTTCAATCCCTAAAATGAATTCACAGTGCTGAAAATGAAAGGCATTAAGACTTCTTATTTTCTGGTACATTTCTTATAAACACACAAAGAATTATGTTCTATATGTGTAAAACAACTCTTCGCAGTGATTTGAAATATGAGTTAAAGGCCATTGGTAATGTTACTGGAAAATTATCAGATATTATATCTTACACACTGAAAATTGAAAAAAAAAGACCGTTATAGTAGCAGGCCATATTACTTTCATAATATTCATCAGAGTTGTTTTTACTCTAACGCATAAAAGTTACCCGTGTATAACCAAGCACAATTTTATCCTTTAAGAACTTTGTTGAATACAAAAAACTTCAAATGAGTATTATATTTTCTGAATAATCCTCTTGCCAAAGTTTATATGCTTCGTATTCATAAAAGTTAAAAGCAAACCAAAAGCAAAGTCTTTCTGGTCATTAATGTTGTAACGTCAACAACTATACCCTATTATTTTGAATGTTATTACATCAAAAGCTATTAGTATCATCTACTAATTATTTCACTCATTATTATCACAACAACAAATTTTCTTTAAACAAAACCCAAAACACAAACTCTATCGCAAAAGACCTGTAGAAACCTTTGCCTAGTTAGTACACTGCCACAGCACAGGCATAGACTTAGAGTAGCTTAAAACCCTCATTACCTGTTAAGTATGCCCTCGAAAAGGTGTCAGCTAACTTTAAAACCCAATGTTACAATTTCCCTCCCAATCGTTCCATGTTCTTCCCCTATTACGATACTTCGTTAAGTGTATATAAATCCCCTTAACCTACCTACTAACCAACAACGATGACTCTATATTGAACCATTTGCCTATAAATATATTGCCAAACTTTTTGAACATTAAGTAGTTTCGGTCGGTTGGCGATGGAATATTCCTGTAGGACTGTAAAATCCGGGTATACAAACACACCCGTCCTTCGTCGCGTCGGTCGTGGGTTCGTTTCGTGTTGGGTTTGGGAATTTTGTCTGCTTACTTCCAAATAATGCAAACTGCACCACAACCAACATTGATTCTCTACCAACGTTTGCTGATCATTTCGGGTAAGGGTGCAGGAAGAAAAAGTTGAAGTTTAAACTCCAGAGAACTTTGCGGAGTCTCATAACAATTACGCAACATAAAATTGCGACAGTTTGTTAGAGAAAGACGGACAAAAATATTGTAGTGAGGGAGAAAGCATATACAATATACATACCTAGATTTGAGCAAACTGAGTCATTTCTGGAATTGCATTCTGTAAACTCTGACTGTGCGGTTGGTGAAGATACATATATCTACTCCGAACATATATGTTGGTAGGTTCTGTATGCAATATTCCCAAAACCTCTGTTAGCCATTTATTCGTAAAAGGATATTCATAAGGACATTAAAATGCGGGAACGTTGCGCAAACTTTGCTTGAGACAGTTTCTCTGGATGTCATACAGAAGGAGTTTGATACTCCAGAATGAACGCATACAGAAGAATCTGAAGAAGCAGGAAACAGAAGGGGAATACAATTTAATTTTGATCCCAGATTTAGTTTCTTGTTCCCCTAGAATCAACGCAGTAGTTGTAGAATATTTACCACCTGTTGGATATGATTGGAATTTTCTTTCGACAGAAAAATACTGAGTCGGTCGACGAAGAGGGAAAAGATTGAAATTTCTTGATGCAGATAGTTAAATTAAACAAGAAAAAAAAATGGCTTACCGATTGACAGTCATTGTATGCAGTTGCATTTTACAGTGATGCTTTACGTTTACTCTTTAGATTACTACAGCAAAAAAAAAAAAGAAAGATTAGCTTTTGCATGAGGTCGAAGATTAAGTTTTGAATTACAACCAATAAGGTGGAATTTGTAATTTTGAGATATTGGTTCTCAACTTTGACAAGCTATTTATTTGGAATTTTAAGATTCAAAATTTTGTCGCGCAAAAAAGTGATTAGTTGTTATGGATTTTAGGGTTTTGGAAATCAAAACCCAAATTTTAAAATTTTGGAGTACACCTATACATATTCAGAATTTTAGTATTAAGAATTTATTTGAATACTTGGAATTCATTTTTTTATTTTCTATTTATTCGTTTTTTTTTTTTTATATCGGGGCTACAGAATTGGGTTTCATTATTTTGGCAGCCATTTCGGGATCATGCAAATACTACAATGGCTCACTCGAGATATAGAGACTTGGTATTTGGACAATCAGGATAGTCGAGGGTTTTGGAGTACTCAATTTTAACTTGAAGGTTTTGAAATTTGTTACTTTTGCTATATAAATATCAAATACGTGATTTTGAGACTCAATTAATTGAAGATTTTTTGAAATGAAATTTTGACTTTAAGGATCTTGGATTGTTTCAGAATTCTAGGTAGGTCCTCTACAGCTTTTTTTAAGATTTGGACATTTTAATTAATGAATTCGAGCCCTAAACAATCAAGATTTTCAAACTCTTAATTGCTGTAGACGGTATTTTGAGATTTTATCCTTCCTCATTAATAAAATTAAGAAACAAGAAATTAGATATTTTGACGTTTGAAATCTTAGAGCTGAGAATTTTGATTATTGGGATATTCAAGTTTGAGTTTTGGCATTTGAGGCTTTGGGTTTGGAATTTGACCATTGATTCGGAATCGGAATTTGCATTCTGGAGGATTTCGATATTTTGGCATTTAGAATCGAAAAACTTTGTGATTTGAAATTTTGTCATTGTTTGAATTAGTGACATGATCGATTCAAAGTTCATCGAACAAAATTATGGCACCCGAAATTTTTAACATTTAATACAAATGATTTCGAATTCTCCCAATTTAAGAATTTTCAATTCGGGCTTAAAATTTGAATTTAGGATTATGAAATTCAAAATTGTGACATCCTTGATACAAGGATTAAAATTCAGAACCATTGCATGAGGCATTTTTAATTTGGGGTTTTTATGACTACAAAAATATTGGAATCAATTGGTCAAGTTTTCAGTACTCAAGATCCTGGCACGATTTCAAAATTTGAAAATTCAAATCTTTGGTTTCTGGATATAGGGTTCTGAAGATCGTGATATTGTGAATTTTGGTTTTCATATTTTAGTTGGGAAGTTTGGATTTGCTAGCAAGAGGATCAGGAAAGAAAATCAAAATTTAGAATATTATCATTCAGGATTTTAAAATTCAAAATTTAAGATATTCATTTAATAGATAGACATTCAAGATAATATAATCTACGGTTTTGGTATTTTTAATATTTTGGAATCAGAATTTTGAAAATCGAAATTCTTAGATTTCGATAGTTTGGGATCAACAGTTACCTTTCAGTTAATATTTTGGAATTAGGGAGCTAGCATTTTAAAATCATAGAATTTGTAAATTCTAATTTTGGAATTACAGAATGTGAAGTTTTGGAATTTATAATTTTTAGGATCTTGAATCAATGGCTCAGCAATTTGGAGAATATGAATTTCGACATCAGTATTTTTGACTTCGGAATTTTTGCAATTAGGATTAACAACGGGATCTTAAAACTCGATCGATCGGATTTTTTTTAGTTCTTGGCTTTAGGGCACTTTAGATTTTAAAATGTAGGGTTTTGAAATTTTTTATTAAATAATTTGACATTTTTGAATTTTGGATTATGATTTTGAGACCAAATATTTTTTCTCATTTTCTGGTCCAATTCAGTTAAGAGAAAATCATACAATACAATATCGGTAGCAAAATAAAAACAGAGTACCTGTTGAAAACGTCGATTTTTAGAGTTCACATTAGCTCCTCTAAATATGAATTTAATTCATTTCTACCATTGTGTTTTGTAGGTCACATCTAATCCATCAACTGTCACCTTAAATTACCTATTTGACTCAAAGAGAATCAAAAAATTAATCGACTTCTCTTTGACATTTAAATAACAAAAACAAAAATAAAACGTAAACTTTAAATCAAATTAAACAACTTTTACATAATTCCCATTAAATTCTACTGGATAACCATGAATGTCGGTGTAAAATTATACCTTAAGGACATTTTAAATAGTTCCCCCCCAAATATGTATGTAATATTCTCTCTACCTCACAAAATATATACTATGTTTTTTAACTGGCATTTGATGGTCATAATTGTTTGAAAGTGTTTCTCCGTTAGCTTTAGGGCTACAAAATGTACCTTTAGTTAAATTATCCTGCAGTCGCACAAAATCTGACAACCCAAAGAGAGAGAGAGTAGATAGGCACTGTCCTTTACCTACAATGCTTTTTGTTCTTGAATTTCTTATAACTTGAAAATACTCGAGATCCTTCCTTACCTATACAACCAACTGATGATGTCTTCTCTGGGATATGAATCTGCATCTATATATTATATGCAAGGAACTTTTGTAGTTTTTGTTAGTTATAGATATATCCATTTATTTGTTTGTTTGTTAAAATTTTTCGTTTCGTTTCTTGCCTTTATTTTATTCTTTTTTTTTTGTTTTCTCTTTCTTTGTTTGTGTGCAGTCGAGTATCTCTTTTTCTCACTCATCTGCAAAGGTAGCCCATCATCTGGGTTATCAGCCCAGTCCAGGATTTCTTTAAGATTGTTAGTGCATAAGCTTTTTCCTGCACCAGATAAATCTTAATATCTATATGCATCTGTATCTATTGTGGCTTTTGTTCTTTATCCTTTAGATTTCTCTTATTCATGTTTTTTGTATACCTTAGGTAGGTATGGTTTTTTTTTTTGTCATTCAGAACATGAAGGATTCTATCTGAGATACCGCAAAACAGAATGAAGATTTCTGTAGATGGTTTTTTTTTGTTCTATCCTCATATTTCATATTTCTTTCTCTTTCTAACTTTCATAATTTTAAATCAATCTTTTGGTTAAGTTTTTCCCTGGTAGTTTGGGGTTGCCTCTTGTGTTGGTGGGAAATTATTATTATGATTCAAAATGCCTTATTGTTGTGAAGTCCGGGCTTTACCGTCATCATAGTCGGCGGCGGCGTTGTCGTAGTCTGCTTCTTGGTCGAAAAGTTGTGCATTTCTTTCTTTCTTCGTCGCTTTTTCTTAAAACAAAACGACAACAAAAATAAAAAAAAAAAAAATATGGAAAACTAAAATGAATCCTTCTGGGCGAGTTATGTAAATGTAAAATGCAATTTCCACCTTTTGCTAACTTGCATAATACCCCAAACTAAAGGATGTAGTTGAAATTGCACTCCTTCCTCGCCCCCACAGTAGGTAACCTTATTCTTCTTCTTCTTCGAATGATGCAACTCACGAAATGTGCGTAGTTTGCTGAAGCTAAAAACCACTTTGTATACTGCAGCAGTAGAAGCAGCTTCTCCGTTGTTTCGGTATCAACTCAACATGTCGCTTGCATTGCACTGTATAAAGGTAGGTACGTTAAAGTACACAACAGTAGCCTCTTGTTTTCATACCTGGGAGTCCTTTGGTCATTGAATGTCACGTTTTAGCATCTCCTTAGGCAAGGTATTAGTGTTATATAGGCTTAACAATGGAAAGAGGGGTTATATGCACACAATGTAGCCTTCTAGTGAAATTACGATTAGTTTTCCATTTCGAGTGTAGGTACTATAAGCAAAACGAAACGGTAGCACTATACCAGAGGAAACACAATAAACAATGCCAGAAGTTTGTTGTCCAAGTTTGATGGAGCACGTAATTTGCTTGCGCAGGACGTTTTGTTCTTTGGAATTTGAAATGGAACCAGCGGGCCACGGTTAATAGGAAACAAAGTTACACATTTTACCTCTACAATAGTATACTCTTGTTTAGTTGTCCTAGAAAAAGAAGGGTTTTCGTATTATGTATAGGACGAGAACCAGGACCATATACCCTAACTCTATAACCTCGTGGATACCCTTTTAGTTTAAGTCCAAGAATTAAGTTGGTTTTGTTTTGTGGTTGGTAAAATGGTTATGGTGATGACGACGATGATGTTGATGATGATGATGGTGCAACGATAGAAGTCTTATAGTAGTTTAAATAGTTGCCATGTAATATACATAGTTTTGAGTTGAATATCTTAGACAATTCACTTTAGGAATATTTATACATATAAATTAAATTTTATATAGAAAATCTTTGAAGTTGAGAGAAAATTTCAAAAACAAACACAAACTTAAACAATAAGGAATTCGTCGGAAGCAATAGAGTTGACACATGAATGGTCAATCAGGAAAATGACTTTGGGTATGTAGCAATGAGGTTGTAAGGGCTCTTGTTGCATTTGAATTATTTTCTAAGAAAATTTATTCAATGGCTTGGAAGTTAAGCAAATAAGTTGCAGAATTCTTTTTTTTTTTTTTTTTGTTTCTTTTGATTTTGATTGAGATGACTTAAAATATAAATAAAATCTTTTGTCGCTTGTTGATGACTTTAATTGAAAAGGTATAGGATATTGGTTTGTTTTAGGGAAAAATTGTTGAAAGTGATAAAAGTTATTGAATATTTTTTTTTAACTCTTAATGCTAGAAAATTTAACTAGCTTTAGTTGATTGAAAAATACATTTGAGTTTAGTAAATATTTTGTACATTTTAGTTACCATTACTGTTTGAATTTGAGATTCCCACACAATTGTCCTTAATTAAAATTTAGAAGTAAAATAGTTGTTTTATTGCCAGCCACCATGTTTTTTAATCTGTGGAACACCCTGGGGGATACTTACCCAAAACTCGATTTAAAAAAAAAATTGAGTCACCTCATAATAAAGTCTGATCAAAAATTTGAAATACAATTTTTTTTTACAAAGGCAGGACTTGCTCTATAATGCTTACCTATGTTTATCAGGGAAATTTATGGCTTGGCCCTGAACTAATTGATACACGAGAAATTTCTTCCTAGTTTTGTGCATTAACGGGTGCGAAAACATGTCCGGTCCTGGCCTCCTTCAACAAGTCTCTCCACCTATCCCGGTCTTGAGCCGACGACATCCAGTTGCGCACCCCAAGGCTTCGGGCGTCCTGGTTTACGCCATCTCTCCAGCGCAAGCATGGTCTACGACGCTGCCGTCTACCATAGAATGCACCACAAAGGACTTTCCGAGCAGGTTCCTCTTCACTCATGCGAGCTGGGTGCCCTGCCCACCGGAGTCTACCGAGCTGTTTATGTATTGTCAATTTTGAGCAACTTCCCATTTTCGAAATTTGTCTAATTTGGATTGACATCTTGGCAGTCGTTAATGAACCCAATTACTAAAGAAGTTAATTTTACATGTATCAATTATTTAGATAAGCCCTTTTCCGTCGATTACCTTGACTCTACTATATTCGCAAGAATTTTTTTTTTAAATCTTTTATATATTTTTTTAAAAATTTTTTGACGAATGTTTTGTACAGCATGACATAGTTTTGTGTGAGTTTTTAATATTTGATCGTCCTTTAATGGCAAATCCTCATCAAATTTATTCGGTTAAAAAAAGGTTAATTAATCCGGCAGCTTTCAGTTCTAGTTCTGTTTATTTTTTGTGCAATTTGAGAAAATCTAAAATAAACATTTCGTGGAGCAGGTCAACATTTCTTTTTTTTGATCAAAGTTCTGTAAATTAAAATTCTTTCTGTCAAAAATTCTGTTTTCCAAACTAATTCTTTTTTTGAAAACCCAAACTCTGTTTTTTGAAAATCGTTTTGTTTAATTTTTTGCTTCATTTTCAAGCTGTGATGAATTTGTATCACTCTTCTGCAAAAGAAACTAGCTTGTAGCAAGTACTAAAATTTTGGAAAAAAAACTTATTGTTTATAAATGGCATTGGGTTAATTTAAAATTTTGAAAAACAGAATTTTTGAATTAAATAATTTTAAAAACCAGAGTTTTGAGTTGCAGAACTTTGAAACCAATGCAGAATTTCGTTCTGTTCTTAATTTCGAGTAAAAATCGGGTTTGAAATATGTACCTACGTAGAAAACGTATAAACCGGATTTGTATACTTTTATTAAAAATTAAATGAAAAAAACATCGAATTGATTCTGGACATTATATCTTACGATATACTGGACCACCACTGTAATTCAATAAATCAAATCAAAATTATCTGTAAAGTATACATTTCAAGTTCCCAAGACCAAGCCTTAACAAATAAAAAAAAAAAATTCAAAAAACAGACATTTTTAAAATGCCTAAAAAATATTTTTCTTAAAAAACAAATTTTTAAAAAGTGATAATTAAATAATAAATAAGAACTTGGCCTACTTTTAAATCTCATTACGCTTCCCGACTGACTTGTTATATACATTTATTTGTTTATATGATAATTTGGCTCTTTTTAAACATTTATGGTTTTTGGTCTGATACCAGTTATAATCCGTTTTAATGATATTTCTAAAATGTTTTCATTAAAATAAGTTTTTAGTATTATTATAATATTAGGAATTAATTAAAACAATACAATTTAATTTTAGAGGTATAGAAGTTTAAACTGGCAACACCTTTATAACTGGCGGCCATTTTAACAGCTGTTCAACATGAATAGACTGACGCCTGAACAAAGCTTCCAAATTGTTCAAATTAAGTACATTCATATGTACATATTGATCGCCCCGGTAATTTCTGTATTTACTAAAGTATTTTCTAGCTAAACTAAACAAACATGTCTGCACATAAACGAAGTTAAGTTAAATAACATAAATCTAACCTTCAATTAGAAGTAATGGTATTTACTAAAAACCTTTTTAAATATCCTTCCTCCCTTTCATAATGTCAATATAACTAAAATAATGTGTTTGTAATCATGTTTCCTTAACATTTTCGTGTCCTTTCCCTGAATATCATAAAAAACGTATATTTACATATTGCACGCATTCCTCTCTACGCCACAACAAAAATTCTTTGAATTTTTCGGAAGTTGAAATATTTTTATTATTCCCGGATATTATTATTTTTTTTTTTATTATTGTGACAAGACACGACACAACACGACACAACACGACACAACACAACACAAACATCATCATCATATCATACCTTCGCCCCATGTTTGGTTTCATCCATATAATAACGGTATTTAATGCGAATTAATTTCGCCGTAATTGGGCATTTTTTTTTGTTTTTTTAAAAACGGATGCATATATCCAATTCGTAGTTAAAGGTAAAAAGATGCCAATTAAATAATTAAAAATATTTATTAATAATTTTAATGTGCATCTCTTGCATTATTTTAAAGCCTCCATGCAAGCCCTCGCACATAAACCAATATGTATTCGAAATAAAACAGAGTGTTTTTTAAAAGATCTCATTTTCGTATATTATGTATTTTATAGCATTTTGAGCTGGAACAATACGGTTATAAAATGTTCACAATTAATCCATTTCAATGTAATGCAATCAATTTGTTGCGTTATATTCATGGTGCATGTGCGAGGTATACATTCTGTATGCAGCATTTAAATTTTTGGCAGGCTTCGAAGGAGGATGAGGAGGAGGAGGAGACAGGACATTAAAACCTAAGGTCTGAATGGATTGTTAATTACAATCATCATCCCCTATGGCGCCAATAAATTGGATATATGTGGCTTGTGAGTGTTGTTAGTCTAAGGGAGAGTGCGAGTTAACCGAATTACCAATTAAATGCAACCCAAAATTGAGTCAACAACCAATTTTGGGTATGGGGATGATGGTGTCCCCCCCCCATTCCCAAACTAATAAAATGCGACATATAGTCAGCATCGCGCCATCCGCATCGCCATCAGCAGGATAGCCTTCTAACGACGCGACGACGCTATAGTCGTATCCCGCATATCTCTATTCTTTATATACATATTTTGGTCGAACAATTGATTCCTAATTAATCAAACTTTTATGTGGCATCCAATTAAAAAAAAAAGTCGTAAAATAAGAAAATTACTCTAGAGCTATCACCATCACACACGAGCTTCGAAGTACTATCCACATTGTGTTCAATTTAATTTCGATATTATGCGTGCTCACTTTTTTTTTTCTCTCTCTCTCTCTATCTCTATAATATCCCAACAATGTCCTTTTTTTGGAAAACGAAAACAAATTCCAATCACATTAGAATTTAAGGACTTCAAATGCTAATAAACGCTGCAAAGAAAAAAAAACTGTTAAGGGAAATAAAAAAACGTTTTACGATAACCAAAAAAGAATTACGAAATTATTTACAAACAACAACAACAACAAAATATAAAAACGATGAAAAAGCCATACAAGGTTTATACATTATAGAAATACTTACGTATAGTTTGCAATATAAACCTTTAGAAGTGAAGGAAGTATTTTTCTTTTGCACAAGTTTTATCACGAAGACGTTGACAGCGGGGAGTGTCTTTCGACCTTTTGGGAAATTTAACAGGGTTGGATTGAGCTCCATTGTGCTGTCAGGGCGCAAACGGATATTTTGGAGAAATAATTATTATTATTTATATATATTTTTTGTTCTACCCACTTTTAACTTTTTGTAAATCCTTACAGAGACGTTTGTGCATTTTTTCATTTTTTCAATATTCGACTTGTAAGTAGTGAATTTTATTGGATCCAAAAACATCCATTCATTAAGAAAATATGTTTCTAATAAATTATAAAGCAAGCGAGAAAAAATTGTATTTTTTGCAAAAAAAAATTGAGTTCTCAAAAATAAAATAAATTGATTTTTTTTCCAAAAATCCAAAATACATTTTTTTGAAAATTAATTATTCGTCAAAACATTTATGAAAAAATTAAATTGTTAATAACGGTTTTTTGAAAAATATTATTTGACCAAATAATTTTAATAACTCACAAAACCTCACTCAAAAAAAATCATCAAAATCGTTAGAGCAGTCTTCGAGATAGATATGTTTTGTATTAACGGTTATTAGAAAGATATCGTTATTTTTAGAGCTAAATTCAATGCAACCTCAAGGGAATCTCAATAAAACCAAAATGTCACAATCAGTTTAGGCTGTAGGTACAGACAGACAGATAGGCGGAATTGCAGGACCCACTTTTTTTTACTTCTCTTTCATCGTAGAGTTAAGTCAATTTTTTTACGAATCCAAAACTTGTCCTTAAATAAAAATATGTAGTTTATACTGATGCAATTGGACTAATTGGCTTCTTAAAGAAAATCGATAGCATATCAATAACAGCTTATAAGCGGGCTCTTTCCAAATTAAATGCGGTCCCTTAAACACGCACCGGGGAGCTACGGTTGTCCTCCAAACTACCACATGCAGCTCCATCTAATCTAGTGTAAGTACAGAATCATGTCAGATTGGTGGACTTTTTTTTTTTTCTATATTTCTTTCCTTCCGACTTCCATTCCATTAAAAATATTATTTATGTACACTTCCGGGGGCTGGTGGAGACCCCAAGTAAACTGAACTGAAGATGGAGAGTTGTGCGCCATTTTCATCACCGCCAATTGACTTTGGCTGTTGGAAAAGCGATATGTGGTAGCGGAGTGTGTGGAATGTGGAAACTATATGTTGTGTGTGTGCCTTGGAGTGGGGGTCAAAGAAAAGCCAAGCCTTTCTTCATCAGCCATACGTACATTCACTTGGGAAAAACTTTGTTTTTCATTTTGGTAATATATATTATTTTTTTTTCACGAGCACAAACAGACAGACACATATAATATACAGGATTGTTTTTTTTTTCGTGTTTCCTTTAGCTTGGCCCAAGAGTTTTGTTCTTCAGAGTTTTTATTTGGTATTTTTCTTCGAAAAATCCTTGGAGACAAACATAAAGAAACATTCAATGGGATAATTTATAAACTTACCAAGTGCGGTGGCTTATAAAAAGAAAGTAGGTATAGTGTGGGGTGATTAGGGTGGTGGTGGTGGTGGGTTTGTGTGTGCGATGCCACCATGGTGAATTGAGTTTATTCGAGTTAATTTAATAATTAGGACAGTAGAAACATGGAATCCGAATCCGAATCTAATTTGTAGAAACTTAAGATGTATCTACTATCTATAGATATGTAGGTATAATGGAGTATTTTAAAGGAGCAAGACCAAGACATTCTGTGGATGGGAATTCATGGTTCGTAGATTTAACGATTTATGTGTTGTAAATTCCTTGTCATTGCATCTGACAGTTGGCATTTGTCAGCATTTTATTGCGGAAGGAAGGTAAATGTTTGTGAGCTTGAGGAATTCTATAAATTATTGCATGGGTCAAAGACCAGCAAGACACATAATTATAAAATATAAAGAGAAACCCAAGAGAAAGGAGAAATTTAAATTTAAGCAATTGCGAAGCAAGTGTTAAGAGATTTAATTAAATTGGAAAATTAGTTTAAATTTATTAAATTTAATAAAAATTTGTCTCCAATTAATGCATATACATATTTTACATAATTTATTTACTCTGAATTTTTGTGACACAAATCTGAAAGAATTTTACATTCAAAAGAATGACGATTTAACTTTTAAAAACAAACAAAAATTGATTAAAGAATAGAACATGGTTATACATATTTTATAGTTTATTTTGATGTTTTCTTTAAGACTTAACAAACAGTCACTGATGGTTAACACAAATGAAACAGGAAAAACTTTTGTTTTACTTGCGACATTTAATCAAAATCGATTTATTTAATATTCTTTAAAAATTAATCACTTGAATTTTGTTCATATATAAATTTGAGCTGTCGAGACAAGTAAACGATGTAAAGAATAAAACCCTTGCATGTCCCTCAAGAACAACTGAGAATATTGCTGCTTTAACCCAAAGTGTTGAAGAAAACCCAGGTTTGTCCATTCCTCATCGTTCTTCGGAATCGTCTGTGGAATAACAAACGCCATCACACCGTATTTTGCATAAAAACTTAAGTCTTTAGACTTATAAAGTCCAGTTAACACAAAAAGTCAAGCCAGCCGATCACCAACAACGTCGTGTCTTTGCTGATTGGGTCTTTGAAATGCCCAGCGTCGATTCAAGACCTCAAGATGGAATTCATGAAGCTATTGGCGATGGAAAATTTCATGGAAAGAACATTGCTGTATAAGCGTAGACGTGTCGGCTATTTGGCGGATGTTGTTTTCCATTATTAATGGCATACTGTCCTCTTTACATATATTGAAATAAACATCCGATCTTTTATCTCAAAAAATGGTATTTTGGCATGAATATCATAATAACACCTCTTATTGGGAAACCCTGAAATGATTAATATGAGATAAAAATAGGAAATATATACGAGGGTAAGATCTTTGACCTATTGAGGAATGGTTGGAAAGCGCCTCTGACAACTCCCTTTTTGGGGCACTGATTTGTTTGGCAGTGGCAAATTTTGTCAAGAACAACTTTCAAAGTACAAAAAATCAATGAAAATTGTCGGAAATAATTATTGTTAATATTATAATACTTCAAAAAAATAAATTGTCGAATAAAATGTGAAGAGGATATTAGGATAAAAATTGAGAAAAAAATGTTTTTCAAAAAAAAAAAAATGAATGGAAAGGGGATAAGATTTGTAAATTAATTATTTTTGGGTCTTACAAATTGTCAAACAAAAAATTTATAAAAAAAATTTTAAAATTTATAAACTTATACCTAGTCAGTAATTTTACCAGAGCCAAATTAAAAAAAAATCGAAGAATAACTTTTTCATATATATATATTTTTTCTAAGCCTAAAAATTCCAAATTTTGGCGAAATTTTTTTTTTTCAAACTAAAAAGGAGAATGGGCAAAAATATATGGGACCTGGTCTACCTGGCGTCCAGAAACGAGACCTACGAAAATGATTGGATACTATGGAGTGTACCAACGTACGAGTATTTTTTTGGTCCTAAACAATGGGAGATGGCTTAAATAAGCGACCAAAAAATAAGAAAAACACTTTGCAAAGTCGAATAAACAAAGATACTTTATAAGATTATATTAATGTTTCATCAAGAATTACATTGTTCATGTTGTCAGCTGGGGGTATGAAAATGTTTTGATGTCGGGCCCAACATAAATACCACAAAATGGATATGACATGTGCACAGGTACCGATCGTACGACGTCCTGTTAAACAAGTGCAGTAGTAATAAGATTTTTTTTTAAATTTACAGTTCTGTGTCCATATTCAAAAATGGAGCGCTTGAACTAAGCTTTCAAATGTACTATAAGTCGTTTGTGGACTCTTGACGCTCAACTATTCCCATTCATTTAATTTGTGAAATTAAATTAAAAAAAGTAGAATTTCCATTTTTTTAAGCGCATTTATTTGCAATTCATGACAATATTCGCTAATATTGGCCATTCGTATAAAAGTTCATTCATTTTGGGATCTATTCAGTTCATCGAAAATGGCCAATACTGCAGTGGAACTCTATTGCAATGGAACTCTATTGCAATTAATATTTGCTCTAATTGCAATCTTTGTTGCAATATTCTGCCTAAAACCCATGATTTACAGCTTTGTGCCCATACAAAAAAATGATGTACTCGGGCTAAGCTTTCCAACGATATATATCTCATTCGTGGACGCTAGGTAGACCAAAATTCCCATTCTCCTTTGTTTCAGAATAAATCTCCTCCCACTCTATTGAGACACATTAACAGAAATGTATCCATTATTTAGGAAAGCACTCCACTCATATAAACTGTTAAGGAATCAATCAATGAGCGTCTAAAAAATACCGAGTTAATAGGCTCTTTAAAATTACCGATCAAACACTTGTACAGTTGTTTGTATACGCACATTTCTTAATTTTATAAGTACTTTACTTTTTACTTGTTTGTATTCTAAAAAACCTTAGAAACCTTTTTCTAGAAATTATTATTTTGATGTTTTCAATTATTACTATTCTTGAACTGAATTTGAACAGATGTTGTTTCTTAATTATTATTTAAATAAAGAAGCCTTTACAATTTATTGTTTTTTTTTTTTAATTACTTATGTTCATATACATATGTTTCTGTTTTGTTTGTGCACTTTTCGATGGTTTCTGCTAATTAAAACTTAAAATTGGTCTAAAGGATTTCCTGTCAATAATCTGTTTCTGGTTTTTGGTATAAATAATAACGTCATTCTTGCAATTTTTCAAAAAAACCTATTTTAATTTTTTTTTAAACGTTTACGTAAATTCATTGAAAAATGTTTACCAAATTTGAAGCGAATCGGTAAACCCGTTTAAGCTCGGTCTAAGATGGTCTTAAAATCGAAGTTTTTTATGGAGTTATGTGTTGAAGTGCTTCAGATTGAACATAAAGTATTAGGCACAATCCATTCTTGTCCGAATTCACACACAGGAATAGTTGAATGGTTCTCCATGAGCCAATTGCACCATCATTTGAATAAATTCAATGCAATTTTGTTTAAAAAACTACAGAAATGAATTCTGATGAACAAAAAGTCTCAGTAAATTATATTCACCACGAACATCAAGTCACTTTAACTTCAACCAACACCACAGTTGGCTGCATTGCATCTTTCATAATCTAATTAAAAATGTATCTCAATAATTCACTTTCCTGCAATATTTCTCCCCCCTGGAATATCAGCGGTCTAAGATTATAATTTTATCCCTATCTTGGCCAAGCTATATACAAACTCGTAGAATTAACATTCCTAATCTAATAATTTACAAGCTCTTAACCCTCCTACAGCACAGTTGATTATTACATATTATTATTATACACCACATCCTACATTTTCAATAATAATGAAAAAAAAAAAAACATCCTGATTGAATTCTTGAGTGCCTTTTATACATTGTTCTTGTAAAGTAATGAAAATTAAAAATAAAAAAAAAATATATTACAAGTACTGCGCCCTGCCCTGACATGAATTGAAATAAACCTAATAGGTCACCAGCGTCAATATCTATGAACTTTTCCCTCAAACCCTCCATAATCCTTCTATAGGTATGTATGTAGGTGTGGCGTTGTAGTATCTCTTCGTCTATCCTATATTTTTAGTTTTCAACTTTTGTTTGGCTCTAATCGAAGTTGGATCTTGGCCAAAAAATTAACTTCCTTGCATCACATCATACTGATAGAAGATAACACTGCTTCTGTGGCTCTTGGTTCCTTTTTTTTTATAACATACATAATGCACAAAAAAAAAAGAGAGTGAGAGAGAGAGATAGGGAGGTTGTAACACCTTCCTTTACCTTCCCTTTATAATTTATCTAAGGGCTGAGGCTGAGTTAAATGACTGAAAACCTAGAAAAAGGTCCATTTTTTTATTTAGGGTAGCCTAAATTTCCTGATTTGCTGAAGAGAGAAGACACATCAAAAAATATTTTATATATTATTTGCTTGCTGACTGCATTTCTGTTGTTATAATATCAAAAATAAAATCACACCCCCCCCTCGTTCTTCATCATGAATTATTCTAATTTCTTGCTTTTCTCATAATATTTTCAGTACAATTACCTAATGGAGTTTGGATATCTTCCAAAATCAGACATTGAAACGGGAAACTTGAGAACTGTAGACCAGCTGAAGGATGCCATTAGAGATTTGCAGGTAAGTGTGTTTTTTTTTTTGTTTTTGTTGTTGTCTATAGTTTGTTATCCTCTGCAGAGAACTATACCTATAATACTTAAAATTAACAATAGGAAGGACTCTTCATGTCCTCCATGTGCGCCTCCTTTAGAGGTCCTTTTTTTTATATTATTTTTCATTTTAAGTAAACAAAGTTTCTTCCACAAAAAAAAAATTAAACCAAATCCTTTGCTTGATGATAATATGAAAAGGGATTCCCTTAAGATTATATGTAGGTATATAAGTATATTTTACATACATTATCTGGTCCTTTGCAGAAATTTGGAAACATCCCAGAAACAGGTGAAATCGATAACTCTATACGGAAGCTGATTCTGAGACCACGTTGCGGTGTGCCCGATAAGAGGGATACACAAGATTTCTCCCCGGATAATCATCTCGGTGGCAGCAGATGGTTTAAGGACAGTGGAGGAGGTAGACGGCGGCGTCCGAAACGTTTCGCTCTCCAAGGAGCCAAATGGGATCACACAGACTTAACATGGAGGTAAGTGGTTTAATTTTTTCTTTTTTGTTTGTTTGCTTTTTGTTTTACTGCTATTTCTTTTTTTTGGGAAGATTTCGCAGTCTACAGGTTGTATGGCAGAAAGGACCACACCACAATCCAAGGTTTTTCGGTTTGGTTTGGTTTGTCCGTCCGTTTGTCCTTTTATGAAAATGGCACACGCGTGTGATTATTTTTTATGCAATGGACTTTTGAAATTTTATTCTCTTGTCGTCGTCGTTGTCGTCGTCGTCATAGTTCGTTGTCGTTTCGGGGCTTTAAGTCCTCTTGAATTTCATTTGGTATTATATGCCTTAGCTTTTATACCTACCCCCTACCTACATCGACTTACATCACGACCCGGAATAGCGTGTGAACTTCATCTCGATGGGTTTTCGTTTAATGAACGCCAAATTAAATTTCAATGGAGCTGCAGAAATGTATATAGAGTGCTGCAGCCAAAACAACGATAAGAGCATCTCTATAATACCATCTACACCAGGGAGCGAGACCAACCCTCTTAGGACCCAGACCGCTTTTCTTTGCACTTTAAGCGGGTTTGAGGTTCGAGGGTAAAAATCTATTCTTATGCTTAACTTTATGCAAAATTGCTGATTGCATAATTTAGCATGAAACATTAGGTAGGTTGGTGTGTATAAAAGTGGTGGTGCGGAATGGGGGAGGCTTTATGCCATATTCACCCGATTACACAAACACCTATAGTTCACTTATATATACAAACCACCTAGTTCCAGTTCCATCTTAACTTCCTCGCATTCCTGTGACTCCTTGTGGATGGTGGATGGTGCCCCCTCCTGGGTTTAGTTTAGATGGAACACTAGTGCTGTTTGTTTTAATTAATTCAAAATGCATGGGGGTTGGTTTTTAGTGTTCATTGTATTCCATATTCCAGTTATTTCTTGTGCCTCTGCCTGGGTGCCTGTGCCAGTCTCAGTCTGCTTACCAGAGTGTGTGACTGCTGTACTGATGCTTTTGCTGGCTAGGCTCTATATGCTCAGTTTTACAATGTAATTGCACTGTAGTAGGGGGGGGGGGGGAGGATGCGATGGAGCTTGATAGGTAGGTGGGTATGATATTGATTATTTTTTGTAGTTCATATAGTTATCGCACCCCTATACAAAATACCTACATACATATATGGCTTTAACTCCCAGAACCGTTTTGTGATGATTCTGCCTGCTTTCATATTATGAAGCTTAAATATGTTTTGTGCTGTAAGAGCCTCTGCTATGGCATATGTTGTTTAGTGTCGCAATGGCTTTTGACGTGTCCTTAAGTTGACAAATGATTAGAATTGATAGACAAGAGTTTTAATGCTTTCTGAGTGAGTGAGAAGGGGGGAGTATGGAAGTGTGTCGGGCGGTGGGGTCGGATGATCGGTCTTCGGTCCGTGTCGGATGTGCTTATGAGAGGTTGGTAAATTATTTAGATTTATTAAAGGCAAATAAATCAGTTTTGTAGGAACATCAGAAATAAAATGCTTTTCTGTTATTTTATCTTACCGTAATTTATTTACATATTATTTGAATTTATTGACATTTATAATGGGCATATAAAAATATTAATCTTGGTTATAAAAACAAGTTTTTCAACAATTTCTGTGGTTAAGAAAGTGAAATTCAAGTTCTAATAAAACTGCCGGCAAATGAGACATTGCTATGTTTATAATTTTTTATTTAATTACGACATGATTTGAATTTTAAATAATTTTTTTTTAATGAAATAAGATAACTTATAAAAAATTACATAAATAGAAATAATTTATTTGAAGAAATAAGATAATTTTATCGATGCCAGTTGTGTTCTATTTAAAGGATAAATTTCTTCAGCCATCAATTTAATTGATTTAATATCATATACCATTAAAACTGTTTGAAGTTTCTTATGAGAAAGAGTATTTTGAAGATAGTTTTTCATCATTTCCAGAATCGTCTCCAGAATCTAAAAATACCAAATATGGGATTTTCAACAAAATGACGTATTCTCTTTATCTGATAAGGCACTACAGTTGGAGTTGCTGATGACTGATTATTTGGTTCCAATAAAATTGGCCAGTGCTAGGTTAGGTTAGGTTAAAGTGGCTGTTGGTTTGGAAATCCAACACACGTAGACCAAAATTTGGTCCGTTGTGATACCACATGGATCAGTTGATCAACCTCACTCGTTGAACCAGTTTGAGCTTCGAATGAAGCGTAGGAGACAGGTACTATCGGAGTTTACTAGATCGCTGGGATCATTGAAGAAGAAGTCTCCATGGTGGAGTTTTCGTCTTTGCGACAGAGCGGGGCAGGTGCAAGGAAGGTGAGAGACTGTCTCTTCTTCCTCTTCGTCCTTGCAAATCCTGCAAAAATCATTATTTACAGGAGATCCAATTCGAAGTGCATGACTGCCTATTAAGCATTGTCCAGTCGGGTTGGTCGTAGCGCGATGGTTTGCGTGGTCGCCTGTCAACCTTATGGTCACAGGTTCGATCCCTGCCGTAGTTCTATGTTATGTTTTTATTCCATTATCATTGATCATTGTTGGGCCGCTGGTTTACTCATTACATGTTGTTCAGGCTTAACACTAACAACATGTGATTGAGTAAATACTAGTATACCCAACAAATATGACAATGAACAAAATAATGCGAATTTTAAAGGGACATGATATACGACACGGCATTTCTACGCTTTAGCCCAGCCGCCAACCCTGGAGATAAAATCTGAGACAACAACCACCATCAGTCTCAGTATATACATCTTTCCCTTCCCATCCTTACCTATCCTTCACGCCCGCGCTGTGTTGAACACATAAAGGGTACACCAAAAATCCCCTTGAGCGCGCGCAAAATTATAAAAAAAAAAAACGTAGCTAATATGCAATCTACCATTTGGCCAGTGCTAACCATTTTCTATAAATTTTAGAATGAATTCTAAGATCGCTTACTAGGTAGAGCATGTAATTCTTTATTCTTCTGAGGTCAGCTGTTGACAGTATTTGACTCGAGTATAAACTTTTAAGGTTTGTTTTGCAAGGGAACTCACAAAAGACCATTTTACCTTTTTTATGAGATATAAAAAAAAACTCAGTTAATGCCAATATTTAGTCGGAAAGAAAAAACAAATTGAAACCATATGAAATTGTTGTAGGTAATTGGTAATACAAAAACATTAGTTGGTTTCAGTTTCAACTCATTTGTAGGATATTCAAAAATAAATATAGATCCATCCTGAAAAAAATAATTAGTTTAGTTTCATTACTTGGTTAACCACAAGTGACCAGTTGAATTCTTAAAAGATTTTTTTACGGATAATATTTAGAGAAATTTAATATCCAAGCACTTTTGGGATAATCAAATAAAATTGCATAAGCCAACTGAAATGTCAGTTATTGGCCAGGAAAAATTAACACATTTTAGCCAGAAATTATTCAGAAGAAGAATTTAAGATGAAGAAATGAAATAATTTAAATTAAACATATAAATGTTTTTTAAATAATTAGTAAAACTTTTCTTCAAAACAAAATTCGTGGGATGTTAAAAAGTTAGTACCATCTAAAGATTCTATAATTTCATTGGTTTTAGTAATTGGATAGTCATTGAAACTTTTAATTAATTTATTACGTATTTTTAAGCTTAACCATTAGAGAGTGTTGTTTATGGGATATTCAAGAAAATATATACGATATTGAAAATAAATAATTTGTCTAAAGAAGTCAGTTGAGTTTATCAACCAGTAAGTCATATTCGTAGGTAGTTTTAATAATTCGGTTATACGTGGGCTATTCAATAAAAAAAATGTTTATCCTAAAAAAATTGAGATTTTCAAAAATTAATAAGTGAAAGTACCATTTTGAATTTGGGGTTACTCTTGACCCCAAATTGAACTGGAAGGTAAATATAGAAGAGCGGGTCAAGAAAGCCTGCATTGCTTTCTATGCCTGCAAGAAAACATTTGGTAAAAAATGGGGCCTACAATCTAGGATGATTCTGTGGACGTACACTGTTGTGGTTCGACCAATTTTGTAATACGGATCGATTGTGTGGTGGCCTGCACTTAGCAAACAATATTACATCAATAAACTGAAGAAGGTTCAAAGAACGGCTAGCGTTGGCACTACGGGAACTAATCAATCCTCCCCAGCAGATGCCCTTAACGTTATCCTGCAGCTCCTACCACTCGACTTTCATATAAAATATCTAGCGGCATGTAGTGCTGTAAGACTAAAAGAATCAAACTGCTGGTCTTCCAAGCCCAATGACCATGGAAATATCACAAAATTGATTCCTCCGGATATTTTTCTGGCTAACACCGACTACTGCATACCCCCTCTGACTCATTGAAGATTTGAAAGCTGTTTTTCTTACAAGAGGTGATTGGAAAATTCATAGTGTGGCGAAAGACTTCGACACAACAATCTTTACTGATGGGTCTAAGATGGAGTAATTTTGGTTCAGTAATTTTTTCCGAGACACCTAACATCTCCAAGTCTTTCAGACTACCAGACTTTGCAAGTGTATTTTAAGCTGAACTGCTAGCAATTGGAGAAGCATGCAAATTGCTCAAATTAAACCAAAATCAATCCAATCAAACCATTAAGGCCATCAAATCAACTGCATCAGCCTCATTACTGGTCCAGCAATGTCGAGACAAACTATCGAATCTAGACATTGGACGCTGGGTCACTCTCATCTGGGTGCCAGGTCACAGTGACATAGAGGGTAATGAACGGGCTGATGAGTTGGCTCGACAAGGCTCGGCCCTTCACAGCTCACTAGCGGTAAATGTTAATATCCCTCTTGGTGCTGTGAGGGGACGGATGTTCTCGACCTTAGGTGGAGCAGGCTTACAAACTGTGTCATATCAAGAAAGATTTGGCCTACCTATAACCATTCTCGTTCTAAAGATCTATTATGTAGACCCAGGCACGACATAGCCAGAATCAGAGCCATTTGTACTGGGCACTGGCCCATAGGGGAGCACGCTAGGAAGCTGGGAATTCCCTACAACTCTCACTGTCGTATCTGTGGAGACCCACAAGAAAAAGAAACTGTGGTTCATTTTCTAGCGGCTGCCATCTCTACCTACCTACCTACCCTTACCATTTTGAACTTCAGTTCAATTGGTTTCAATAAATTATTAAATTAATATTTAACGGACGTCATGTGTGGGATATTCCAAAAATAACGTTATCATTTATAATACTAGCAGCGTGGAAGTGTTAGTTTCGTTTTCTAGTCAATCGCATCGGGGATTGTTTATGATTTCTTAAAGTTATTTTCAAAATCACTCAATCCCTTAAACTTATGTACCTCATTTATAGGCCATTATAGACTAGTATACCGAAAAGGAGAACTTTGGCCCTTTTTGAACACCTTATCGATTTTCCAGATTGCTTAATTTATTCTGTAAAAATTATTAAACTAAATTTAAATAAAACTGCAAGCACTATTGTTTATTCAAGTATACATATTACATATAGTAGTAGTTAAATTTTAATAAACTGTCATAAAATCTAACCTTAAACGTCAATTTAATGTCAAAATAAGAATTAGTGATTAGCAAACAATTAAATTTCGTCAAATACAAAAACCAAGACACCATCCGAGACCGCGAGATATGACCAGTTTTTGTCGGCCAACAACACGACGCCAACAAGCAATGCGGCGCGACGTGTGTTTCCGATAATTTCAATAAACTCACCATCACCACTACACTTCCATATACATATACATATGTAAGTATGTAATGTAAATGCATTATATAGACGCGCATATGGCTAACAGATAATTTAAACCAAACTGTTTTAAGCGGTTCATCAATGGTTTACCACAAAGTATGCAACTCTTTTCTATCTCATTATTAAAATGCAAACAATGCCGCCACACCACTACGCTCCGCGCCATATTAACACACAACAAAAATTAGTTCCATTTTTGTTTAAATCAAATCGCTTCCATTCACCATCCTAAAAGTATGCTTCATTGTGCTTTTACAATTATTCCAGATTCCATGCAGCAATTGCTCGCGTCTGCTGCAGCAGCCAGAAAGAGCGCAATTAATTGTGGTCGATTACAGAATTTTGAAATTTTTCATCCCACAAATTCATTACAACGGTTATGTGTCGATTTCTATTGTGACATATGAAAAGCAAACATAATGACACAAAATATAATATGCTATCTATTGTAAGTGCCTATAGTGTGGCATAAAGCATCACCCGTTATGGCATCATGGAGGACGAATAGAAAAATGGTGTATTTGTAGCGCGGTATGCGGATTTTAATTACACTCATCACACTAAGTGACATTTCAAACCATTAAAACCACTATGCAACAACCAGCACACGACTTAACTCATCTCCTTTTTTATCCTGTTGATTTGGAAAAACTAAATTAAAAAAATGTTACCTCTCTCTCTCTCTCTCTCTCACTCCACCAAGCTTCGTGATTTTGAGTTTACATACATACATTATATATTTTTTAGCTGAGAACTCTAATCCTGGAGCTAGGATCTGATCATACTTTGTTATTCATTTGTTTGCATTGCCAGCTCACCGCTTTAATTAATGTGTTTTGTGGTGGCAAAATGTTGATTGCAATATTGCTGAATTAGTTTTATTCAAATTCAGTTGTTGTATACGTTACGTACACTCTGTGTAATTCAATTGGGCTCTATTGAAATTTATATGTTGTTAACAATTTACAAAGGTTAAAGCTGAATTTTGGTATTGACTCAAAGGTGATGTCAGACTGGTTCGTCAAGAATTGATGGGAGACGCGAGATATTTAAAAAATTTTGCAGGGAACAGCAAAGTGGGAATATGTACATTTCTAACCCGTAATAATAAAAACTAGGAAAATAATTCTTAAAAAAATAGTTTCGATAAAAAAAAAATGTTCGTCGTCAAAAAAAAAAATGATAAAATTGATAAATTTGACAGAAAACAACAACAAAAAAATGCATCCAAATATAATATGAAAAAAATTGCCTAATACATTTTGTCGAAAAACACCGCGTGTTCAAGAGCCCACAAAAATTTGAAATAAAAAATTCTGTAAAAAATGAACTAAGTGATTTTAAGTTATTCCTTTGAGGCGAATTTGATTTTCTTTTACATCCACAAAAAATGGTACCTGCCATATAATCATTACGACAAAACTCTCTTCTCTCGAAAATTGTTCTAACAATAGTATTCATACTTCAGGTTTTTATAAGTAGGAATGCAATTATTTGGTAAAAAAAACTTAAAATACCGTTATAATGGTTACCTGCCATCGAATCGCAATTGTAGTTTTCAGTTTCCTCATAAAACAGTTTGATGGATTGCAATCAAAAGTTTTATGAAAGGGGACTTGAATGTTGAAGATGGGGCCAAATACAAAATTAAAAATTTGAAAGTTGAAATTTTTAATTTTAAATTTGACATCCAAATTTTAGGTCACTGCACTGATTAACCAGTCTGAGTTTCATCGTAATTTTTAATAAATAAAACAATTCAAAAAAATTTCATAAACTTCAGTGACAGTTTAAATCAATTTTTCATTCAACCACGCAAATATTTCACTAAATTTCCTTTATTTGATTTTTTATTTAATTTCTGTCCAGAGTTATTTTTGTTTCCCATATTCAAACAAATGGGTTACCTACTGGGCAGTATAACAAAAATCATTTTTTTTTTTGAAAGCAGAGTGTCATCAATCTAGTGATGCAAAGTGTATAATAGTACTTACAACTACAAATACAAACATTTTAAACTAATTCTTGTCTTCACATCGCTTTCCTTCAAAAGAAAAAGTTATTTAGACAAAACAAAAAAAAAAGAATTATCCTTGTAAAAAATAAGACGAACAACCGAAGAATCACGAACTTAAATGCAGTTAAGTGCATTGAAGTTGAAAGAAGCCAAAGCGCACAAAAAAAAATAAAACAAAACGACGAAGAATTACAAAAAAAAAAATACACAGAACTGGTGTATATCCTTGCAACTGTTGAAGCAATTAACAGTTGTTTTTTGTTTCTTTTTTTTGGCACCCATCAGTCCCAAACTAAACCAAACTTCCTCCCATCATCATCATCGCCATCATGATGATGGCGCGGCTGCAGCGGGCATCATCATCATCGAGAGGACATCCTAGAGTTTAATTATTACTTGCAATTCCTTTGTTATTTCACTTGTGTTTCAGTTCATTTGTCGCACGCTTTTTGTTTCTTATTTTTGTTGTTTATATATTTTATTTTTTTTTTTTGCAAAAACAAGTGCAATTTAAAGTGTCTCAAGAAAAAGTCAGAAGTGGTGGGGGGTTAGATAGGGTTGTGTTCTTAAGAGATGAAACGTATAGAAAGTTTCATCCACAGCTCACCCTTTCCGCCATTTTTTTTAGAAAGTTTAGCATTTTTATTTTTTTTATTATGAGTTTGAGACAGAGTCAGAGCGGAGACAGCTGTTGTGATGAGAAATAAAAACTTGTATTTCTCAAGATGATGCTTGGCTCATTGGGACATGACAGGGTCACCAATTTATGCAACGAATTTTGAAGAAAAACGTTCGTTGGCAATTGTTGTAACAGGGAGTAAATGATTTAATTTGATTCACAGATGAATATTTTATCACGGACCAACGGGATATTGTCTTCGTTTTTGTTTTTTTTTCCTCTTGAAATATGTCTTAAGGGGTTATTTTTATTTTTATTTTTATTTAAAAAAAAACAGCCAATTAAAATATTTGCATCTTGATGCATCTCGAATATCTTAATTTAGTTTTCATTTTGATTTAATCGCTATGTAAACAAGGAGATCTGCAAGGAGCAACTTCGCTAAAATATAAAAATTAAAAAATAAATAAAATGAACTATAAATGAAAACTGAATAGAATGAATTTTTAGCTAATTTTCAATTATTAATTAAATATTGAGGAATTTTGCTCAGATTTTAAAAAATGAAGTGAATTTTTTTTCCGTCAATATTTGCTGATTTTTTTTTTGTTCATTCGAGATCAAATCTTTGTTAAATTCAATTTTTGGACAGCAAAAAATTGTCAAATTAAAACCACACAAGACATTTAACTATAACATTAGTTAGACCGAGATTAGTATCGGTCACGTCGAAGCTGAGATCTTGACAGTGAAAAACGCTGCTAATCACATATCCATGATGGCGATATCATATGCGGACATCACTTTTTTCATTGATAGCCAAGCAGCAATAAAAGCGATCTCTGCCACTCAAATCAAGTCAAAGCTTGTTTCTTGTTGTCGCGAAGAGCTAAATGTTCTAGGCGTGCAGCATAATGTAAGACTCCGCTGGGTTCCTGGCTATAGAGGTGTGCCAGGTAACGAAAAAGCAGATGGACTGGCGAGAGTAGGCTCAGCACTTGATCCCTCTCTATAGACCATAGCATAGGAAAACCACTATTGGAACTGAAACAAAACGTCGATAACATTGTTGTGCAAAAATCCAACGAAAGATGGAATATCCTAGAAACCTGTGTTAACACCAGGAAATACTATGGCCTAGATACGAAAAGAAAAGGTCCGATAGGATTTTAACTCTTAATAAAACTTCTTTAAGATGCCTCAGGCATTATAACGGTACATAACCTTCTTGGTTACCACAAAAAGAAAATGGGACTCAGTACCGATGATATTTGCAGAGGCTGTGGTTACGAAGACGAACATGAAAACACTGCTCACTTTCTCTGTCACTGTCCATCACTCAGTCAAACTAGAAAAAAAAACCCTAGGAAATTACTTCTTCAACGAATTAGAAGAACTATATCAGAACTCACAAGCAAAAGCTTACTGAACTTCGTCAAAACCTCCAAATGGTTGGACGAACCATAGGACTCATAGGTTAATATTTCAAGGAGCTTACAACACTTCAGGGTACCACAATGAATCTACATTGATCTGAGTGTGATGGTATCAAGACCAACTGTCAGCCCATAAAACCTAACCTAACCTATCGGTCACGTATCGATCTCGTCTCTATTTCGTCTCGAGAAATAGGAAGAGACGAAATTAACTTGTAGGCATCCATGACGAGACTGAAACGACACTCTAATTTTTGAAACGAGACCTATATTGAAAGTTTGTGGTATTACCAGTTCAATTCAATATTGTGTTTTAAAAAATATAAAATTGAATATTTCAATGTTAATAATGTACAGCCTCTAAAATAAAACGTTGTTATTTTTCTCTTAAAAGAGTTGGTTATATGGAAACCGAGACGAAATTTAATCGTAGAACGAGACAAACCTCGCTCTCGGTATCGTCTTGTGGCCATTCCTAGTTAAACAATTTAGTGGCAGACTCCATGATCCATTGAAGTGACTGGATCATGATAACCGTCGCGTTGGTTAAAAAGAAAAAGCCACATTGAAAATAAAATGGAGTTAAAAACTAACCTAAAAATCGATTTGGGCCTCCCAGTGGTCCCACTTACACCCACTCTCCTTTAATTTGTAAACAGTCCCATAAGCTTAACATTTCATTTTTATTTCAGAATCTAAAGTTAATTTATCATATTTGATTTTATTAACCAGCACCACAAACAAATAAAAAAAATAAGACTCCAATAAAGTTCATCAAATAACAAAATCCAAATTGACAACCGAAAAAATAAATAACAACCCGATATGTAACAAAAATGTTCACCAGTCACTCACGAAATACCAAACAACTCTATTCTATTGCATACTTTTGGCATGCATTTTTTATGCCATCTGTGTAACATCTTGTACCAACCATCCGAAATACTCGAGTATTATTGTCTTCTTTTAGGCACATTGGGGAGTTGTTTCTTGTTTCTTTCGCAACAAAGATAAATTATCTATAAATTCTTCTGACTGCTCCTGCTCCCAGCTCCTAGCTCCCGCTCTTTCGAATCCCGATTCAATGTTCAGAAAATTCGCTGAACCATTTATCATTTTTTTTTTCTATTTTGTTGCAATTGTCTGTGATTTACAAATGATAACATGACATAAATCAAAGAAAAAAAAAAAAAAAGGGAAAATCCTTAGCAACACACAAAACATTTGAAGAAAACAAAACAAGTATAAAAGAACAATCTTATATCCATATTAGCCATAAGCCGCACAAGAATATTGTATTGACATTGTTTTCCCTTGAAATAGGAGTGAACAATAAAAATGATCCCTGGGCTAAGGCATGTGTTGTGTTTGTGTGTTTTTTGTGTTTAAGCAAATGACTTGGAAAGTGTGAGCAAAATGAATTTAATGAGACGGAAACGGAAACAACATGGCGGGCGACGCAAAATTGATTTACTTTTCTCTTATTGCCATCTCCGAAGCGAAGCCAAGACAAGAGCACAACTTTGCTTGCTTATACTTGGGTTTTTCTAATCTAACCCACACATCTTCCCCCCCCCCTCCCTGCTTTCAGAAATGACGACGATGACTTAAAGGTTATTATTATTAACTTAATTTTTATGTTTCAACCTATACTCGTATCTCTAGATGTGCTATATAGAAGGTGATTGCGGCGGCGGCGACTGTGTCACACAATGGGGGCTGAGAGATGGGGCAATGGCGATGGCGATGACAAAATAGGGGAAGCTAATAACATTAACCTCCCTCGGGCTATTTTATGAGTTGGCAATATAACCTTCTGGTAAACGCACGGCACCTACTGACAATGAAATTGAATTGGAGTCCCGAGAGTGCGTCGAAGTTGGATGGTTTGAGTTTGATGAAACAAATAGATTGCATGATGACAGAGAGCAAAATAAGGACGAACAAAAAAAAAACAAGAAGAAATATAAAAATAGATGGGAAAAATAGAAAAATAAAATGAAGGACACACCATGAGATGTCCCAATTTAATTACTCCGGATCGTATCCTATACTAATTGCCTATTACCTTCCAACGTAAACTGCTTTTAGGTATATTTACTCTCCACGGGGCATTCTATATCGTATAAAAAAAAATATATATTATGGAAGAACTCCCCAACTCTCAATATTTTGTAGTCAATTGTCAACCACTATACTAGCTGTACCACCCCATCATCGCATCGTGTTTGATGGAAACGTTGGGTTTTTTTTTTATTTTGTTTCTTTTCTTATTTTACTTTGTTTTCCCATCAAAGTGATGAAAGTAAGATTCAATGATGTCGTCGTCGTTGTTGTTGTCGCCTCGATTCGCTCCATCTCGCTTAAAAGATGTATGAAAAAAGGGGGACTCCCAATGGAGGTTTAAAAGGTTGCACCACAACACCAACACACAAAGAGTCTATACAGGGTGTTGAACAATGAATGAACAATCACTTTAAAAAAGAAAAACAGTTCGAGGAAGACTGGATTTTTAGGATATTCGCAAGAAAAGTTATATTTTCTCTTAGGTCACAAAAAAGTCAGCTGATTTCAGAAATTGGTCATTCTTAGAATATTTTTTTTTGGAATTTTGATTAGAGTGGTAATGGGAAAGTCCCAGGTTCAATACTCAATATACTGAAACAAAAATATCAGAATTATTTTTGATGGTGGCAATTTTTATAGAGTGATCAATAAGAGTTACTTCATTGTTTTGATAAGACTTTCAAGTTATATCACTTTCAGAATTGTAAACATTTTTAACTGTTTACTGTAAATAAAAAAATAAATTAGGAATTGGGTATTTAAGGGAGGAGTTTGCCATTGTTGAAGCCAGTTAAATGAAAAAATGAGAAAAAATATTGAAACTTAAGATTTTTCTTTTTTTTAATTTACTTCAAGTACTCATAATTTTCTTTTCTTCTGCGGATGTGATTGTTGGACATGGACACCCTGCATATGCAGTGTCCCAGGTCGACATAGAAGTCATTATAACCACAGTGCTGTGTTGAAGTTTATTTTTTAATTTCCAAGAACAAGTGAATTTAAAATTAAGTTCCCCGGATACTTCTTGCACTTTGCTCTTAAATCATTTATTAAAATGAAATCCTTGATCAAACATTTTTACAAATTAAAGCGTTTTTCTAGCTTTAGTTTTTTCTTGAAAAATGAAAAATACGTATAGGTAGTAATAAATACTAAAATTTTTGATAAGAAATAGTTAAAAGTTTATTTGCCATTTTTTTTCAAATCCTTAAGTTGAAAAAATTTAATTTTAATATTTCAAGTTAAGCTGGAGTTGAATCTAGTCGGATTAAGCGTCGTTTTTTAACATACATATCTGTTCTTAGTTTTGATTTTTTTTTTTATAAAATAGTTGATTCCGTATGCAAGAATGGGATAAACAGATCTCCCTTCCTAATTGTATTCTATTTTTAAATATATACAACACAAAAGGAAATTGCCAACAAAAGTTTTTAAGTGCACCCCACTGTTCATGTATAGAAAGTTATTGGCGCCAGGCTGTCGTTTTTAATGTACCTAACATCACTAGCTCTACATTTTTTTTTCTTTTCTTCTTTTCATATATTGGCCATTTGACACAAATATAGTGTCCTGTGGAGAATAAAACATTAAAAATGGGTAGAGTATTTAGTTTTATAACCACAGAAAAAATAGAGTAGCTTAAATGTATTGATGGAAGTTATTTAGGCCAAAAGCAATGGTGTTAACATTTTGTTTGAATACATGAAAAAAAAAGATGCTTTTTTAAAATCTGTTGTTAAAGTGATGATATGGTGGTTTTTTCAAATTACTTACACTATGAAACTTTTACTTTGATTTGAATTGACAATAAGGATTATAACCCTTCTGTTTTGATTAATTTCAAAAATTGATTTACGTCCGGATTTGAAAACACTGTTTGTAATATTAAGTGGAAGTGGTTGTACCTATTTTAATAAAAATTGTTAGTGTCTATTTTGGCATTTATTTTTTTTCCAATTTTTCAATTCTAGGGGAAAAAACTTTTTGGCAAAATTTATTTTTGACTTTTTATTCTTGTGGTTGAAGAAAATTTCTACTAAGCTGTCACGTCAGTGTGTTTTTGTTTGAGGGATTTCTTATATCAATTTTTTTGCTGAGGACGAACATTTTTTTCTGCAAAACTTTTTTTCACAATTTTAATTCGGGATGCAAAAAATTCTCACTTAGATCTCTCACACTCTTCATTGACAATTTGTCCTGATATTTTATTTCTCAACAACATTGTAGGTATTCGTATTTTTTTCACAATAATTTTAAATTAAAAAAAAAATAAACAACACGAATTTTTGAATTTTGAAAGGCACGTGGGAAGGAAATCTTGAATTCGAAAAAAAAATAATACATGCATCAAATAACCATCTAATTATATATAATTATAATATATAATTATATATATAATTTAATTTTTATCCACAAACAAAAAGAATCATAATTTATAACTAACATTTAAAAAAATAAGCCCATAAATAACACCCCTCTTTAAAAAAATTAATTCCAAATCTACACAATTAAATTTTCCCCAGAATTGAGCTCTTAATTTATTTTGGGTTCCACAAAAACTTCACCCAAAAGTTCACTAATTCCAAATAATTTACAGGACAATTTAATATCTACAATATTTTCGCTTATTTAGCTTCAGCTACGTACATATATAAAAAAAAGAACATAATTTTAGTCAATCACTCTTCGCCCACCAACCAAAAACAACAAACAACAACTATGTATAGAAGCTCTCACCCGCCTGCCACCACCACCACCAGTAGTCAGTGCGCGATAAACTCCAAAAAAACATTTTTAATACGCGAACAAATGAACTCATTTTGCCTTCAAATCTATGTGAACAATAATTCATTACTTTGCTGCTGAACGTTCAAAATTTTTAGAACAAAAACTCGATAACTCTCTCTCCCTCCCTTTCTATCGCCCGTCGCGCCGCGCCGCCTTGTTCTCTCATTCCACTTCAACCAACAAAGTGTTAAATCGTCTGACATTTAATTTGGCCTTTTCAGTTTTTGTGTTGTTTTTTTGAAAAATTACAACAAAAACTTAAGGAAATTTCCCCTCTAGGAAGTAAAAAAATATTTGAAAAAAAAAAACAAATATTAAGTGAAAGCGTTTCGAAAAGTCCTGCAGCGTTTTTAAGCTGCTTCAACTGCTATACTGCTTCATGCATCCTGCATTGCACACGCCATACATAACTTGCTAATGTGTATAAATGTCTTCCATTGTGTGAATGATGGAAACCTCCACTGAAACGGGCAATGATTAATGAATCCTTGTTGAGATAATTTCAAGTGTTATCCTTATCCGGCGAGTTATGCTGGTTGTTCTGATAAATATCTAGCGATATTTGGTCTCTGCATCAGGACTCAGAACAAAGTCTATCCTTTTCTCTCTTATATCGCTCTCTTTTAGATCTAGAGAAAAAAAAAGCTGATGGCTGCTTATAAGAGGAGGATGCATTTTGGCCCGAGCGAGGACAACCGAAGGACATGCGATACAGCATTTTATTTTGTCTTGTCGTCGTCGCTTCGGTCGGTCAGCCGGTCGGTTAGTCGACCGTTTGAAATGTACTCTACACCAACTCTCATACTAAATTATGGTCATCTCACAAAATGAACGCAGAAATATGAAAAACTATCCGCTCACTAAAAATGGTCATATCAGAACATAAACTACATTCTGGACTACGACTACGACGACGTTATGAATCTTAAAGTCAAGTTTTTTTTTGTTTCTGTACGTCTATAGAGTTGTTGAAGGATCATCTCATCATCGTATCCTGTATCACGATTAGGGCAAAAGTACACTAGCAGGACTAAAGCTAAAGCTAAAGCTTCTCGCCCGCGGATTTTTATTTATTGATGATGTAAAACTTTCCGGAACTTGAACACACCATTCCCGGAACAAGCAAGAGTTTCCGGCCGAATAGGGTCATTATTTCACTTCTGCTATTGTACTGTATATAGTGTACGAAATGTGTACTGTATAAATATAGTTTTTCTCTGGTAAATGAGCAGAAAAAGAGAGCAAACAAGGAAAACTTGATGTGCTGGAACTTATAATATTGTTAATTGTTTTCTTTCCTTTGCGGGGATTTCTTTTTTCTTCGTCCTTCGTTATTCTTTTCTTCTTGGTCGTGGTTCCTAGTCCTGGGTTCATGTTCGGTAATTTCCTTTTTTTGGGATGAAGTTGATTTTGAGTTTTGTTGTTGTTGTTGTTATTGCTGTTGCTATCCTAACCATTTCTGCTTCTGCCACTCGTGGTTCACTTTAGTATATCGGCCGCGGGTGGAAGCAGAGCAGGAATTTTAGGTCCTTTTCTTTTAGTCTAATGCAGGAGCACTAAAAAAAAAAGGACTTGTGGGTATAAGATCTCATATACCTACCTACCTTCACTCTGTACACCATACAGGCCAGGCCAGGCCGAAGGGTCGAAAGGAATGTACCTAAGTATATATAAGAAAAATCTGTGGTTTTACCGGATAATGATTTGACCTCATTATTAAGTGCGTTCTCATAAACAGGGAAATTTAAGAGATTAAATTATTCTTCGGTTTATTTTCATTTTTTTTTTGGTTTGGTATTGTTGTTGTTGTTTTCATTTTGGTTGCTACTTGCTTGGTTGCTGGTCTTCATCAGTTCACCCTCCTTTTGTGGTTAATGGGGTCTGATGATATTTGGAAGAGGTTGGTTGGGGGTGGTTGGTATTAGGTCCTTGATGTGAGTGAAGTTGAATTGAATTTTTAGTTTACTTTGAAATTTTGGGGATGTTTTTTTTTTTGGGGGGATGCTGAATATTATTATGTTGGGGATGAGGTTTACTTAGGGGACCAGGTATATCCTATTTTGAATTTCTAGATTTCCTGTCATTATTTTGCGAGGTTATAAGTTAATTTATTACCTTAATGAGTGTTGTATAGGTAGGGGAGAGCTCCAATGGTTTGTGAGTATATACCAGGATCTAGATAGATGAAAGTAATGAAGAGGGAAACATAGAGAGAAACTTAAAGAGAAAGTTAAAACTAGTTTGTTGTAGGTGAAGGTTCAAAAAAGCTTTTGATGAGTGTCTTTTGGCCACAAAATAGCCAGTCCATCAAGGTTATCTGACTTAGAATCATTAGAGTTGAATAGTGAGGACCTTATCAATATGAAAACTTTGCATTAGGGGGGACAGGGGAAGGGTTTTTTGTTTGCCTTTTAAAGTTACAAAAATATATACAATATATGGTGACTGGGTTTGAAGTTTGAAGATGATAGATATCTATTTATTTTTACTTCTTGACTTTACTAAACAAAGTTAAAACTTTAAGTTGCATTTGCTTAACCGAAACACCAAATAAATTATATTAAAATTAAAAGTGTATGCGTACATTTTTCGAGATTTCACTTAAAATTTTAGGTTATGCATTTTCAGACAACGAGGATCTTGGGTTTTCTAAATTTCTAAAAAATTCAAAATCCAGATAAATCCATAATCTAGTATTACCAGGTTTGAAAACTTGTGCTACCCGTTCATACTTTTTCAACTTGTAAACTTATCTGCACCTTAAAAATTAGATATTTGATGAAAACCGGCAAACGTAAACATCCCTGCTAAGCAGATTGTACTAAAATGTATAAGATTTTATTTTCATGCGCAAATACAAGTGTCGTCAGGTCCTGAAAACCCGAACGGGGCAAAGGGCGTCAACAAATATTCTCCATCGTCCACGATCTGCAGCAAGATATTTCAACTGCGGTCATGTCTTTGACTGAGTATCTGCTTCAGCTAGTACCGTTGATTTCCACGTTGTTCTTGGTCTTCCAACTCGCTGTACAACTTTGGGATTCCATTCCTGCTTCGCAATGCCATCGTTTGGTTTTCTCAGTGTGTGACCAACCAATCCTTCGCCATTTACGCTTTTTAATGTCGAGGTCCAGTAGCTCTTGATTTGTCCTACGCCACAATTCCTGATTGGATATATGTAGCTTCTGGTCAGCGAATCTTTAGAATGTGGCGTAGGCAGTGATTTACAAAAGCCTGCAACTTTCTCGAGATGGTAGCCGAGATCTTCCAAGTTTCGCAAGCGTACGATAGCACAGATTTGGCGTTGGAGTCGAAGAATCTCAGCTTAGTACGTAAGGAGATTGGCGATCCAAAGGTTACCGAAGGCAGCGTGAGATTTACTTATTCTACTTTTAACGTCCAGATCCGTACCACCATTTGCTGATGCGACACTTCTAAGGTAGTTGAATTGCTCGGCATTTTCAACTGGCGTTGTCTGTAGAATTATCCTTAAACCGCTCGACACCCCATTCACCTGGAATCCTTGGCACATACCGTTTAGCCCACTGAGGTTGTTTACCAGGAGACATATATCATCAGCATAGTCCAAATGACTTAGCATTTCAAACGGTCTCCACTGGATGCCCTGTCTCTCCGCTGTACCATCGCTTGCCGTCAATTTATTGTCAATCGGCAACAGAAAAAGGATTGGCGATAAAACATCCCCTTGACTCACACCCTGCCGCACTTCGAAAGAGTCAGATAGCTGTCATTATGAAAAACAAATGTGTGCAAATGTCAAAAATATCTTGCGCGTTTCACTTGCTTTTGACATCTCAACTGCATTTTTCATTTGCTTTGCAAATGTTGCGTTTAATAATTTGCCCTGTGTTTTCATGTTTTTCGTTTCTGCTTTTCTGGATATTGTGTGTTTCGGAACATCAAATATCTCCGTCTTCCTAGATCTTGGACTAGGGATTTATAAATGTCTTATTCTGCATAAAGGATAAGGTTTTTTGAGGAGTTTGAAATCCAATGTGTAGTTCGACAGGGCTGTATACTGACACCAATACTGTTTCAATTGGTGATAAGTGACTAGATCGCAGCTTTATAGAGTGGAAACGGGGGAATTTAGTGGACTTTAAAATCATACCTTAAACAATTTCACTATTCAGATGAAGTGTGCTTACTCTCTCATTTGATCATGCACCCCAAGCAAATGACAAAAGGCGTGAGAGAAGCTGAATTAGTTGGGCTAATCTGATAATATTTCTGAGCCAACAGTTGCGGCGGTAGAAAATGTTCAATCAATTGGCGAAGAACGGTCGAAGAACAATCAGCACAATTTGGGAAAAATTGGAGAGGGCCAAAAATATACGATAGTGAGTAAGAGTTGTTGAGGCCCTATGCCACGCAAGCCGAACCCTCAAAAATGTTCTTATCGGTACAAAAAAAAAATCTTTTATGTTGCGCCTGTCTGCCTGTAGACTGGACTGGACATACACAAACTGGAGCAATTGTGCTGCGTGAGCGGGCCAGTGCTACAAAAAATGATTCAACTGTAAAAAAGGCCTTTAACTTTTTCAATAATATTCGTATTCAATATTTTTTTTACCGTTGCACTTGCACAATCTATGGTGGAAATCTATTTTTAAAACAAATTTCTTTTTCAAATTCATCCGAAATGAAAATCAAAATTTTTCTAAATTATACTTTTAAGTTAATTTTCTTAAAGATCTGAAAATTGAATTAATCGATTTTTGATTTAATCGTTTAAGAGATTTACGAAAGTTTTTGAAAAAAAAAAAATCCGAATAAATATTTTTTTTTGCGAATTTTTGAAAATATTTCTTTGGAAAAAATAAAATGTATTATGTTTTCATGTTCAAGGAGGCTTCTAGATAAGTGCAATGAAAATTAAGATATTTTGGATCTTATGATTTTTTTTTAGAGTTAAAAAATAAACTTTTGATTTTCATTTGATGGCATTCAAAAAATGTAGGTATGTTAACACATTAATAGGGAGCAATTAATTTCTCTGGCACAGTTTTTATAAATGTACTTACATTTTTATAGGTACTACGATATTTAATATATATATTTTAGTGTTGATAAACACTTTTCAATCAGATTTACATCGTTATGAGTTTATTGCGCCTTTTTAAGCTGTTTCGAAGCCGATTAAAATTTCCATCTGCTCGAAATGTAATTTTAACTATCTGCATATAATATATACGAAAATGTATGATGGACATAGTAAACGTACTCCGTATAACTGTTCAATTCATACACATATTAAGCTCTGTCTATCCATCCCTAGGGAAAGTTTTATGATGTTCGTTCAGAAATCGAAGTAAAATAAAACACAAAAAAAAAAGAAAATGATTCATCATCAAAAATTCAATTGAGCATATGTAATATATTCCGCCCACTACGAAATAGTTATTATTAATTGCAGCCAATTTCGATCAGAGAGATACGAGAGCTTGGTGTAGTGTACTATATGTCCAGTGTTCTTCTTGGAGACAAGAACGTCGCACCACACCAGCTGGCCGCCCCTAATTGATAATTATTTTCAGTTGTGATTAAGTAAAAAAAGAATGTGTTGTAATGAATGAAACGAAACAAGAGTTAGTGTTGATAAACAAATGAATGTGTCAAAAAAAATAATTGGTTTCATTGTGAGTTTAATTTTTTTTATCAGTATTTACCGAATAAAAGATATTTATTATAAAAACAAAAAACGTACTCGTATAATCTATTTTTTCTAGCAGTTAAATTGTATTAAGAACATTTTTTTTAAACAGGAAGTTAGTTAACAAAATATTTTTTTAGTAGAAAGTATCACTTTCATGGAATGAGGAAAAAAGTATAATTTCGGTGGTGGAACTAAAGAGTCATAACTTTTAATATAAATAGTAAGACACAACACTGATTGGAGATGTACTGACATTTTTTTTGAAAACAATTTTTTTTAAGTTTTTTTTTTGACAAAACTTTTTTCTGCATTTTTTTAACAATTTATTTTTTGTCAATTCTTTTTTTTCTGACCAAATTTTATTTTCAACTAAGCTTTTTTTTTAGAATTAAATTTATACTTTTGATCCCCTGCAATTTTTTGTTGAAACTTTTTTTCCACAATTTATTTTTTGACAGTCTTTTTTCTGACAGAATTACAGAGAACTTGAACGTACAAAATTTAATTCTTTAATTTTTTTTAAATTTTTATTCAGCACTTAGACCGCAGAATGGTGATATTTTGTACAGTAATTTTTTTTACAATTTGTAAAAAAAAAATTAGTTTTTCCTTGCAAAATTTTTTTTTGGTTTTTTTTTTGTGAAATTTTGTTTAAACTCTTAGAACTACGCATTTCTGTAGTTTTAAAATAAATTGCGTTTGAAAAATCATTGTGCAAAAATTCTTTTAATCAAAAAATAAATTGCTTTAATGAAGCCTGGCGACTATGGGACTGGCTCTGCATTTAGCTGCTCCCTTACAAATCTAGTTTTTACTGAAAATTAAAAAAAATTATTTCTGAAAATTTTTTCAGTCATTTCTTTTTTGAAGACGAACGTTTTGTAAATAATTTTCAAAAGCGGTGATGTCAAAGTACTGTGTTTGAAAAAATACTGTATTCAAAATACTGTCTGTATGTCAAAATTGTGTATGTAAATACTAATCATCATCATCTTCGGCTCGACAACCGGGGTTCGGTCCTGGCCTCTTTCAACAAGTCTCTGCACCTATCCCGGTCTTGAGCCGACGCGACGCCATCCAGTTGCGCACCCCAAGGCTTCGGGCGTCCTGGTCTACGCCATCTCTCCAGCGCAAGCATGGTCTACCACGCTGCCGTCTACCATAGAATGTACCACAAAGGACTTTCCGAGCCGGTTCCTCTTCACTCATTCGAGCTAGGTGCCCTGCCCACTGAAGCCTAATTTTTGTCACTATGTCTGCTTCAAGGTAGATTACGTACAATTCAAGATTGTACCGTCTCCGGAATCGTCGGTCCTTAAGACTTTTCTCTAAAACGCGGCTAAGAGGGCAGAGTGTCTTTTGCTATTTTGCTAAGCACCCAAGTCTCGGATCCATTCCTTTAGTACTGGCAGGACTATGGCCCTGTACAGCAGCAGTTTTGAAGTTATGGTGAGATTTCTGGATTTGAAAATTCCAATTTCTTCTAAATTAGTCTGCTACTATTGACCTAAGGTATTTGAAGGATTGCACCACTTCAAATTCGTGCTCCGCTACCTTGATTGTTTGACCAACTGTTCTTCTCGCATTCGACGCCACCATGTACTTTGTTTTACCTTCACTAATGTGCAACCCCAGATTATGTGCGCCTGCTCGATCTGGATGAAGGAATCGTGTACAGCTTGTTCGGTTCTTCCGATGATGTCAATGTCGTCTGCGTAAGCCAGTATCTGGCTGGACCTGTTGACGATGGTCCCTCTTGTTGCTGTGCCAGTGTCACGGATTGCTTTCTCCAACGCCAGGTTGAAGAGGAGGCCAAAACATCCCCTTGTCGGAGTCCATTAAAGATGTTGATTAGTTTGGATAGCAATCCGGCTATTTTTACTTGGCTTGTTACGTCGGTCATGGTCAACCTACAAAGTCGTGTCAATTTATTTGGGATGCCGAATTCCCTCATGGCTTTGTAAAGTTCTACCCTGGCTATCCTATGTATCATAGGCGGCCTTAAAGTCCATGAATGAAACCATACTGATATTGGCCGATTATGGTTTTAGCGTATGGGGCTATCCGTTCTTGTAGGATAGAGGAGAGTATCTTATAGGCGGTACTCAACAACGTGATACCTCTATAATTGCTGCACGTTGTGACATCTCCCTTCCTATTTATGGGACAAATTATACCTTTTCGCCAGTCTTCTGGCATTTCTTCCTGCTCCCATACGTGCACTAGAATATCATGAATTGCTTGGCGTAAGGCTGGCCCGCCGGCCGTAGGCTATAGCCTTCTCAACCTCTTTTATGCTTGGTGGCGGTAACATAGGATATTGTTCTGGTAGTAGTGGAGCCTCTACTTCTGCAGTGAGGTGACCATTTAGCAATTCATTAAAGTACACTTCCCATCGCTCCAGTATGCTTTGGGGATCGGTGATCAGATTTCCCTCTCCGTCCTTGCAGTAGGTGCAGCGTGGTATGTACTGCGTCATGTTTCGGACGGATTGGTAGAACTTTTGCGCCTAGTGCGCGCGCACTTTACTCTTAAAAATACGGATTATTTTGTATGCCGTCATAACTTTCTTGTCGAACTCAATAAAAAAAAAAAAAAAACTTCTTGTTGATTAATGTATGTACCTAATTAGCAGCTGTGGAAGAAAGAGAGAGAAAAAAAGATTCTAAACTTATTTACTTCTTTTTCGTTCACTCCATTTTCCCTCTAAAATTATTTCTTGATTTCTCTCTTCTTTTTTAGTAGCCGTCGATTGTTATGGGATAGCCAGACAGTTTATACCAGACCAGTACACAACATACCAACCCAATTCATACCGAGGAACACTTCATACCCAGGGATAGATCTTATTGCTCTTTTCCACTTGAGATATTTTTTTAAAGATTTTTTGTTTTACTTATTTTGTTTGTTTTTTTTTCAAGCGGTTAAAAAAATTTCAACAAAATGAAAACAATTTTTTCACCACGTTTTTTTTTTACTGTTAAAGCTTTATTTTTTCGACATTTTTTGATAAAATTAGTTTTTAGACAAAGCCGACAAAAATTTGTATCGACTTGTTTTTTTTTTCATATATTTTAGAATTTTAATTTAGACATGTAGTACGATGCAGTTCTTTTAGTTTAATATAAAAATATCTTCAAAAATTCCTTGGATCCTAAAAAATACTTTTAATTTAAAAAAAGAAGAAAATAGCGCCATCTGGTGGCGAAGTAACGGTGTTGCAGTTATTATATTTTTTAAAAAAGTTTCTTCTAAGAAGAAATAAGAATTTTAAGATTTTGTTAGTATTTGGTAAAAATGCACATTTTGAGTTTTTACAAAAAGCAAAACTCGTTTGATTTTTTTTTGTTTGTTTCTATGTTATCTTTCTTCACTCAATATTTTCAATTTCAATAAGTACTTCAAAAGCAGTTATTTTTTAGTAGATTTCCCTTATTCCCTGTTATTGATGAAGTTGAAGCGTTTCAAAAACCACCATAAAAATTCAAAAAACGATTTTCATCCTTTAATTTTTAGACTGAGTATTTACATAATGGAAATAAAAACTTTAAAAACTTTAAATTTCTTTGTTTTAAGTAAGTAGTTCCCTCTTTATAAAATAAAAACCAATCAAAATATTCATTTTTATTACAAAAAAAAAGAAAAAAAAAACAACGATATAAATTTTACGGCATTTATTTTAGATTCAATTCTCTTTAAAGCATTAACGAACTTTACATCTTAATAAATTAAGATTTATCCAATTTTGCTGAACTCTTTAAACGAGATATGTAATGAATTTGACTTCCTGGCTGTGAGCTTCCATATATAGCTTCAGGCTTGTGCGTCAATACAATAGTATAACTTTCCTTCTTTGAATTCCCTTTAATTTTACACTTCACAAGGCATTAACTTGCCCATATTCAGCTCCTTCTATTCAACATAAGAAGAAGACAAAAAAAAAACCCACAGCAACAAATTTTCAAATAAAGTGTCCGCGTAGCTATCACATAATCTTTTACAACTATGCCCTCTGGCAGATTATATGTATATATGTACTCCAACTACTTCATTTTCTTACTGGTTCTTTCAGATATATATTTTTTTATAGATACTTCTAACGAAGCATCAATATAATTTCCATCTTCACTTTTTCTTGATGACATCAGTTTTTTTGAATATACACAGATCCACTAAAACTCTATAACCCCCCTCCCTCCCCTCTATCCGCCGCCATCTATCTCATCATATTATAATATTTGCAATTCTCTGTGTCTATATCCTTTATAGTCCTGTTTCGATCCTCTCCCCGTCGTTGCGTTGGCCCCATCGGCAAATGGCGACGCGGAGAAGAAAAACAAATAGAAGGACACGATTTAGAGCAAGGAACAGAAAAAAAAAATAAACTCAAGATTACACATAAAAACGAGGAAGAAATTCAACAAATGAATAAACAAGTGCTGGTCGATGTGGCGCCAGGAAACTTGTTACGCACAAAATGTGAATTTCAAATTGCTTCAGTCGACGAGAGTTGAGTCGGTGTCGGTGGTCCTTCGTCCGTCGTCGTCGTAATCGCCCTGCAAATTGACTGCAAAGCGTTCACGTTGTCGTCGAGTTAGTATTTTTTTTTTTTTCTTCTTCTGTCCGTTGTCGTGAGGGAATCGAATTTAGATGGATGGATGGGTAAATTGAAATGAGGCTCGAAACCTCATGCTACTACCAGTGCCCCATCAGCTAGGAGGAGTACTGCTGGGAGTGTGTTCGAGTGACCACAGTCTGTTGCTCCTTATGGCCTCTGTTTCGAGCCCACTCCTCTTTGTTTCCCACAAGGAATACACATTGCACGGAAATGGGATGCTGTGTGTACACATCGAGGGTAGGCTGTGGTGAAAGCGTTCCAGCACGTTTCTGTTGAACTCTCTCTCGCTTTTGTAAAAAAGAATTAAAAGAAAAAAAAGTCAAGTCAGTGGAGCCTGGGCCATATCGTTTTACATCGAGGCTGGAGTCTGACATTTGCATTTTCCAAATCGCTTTGAGATTCTGATGGGTAGTTTATTTTTTTTCTCCATTATGCCATGACTCGTCCTCGACGTTTTTGTCTCATATACATTTCTATAGAGACAAGGATTTTTGAATACCTATTCTGTTTGCTTGTTAGTCTCAACATCGACGCCAGAGATGAGCTGGAAAACGATGATGATGACGTGGCTGTCGGGAATATATCTACCCATTGCCATTGTTGTGATTTACGATATGGATAGTCTTTCGACATCTGGATCTAGTGCATAGGTACCTGGACTGTGGCGGTAAATTTAAGAGGGATTAAAGAGCAGGATGCACTTCCTGCAATGAGGATTTAAAAAAAAAAACTACTCACCCTCCTATATGTGCGGGAAAATCACTTTGGCAATTAAATTTAGCGAAAAACAATGCACGGTCACCACGCTACGCCACGCCACACTACACCACACATCAACAACTGTGACACCAACTTCGTCATATCGTGGCTTTTTGTTTCTGTGTGCCAAACACGTGAGAGAGTGCTTTTCCGGTGTTAATTTCATTATGTCCACAATGGACAGGATTGTGTCATAAAATCCATGACATGACATCTACACATAAAGTGCACTGTCCGTGATTCATTTGCCCTCCCTTGATGGTGACGACTAGTGGTGGCGCGGCCGGCGGCGTATGAAGGAACTATACAATATATGACAACATGACAAAAAAATTTTTCGAAAAAGTCAGGATCCCATGCTTTAGAATGTGATGAGGAGGGTGGCGCGGAAGAAAAATCTTAAAAGGATTTTTATTATTCGCAACATACATCAGGGCACATATTATCTAGTACACAAGTGCACCGGCAAAGATGTGGCCTGATGCTCTTCTTACTTGTCGCTGCAGTGCACACTCTGAACCGACATCATCATCATCATCAACCATCAACGTTGTATAAAATTACTTTTTGTCAGGGTTTCACGACTTCGTCAGTTTCGACGAAAACTCGCTTGAATCTTGAATCCTTGAGAAGTAAAAGAGACTCCATTTCGTTTTGAGTTGTTGTTTTGGTTTTTTTTTTTTTTTTTTTTGATACTTCTTTGTGTCCAATTCAACTTGCCCCGATAAAATGTATTTTCACAGTGGCGCGCATTGTTACAACCCATTAAAAGGATCATTACATATCCTTGGCATTTTGGCAATGGGTTATATTCTAGTTTGTTATTTTGTCGTTTTTATACTACATATGTATATAAACACAATCGGATATCCGGAGGTTGAGAGAGATTGGAGTAGAGTGGAGTTTTTTGTTTTCTGTGCCTTATGTCAGTGGCGTAGTTAGATTGGTTAATTAAATAAAACCAGCGACATAAACAGTTTCGTCACTTTATATTAAATATTTTTACCATTTTTGTTTGTAAAAAATGAAGCACGTGGCCTTCATTGAAGCTGGTGTTAAAACAATTAAAACGGAAGTTATATTGTTCAAAAGCGAGCGATTTCGGTCCATTTGAAGTTAGTGTGTTTATCAGCGAACACGTATGTATGTACACTTTCACTTTACCGACTGTATTCAATTCTTTGAAGAAAGAACCTATTGAACTTGGCATTTCTCACATTTTTGTAAGCCAAATTGGAAAGTTTCATCATCAACATCCTCGGCTCGACAACCGGGGTCCGGTCCTGGCCTCCTTCAACAAGTCTCTCCACCTATCCCGGTCTTGAGCCGACGCCATCGAGTTGCGCACCACAAGGCTTCAGGCGTCCTGGTCTACGCCAACTCTCCAGCGCAAGCATGGTCTACCACGCTGCTGTAACACAAAGCATTCTCCGAGCCGGTTCCTCTTCACTGATTCGAGCTAGGTTCCATGCCTACCGGAGTCTACCGAGCCTAGTTTTTGTCACTATGTCTGCTTCAAGGTAGATTGCGTACAATTCATCACCGTCTCCGGAATCGTCCTTCCTCACATATGGGGCCAACAATTCTCCTTAAGACTTTTCTCTCGAACCCGGCTAAGAGGTCGGAGTGTCTTTTGATAAGCACCCAAGTCTCGGACCCATACGTGAGTACTGGCAGGATCATGGTCCTGTACAGCAGCAGTTTTGAAGTTATGGTGAGATTTCTCGATTTGAGGAGCTTTGACAGACTATAGTAGGCTGTGTTGTAATTGAGTAGGCGCCCGCGTATTTCTTCTTCTAAATTACACAGGTCAACACTATTTTTGTTTCTGGGTTCTTGATATGATTTTCTTGTTGCTCCTACATCACTTACTAATTATAAAAAAATTTTACCTGAAAAAGTTTGTTTTTATAGCTAGAATTTTGATATTATGGATTAAAGGGAGATAACTGATAAAAATTGATATTAATTAACTAAATAAATCATAACTTTGATTTTACTCGTTCGATCCTCAAGGTTAAGGGCTTAAAATTACCATGAGACTTGAGGCTACATTCTGTGTAGAACCCATGGGGGTGGGGCCACGCCTTCAATATAAAAAAGTTGATTGAAAGAAAACTTCAATTTTATTTTTGTTCTTTTAAATGCAAAAGATGATGGAAAATTTCAAAACATCAAAAAACAATGTACTACAAAATTATTGCCCCAACTCTCTTCTACAAAAATGTCATTGGTTATATACCGGTAAACTCAAAAGGTAAGACGGCGGAAGCACCCGAATTGATTTTTTGCGAAAAAAAATTAATTTTGATCAAATTTTGAGTTTGAAACTAGTTTTTTCAAAAACTATGCATAGATTTTGCTTGATTTAAAAACTGGGTAATAGAATAGAGTATTATCTTTAAAAAAAAGTATAATACTTAATTGTAGGTATTACCGTTATTTTTTAATATTTGTTTTTCCATTTTTAGTAGTTTTTTTTTAATGAATTTGCCCCTCCCGCCCAAACGGGGGGAAATAGACCCCCCTTGTCATAGTAAAAAAATACTTGTAGAAGTGTTCTACAAAAACCGTTATCATTTCTTAGCGTTACAGTTATCTTACTCTTGCCGAGAACACTTAAACCTTAGAGTTGGTTGAAAACCCATAATATTTATTTATCATTGTAATAGGTGCAGAAACAAACTTTAAAAAAAAAAAAGATGCAGTTATATAGAATTCAATACCAGGATTGAGAAAATCGCCACTTCAACACAGAAACAAAAAAAAATAATTTTTTTGTCGACCTGTGTTATTAGCGGCTGCTAATATTGACCCAAGGTATTTGAAGGATTGCACCACTTCAAATTCGTGCTCCGCTACCTTGATTGTTTGACCAACTATGGAGAGGCACTTAAGCGTGGTTCAAATAGATCATCCGTTGGTTCGGAAAATTTAACTCACTGCTTTCGGATTAACTAAGGTTCTAAAATTTCAAGGTACAGCTTAGATATACTATAGTGTTGTTTAAACTATCGTTGAACGTCATAGGCAATCTTCTGGAGTCCATCAGGCCATCGTGACTTATACAGAAATGAAGTGGCAGATGAACTTGTCAAAAACGGTTCATCATTAAAAACAAGTCAATCTGTACCTAGTTATTCCACTATAACAAGAAAATAGAAAATTTATCAAAATTTTCTCACAGTCTCAAGTGAAAATGGCGGATGGTAAGAACTTGATACTTTTTTTCAAAAATATAGAACACTTTGATGAAGCTCATTAGCCTGAATTGTCTCTATTCGCTCAACTCCTAATGTGTGACAGCTCAATGGGAACTCACGCGAGTAAATAAGGCATCGGCACATCTGACCTATGCAAAGATGGAAGAGGTTTTATTTTACACACATATTGTGAGTACCCGAACCTAGAAGAAGAATACTTCTTCGACGAACTAGACAACGTCTTGTTTTACCAACAAGTAGAATATGAATTTTTTTCAGATTTTAGTCTGTTTCCGGGGCCACCCCTTTTCTAAGCTCCACTTAATACTCTCCTTGCTTTTTTGTGTTCCTAAATTAGTAAATCCTTGACGAGCACAAGTCGTAATAGACCCTTTGAAATAATTAAAGTAAGGTAGTTTGCTATCGGGATTGTGGGGTTCTATTGGATTCAGGGCCTTAGAATTGTGCTTTTATGGTAAAGGGACTCTGAGTTCCAGTACGCAACATAATAACTTTTTTTTGACTTAAGGTTGGATATCACTATTTGAACTTCTCGTAAAACAGTTTACCCTATAAAAAAAATCATAATATTATAGAAGGTAATATTAAATTTTATAATAAGTACTGACCAACCTACGCCACTGCTCTTGATGCACCTTCTTCGGGGGTAAAGATTTTGTTGGTTATATCCCTTTTATACACCCTGTGCAACCACCATAAAGTTGATATTTTGTTTTTGAAACATTTTAGGGGACATGGTAAGATATTACGTAAATATATATACCCGTACCCTACATGTATATGTATGTATGAAGCTACATATATAAAAAAAAAATAAAGCTGATACCAAGCTGTTGGCTGTTAAGTGGCATTTACCATCAGTGAACATCCTTTCATTTTTTTTTGCTCTTTGTTGTTGTTGAATAGCTTGTTGTTTGTGGCAGAACAAAAGACCAAGAACGACGATGAAGACGTTACTGCATTGAGCTATAAGCTGTCCTTTTGTTAGTTTTTTTTTTCGTTTTGTTTATTTCAACGTTACGCTAAGCGCGCAGTGATATCCTTTCTGCAATATGTCCTTTTCACTCTAAGATTTCATGGGAATTGTTGTGATTGTATCTTTTGTTTTACAATTTGAACTTAAATACATTTATATATGTGTAGGTATGTAGATGAATGCTTCTTATACATTAAAAAAAAATATATAAAGTGCAAGCAAGTGGTATATACGACGAAATAGGGGCGTTGTTATATTGCATGTTTTGTTATGTTAAAGCTTTAAAATCTGTGATTTTATCACTGTTTTTCGATTAGTGTAGGATTTTTATTTCAAAACTATTGGAATGTTTTGCTTAAATCTAAATAGATCCGATGTGTTTATGGTGTTGACAAATCTAAATAAAAAGAAACATAAATTCTGCATACGCTTTACAGCTTAAATCACAAAATTGCAATCTTTCTAAAACACACAGAACACATTGTTGAGATGCATTTTCATTTGTTACTGTTTTTAAAGTTTGCTATATTGTTTATGATCCAATAGAAGACTAACCAGGGATTGAAGCAATCTTCGATTAGGAGTTTGAAGATATAAGATACATATCTCATTTTCTCATTATTTTTGAATTGTATAAAAAAACCTTCGCTACTAGTCGAACTAAAGAAAGTTTTGAATAGAGGTTCCGGCTTACTTTGACTACTTAGATGAGACCTAGAGCTTTTTTTTCTTCGATTGTCATAACTTCAACTGGGACAACAACTAAACTGCTTCACTCTAAGGCTCCACGTACTGGAACCTAGTGCAAAACTTGTTTCTTCAGAATAACAACCCATTGGCGCCACGCCGAAGTGATATGGAAACTTGTAAATAGTTCATTAACTTGCAAGGAAATAGTGTTTCCACAAAGGCTCTCCAAAAAAATTAATTCTCTAGATTGAATCAGTAATGGAGTCTACAGCCAATCTACTTGGTGAACTACTTAAGTTGTTCTGCGAGCATTTCGGCTACGGGTTACTCCATCATTTTCAAAGTAAAAGTAAGGAAAAGTTTATCTGGCTTTTTACTCTAAGAGTATGGTCCTTCTAGATTGAAGTTTTGCTATATCAAAAAACAACGGAACAAGAACGATACTATCTAAGTACTGAAGACTTGGTGAGCTACTGCACAAACTCATTGAGAAAACTTAGAAAACAGAAAGCTGTCCTAAAAAGTTGTTCAAGATAAATCGATTGTTATTATCAAGGCACATTTTGTTGGACACGGCTGTCAGCAATATTGTTCCTGTTGGTGATAAGTGATGCACTGAACGCAGCTTAGTCGAGTGGAAATTTTCAACAAGGGTAAAGAGGGAAAGGAAATCGTTGGACTTAAGATCAATACCGTAAAAAGAAAAACGAAAAATAGTGACTTGGTAAATAAAAGGCTGCGTTTTTAGTGCTGTCCAAATTTGGAGAAATAACTCTATAAGCTTAATGACCAAGCTACGAGTGTTATTCTATAATGCTGACGCCGCGCCGCCGTGCTCTTTTTTCGTGCAGCTCTTGGAAAGTCACATCGGCTGCCACTAGAAAGCTTCAATCTTTCGTAAATGGTTTTCTGCGAAACATTTTCATTTAATTGATGAACAATTAAGGTCTTTTTGGCTCGCAACACAAAGCCTTCACGGCAAAACTCCCGATAAAGTGAAAATTCATTATTATATCAGCAAGCTACTAGCATCAAGTATACAGATCTAATGGACCCCAGGGTTTCACTACTTGACCAACAATGAAGTTTCTGGTTCAATGAAGCATGCTGGCAGGAACTACATCTACTGAGAAAGCAGCCCGAGAACTCAAGGAGCAAAAATAGAATAGAGGGATAGTGTCCGACTATTTATTAAGAATTGCAGAAAGGAGAGAAATATGGTAGTGGATACACTGTCAGTGCTGAGGATCTAGAAGGACAATTTTTTTTACAGTTCTAAATGGCGCAGATAGCTAACATTCCAGTGTCCTCTGTAAACGCAGTTATACTGCAAAGCTTCCGCGCCGTTGTATAAATATTTAAGGTTTGACTTACAACAACGACTTGTAACATGTTTTACGAGCTCCACTTCGATCTCATCTCAGACTCATTATATGTAATGCTTAGTCTTTATTCTATTCATATTAATTGAAAATTTTTTTGCCGTCATCAGGACTCGAACCAAGACTAAGCAGCATATGTAGTCAGCTAACTACACACTGCGCTTCTCTAACACACGTCGTTTGGCTATTCTTATTCAAGTTTCTTTTCCACACTTGATTTTTGCTCATATTCAAGGATTCAATTTTCTCAATAAAAATTGATTTTAATTAAAAAAAGTCTTAGACGATAAGTTTTAACGTATTTTTAATATCTTTTCTTATAATAGTCTTATATTTACAATATTCTTATATCTTTTCTTTTTTTCAGGTAAGTTGTACAAGTTCAACTCTACTAACTTTTAAGAAAAACTGTGAGTATTAAATTAAATTTTACTGTTATCTTAAAACAAATTAGAAGCCCCTAGTATAATGCTTAGTGCGTAGGACTGTCATACTAGAGGTTTGGGTTCGATTCCCAGCCGCGTCCATTTAGAAAACAGAAATGTTTTTCATTGGCTGCTGCTTTTGCGATAGAAATCAACTTACTCTCCAAGAGTCTGGAGTAGAGTTCTTCTCACCTTAGTCGTTTGGACTCGGCATACCATTTTAGGTTTCCAACATTCCTGCAAACAGGAATGCTTGAGAGTTGTAAGTCACTCAGGGCATGATGCTTCAAGGACTGTCGCGCCACCAAATTTGTTTTTATCTATAAAAAAATAATTCTTGTCTTAAAAAATCTGCTAAGCGAAATACAAGTAATTCTATATACGTAATGCCAAAGTAATCCAATTCAATTTTTCCCTTCAGTGCATTTTTATGAAAAAAAAAAATAGAAAGTCAATCAGTTTATCTGTTAAAGTATCTGCTTTTGCATAGAATGAAATTCAAAGCAAAAAATGCATTTTGATTGTTCTATTTTTTTTTATTCTTTCTTCGTATAGTATTCCTCAATCAATCGCGACTTCGTATCCACTTATTCCATCTAGATTCTTGCAGAAATTTTTACTTGTTTGCTTCCCTTACTTCGCTACTGAGCTTTATGTCTTTCAAAAAGGCAGTTTTATCAAACTTTTCCATATCCTTTCACTTCAAAGGGAAAATGAATATAAATATATAGAAAACTTTTATGAGAAAGAATACAAAAAAAAAAATAAAATAAAATAAACCATCATCCCTCATAAGGTGGAAAAGAATAAAATTTTGTCCTTTCTACTGTCTTGTGTTGGCGGTGGCGGCAGATGGTGTGCAGGAAGAAAACTTTTTGTCAAACCTTTTGTTCAAGTGTATAAAAATGAAAAGACGCTTTCAATTACTTACTTTTTCCTCTACATTAATCCATGATGGGTCCTCACTTCGCAAAACTCATTTAAGATTTTTTTTTCATCTTTACTACAACTGCCCTAGGTAGGGTATCTATTTTTTTTTCCACTGGTCTCTATCACCAGCAATGTAGATAAAGAGTCCTTGGGAGCCTTGTCGTCAGTCATCCTAATCCAATCTTTTCGATAAAATTTTAAATTATATCCATCGCTCGTCACCCCTTTTTTTCCGCCAAACTGGACAGTAGAAGAGTTCTAGTAGCTACTGATGATTTCACTATATATACATTAGTAATTCAGGGAAATGTCCCCACGTTGGGCGCCAGTTTTTTTTTTTAATTTTTTTTTTTTGTTCACAATATTCTCTGGAGTAATTTCCAATTCCTTATTAAACAGCAGCATATTTAAGATTTAAATACTTGAAACAAAAGGGTGGCAAGTTTCATTTCCTTTCTCAGTTCGGTGGCGGCAAAGAAGACTAAATGTAGCAGTGTTTGGTGACGGTACAAAATGGAAAACTATTTCCGGACTACGGGCTAGAGCTTGGAATTGAAATAGAGAACAGGATGTCATTATGTTAAACGTTGTGTTGTGCGACAGTCTCTCTATTCTCACAGAATTTTCCATCTCTAAGTGGGTTGGTTGTTGATACTGCTGCAGAAAAACTATTTCAAGCGGCCGGCAGTAGCAGCAGCAGCAGCAGAATTATCGGGGGACCGATGATGATGATGAAGATGGTACCACCGTTCGTGCTGTTAATTAAAACTTTTAATTCCAGTTGAAAATTTTATCTGGGAAATTAAGTTTGAGAGTGAGTGGTGCGCGCTCCAACAGCAAACGAAACGAAACACAACTGTCCCACAGTCCTAGTTGATACGTTGAGTTCTACGAGAGTGGACAGGATAAAATTTTATTTTTCAATTCTTCATTTCAGAGTTGTTATTTTTGTTAGGTACTTTTTTTATTCTTTTTTTTTTTTTTGTTATTTGTGTTGAGTGGACGGCACGCGAAATTGTAATTATTCCAAGTGAATAAGGCAGGGCATGGGGGACGCTAAAGGAGTAAAGTAGGTAACTGAAACTTTTTTGTTGTCCCACAGAGAGAGAGAGAGAAAAGGATGAATGGTTATTATATGTATAAGTGTTCCCGAGAGTTACCTCCTCCTTCTGCCTTCTGGGAAAAAAAGTCCATCATTATTGTAGAAAGGACAATGATTTCCCTTTGTACCTACTGCACTGATGCTTTAATTTGTGTGATTTCTTTTTTAGGTTAGTTAATTTATTTTTGTTTTGTTTTATTTCATTTTTTTTTCTGTTTCTATCAAAAACGACCGAAGAATTTAAACCACGTTTTTGTGGTAGAAAATGTTTTGGACTAATTATATTTTATCAAAAAAAAAGCGAAGGACAAAAAAAAACACTAAAAAATCTGTCTTCTTTTTCTTTTGCGTTGTTGTGTTTTGTTGTTATTGTAATTGGTGCAAGACAATGGTTGGTTTTTAATTAAGTCAGCTAGCCGTGGTTAAAAGCACCATCACCGCACCGCACCGTACTCCACCGAACCGATGAAATTTAAACAATACAGAAAGAGTCAAGGGTAGATAAAATTTTTGTTTCTTCTTATTGTTCTTTCTGGTTAAACTCGCGAAGAGGTTTTATTTTCTTAAAGAAAGATTTTGAAAATATTAAAAAAAAAAAAATCACCGTAGTACTTTATGATCCTCTTTATTTTGTATTATTTGTTTCGTTTAATGAATATTCGTTTGATAACGAAAAATCTTTGAATTAAAAATTTGAAGAAGAACCCAGAAAGAGTATACCAAAGAATTAAAAAAGGATATGTCCTGAACTGCTGGTTAAGTCAAAATCTTCCAAAAAAATCAATTTTTCCTTGTCACAGTTAAACTTCAGTTAACTTACGAAATTTATTGGCTTAACCTAGATAGCAAACGGTAGATGAAAGAAGCAAAGAAATACTGTGCCTAACTTCAAGCAAGGATTAGGAAGAGCATACATTGGGAGCTGGAGAAATATTTGCACCGACTGTTGGTTAAAAAGGATGTCGACAAAATTCTTGATAGATAGCGACAGTATTGTGAAGGACTTTCCAAGGCTTTACTTTCGGTGACGAAGAAGTCACCGAAATGACAGTCGAAGAAGTTAGTACTGCGGTGATAAGACCAGAAAGAGAAAACCGATTGGGTTAGACGAAATACCATCTGAGTACTGGAAATGATGGGATATATCAGATCTAGATGACTCACGATTCTCATCTCCAAAATAATTTTCAGGGACCAAATGCCAAATCAGTGCAGAGAAAGCAATCTTTTTCCAATCTATAAGGGAAAGAATGATACACGAAATCAAGCTAATGTATAATTGTATAGACTCCCACGAGATCTAATATGGGTTCCACTTCTTAGACAACGAATATTTCCCAAAGTCTACATCAGATCATCATGAAACTATAAGAGTAGGTGAGTCAAAACATGATGATGATCCGTATGAACCACCGAAGACTTCGCATTGAAGTACGTAGGTGTTTATCAGGAAATGGCCTTGAGGCAAAGGATTACCTTTTTTAACAATTTTATGCTTAATGATAAGATGACGGACCCCAATTCAATCAGTTGCTCTTTGCAGACGATGAAGCCTTCATAAGCGAAAATCCTACATCCTCTCAAAGAGCCTGGTTCTCGAGGAAAATGCTACCGAAGAGGGGCGGTTGCCCATTCTTAACAATAACATCGTTCACCTCGTCCAGGATTCTGACTTTCATCAATTGCCATTGATCATTGGAAAGTTTCCGAAAAGGTGTGCCGCAATCTGCAATGGCAAATTGTCGCTTCTCAATGGTCCCTTCCGTGATCAAGGTCTTCGGTTTTTTTGTCTTTGGTGAGGGATTCGTAGGCGAAAATTTGTCGTCGTTCTTTTGGACGCCGTTGAGCTTGGTCCGGGGTGGGGCAAAGTGCCAACCGTCTACCTTACCGTCCTCAAGGTCTTTGTTCTTTTGTTCGTCAAGTTATTCAGTGGCCGTCAAAGTCTTCCAGTCTCTGAGTAGCATTGTCCAACGCTAGCTTCTCCCTGGCCGTTAAGGTTTCGGGTTTCTTGCTAGAAAGACGTCGGACAATCCTCTCAGCGTTGCGTCGTCTCTTCCTTTGTATACGTTCATTGAGACTTCCAGCTCTCTGTGAGGCCTTGGTCTCAATAACGGTGTTCGTCGTCGTGTTTCCTGTCAGGTCTATGACGCTACTTCTGCTCGACGAAGATGGAAGAGTGGCGCCGGAGTTGCCTGCGGGGCTAGTGCTAGGACTAACATCCTACTACAATTGGAGAGGCAAAGCCCGCGCCGGCAGTCGTGACTTCTGTCGACGTCTCAACGTATATACCCGTTGATGTTCGTTTGTGTTGTATACTGTTCATGGATTTTATCGTGTTTGGGTTTCTCTTAGTTTGTCTGGAACCACAGCTGAATGGCTGAAGATTTAAGAAATACAAATCTACAGCCGTTCTGAGACCCTAAACATAAGCCTCCCCACCGTTTCAAGGTGGAAACCTGGCAAACAGGCACTTAGCTCGTACTGTAATTAGCTGGTACTGTAATATAAAAAGATCTCCTGAGAATCCAGTTCAAAAGGCAATAGCCAACGACATTCCAACTCTATCACGGAAGAAAGGCAGGTGCAAAAACTACTGGTTCGAAAAGCGTTTCATAACGCGCTCTATAATACGCTTCAAGTCGCGCTTTATGACGACCTCCAACACAAGTTTCGCGTAGCTTTACATGACGTGCTTAGTAACCGGTTCCTAGGCGCATGACATGATGTGCTTCAGGCGGATTTTAATACGTTTTTGTATTGTCGGAGACGCCCTTTTTAAAGCTAATCAAGACTTGCTGCATGCCTGGTTTCAAAACTGTCTTCACGAAGCACTTCAAGATTTTAGATGCCCTTCTTGATACGTTTCACGCCGTGCTTTAAAACGTACTTCATGACGGGCATCGAGATAATCTTGAAAAAGCGCTTTAAAGAAGTGAAAAATAGTAAGTTCATCGCGTTTTTAGGTTGAGGTTGTTAGTTGGGCCCACAAATATTGTATTGTCCTCTGGTTAATATTTGGTTTGGTGAACAAAGAAATTCCAGAGTCGATACAATCTTTGAGGTCATCTATGTTCGTTGGAAAACATCAATTATTGCCAGGATTGATCTAAATTGTTTTCATAAAATTAATTTCACTTAATTAAAAAGTTTGACTGTTCAGATGAAGCAGAAACTACTTTGACCTTGGCTGTTTAAAAACAAAATGCTTTTCTCGTACATATTTTTATTTTTGTTTTCAATATTTTAACGGCATATCGACTCGAATATTATTATTAAAACCGGATTTATCAGTTCACTGAATTGAACACATATATTTCACTCTTAAAATATTCATTTTAATTTTTAAATATGTTAATTTATGTCCAGCCACAATAAGTTCCATTTTGTGCAGTCAGTCAGTCAGTCAGTCAGTTTCCATATCTGTCATGTATAGTACATATATCCTGCCTCAACCTCATCAAACTTGAATAAAAGTCTGTCAATCAGTGGTTGTGAATCTATGAACAAACGAACCAAAAAAAAAAAAAAAATCATTTAACTTCGTTGCATTATTAAATTACCGAGGAAAATAACGACAAATAAAAGTCCTCCGGTATGTATACTATATATTTATAATAATAAATCCCACCTCACCTGGGAAAAAGGATTATTGCCTAGATATCGCGGTAGCTTTTTGATGGTCAAAGTCAGGAGCCAGTTTAAAATTACCTACAAAGAACCGAACGTTGTTTCAATGGTTGAACAATAAAAAAAAAAATTAAAAAAAAAAGAGAAATTCATGAGAGCAAAATGAAACATGAAAAACAATGTGCGGTGGTGATGATACTCCGGCCGCCAGTTGTGTCGGTTCGGTGGTAACAGGATGTTCGATTCAATGAAGTCATCGATCCTTAAATTCCACACATAACAATCCACAGAGTACTTGAAGGGGATTGAAGCGAATTTTAACCCTCTAAGAAAAAAAGAAAAAAAAAATACCTTCCATGGTTCTGTTATTTACCCCCGAATCGTGGTTACCAGCCATCAGGAAGAGGTCTCTTTGGTGGTGCGGCATTTGCGTTTTTTTGTTGTTCATAGTCGTCCTCCCATTTTGATCCGCAATTGAGATTTCTTTTCTTTTGTTTAATTTTTTTTTTCATTTTTTTTTTATGGTTTTGTTTTCCGCTCAGAAAAAGCTCCTCTTTGATTTCATTTTCCAATCACCGTCATCGATTTTTGTTTTGCTTTTTTAACTACCTTCATAAACCTACCTAACTACTCACCGCTGCCGTCGTCGTCGTTGTGCCGCTCCCACCTCCGCCGATGCTATTTCTATTTTTTACTACGTGTTCCTTAGGCAAAGTATTGGTTTTATGAAAACAAAAACTTTAGTTTGTATATTTGCTGGATTCTTCCTTTAATTTCCAGCATTCATTCATTGATTTGCTGAATTTTATCGGTGATCTGCTATATTCATCCGTTTATTTTATGGATTTTTTTGATTTTTTTAGCTCTTACCTTTACTTGTTGAATTCTTCCAGTGGTTTGAGATTTATCTGTTCATATGTTGAATTCTTCCATTGCTCTGTTTGATTTATCCATTGATTTGCTGAATTCTGTTGAATTCGTACATTGGTTGAATTATTCGTTAGCTGATTTTTTTCCAGTCTGACCTCCACTTTTTGAATTCTTCCTATAGTAAGATCGATTCGTACATTGCATTTGCTAGATTTATTCGTCAATTCGTAGAAATCTACCTTTTTGTTCAATTGATGCTTCCTAGTTTTTCATCCGTTTATTTGCTGAATTGTTCTCGTAATCTACTGGATTCGTCCATTAATTTGTAGGATTTGTTCGTTGATTTATTGAACTCATCCATTGGTCCTCGAGGATTTGTGCGGAAATCCATTTTGCTGAATTCTTTTGGTAACCTTCTGATTTCGCCTATTGCTTTACTAGACTCGTCCATTGATCTACTGACTTCATCCATTGATTTTCTAGATTCTTCCATTGGTCTGGTGAACTCATTTGTTTGATTTCTTGAATTCTTCCATTCAATTGCTGATTAATCTTTGAATTTGCTGAATTCTTCCTATGATGTGCTGAATTCATTCCTATTCCTTGAGTTGCCAAGTGTGTTTATTAATCTGTTTAATTCATAAATTTACTAGTTAGATTCATTCTTTGATTTGCTGGATTCTTCAATTGATTGGTGAATTTATTCGGTTATATGCTGAATTCTTTTGCTGGTGATATTAGTTTATTCACTGGATTCGAGCGTTAACTTCCCCCTGATTTTACAAAATGTTTGAAGAAGAGTAATTCCATTCGACCTGTCCTTAACGATTCATATTGTTAGTATTCATCCCCCCCCCCCTTAAAATTTTATATATTGTGTGCAAAAATCTGGACGATTATATTGTGGTAATCGAAATGGGCACACATATCTGAATATTTGTGGTATACGCGCGAGCTTCCTCTTAAAGGGGGGTTTTTGATAATGGTTTTAAGGAGTAAGGTTGCTTGCTGATGCTGATGTTGCTGCAAGCTCGGAAATTGAATGATCTGACATTTGAGTTGAGTTGAGTTGAATGAATGAGTGAGTGCGAGGACTGTATAGAAGTAGAAGCGAGGATAAGGCAACGGCAAAGTCCCATCGTGTCGTTGTCGACGAATTGATTTCTGTGACAGAAGAGAGCCAGGAGTAAGCAGATTAATTGTTGTTCTTCCTCCCTGATGGAATTTTCCACCGCACAAACGAACTGTGAATTCCTCTACGTGTGATATGTGTTGTCCTTGCTTCGTTCCTTGATGTTTTGTTATGGAACAAATCCCAGGATGGAGGTTTTTTTTGCTGTTGTTTTGTTTTTGTTCATTCATTGCTTTATTGTTGTGCATTGATTTGAAAATAAAAGTGGGGAAGTTGCGTTTTTCCTTTTTTTTTTTTTTTTTGTGAAAAATAAGGTTTCCCTTTTAAAAGGATCTGTGATGGTCGTTTAAAACATCAATATTTACCCATATCAAAACTTGTAAATGCGACTAAGATTGTTTGGGAGATGAAGATGTTTTTTTTTTTTTTTGTAATTTAATAAATTGAATTACAGTTCCGGAAATTGCTTCAAGTTCAATGTTAGGTAGGTACATTCGACTGTTAAAATCCTCCTTGAAAAAAGACTTGTACCGGAGAGTGGGAAACGCTGGAAGGTTTATTTATTTTGCCTCTTTTTTTTCTTGCAGAGTTTTGTTTGCTTTCTTAACCTTATTTTAATAGGAAATCAATTTACTTCAAAGCAATTTTGTTTTGCCCACTGATGTGTTAAACCCTTATTGGCAGATAATTTAAGAACAAATAAAAAACGTAAGTTTTTTTTTCATAATTTTAAATTTTTTTTTCTTAATGGTATTTTTTAATAATGGCCATGGGCTCATGTAAGAACATTTTTGCTCGGATTTGGTAAGTATTTTTTTCAAAGCATTTAAGTATCGTGTCATATATTGTATTCGTGGCCTTTAAAATTTAAGTCATTGTATCATTCAATACGACAGGAACTTCTTAAGCAAAAATTTAGAACTGTTAAAAGGTTTTTTATTATTCTTTTTATTATTTTTTAAGCAGAGACAAAAATAGTGAATTTTAATGTCATGGTTTTTCGAAGGTATTCCAAATATTATGAAAAATTACCCTGCTGGAAAAAAAGCATTTAAATTAATTATTAAAAAATTCAGTTTTTAAAAATTCTGGAAATACCTATGATGTAGAAGAGAACAGAAATTTAAAAAATAACTTTCACAACCAAATCTAAACGGTGTCCCAAAAGAACGTAAGATTAAAATTTGGCGCCATTCGAAGTGTCATTGTTTGACATTTGAACAATTATTATTGTTTGTTAGTAGAAGGTATAAGGTTAATAAAAATGGAGCGCTACACGAATGAAGAACGCATTCTCATTGTGAAATTGTTTTACCAAAATGGTGAAAGTTTTGCGGCTACAGTTCGCAAATTGCGATGAATTTAGGGTTACAATAATGCTCCAAAAGAGTCAACTGTAAAGCGATTAGTGTAAAAATTTGCTGAAACTGGGTCTGTCACTGATGTAAAGACAACAATGCGCATTCGACCAGGTCGATCGACCGAAAATATCGCAGCATTACGTGATGATGTCGCTTAAAATCCATCCACCTTAATTCGACACCGAGCTCAGCAAATTGGTGTTTCCAAATGTGAAATGATAACCAATTTTTTCGTGCCTAGAATTGAAGAAATGAATGTGGAGGGGATGTGGTTTCAACAAGACGGCGCGGCGGCGGCGCCACATCTCATACAGCCAGAGAAACAATGCATCAGTCATTTCCCGGTCGTGTTATTTCGCATTTTGGAGACCAAAATTGGCCGCCTATATCGTGCGATTTAACACCATTGGACTTTTTTCTTTGGGTTTTTTTTAAGTCGATGGTTCATGCGAATAAGCCGACGACGACTCAAGCCTTAAAAGAAGAAATTGGACGCTGAAATACCGCAGCATTTATGCAAAACGGTCATTGAAAATTTCATTAAAAGATCGCGTTTGTGCCAGCAAAGCCGCGGCGGCCATCTGCCCGATGTGTTATTCCAAACATAACCTCATCCTGTCTACTTTACGATATAATAAAGAATTCGCGATTTTTTTTAAATATCTGCATTGTTGGGACACCCTTTATTTACTACAGTAAAAATCTGAGAATAAATGGAAAATAGATAAAGTTTTTAAGGTAAATTAAGAAATACTTTAATACTTAAGTTTTCAATTTAAATTATTTTTTTTAAATTAATACATACTTCAAAAATATGGTTTTAAAATTTGGTTCAAAACGGTTTTTCAATACTATCAATTTAAACAAAAATTATTTTATTTTCAAAAATAACGGTACCTATAACACAAATGTTAAAACAATAGGCGGAAGCGCAAAAGTTGAACATTTTTTTAATATTTGCGTGCATCATTTTTGGCATTTTAATGCAGCTCCATTTGCTGCTCCATCGAATTGAGTTCCCGCCAGTTGATTATATTAGGTTTTTTAATTATTGGTTGTTAGACACACATTTTTTTATGAGCATCAGGTTGTCCTTAAACCTCTTATCAGCGATACTAACTGAAGGGATTTTACTGACTTGGAATTGTTTTTATTTAAATAGTATTTTTTTCCAAAAAGTATTGCCTTGCATTCGTAAAAATTCAAAAATATCGAACTTCATATTTTGAATAAACTTAAACTATGAAGACGAAAAAACGGGTTCAAAATTTAATGTCGGCTATTTTATAATTTTTTTAATTTTATCATCAAATATTTATTTGATTTTAATCAATTTTTTTTTGTGATTTATGAATTTAAAAAAAAATATATTTTTTGAATTTTGAAGAAAAAAAAATATGTTTTAAAAAATTTAATTTTGCTAAAAAAATAATGGCACTTTCCATATGGAAAGAAAAAATCTTAAATTCCTCGAAAACGCCTCCAAGAATTTTGATAAAAAATTTTGTGTGTAGAAAGCTGTAGAACTTATTTAAGAAACTAAAGAATGTTAATGTTGAAGTACCCCTCAGTCTGTTTTATTTTTTGTTAGCTCATCCGATAAAGTAATTTTGATTATTTTTTATATCGAACATTTTAAAATATTCAACCAATTCAAGTTTAAAAAGATGTATGAGTTTTCCAAAAAATGTATTTTTTTTCAAAATTAAGACATATTTTCCTAATTCCCGGCCCGATAAAATCCAAAATCCAAATCGTTCGCAAACAGTAAAGGGCTTCGATAAATTTTTATAAGCATTTTAGCAAAAGCTTTTTTTAATTTTTTGAAAAAATCTAAAATAAAACTGGTAACTTTTCTAACTTTTAAACACTTTTAATTCTATAAAGTATTTATTATGAAGCCATTGCTGATATTATTTAATGTTTCGTTACAAAATTTTCTTACGAAAATTCCCTCACAAAAAAAAAAAAGTTTCAAAGAATCTAAAAATATAACCCAATATTTATTTATTTTTTTTCAAACCCCATCAACTGCAAGCAAAAGGATAAGGTTTATTTTACGACGAAAAAATTAAAAAAAAAAAATCATGTAGCTTAATTGACAAGACAACTGTCTCTCACAAAACCCCATCATCAAATCCACTTTGGTACCTATACACAAAGAACAAAAAAAAAAAAAAAAATAAAAAGAAAAACCCCTTCAAGCATTACGCAATAAAAAGCAGACAAATAAATAAATACAACAAAAATACCCTCAAAAGTAATTGTGTAATTAAAGAAAAAGGATTTCGTCATTATAATAAAAACAAAAATCTTGAATATTGATTGCTTCTTTATATAAAAAAAAAAGTTATGAATCCTTCCTATACCGTCTCAAATGCCTTCGAAAATAATAAAACAAAACCAAAAGTTAAATCAGTAAACGATCATAAAAAAAATAAAACGCCCTTCTATTACTCTAAATCCTTTTTATAAGCTCCACTGCTCTAATTATTCATCTCTGCCCCTTGTGCTACCAAAAAGTATCTGATTACGTTAGTTGGCCGCGCTCTGCTGCTGTCGTCATAGAGCTATGTATATATTATATTTTAACTTCGTCATCGCCATTGTGGTAGGGGTGCTGATTTTTTTTTTTTTTTATTTTATCAAAAAACATATTTTCCCATCCAGTGCGCACACCTCTTTAATAATCAATTTAACCACAAACAACGAACGAAACCCCAAGACGCCTGGGTACCTACTCTCGATTCTCGAATAACCATCAACCACACCATCTACCTACAGATGGAGGAGGGTTCAGAAGCTTGAACATCAGCCCCCATCCCATTTCCAGCCAGCTCCTAGCTCCTTGACTGGTTATGACTTGCAATGTTTTCAGACACAATTATGAGGGTGGTATGGGATTTTATGTGCATGCATGCATTGTGCCCCCGAATCTCTCCACAAGTTCAAAAAAGGAGAGGAAAAAAAACTGGAACTCACACAAAGATTTTAAGAAATGTCCTTCTTTGTTTTCAAGGCAGCAAGCAATCGTCACAGCGTCGTTTCGGTCGGTCGGAGCGTCAGTGGTCGTATTTTGCAATCCGTTCCTGCTGCTACTGCTGCTGTCCTGGACGGCCAGGCCTAGAGTTGTTGTCGCTCCTAATTCTTGGCTTTCATATATATTCCACGGTGCTGTTGCTGTGCCATGGCCAAGCCAAGTGGGTCTTGGGTTATATTTTCATGCTGGGAATGCGTGAAATTTGAGACTTTTTCTCCATTGTGTCCCGCAGCCGTATATTTATATTTACATAATGTATACTTCTAGTGAACGCGCGATGGCAAAACTATGTATGTCCTTGCACAAACACATAAAGCGGTGCATAAGCCATTAGAGTGCGATAGAGCTGAACCGAAAAGGAAAAACCCAATGAAGTGTGTCGGAGTGTAGGTATGTGTTGAAATCAACCCGCTTTTTGTGTGAGGAGATGGGGGAGGGGAGGTTGGATTTGTGCAAAGCAATAATGTGTGTGCAAACACGAAACGACAATGACAAGGAGAACATCAGGACAATGAAAGGCGAGGGCAGAGTATATAACAACAACGCAACAAGGACGAAACCAAACTGTCATTTAATATCCGCAATTAAAGTGGTCATCAATCAAAAAACACTGAAGCTCAAATTTCTTCCCAACCAACATCAACAGCAACAGCAACATCCCCTCGGATCCACATCGAATTTCAACAACCAGCATCGGAGGAACAACAGCAGTTCCATCGGGTTCATCCGTCCTGCATTTACACATCGGGTTGGAGTTATTGTGCTCGTTATCAGTGTGTCCTGCCCGCCCGTCGCGTCGCCGTCATCGTCGTCGTCGTTGTCGCTGCCATGATGGTTGATGCTGTTGAAACAACAAAAACAACAACAGCAACAACCATATTTGTTATTGTTTTATCTAGATGCACACACTGGATAAGGACGTCTTTTTTGTGTGTTCTTACACAATGTGTCGTCCTTTCTACAATATCCAAACATTATGCTGGTGCGGTTCTAGCGAGAGAGAATCTGGGGCAGACCATCAGGATAAACAGGACACCTTGGTGGTCGATATATATCGAGGAATCGCATGTGACATCAAACAATTCAAAAAACGTGACGATATCATTAGTGCACTCCCTGCTGGCCATATAAGGACGAACGATGGACACAGGACAGAACGACAACGATGAAGACCACTATACTATCAACACAATACTCCAAACTCTATTCCTTTATAATTCCACTTTTGCTCGCTTCACCTCTCACTTCTCATCCTTGATTGGACAGGCACATTCCTAGAACATCCGAGTTTCCAAGTTCCCAACCAAGTACAAGCATTGCGATATTTAATTGGAAAAGGAAAAGAGAAAGAGGATCATCAAATTGTAAGAGGAGAAGGAGGCTACGATACAGTCCTACAGTTCGTTCCTATAGTCCTTAACACATTATCTCATGGGTTTGGCCAGGACTTTTTGCTCTCCAAATACCATATTACTACAGTATCCCACAATGCCACACCGCTGTATCACCACGTGTGTACATCCATCCACCAGAGTGTGGTGATTGAATCGAAGGAATTTTTTCGTCCTAATTAGAAAATCGAGAAAATGCATTTAGTTGTGTTTTTTAAGTGAAGGCTTCGTGTTGCTTGTTCTATAGTTGGTTGTGGGTTGTGGGTTAGGGGTTGGGGTTTTTGTAATGTGGGATCCTCTGGAATGTAATTTCACTAAGTAACAGCGAGAAGCGAGCAATTGAACAGTTCTCTCACTTATATAAACTGGGAAGAAGCAGATGAAAGGGAAAAAAAGTAAATTGTCGTTTGAGTTCCGATAGAGAACAAAGAAGTTATTTTTTTTTGTTTAAAATTGTTCAAACACATTCCTTGGGGATTAGACCGCACTCTGTATACACATTTATATATTGAATGATTTTCTAATGAAGAGAAGAAAATATATAAATGTATAGATGTATCTATTGAAAGTGGTAAAGGTACTGTGTGTTTAAAGGTGATGTTTTTTTTTTTTTGTTGCCTTTGTTGTTCTTAAATTTAAACTTTTAACAACGTAATATGGACTGAAAGTGTTCAAATTCTTAAAGCAACAGATGGTGAAGAATGAAGAAATACCTATCTTGTTGATGTTGGAAGAGGCAGAAGGGAGAGGAGACATTTTGTTTTTTATTTCCAATATTACTCTATGAAGTTTTTGAAGTTTTCCCATTTTAAACTCTAATCGGTAAAGTTCTTTTGCAATCATAACAAGTTAGAGAAAAAGCTGAAAAACAAAAATTTTGTTTGATGAAACGTGATCCAAGTTCTACTGTGGGTTAAATATATTTCTTGGTTATTGTAGGGGAATTTGGGAAATAAATATTTTGTTAGATTTTGGGAATTTAATTCTTAGTCTGTATATAGCAGGGTTGAGTTGTAAAATAAATTGAAATAATTAAGATGCGGATATTATTTTATTCATTTCGATTAATGAAGTCGCCATTTTTTTTTCTGGAAAATCGAGGTTTGTTACTTATAGCCGTTTGCTGATACCAAACTTGAAGATTTATGTTCAACTAAAGCGCGTTTTTTTTCATCATAAATTGTCACATATTGAACTATGTTTCGATTCAGTAAAGAGCTCTTACTTACTCACCTAAGTCTTCGTACCTATAACTTCCGTGACGGCAACTGGTACAAAGGATTCCCAAAAATCAATTCCACCTTTGTTTAATGTTTCTGGAGGGGTGTCACAGCTCTTTCCAACTCTTGCCCAGTATGTGCAGATTCTTCTTTGCCAAACAAGTGAGTACTAGTTACGTTTTCGAAGCGTATGGCCAATCAACACGTCTTCATATAATAGAGCTAATGAGAGATATGGTTAAACAAGCAAATCTTCAACTTACATATCTACTTGACTACTTCGAGGGGCATTATCTAAGCGTGAGCTACCACTACTTGCCATCTTGTTCTGTTCCTGGAAATATGTTTGAGCTTTTCCCTACTTTAACCGAAGTTTGTAGTATCTCTTCGACTGTCCTGCGCCAAGTTTTTCTCAGGTCCCAAGGTCTTCTGGAATCTTTGATTGGAAGATCAAACTCCATTGCGTCTTTCCTTCGCTTTTCTTTGTTTTGTCCCAAGGTGTCAAGGTTGTACCTACTTAGGAACTCAAAAATGAGGAACTTGGCATTGTTGGTGATTGTCGAGAAGAGTCTTAACTTTCTGGAATCCATTCATTGTCCTTGTTCAATAGTCAAAAGTCGTTTTTGTTAAATCATTACTTGTCCTAGGCTGCAAAGTTGCCAATTACATGTGATTGTTTTCTATACATGTAGGGGGTCGCAGTACTGGTGGACCGGCTCCTAGACTTACGTTAGCGTAGTAGGCGCCTCCAGTGATGACGTGCAAGTTCTAGGGACTACTCCAATCCTGCAATAACACGCCCATAGGAATGGTTGATAATTGTAAGTTCTTAGGCCTTGGTTCTTCTTCGTTATTATTGTTTGCCGCTTTGAACAGCTGATAGAGAACCCGCTAATTTCAGCATATTTGTTGGATTTTTGTTCAAACATAGCTAATCCTCATTTAACAGTAATATAATCGTTGAGACTTTCATTTTACTTCTCGGAAGAGCTTCTAAGCCCCATTTCGCCCACAAATCGTACAGGAGTTTCCTTCTTCTCTCCTCGGAACACCAACACCACGTAGATACCAATCAAAAAATATCATAAATTAGTTTTTGAACCAATCGTTTGTAGTCTGGTGTATAAAGCAATACCTCAAATCCACTCTAAAATGAAATTTAGTCATAGCAGTTGTTCTAGTTTTGCACCACAATTTGCTCAAAAACAAATTGTTACATTTTGGAAATTAGTTAAATTGCACATTTGTGTCGTTTTGGCCAAATAGTTGAAATCAATACCATTCTGTAAAAAGAGTACTTTTCCCACGAAAAAATACTGAAAGACGAAAATCCATTACAACAATCTCTCAGCCCTTATTCATGAAATTCTACCCTGATACTTTCCATCACGTCCCCCGCCGCGCTCAATAATCTGTAGAGCGAGGGGGATTAAATTAATTGCTGTAAGTAAGCAGAAAAAAAACGCGATAGAATGGGGAAACAACATTAAAAAAGTACGGACCGAGTATAAAATAAAAAATAAAAAAAAAACTCCGTGGCAACATCCTTCTGGCATTTTAAATCTCATTAAACATTTAATTTCTGGTCTACGCGCTTAATTACAAAATGCAATAGTTAAAGTGGCGGCAAGCAGCTTTTCTCTTCGTCTCTTTTTTTTTTTTTGTTTAATTTATTTTGTTGTTACAGATTGACCGTAAAAGTGGATAAATTCAATTGAATTGGACATCACACGTACAAAAATTATATCGACCATCGACCGATTGAAGGACGAGCAGAGCATTACCCAACAAAGAGGTTTTTGGCTGAAGCTGATGGAGAGTTCTTTCTGAAAGCGATGCCATCACATATATGACAAACAATGCCATCGTAAAAGTGGATACCATCTATACAAAAGTGATTGGAGATGTGCGCGGAGGCGGGGCGGGGGAACGATAGCCCATCAGGATAGAATTCCACTGTCATTTATTTGACATAATTTAATGCCGATGCCATTTTGCGTCGTCCTTTCTTGGTTATGTGTGTTGCACAGACAACCATGTCGTTCAATCTCAGGTGACACCATGATGAAATGGCAGATGCACAGCAAAACCCCCGGTCCTGACATTTTCGCCCTCCCTCCAAAACCACGATGGTGGTGAAGTCCTTCAGCAATATATCTATCTATATACAATTCCAGCAGGTGGCGCTGAAGGGGATATATAGAATGAAATAGGTGTGGTGTTACCCTTTTCTGTTTTTTTTTTTTTGCGCTGAGTGGTGTGGAATAGAGGGTGTTGGTGTGGAGAAACGCAAAAGAATTTACAACCGCAACGTCGCCACGAAAACAATTAACTTTTCCGAGGATTTATTACAAAACGAGGAGTGAGTGAAAGGTGCAGGGTGGTGGTGGTAGTGGTGGCATTTTATCAAATAAGAAGGACAATATTATTTGTTGCAATTGCGGTGCTGTGGTAAAAACGGCAATAGAACTCATCGGAAATGAGCTTAGGGATTGGTATTGGCAAAGAACATTATTCTTTTTGTAAATTATTTGCAGTAGATTGCGGAAAGACAAGGGTGGTAGGTGGGTTGGGTATATGTCGTATATATGAGTTAATAATCATTATAAAAAGAGCATATTTCGAATGTACGCAAGTGAGTGGTCTTGATAGGTTTATGATTAATTAGGGTACAATAAAATAAATGCAAAAAATATTGCTCTGTGTTATTTAAATTAAAGTATTACAGGATCAAAATGGAAACATCGGATACAAAATCATGAGATACAGATCGTATAAATAGGTTCTTAAAATTCAATTCAATTGGTCAAGAGGTTGGTCTTTTCGTCAGATATTTGTGTTCTTCTTAATGTAAGGGTATTTCATATATGTATGTATTTCAATTTTAGACCCTACCACGTGTCAGAATTTCAAAGAAATCTTAAAATAAAGCTATAGTTTTCCGAAGGTTTTTGATGTGCTTAACCTGAATCTGGAAATCAGCTCTTGTTTTTGAGGTACATACGAGTATTTCCGTCCGGACTTGTAATAAACTTGTACTCTATTAGGTCTAATGTAAACTTACTTTCGTGACTGATTATGTACTTAGCTAAAATGTAAATATTTAAATTATAAAAATATTATATGAGTTTTAATTTAATTGCTCACTGATTTTATTTTTTGTTTCTTTTCAGGTAAGTTTCTTCTTAACCGATTTGTTTGCTAAAACATAATAATAAATGATGAACGTTTGTATTAAAATATATAAATAATATGTATTTAAGAGTTCAGTCTATTTATTAGTAAAATTTATCATTGAAAATATTAATTTTTAATTTTCAAGTGCTTGCAAATTGAATTTAGTGAGTTTTCCCTAAAAAAAATCTCATTTTGATCCATACTTTGAATTTCAACAAGTTTCAATGAACATTTTTGTAGGTCGTTAGTTCCATAATTGAATGGGGAAAAACTTGGTCAAAGTGAACGTTTTTGTTCGATTAAAATAATAATTAATTTGAAATCATTAGTTTTGAACTTTTTTTTGACAAAGACTATTGGTTCAACAAAAAACTTAAAGTTGTAAAATAAACAATCAATATTTTCTTTGATAAGTTAAGCATAGCTATAGTTGACGTTGTATTTAAAAAATTAATAATAATAATTTAGGGAATAACTATTAATTCTAAAGATTAATAGTTTTTTAACCAAATTTGTCTGAGCTATAATATTTTATTTTTATTTTTCGGAACCATTTACAGATTTAGCCTAAGGTTCAATATGTGATTTTTAAGAATTTGAGAATGAATTTTTATTGCAGATCACTACAATCTACATTAGAAAAAAAAAAACAAAAAAATGGTCAAAAAAATATTTTTTCAAGTTCTGTTTTTCATGAGTGACAAAAATGATTTAATTGACATTGTTCATTGAACTGTATTATAAATATCATTCCGGATAAGACTGATTGGATGATGGTCTGATGGTGTAAGGCACTGACTAGGAAGCGGTTCAAAACAATGTTCAGTTACAATTTTACTGTCCAAAAAAATCCTCTTAGTTACTTTTTGACATGTTTTTAACTTCACTTATTTTGATTTTTTTTAGTCTAATTTTTTAATGTCAAATTTCCCATGGCTGTTGGCAGATTTTAGCGTACAATTTTGAGGAAAATATAAAAAAGGTATATGGTGTGCAGGATTAGGTAAAAAGCGTACTTGCCTTTTAAAAAATTGTTTAACAATTATTTAAAAAAAAACTGAGCTTAAAAATTTCGTCACTTTTTTAAAGAAACCTTTGAATAATAATTCATAATTTTTGTATAAAAGTTAAAATTGTCTACTCTTTGATAGCTTTAAATTAGTTTGAAAAATTTAACAACAGCTTTCTCCTTCCAACAACAAAAGGCTGCCAAAAAATTAAAAGCTAACAAATAAAAAAAAAAAAACAGGACAAATTACACAGAACCTAAAATCCTTCTCATTTTAGCATAACTCCAATTGACCATCGTCATGTTCCTCCCATAAAGAAAGGACATGACTATATGACAGGATCTTATAACAGAGCCGATGTCCTTCTACAACTAAGACGACTCTGACTCGTTGAAAATCGATGAAAAAGGAAACATTTAAGGATTATTTATCTCCCTATTCATTTTTTTTTTTTAAACTTCTGTCAAAACATAAAACTCTTTCCTTTGACATAATTTTAATTTTTTTTTACAAGTCCTTTTTTTTAGTCCTTTTGACTTTCCCCTCTCGTTGCTTTGATGATGAGAAAGGAAAAACAGACATTCACAACCTGCTTTGCAATTCATCCACATTTTGCGGGTTCATTGGCCAATTGGTGGCGGGCGGGCGGTAGTGCGGGAATAAGGAATAAGGGCGGCAGTCAAGAGATGATGATGTTTTCAAGTTGCCTACCCCTTGTCCCTCTAGAATAAAAAAAAAAAAACCGTTGGCATATTTTAACTTAATGACTTTTCTGATAAAGGACGAGTAAAGTAGATTTTCAGTATTTTTTTTTTTTTGGAAAAAATGTTTTATTTACTTCTAAATATTTGATGTGGCTTTGGAAATGAGGGGACAAAACTTTCCATCTATCTTATACCACGTCCCCCTATCTTTTCCTTCCACAAGTTTTTTTTTTTTTTTTTTTTTTAATTTTTTTTCTCGAGGTCATTACGTCAAATTGGATTTGTATGAATTTTTCATTTGATTTCATGTAAATTTTTAAACTTGGTCTTGCCAACAACAACGAAAAGCAAAAAGCAAAAAAAAAAAATCAAAATAATAATCAGAGGTAATTACAGCGAAAATTGAGTCACTTCCTTTTCTTCTCCCTGATGATATGCCCGGGCAGGACATTGGGATGATTTTACTCCGAGGCCGGCATCATATACATATACACATCTAACTTACATTTTATAATGAGATACTATTTTATAGACAGGAACTCATTAAATTAAGACATCCTTTAAGACTCACAAATTAAAAATGTAACACTGGAATGACGTTTTGTAACCTTGGTCCTTGATGGGGCGCGAGAAATCGGAAGGGGGGGAGGGGTGGCATAGGGATACTGCTTGGATTTTATAAAACGAGACTTTTGATAAAGTGTCATTTGTGTGGAAGGAAAGACTGTGAGTAATGGTGTGTGTAAATAAAATGAAGAAAAGACAATTTGTAGATTAAATAGATATTTTATCTAATAAAAAAGGGTTGGCTGTTTATTTATTTATAAGTTACAAAATGTTCATCATCAAAGCTATGGCAGCGCAGAGGGATTTATAAATTAAGTTTGGTTGGACGTTGACTGAGTTGCGATGTCTCTGTTTCATTTGCAACTCTATTTGATTGGGGAAAGAGAGAGAGATAGATTTTCGTTAAAAGAAAGTGTCTTAACAAGGTAATTATATAGAATGCTTGATAAATTAATTTCTGCTTAACAGATGTTGTATTTGAATTTGAAAGAACGACAAAGATATGATGGTAGACGGAATTTTAGATTAGAATTCGATTAGTATGTAGGGCAGTGGTGAGGATGATGGAGTGGAGAGGGTATAGAAATAAGTTAGGTACTATTTTGTTTTATTAAACTAATCCTTCACAGAATAAGCTTTGTTGTGAAAGTGGATTTTTTTTTCAATTTTATGACGTAGTTGTAAGTCGGACGTGAAAAATACTTATAAACTCCAATTTTGAAAATAATGAAAAATAAATGAAATTATAATTTTTTTTGAACACACAATTTTTTAATCTAATTTATTTCATTTTGCTTAAGATGTTGTTACTTTACTGGGTCGCTCTAACTTGCTCCTTTGTTAAAGTAGTTCATTTAGAAAAAACAACACGGAAATAAGAATTTCATTAGAAAAATATATGAAATTGTTTAAATAAGCTAAAAAAGGAGTTTGAGTTGAAAAGATGCCACCTGAGAGTTGATGTAAAATCTTCTTCTGAATCTTGGAAAAAAAAATATTAAAGTTTTTTTTTTTTTTAATTCTACTTCTCGAAAAAAATAATATGCAGTTTTTCAGTACTTAATAAACGTGCACTTAAAACCCAAATTAAAAAAAAAAGATCGAACCGTTTACCAAATATTGAGTGTTCAAAATAAAATTTTGATTTTTTTTTTTTCATAAATCCAAAAAATATATTTGTTTAAATATTTTGATTATATACGACATCTTACATAAAAAAATTGATGATAATTCGTAAAACAGTTAATTAGAAAATCAAATACCAAAAATTCTGAATTATTTACAAAACTCCACTTTAAGAATTTCATCAAAGTCGTGAATGCCATTTCCGAGATACATATGTTTTGTTTTAACGGATTTATTATAGGTACAGTTATTTTTAAATTATTTTTTTCTTTGAAAACGGGTAAAGCCTATTTCCTCCTGCAAATTTCTTTTAAAATAAGTCGTTTTCGAGATATGAATTGAAATGAGCTTTTTTTTCAAAATGGTGCCAACACTTAAAGAGGCGCCAAAAAAAGAAGAAGTTCCAGAAAACAGCGAAATCACGGAAATATCAGCTGTTGTAAAACTTTAAGACATGATGGATCATACTACAAGGCGGCTTTTAAAAAGCAAAACGGAGGAACAAATAATTGCACTCCCAAGAATTTTGACCTTATTGAATAAATGGGGCTGCGATTGATCATCTGGACAAAGTGCGTACAAGCAAAAAATTAATATAACAGATGGTGAAACAGACGCAAACATGTTTATGGAATCAGTTGTTCCACTCAGACTCAATAGTGCAGATTGTGAACATTGGAGGAACCCTTGCCCATCATCAACTCATTTCTGCCGACCCATAATGTTTCAATATGCAAAAGAAACTAGTGAACTCATAAATACAACAGTCAACGATATAAAAAGGCAAATAGCAGATATTCATTCAACAACGTATAGAGTTAATGAAGATATAACTATATTTGTGAAACACGAGTTCTTTTTAACTATGATTGACGGAAAAGTTTTAAACGAATTAACAGAAACAAAGTCTACGCGGTCATGTCCGATATGTAAAAGAACCCAAAAAAAACTTCAATAACCAAGATGATTTAAAATTTTGCTTCATAGTCAAAATATCATCGAATAGTACCAATATCTACCACTTGGAGAATTGTCAGAAGAAGCCCAAGAGTCCAAAAATAAAGGCTACAAGAAATACAGATATCAAAATACGTGCAAAGTTTCAAGAATTCGGCAGAATGAAGACATGCTAGCATTCTCATCCGATCCACTTATTTCTTCCTTGAAGCATGTAAGAGCCCAAAAAGATCTGAAAGCCCAATACTCACCAGAAATGATAAGTTTATCACGCATTAACCCGGACTTAGATGATAGTTTCCAAGAAATTTAATGTTTTTATGTAAATTTTTGTTCCTTTAATTTTTCTTTTTTTTCGAATTGTAATCTAGCAATAAAAGAATTTATAAATGTAACTCTTTAATAAAAAAAAAAATTAAAAATAAAATAATCAATTAATTAAAAAAAAAAAAATGTTTTCCACTGTTTCACTCAATTTGGTTTGTTTTCTTTTTTCCTCACTGTTTTACTTAAATTGCACTCAAATTACTTCATAAATTGATTTTCAACCTTTAAAGAATTAAATACCAATTACATTATGTTAACCACCTTAACTAAAACTTGTTATTTTAGCAGATTCTGAAACATCCTGTAAATATTTTTTCTAAAAATTCACAAACTTTATAGCCTTGGAAATTTCCTTCAAGGTAAAACAAAATTGTGTCGATATCTTTATTCGCTTAAAAGATATGATTTTTGCAACCAAAAAAGTCAATTCGGGCCACTGTGCGCCGTTTTTAATTTAAACTAATCATTCACCAATCTATAAATTCCAATCATAAAATTTGGGATGGGTGATTGAAATATAATTTTAACTCTAGCCGACTGGCCTATTAAAAGAAAATTGAAACTACAAAGCATTCAATGTATTTGAAGACGGATTAGGATTCAGTGTTTAAATTATTGGTTTACACTTTCGCGTTCCATGTGCTCCAAATACGAATGTTCTGATAAGGAAACATTCAGTCGTCCTGTTACTTTGATGCCGTCAGGCATTAGATACAATCAAACTACATTACAATTGTTGGACCTCTATTCTCAAAATATACATATGCATCTTATCCTGTACTGAATCAAAATTTTACATGAAACACTCTTGTTGCCTGTTTCATTTTTATTTAAATTGTTACTAAACTAAAGTGAATCGATTTACTAACCAGAATTCTCTCAACATTTGGATAAAACATCGATTATCCGGAGATAAGAAGAATTATTGATTCCTAATAATATTGCAAACATAATGAACCCGATTGATACTTATCTCTTTTATGTAGAAAGTATAAAACGAAATTTATTAAGGGATTAAAAATTCTCAAGAGAAAGTCAATAATAGTTTTTAAGCTGAACGAAAACCACTATGAACATTATGTTAGAAAGCTTAAGTTTTCCTCCTTTTTCGTTTTCCTAAATTTCAAGCATATAACAGTATTTTTTTTTTTAAATTTGATAATTGCTCTTTTATTTTCTATAATACTCTTAGAGAATTTATTTGAATTGATGTGAATGTAAATTTACTTAAAAGCAAATTTATTGATAGTTGTACTAAGCATCCTATTAATTGTTAAAATTTATTTAACAATAAGTGCTCTCTCTGGTCATTATGTAATAATATTTCTTCGATTTTCATACATATTTCAAGATTCATTTCAAATTTATAAAGCAAGGTGTATTTAAAAAGTAACAATCAAACTCTGTGGCATTTGAGATAAACTTAAGCTTTGATTTTGTACAAACATTTTGATTCCCATTGCTATGGGGGGTACATATATCTGCTTAAAAGTGTGTTCTTGTTTCGAATTCCCAAAACCCAACCACAATATTATTGCTTTTCAATTCAAAATTTTGCAAAGCAAAGGGATTTTATGTATGGAAAATTTTGCAAAAGGCAAAGGCAAAGGCAAATAATATTCCCAATGATTTAGATGTTTGTGGTTTTTTCAAATGTGAAGGATACTAGGTTATTCTTCTTTCATATACACTCAGGGTATTTTAAATAGAGTCATTATTTATATTTAAATGAATTCGAATCTATTCAGGTAAGAGTCCTCATTGGAGCTGTCGAAATCATCTAATAAGTTCAAAAATAGTATAATTTTTATTTATGGAAATTTTTAAATTTTCTAATTTTTTTCTAACAGTTTTTTCAAAATAAAATTATTTTTTTTTCAAAAATACTAACCAAAGGATGAATTTCAGAAGTGTGAAAAATCAGATTTCTCATTTATACACTAATTAAAAATGCACAGGGGAGGATCAGTTCCGCTGGATAGCTCATTACATACCGTATTTTAACGCACCAAAATTTTTCAAACGGTAATAACTCCGAGGAATGTTTTATTCATGATAATCCCCATTTATTGAACAACTCTTATCATTTTCATAAATTTGAAAACATTCTCATAAATTTTGAAATGTCAATTAATTTAAGGTGAATTCAATTCGCGAAAAAATTCGAGTAAGAGGGACATCCGACTAAGAAGAAGTTCAAGTAAAAGTGAGTCGACTTTAATATTTGTGTGACTAAATTTCGAACAAAATCGTTCTGCGTACTCCATTCCATAAAAAAATAATATTTAAAAATTTAATATCAATCTAGTGACGTAGAGTGTAAAGCAAGGTAGCTTTGATACACAACAACAAAATAAATGAATTTATTATTTTAAATGCACCTGTTGCCATTAAATTGCCAATATCACTCGGTGTTCACCAAAAATATCTCCTTCTCTTATATGTTATGTATTTTTGATATGAAAGTACTTCCGTCCGTTAGTCTCTTTACTGCTCTAACAAAACAAATAGGTACACACACACACGCATGCACGCACTTACAGTTCCTAACAAAACTATATCACCTTTGCGTTAAAGTATAGTACCTGCACAGGTGGGTTTGGTACTAAATTTCAAGCTTATTCAGATTGATGCTTCGAACTGTATAAATTGGCCATCAATTTTCGAGATGATTTTTGCTTAGATTGGACTATATCATAATTGGTATGCTTGGGGCATTCTCTATCAATGTTTAAGCAAATTTTATACCTCTTTCTCCTTTCATCCCTTTAAGAAGGAAGGTATATCCTGGAAAATAGAACACATAGCATCGAAATGGTTATGAAATAAGGAGCTGGATGATGTGTGTAGTAAACTATACATTATGTAAATGTATCGTTATGGTGTTTTGCTTGGATATGAAATATTTGAAGAGCTTTTCTTTCAAGTAGACCCAGACGCCATATACAATTTGAAGTAATAACAATAAAGTAGCTTACACTTTACGGAATTTCTTAATTTCTTGAAGAATCACATCAAAAACCTAAAGAATATCTTAGAATTATTGTTTAATTGCACATAATTTTAAAATATTTAAGAGGCTTTTGCTTGGTGTTATTGTCATGTCGTTCTGGAGCGTTTTGAACTTTTTGGGCGTCTGGGGTGTCTTCAACTTGTTTGGCGGCATAAGTTTCATTGGCATCTTGGGCGTCTTTGGTACCATAAGTGTCTTGGGCGAATTATGTTACTAATGTACTGTGGATCTGTCTTGACAGAAAACTTCAAATTATTGAACTTTCAAATGCATGTTACTCAAAAGCATGGTTTTAGTCTTACGCCCATCTGACAAGAACTTGACTGTTATTGTTAGGCACAATGCATATCCGTTTTGAGATACACACATACCCCTCATTTATTGCTCATGAAATTATGCAAAATAAAGGAATAATTAAAAAATGTTCCACATACGCCATAGTGAACCCAGTTGTTTTATTCGTTCGTGTCATTAAAAGCTATAGCAGCTTTGACGAAACAAGTTATAATAGTATATGTAATTTGGGGTTCTATTCTACCTATTTAACGACACGTTAAGTTTTCTAATTTGGAAATAACTTTATTTAAATAAAAAATAATAATAAAAACCTTCCCGGTGATTTTAAACAATTAGTTTCAATAGACTCGATCGTAATTAACTTCTAGGCATCCGAGACGGGGTATAGATGAGACCGCCATTGAAATGAGATTACTGCGATAAAGTTGTTGTGTTAATTGCAATTTTTAATGAAAGTTTCTCGTTTTTCTAAAAGACTTAATGGGAGAAACTCTGAGTAGATACTAGGACAAGACCGCTACGATAAACAGAGGTAGATAGAGAATTAGACCGAGTTGAAACTGAAATTGTTAAAATTTTGACGAGACGCAGACGAATCTTAGCAATTCTCGTCTCGTGGTCAGTTGTAGTTCATTTCAATGCCGTTTTTGTTAGCATGAGCATGAAAATTGAAGTGATAAAAATTTTCTGAGTTGAATCTGAACTTAATTGAGCCAGCTAAAACCTTCGGAAAAGCTAAGCCTGGTGTCAGTTACGAAAAAAAATAGCTCGAGCATATTTAGTAGTTTCACGTAACTTCTCCAATACACAGTACCTACATTGCATTGTATTTATTTATTTCTTCATTTATATTTTAAACACATCGAATAATAACAGCAACAACCAAAGTTTTTAAATAACACTAACTTCTGATCAATTTTTCGTCGACCTTAAATATATTTCAAAATTTTTAGAATTTCTAATATTAAATAATTTTAATAATTTTGACCCAAAACATATTTTTTTTTTGTTTTATATACATACATATGTAAATATTTGAAAAATTGTAATAAATATAAGCTATTTGATTTGAAATATTTGAACAATTTTAAAATAATTCCAAACAAAAACTTACTTCTGTAAGATTTAGTTTTACGTTTTTGAACTTCAAGCTTCCTACTTAATACCTCACAATCCTGTGATATTATGTAGATCAAATTCCTTAGAAAGGTATGTCTACATTGCATTATGAAAAAGATTATTTAAAAACGTGAAACTATGAAATCTTATTAAAAGCAACAAAACAAAAAGAGTTTTTTTTCAAAAATTTTTATAAAGAAGTTGGATTAATTCAATAAAGAAAAACTTCTATAAATCAATAGTTTTTCGTATTATTGATGTTAATTATTTAAAGTGGTATTCTTCTTAAAAGAATAAAAAAAATTATTGTTTGAAAAAGTTTATTTTTTTTAATTTAATCCCTACAAATGCGAACGCAAAGTTTAGACACTAAGAAAAAATTTTATTTTTTTGTCGGTGGTTTCAGATGATTAACTTTTCACATTGGAATTTTTTATTGCAAATTGGTACACAGTTAGATTGTTCGGTTGGGAATAAGAAGATCCCAGATTCAATAATCACGAAAAAAGAGAACTGACACAAAAAAACTGTATCGGTCAATAATATATTCTTCATTGTTTTAATACGACCTTCTTCTTGGATGAAAACCATACTGGAATCTTCTATTTTATTGCTCTGTGTTGTGTCGAAGTTCTCCATTGATGTTATTATTCTAAATACAAAAAATATATAGCATTTTTAGCGTAAGAGTTCCCAAAACAAATACATAGGCATATGTTATTTTTTTAAAGCAAACCAAGTTTAAAAAAATCAAAACAACTCTCTTTTATAAATCAATCAACTAAAACTCTATAATTCGGCCACTCTCCATTAAATTTCAAGTCGCCCGCCATGCCATTGCAATAAAATAAAATCAGTCTAAAATATTAAAGCTTCCATGATGCTTTGAAGTGACAAACAAAAGTTCAGTGAAAATTCCTCAAAAACCATTGGTAACAAAATAAACAAAAAATAAATTACGAACAAAAATAATAAGAAAAAAATCTCAGCATCAGTGAATGAATGGTCTTTAAAAAATTAAACAAAAAAAAAATTTAAACTTGTACTTGCAATCACCATCATCAACCCTTATAGCAAACACTAAATCCTACCTGAGGCATAGATATGTATGAATGACTCT